>OZ034970.1:60014880-60753380 GCA_964030785.1 Siderastrea siderea | reverse complement strand
TACCGTTTATTTGAGCTTCGTAATTGTTCTTTTATTTTTTTTCGTCCGGTTCAAATTGTTCGGGCCAAGTATTGTACCAGTATTACGGACTTTTCAGATCAAAGATTTAAAGCCATTCGTCCTCTGTCTTTTGAGCCAAAAACTATAAAACATTTTTGGAGAACAGATAATCATTGCTCTTTAAAACGGGTCAACATGTAAATCTCACAAAAAGAGTGCAGTAAAATTCAGTTTCAAGCTTGCCCTTAGGGCAGGTAGAGCCATAAGCCGTAAGCTAAGATTTACTTTTTCTTCCAGTTGCAGTACCAGCAGGTGTCGCTTAACCTTTGGGCGATATCTACTTTCCACATGCTCCTTCGCGCACGACTCGCATGTTTGGCTTCTCGTTCGACTGCCTCTGAGAAAGAGGAGGGACTATTGTATGCTAAAAATGCTCCCCCTTAAAACTCATGTATCCATTTTTGGTCTGTCATCATAGAAAAACATATTTTCAGTAACATTTGTTTAGTCAGGAGCACTCAACAGAAATTGAGCTGGAGTCTGCAGAGCTGCTCTCCTTTTCATTCACTTCGAGAATGTTGTTTGGCTCGCTGCCGCCATCTTTACCTAGAGAGGGAAGTAAGCTTGTAAACACTTGACGCAGTCTCTCTGAACTTCGCTTTTTTAACAGCGGAGGGTGATGAATTGATTCACTTTCTCCGTTATAAACAGACTCCTCTTTTATGTCTTCCATCATCGCTTGACGCTTAATATTTTTATCTGGATTTGTTTGTTCTAGAGTGGAGAAAACATTGGTCCGTCTGCCCCTGCGCGGAAGGGGCAAAGGCGTGGGCTCCTCATCAGGATCTGTGTCTGATTCAAAAGATTCGCACGCGATGTTTGTTTCGGCTTGAGTCAATGCATTAGCAAAGTTTGAGATGGCATTGTTAATACTTGCTTCGTGCATAGCGGAAAATAAACTTTGTCTTCTTCTACTTCGTCCAGAGGTCACTACAGCTGGAAGATGTTCCAGTTGAGAAATTCTGTTCTCTATGGTTACCTCCTGCATGCACGAAAACAAGCTTTGCCTCCTCCCCCTGCTCTTCGCTTGAAATGCCTCAAACGCAGGAGGGAGTGTGTCACTATCATCACTAGAGCTAACTCTTATTATTCCAGTAGAGTTTTGTGCCTCGCCGCTCGACGAAACAGAACTATCGACCACTCTGCCTCTGTTTCTTATTTCATAAAAAAACATTTGCAGTTTTTGGAATGCCGAGCAACCACCTGTCGAGTCAGCTATTTGCGACTGTGAATCAAATTCTGATATTTCATCGACCGCCATCTTAACACGAGTTCTCTTTGCACTGACGGTGAAAATCAGTACACAGGTGACGACCTCTCCGACGCGGAAAAGAGTTTGTAAAGTCCACCAATGCCAGGCATCTACAAAAGTAATGTCTGAATAAACACCAAATACTCCAATCATAGTGTAGATCATAACGCCACAAATGAAGAAATTTGCCGCTGCTGAGGCGTAAATAAGAAAAATATACATTGTGTCCTCCTTTTCTTTCACTTTTTTGTGGCTAAAGAGTTTTTTGTTCAGTTTGTAAGCAAGGTTTGCGTAGCCAGCTCCTAGAGTAATGCCCCACACAGAGAAGAATATTTGGCACATTAAAATCATAACTTTGGCCTCCATGTACATTGACACTATTGTATCCGAGACGATAACAAGAACAAAATGACTTCCAATAACTATTAACAGTGTCCCCAGCTTCTGAAATCTAGGCGGCGCTATGGATACTCTAGAGGTCTCTACAAGGGCCAATATTATGAGGCTGTCAGATGCGGTCAAACAAGGGCCCCCTATGGACCATAACAAGCGCATCACAAATATAGCATTTATCAAGTCCCCCTGGTGATAAGGATCCAGAAAGAGTACAAAAGCCCTGGTTATTCCGAAAAGAAAGACCATGGCGTTTAAACTCACGCTTAGGTATTTGTTATCTAAGCCGTCGTAAATGTTCAACACGACGTAATATCCAGCATAAACACCAATAACGAGAAAGGCAGTCGCAAACACATACACGTGAACGTGCCAGGCAGCCTTCCATTTTTTGAAGGCCTTGCTCCACTCGGGTCCAGGCTCTGGCCATGTTTCTGGCTCCGCGTTTGGCTCTGACTCCCCATGAGCCCCGTCTGGTTCATTTCGGGACTCTGGTGTTGACTCGCCTTCTGGCGTAGCCTCTGTTACAGATAAAGGCTCAGCTTGTGCACTTCCTGAGTTCTCTTTTTCAGGTTGAGGCTCAGTGATGGAGAGGGTGTGTGCCTCGATTTCGTGTCCAGATTGCCTGTTCGTTTTCACGGACGCCTCGTTTTGAAGAGAGGATTTGCTCACAGCACTTGGCGTGACTGACGCTGACTTTGTAACAGTTACGTTCACTGCAGCAAGGAAAAGACAGTTACTTATACATTGTTGCATACTTGTGTTAATTAAGGTATTTTAAATTAACGCGAATTAAAGGAAAACTTACTCCCCAATAAAGGAAATTAACGCGGAAGAGGGGTAAAATTTTAAAATGAGAGAAATTAAAGCGATTAACACCAAGAAACACAGTCAGTTTGTGGTTACAACTGAAGTAGTTATAGAGTTGGCGGTTCGAGACCAGTTTTTTCAAAACTGATCTTGAACAACGCCAACTCTATAACTACTATTCCATCAGATGGAGATCATTTTTTGGATAACTATATGTTTTATTTCATCGAGATCATTTTATCGAGATCATTTTTTGGATACTATATGTTTTATCTCATGATGTATCCAACGCATTCTTCCATCACGTGACCAATAACTGCAGGAAGTCTTTCTCGGAAAAGCAGGAAGTTTTTCTCAGAAACAAGTCTGGACATGTCTGGTGAAAACAGGAAGTTTATGATGAAATGGGACTTTCCCGATGAGTCATCAGATTGTCATGTAATATCAGATGAACTTGTATTTGAAGTAAAGTTTGTCAGTAAAGTTTGTCAGTAAAGTTTGTCAGTAAAGTTTGTAGTGAACAGAAAAGCAGACTGTGTTTGCGGAACTTGTATTTACATAAAAAAATATCTCATATAATAGTATAGAATGAATTGTAACAAGGAATTACATGATGAACTGAAAGAATCAGGAGATATTGTTTGTCCTTTTTGTGACCAAAAATTGGAAGATTCTAATGAAAAACCACAAGATCGTTTAGTGAAATATTATTCATGCTGTGATAATCAGTATATTATTAACGACGATGGGATGTTAGCATGTCTAAGTTGTGGTATTGTTCAAGGATATAATTATGTGAAAGAATATGTTAATTTTTATGAAAATAGACATAAATTTATTAGAAAATCTGTTTACCATCGAGAGTACCACATCAGCAACATATTACTCGATATTGAAGAAAAATATAACATTAAAATATCAAACTGTCAGAAATGTAAGATCGATAGAGTATTTGTAGAAATAGGAAAGGTTCTTCCCCAAGTGAATGGAAACCGAAAAAGGATGATTAGCATTAATTTTATTATGAAAAGGATATTCAATATGATGGGGATACCTCAGAAACAAATTCCAATTAGTAAATCGAAAAAAACTTTAGCTTTCTGCGATAAATATTGGACAAGTATTATGTCTCTTATTGGTGATAAAATAAAATCTATTGTCGAATAAACAACTTATTATATTTCTTTTCATATTTGTCAGTCAACGGACACATATCAATTATTATATCATCAAGATTTTTTACGAAATTGAGAAATTCTTTGTCATTAAACTCCAGTCCTCTCATAAAATACCGCAAATGTGTTAAAACTTTTTCGTACGAAGTGTATGCGAATTTAGACATCTCAATCTTCCTTTTGTAATTTTTAACCTCTGAAAATGTTTTAAGCAATATACCAGTACCAGATATTACCCCAAGAGGAATAGGGTTTAACGTGACACCACCAACTACAGTCCCAGTTACTACCAAAAAAGCAGATCCAATATTACATGCAAGTTCTGCCTTTTTATAATATTTGTAAGTCATTTTGGAAAGCCAGTATTTTTTATGATAGTATTTATACAATGCTTTCAACTCAGATATTTGATCTTCCGTTAATTTTTCTGAAACATGGTTCCAATTGAATATGCTTCTGCGTCTATCCATATATATTATATGGTTACATTTTTTTCTTTTTTGAACGATTTCTTAATACTGATGTATAATTTTCTGATGTTTCGAACTATTTTTTCTATATTCTCAATAATTTCGTTGATTAAAATAGCTGTTCTCATTATATTATAAAGTTAGATTATTCATTATCTTCTTCAGAATCCTCATTATTTCTTTTGGGATAATAATATATTCTAAAAAGCATTCCATGCTCCAATCAGATGGATATCCCGCATTGTGCTATATTATAAATGAAAATTTTTGTGGAAAGTTATCACGCACTTGTTTGATACTCGATACGAAGTATAATTGCGTTGTAACTTTTCCAAATATCATCATTCATATTTAGTTCAAAAGCCAAAATCCCAGACGAAGGCATTTGGAAAGAATTTAGGTTTATTGTCTGATACCACCCACTTTTTTTTGAGGTAAAATTTCTTGAAGAGCTTAGAGTTCCAGTAAAAAAATTCCGTAAAGATGTTTTGAGTTTCAAAGATATTTTTTTGTGTCTATGTACAGTGACATGAGAAGAAGAAGAAGTGATTGGACGCGTACAATATATATCAATATTTTTCAAAATCGCTTCACCCGGCAATGACATTATTTCGGCGCCATTTAAAACAAAATTTTTGTTCCCTTTTGTCGAATTTAAAAAACCGTTTATGTGGTGAATGGAAGAGCGTAGTTGGTGCCCGTTTAAAGACAAATCCGTTTCCATTACCATCTTGCCATTTTCAATAACAAAAGCGGTGTCATAGACACTTGGGTCAACATTTGAAATTGTTTCTTTAACACCATAGACAATTAAATTCCCAATTGTTAATAACGATTGCTTACTGACTGTACCGTGCAGATCGACATATATAAATTGTGGGGGTGAGCTACCCCATCTGTGAAAATGGATAACTGTTTTGGTGTACTTCTCGAACGTTTTGGTTGTTTCATCAGAAATTGAAATCGTTGTTCCTTGAGCTGTTACACTTATCTCATTCATTTCCGGCGGGAACCATTCAACGACCATTGTGTAATACCCCACTGGAAGTTTATATAAGTTAAAACCAAGACGTGAGCGGTACTGGAAGGGTGAGCTTTTTTCAAACAAGAGTTTAAGTTGGTAAGCTTTTTTATTAATTTGATGTGGAGAATTGGGAAAATCGACAATACCCAAAACCTCGATATTGTTTTCACTCGAAGATTCATCAGTGTCTTCCATCAAGTATCTGAAGGCGTCTCGTTTTTGTCCTGAGTTATTGATCTGAGATTCACGAATTTTTTGAGTGACAAGATTTCTCAAATCTTTTATTTCCTCTTGCACAAAATCAACATTAACTGCGGATTTTGAATCTCTGTAATCGGTTTGTAAGTTAATAATTTTATTGTTATTTAAATTCAAGTTTCCAGTCATATTGTTGGTGCCATCAACTTTGAGAAACTTTTTTTGTGTCATGTCATCAATTCTGTTGTTAACAAACTCGACACATGCGGCGTCTCTTTGGTTTGATGGAAGATCACGATTGATAATTGAATTATTTTTCATATCAATATCAGATCCTTTATCCAGTTTTTTTTCAAGCTGATTTTCGACATACTTTTTATTAACACAATGGTCTGAATTAACTGGATCTTTCACATTTGTGATGAAATTATTGTTCATGTCAATATGTTGCTCCATTCGACCTCCTTCCTTCTTTGACAAGAATATCTCTCTTTGCGATTCATAACTGATAACCTTGTTGAGATTACCTTGAACTGGGTAATTGTCTTTTGGGACAACAAGCGACCCTGTCATCGTATCACCTGTTTTTAGCATGAATTTAGATGTATCCACACATGGAATCTTAGCTATTTCACTATCTAACTGACTTTTTGTAACCACATCATTATTATTGGTTCCTTGTTTTACATTCACTAATTTTTTATTCTGCATATCATAATCATTATTAGCATCTAATTTAAATCCAATACCAGGTAAACCTCTTGAACCTATCTTACCTAGTCCTTGAGAATCATCATGATTAAGGATACCGTTAGTATAACTCATATAATATTAGTTTAGATTTTTTCATCGAAATTTCGGGCTACCTTTTTTTTGACCTTATCAACATACAAAAAACTATATGGATCCTTAGTAGCTTTCTGATAATCTGATTTATTTATGTTCAGTTCTCGGCAAATCATCGATTGCTCGTTTATAGAAGGAAAATCAAAAACACCAAAATGTGTACTATTCAGTCTTATTGTTTTATCGGTTCCGTAATAGCTTTGACTCAAATATATACAACAACAATTTTTATTTCTAGAATTGGTGAAGTAGTCTCGTATCCGTTCGTCATTTTTCTTACCTGTATTCAAATAGTCATCAAATATGATTAATTTTTGGTTTTCATCAGACAAATCTGTGAGAGGGATGATGTCATCATTACTTGCTTCTATCACGTCATAACCGACCTCTTTTGATATTGGTTCAAGAGATTTTAACAGATGCTTATATTTGCTTTGTTGGAGATTGCGAGCGTAAAGATATATTTTATCAAAATAGAGAAGCCTATATATCATATCAAGCAAAAGGTTAGTCTTGCCACCACCAGAGGGAGCACAAATAAGCATCCTGAAACATCGGTTTGGCATGAAACTCTTTAATTGAACAAAATCGTTGTTTTCATCATCTTGAATGTCGTAATTTTGTATCTTCATATGATATTATGTTATACAATTTTATCGTATTGCGACACGCTATGCGACACGCTATGCGAGCGTTTTTATATATGATAACCCTAATTTTTCCGAACAAAATACGAAATTTTATGTAAACAAATGATATAATGAGTTTACTCAAATGGAAAGAAATGGCTGAGAAACGATCCGAGCTTGGTAAAAAGATTAACACAGTAAGAGATACAATAAAACAAAAAAAGATATCTGATCAAATGGGTGAAGTCGAGGCAGAGAAACTTTTCAAACCTATAACATCTGAGTTAAAGGAACTTACAGCCCCAAAAGCACCGTTGAGAAGATTGGCAAAGAAAAAGCGACCTGTTCCAGATTATGGAATAGCTATTGATGATGAAGTGCCTGATTATGGATTGGACGATTTGTTTGATCAACCTGTTTTACCTGAAAACGAGAAACAATTGGTTCCAAAACCTCCATCTTATGAAGATGTCCTTGAGGATTTAGCATCAGGTAAAAAACAAATGTATATAGATCCAGAATACATGTATGAACCTAAAGATCTTCCTCCAGAATACGAAGAAGAAGTACCAGATTACGAAATTCTTGAAGAGGATAGAATAAATCAAACTTTAGATCAACTTCAAATTCCTAACTATGATGAGATTGAATTACAACTTCAACAAGAAGATATGAATGACAAAAAGAGGAAATCTTATCTTACCAAAACCCTTAAAAAGGCTAAAGAGAAACGGCAACAACTTTCTGGATATTCGATGAATATTACTAAAAAATTAAATAGTGGCTCAATCACTGAAGCTGAGGCTCAATATCGAAGAAAAATTCTTCAAGATACAAGAAAGGTTCTGACTGATTATATGAATTACCATCAACAAAAACTCCAAAAACTCAAATCTATTAAAGGATCTGGTTTGAAGAAAAAAACAAAAAGAGGTGGACAGGTAATGTTTTTCAACAATCCGACAGAAATGATTAAAAAACTTGAACTGATTATCGGATCGATGATTGCCGGAAATAATAGCATCGAACTACGGAATACAGGCGTCGCTCTTCTCGACATCTTGTTGAGAAATTCAATACTCAATAGGCCGCAATATAACAAAATATACAAAAACTATTTTATATAAACTAATCATATAATGGAGAGACAACTTATCTTATCATCCCATACAGTCAGAGACAAGAATGGTAATAAACCGAGTGATTTCATAATCAAATACATCAATCCGATAATTCTCAATCCAAATCGACAATATGAAATCGGACTAGACCGAATCATTTCAATGTCATTTACTTGGTTTAATGTGACAAAAGAACTCAATAATCAGAAAATCAGATATTCATCTGATAGTGGTACTAATTGGACAGAGTTGATATTAAGTCCTGGTGTATGGAACTATGTCGATTTCAATAATTTTTTAAAGGATGAAACTAAAACAGGAACAGCTAACAATCCGTCATATCCGATCAGTCTCGAATTCGACGATACAATATTTCGCACAATAATCACATTAGCCACAAATTATAGATTAGATCTGACTCAGTCAGATTTCAATAATCTCATCGGTTTCAATAAAAAGATTCTAACTTCTTCTGAAAATGTTGGTGATTACATTCCTAATCTCTCTCAAGACAGGGAAATCTTGAACGTTCATTGTGACCTCATATCCGAAAGTCTAGTTGATGGTGATGAAACGGATATTATATATAGTTTCAGTACCTCAACTCTCACCCCGAGTTATAGTTTCACACAAGAGCCAAGACGAGTACAGTTCAATCCTGTCAATAAAAATACGATTAATAAAATTCGGATTTATATCACCGACGGTAAACGAAGAATTATAGATCTTAATCATAGTGACACTTCATTCAGTTTGATTTTAAGAGAGAAGAGAGATTAATCTAACTAATAGTTATATATGTCGTCGTATGAATACAAGCGTATTTATCATCCAAAACTTGGACGATTTGTTTATGAACATAAAGGATCTGGGATCATTGTTGACAACATTTTCAAACCTGTTGGAAGGGTTTTAAGTAAAGTTCCAGAAATGGTTTTAAAACCTTTTGCCAAAAAAGCGCTTGAATCTGGTATTTCACATGCTGGAGACAAACTGGGAAAAAAAGCAGCTGAAAAAAGCGGAGAGCTTATTATGAGAAAATTACACGGTTCAACTAAACAATCAATGAATAAAACCATGAAACCAACCAAACCTACTAAACCAAAACAAGAAGAAGATTACAACACAATTCTGAATAGACTTATATCTGGTACTGGATTAAGACGATAAAATGTTATTAAAAAGTGAATTTTATCCAATTATAAATAGACTAGCAAGTGGGAAATGGTTTATATAAAAAGTGAATTTTATCTAAACTATCAATATATAATGAGTTTCAGAACAAGTGATAATTTACAAAGATATGAATACGTTCATTTCCATTTGGACAATGTCATTGAGCAACCTGCTAACAATCAATCACAGAAAAAGACGGGTTACAGATTCACAATCAACGATAGGTCGACTATGTTCGATTTTTTTAATGGGTATTTCGAAGTAACTAAAGAGCTTCAAAAAAGGGCAGATGGTGTTGGATATGCTCAAGCGGATCGCATCACTATGATAAACGGATCTCACAGTCTAATCAGACATATGGTTATTAAATCGTCTGGTAAAATCGTGTATGAGAGTGATAATTTGCATCGAATAACGAATGTCAAAAATCTCCTTGAATACAGTGATGATTATAGTAGATCCGTTGGAAAGAATTCATTCTGGTATATTGATACTGATGGAACATCAGCAGCTACTAATACAGGTTTCGAAGCCCGTCGCATTTTAACCCAGGCTCATCAGAATAACGGCGGTGGAGGAGCTAAGAGTATTAACGAAATGATTCCCTTAAACAGATACAGCTTTTTTCAAGAGCTAGAAAGAAAAATGTTGCCTCCGATGCAGCTCACAATTGAACTTACATTTAACGAAGACAGTGAACTGATTCACATGGCAAATGGCACAGACCCTGGTCGTGTTGTAGTAAAGAGATTGTATCTTTGGCTCCCAAGATTAATCCCAAAAGACAGCATGTATAGTAATTTCGTTTCAGAGTTTCTCAAGCCAACAACCTGGACATATATGCGAGATCTCTACAATCAGTCAGCAAATACCAGAGCTATTCAGAATATGTTTCAAATCAGTCCAGCTATCGATGACGTTAAACATGTTTTTATATATCTCCAGAGGACAGACGCACCAAATAATGATGAAGCAGAGAGGAGTCCGTATTTATTTGACACTTTCAAGTTGAATGCAGCTGATGCTAATAGCTCTCTATCAAACTGCAGGCTTGAATACGGGAATAATGTTTTTTACCCAGAGCTGGAATATGATAGTGACTCTAAAATACGGATATTTAATGATCTCATGTCATATGCATTTCGTAAGAACGATTACAATTCAGGAACACAGCTTAATGTATCCAATTTCACTAGTTTGTATGGATTATTGTATTTCGATTTGTCATATCAGAAAGAGGTAGTGACGAGAGATCCTAAACAGTTGATTCTCCATTATCGTCTCAATGTAGCCCCAGCAGCAAACGTCCGAGCTCATAGCATCGTATTTTACGAGAGTGAGGTTGTTGTTAAGACAGTTGGAAACGAATTGATGATAGTTTAAATAAATAAGTTTTACATCGATGAAAATTTAAATGAATATGTTTTTTAAAATAGAATTTATCTAACATATAATATATGACACAACTATACGAAATTAAAGTTAGTTTATCACCAAACCAGAAAAAGAATCTTAGTAACGCGTATCATAAAAGAGAAACTATCATTTTGAGACTGACAAAGGACTCTCTATCTGGGAATGACACTCTATACGTACCTCAGAATATAGTTAAGCGATTGAATAAAAATAGAAAATTGAGAAAAGGAATGGACATCAAACTAGCCAAAACAAACATTCGAAAGCAAGTTGGTGGATCACTCCTCTCTACAGTTCTGTCGCTTGGAAGAACTTTCGCTCCAACAATTGCCAAGACTATTGGATTGTCAGCTTTGGCAGGTTTAGCATCTGAAGGAGCATCTCAGATTGTTAAGAAGATATCTGGAAAAGGTTTACAAACTGGTGGGTTTCTCATACCACAAAATAAAATCGATCAGTTGATAACATATAAACATCTTTTGACAACAAAACAAAAGAAGGATATATTAAATGCTCTACAAACAGGCTCTGGTGTTCATATAAAACCGACAAAAGTACAAACAGGTGGGTTCTTAGGGACTCTCCTTGCATCAATTGGAGTCCCTTTAGCTATTGAGGCAATAAAGAAGATGACTGGTAAAGGAGCTCCTCAGATGGGACGACCTAAACAAAGACCACCCAGATCTATACCAGAACAGGATGGTGGTTTGATGACCAACACTTATAGAACACCGCCTTTTTACGGAAATTGGCCAGACGATACAATCGGTATGGGGACTAAAAAAAAAAAAAATCTCAAAAAAAGGGCGAAGGTCTACTATTAGGCAAGAACTCGCCGTTCAAAAACGTCCCTCTTCTAAATATTCTATTGTAAAACCAAAATTCCATAAAAACATTCCTATGTCAAATTATGATTTAATAAAATGGTGTAAGTATCTGAATATTCCAATTAATGATGTATTGTCAAGAGATGAAAATGTTCCTCACGATCATCAACAAGCATTATTCATTTACAATCTTGAACCGAGTTATATGCCAGGGAGTCATTGGGTGGCTACTTATGTTAAGGATAAAGTCATCAATTACTTTGATAGCTTTGGTTTGCCTCCCTTCCAAGAAATTGTCAATCATGCGAGAAAAAAGAATTTAACATTGCTTCATCAGAACAATCAAATACAAAATTTACTAACGACAACATGCGGTTACTTCTGTTTATACTTTTTAAATGAGATTAATAATGGTAAATCATATTTTGATCTGCTTCAGGTATTTGATATATATGATACAATGAAGAATGAGAGGTTTCTAGAACGGTATTTCAAAAATATGTAATCATATTATATATAATGGTTAAAAGTTATTGTGTACGAGAAAGGAAGCTGACAAATTCAGTACCAGGTTCTGAACATTACGTTAGAACCAAGAATAACAGATTAATGATGAAATCGACATGCATCAGCTGTCATTCAACTAAAACTCAATTTGTGAAACAAAACCAGGGAAACGGGTCAGCCCGTCGAAAGGGGCGGGCTTACTAAATACAGTAGCATCGACTGGTACTGATTTATTGATTCACCACGGTATTCCTTGGTTGGGAAAAAAGGCTGTTGAAATGGGTCGATATTATGGATCAGAAGCCTTGAGAAACCCAAAACTGCAGAAAAAGGCTATCGATTATACTCTGGATAAGTTAAATCCAATGATTCAGAATGTTGGAAGTCAAGCTCTTAATCAATTATCTACTAAAATTAGGCCAAACAAAAAGTATAAAACTGACAGAAAGGATTTGGATGGTGGTAGTTTAGATATACATAAACTAATTGGTAAATTACCAAGACCAAAAGCTGGATGGACTCCTGGAAAGTATAAATACATGGGGGCATATAACCCTCTAGATAAACAGTTAGAGTACGATAAAAACACTGGAGAGGTCACCAAGTGGCACGTACAACCTTACAATGAAGTTGATAGAATATCAGCTCATCATGATATTTGTTATGACATGGGGAAGGACAAAGGTGAATGTGACAAAGTAATGGTCAAGTCATTGGATAAAATACCTTATGGACAGATGCCAAAATGGGGACAAACAGCACGATTTCTAATCAACACAAAACAAAAACTAGGTCTTGGTGTAAAACAAAGGAAGACAAAAAACGGGAAAGGCCGTCGAGTGAAGAAAACTGGCAAGAAAAATTAGCTGATGAGCTTCATAAACCGATAAAACGTAACTTTACTCGGCGGCGGGTAATTGTAAATCATATTGACGAGACATGGTGTTCAGATATCGTTGAGATGCAAAAATTCAGTCGATGGAATGCTGGCTACAGATATCTTCTTATGGTTTTAGATGTATTCTCTAAATATGGTTGGATCGTCCCATTAAAAGATAAAAAGGGTGAAACCGTTATGAATGCATTCAAAACAATATTCAAAGAAGGTAGAAAACCGGAATATTTATGGACAGACAAAGGCAAAGAGTATTACAACAAACATGTTAAGGAACTACTTGATAAGAATAAAATAACCCTGTACTCAACTGAGAATGAGGAAAAGTCTTCAGTTTGTGAAAGATGGAACAGAACAATTAAAACCAAGATGTGGAAACAGTTTACTGTTAAAGGTAATACAAAGTATCTTGATATGTTACCAAAATTAGTGAAAGAATACAATAATACAAAACATTCAAGCACGAAGATGACACCAACGGAAGCCAGTAAAAAGAAGAATGAAGGAACTGTCTACTTTAATCTATATGGTGATATGGAAACATCAAAACAGAAACCGAAAATCAAAGTTGGTGATAAGGTTAGAATAAGTAAGTATAAACGGAATGTGTTTGATAAGGGCTATACACCAAATTGGTCTGAGGAAGTTTTCACAGTTGATGAAATCCAATACACCAATCCAATCACATACAAACTAAAGGATCTCAGAGATGAAGACATTCAAGGGAGTTTCTATGAACCCGAATTGCTTAAAGCTACACAAGAGGTATTCAGAATCGATAAAGTCATTCGGAGGGATTATAAAAAGAAGCAAGCTTTGGTTAAGTGGAAGGGGTATAGTGATGAATTCAACAGTTGGATACCGTTCAAGGACTTGAAGGATATATAAAATGATTTAAGCAAATATTATCTAACATATATTATATCGATTGATACAGTATATACTGTTTATTTGCTTTTGGTAGCCAAAAATATAATTGTTTCTGGCTATCTTATTTAAACAGAAAATAATATATAGCATTAATAGATACATATGGAAATTTTCACTTATGAAGGAAAAAAACTGAATATTATCAAAAAGGATGATGACATATGGTTCCGTGGTAAAACTGTTGCCGACATTTTGGGATATGAAGATACCAAGAAAGCAATTTTCAAACATGTTGATTCTGAAGATAAATGTTCACTTAAGAGGCTCAAATCCAGGGGGGACGATTCGTCCCCCCTGACTGGGAACACCGGAAACACGATTTTCAAACATGTTGATTCTGAAGATAAATGTTCACTTAAGAGGCTCAAATCCAGGGGTAACGAATCGTTACCTTTAACATGGAACACCGGAAACACTATTTATATAAATGAATCCGGACTATACAGCCTAATATTGAGATCCAAAATGGATAAAGCGAAAGAATTCAAACGTTGGGTAACAAAAAAGGTTTTACCATCAATCAGAAAAACCGGTAAGTATGAATTCAACAACAGGCCATACAAAATGCTGACATTCAATATCAACACAGAATATGATTTACATAAAAAGGTAGTCAACTTTATTAGAAACAATTATCCTAAAGCAATCCTAATCCCAACATTAGGTGAAAACCAAATTAATGGTAACATGAGAATAAAATCATACAACATGGGTTATCAGAAGGGAGCTTGTGATCTATTCATTGGAAATATGCATTTGAAGTACACAGCTTTTGCAATCGAATTTAAAACACCAACTGGTAATGGTAAGCTTTCAGAAGAACAGAAGATGATGCTCCAAGAATATGAAAACAACAATTACAAAATATTAGTCAGCAACGATTATGATGAAATCATTAAAGAAATCATACTTTATTTCCAGGGTGTAAGAATCAAATGTAAATATTGTTACAGAAAATTCAACTCAATAGAAACAACAAGCAATCATTTAAAATTCATACACAAAAACTTATAAAGAGTAAATTATATAGTATTAATATATGGAAAATCAAAATGTAAAGAGAGGTCGAGGTCGACCAAGAATATTCACTGATGATGAGAGAAGACAACGTAAAACAACATACATGCTAAATGTAGAATGGTATTGTGATATATGTAAAACAGGTCGCAATTATACACTAGCTGGGAAAACCTGTCATTTGAAAACAAAAAAGCACCAAAAAAATTCTAAAAAATAACATAGTTCAAAGGATTCATAAAAGGATTCATAATTGGATCACTTGAATTGATTCAAACGCATTGATAATTATTTAAAAAAATAAAATATATAGTAATATTATATGTTGAAATTCATAAAATTAGAACAAAAAATAGCATTAATCAATAATGAAATAGATAAGAAATTTAGATCAATCACTTGTAAATACTGTCATTCAATGGCGACACATGTACTAATTACTGGAGAGTATTCTAACTATGAAGTAAGTATAATATGCCATAAATGTTCAGATCGTATAAACAAATTAAAAGGCTATCAACTTGATCTTATGGGATTTGTTGACTCCTATAAATTAGCCATTTAAAAACGCACACTAAACTATTTAAAAATATTTCACTATAGATATAGTATCTATAATGAGATCATATAAAAATAATATATTAGGTATTAATATGAATAAAGATAGTCTGAAGAAACTCAGTAAATCTGAACTGATCAAATTGCTTCTAAAGCAATCCAAAGGTGTTGAGAGCAATGTGCAGGAAAACATCAAAAGAAGACCAGTACCCACACCTCGTAAGAGTGTAAAAGATATGGTCAAGCGGTACGAAGAAAACATTATTCTTCCACCAATGCAGTTTAGGGATGATTACAAACCAAGAACTGTTAAAAGAAAACCGGTTCCTACACCTAGAACCGTAATTAAACAAATCGACAAAGCTTTAAACGGTTTTGTAAAATCTTATGAAATCGATCTAAGAAATGATAAAGATCCTCTTATTCAAATGCAAAATACACGAAAAGGTGTAGAACGTCAATTATCTATTTTATTGAATGAAATGAAAGGCTTGAAATACGTTGAAACATTGAAAGTCACTTTCGAAAAAATATCATCTGATGTAATAATTGAAAAGTCAGCATATTTCAATAGCGCAAGTCAAACAATAATCAACCAAGTGGGAATCGGTGAATCATTAAAAATTTCTTCAGAAAACATCATAAACAAAATAGCTCAATGGATATCAGAAGGATCGGGATGGACTGTAAAAGAAATTAATGACCATTACCTAAACATTGCTAAATATGAGCCTATGAAGGGATCCTCATATATCCAACTTCCTGAAGAACTGCGAAACAGTGCTAAAGGTTTAATAAACATGAAAAATAAGGATAATGAATGCTTCCGATGGTGTCATATTAGACATATAAATCCACAAGAAAAATATCCTCAAAGAATAAAAAAGGTTGACAAACAATACATTGAAAAATTAAATTACTCCGGTATTGAATTCCCAGTTTGTATCAAACATTACAACAAAATTGAGAAGCAAAACAGCATCAATATAAATGTATTCGGCTATGAAAACAAACAACCTTACCCCATCTATATTTCAAAAGAAAAGAATGAAGATCATATGGAACTACTTTTAATAACTGAAAATGAGAACAATCATTATGTTCTTATAAAAGATTTCAACAAATTCATGTATAACCAAACAAAACATGAACACAGAAAACACTTTTGTATGCACTGCCTGCAATGTTTTAGTTCTGACAGGGTATTGAGCAATCATAAAGATATTTGCATACAAGTTAATGGCACGCAAGCAATTAAAATGCCAACTAAAGATAACAATATATTAAAATTCAACAACTTTCATAAACAGCAACCTGTGCCATTTGTTATTTATGCTGATTTCGAGGCTATCACAGAGAAAATTCATGGATGTCAACAAGAAGGTAAGAAATCATATACTGAGGCTTACCAAAAACATACCGACTGTGGATATGGATATAAGGTTGTCTGCTGTTATGACGACAAATATACCAAACCAATACAACTATATAGAGGTGAAAATGCTGTTTACAAATTCATGGAAAACATGTTAAATGAAGTAAAATGGTGTAAAAAAGTAATGAAAAAACATTTTAATAAACCATTGAAAATGAGTAATGAGGATGAGCAGGAATTCAAAAAATCAACGAGATGCCACATCTGTGACAAGAAATATGATGAAGAAGACGTCCGTGTGAGAGATCATTGCCATATTACAGGTGTATACAGAGGCTCAGCTCACCGAGAATGTAATCTGAAACTGAAAATAAAGCCTGAAGAAATAAAAATTCCTGTTATATTCCATAATTTGAGAGGTTATGATAGCCATTTCATAATGCAGCAATTAGGTCAGATAATCAAAAAGCATACATACAAAAATAAGAAAGGAGAGGATAAAGAAATGAACATCAATGCTATTCCAAATAATATGGAAAAGTATATGGCTTTCATGCTTGGCAATCATCTTACATTCATCGACAGTTTCCAGTTTATGAGCTCAAGTTTGGATAAATTAGTCAGCAACTTGCCAGCAGAAGCTTTGAAGTATACAAGCGAACGATTCGAAAAAGAAAAATTGAGTCTTATGACTCGCAAGGGAGTTTATCCTTATGATTATATGGACAGTTTTGATAAATTCAACAAAACAGAATTACCAACCAAAGAAGAATTTTACAGCATGTTAATGGATGAACATATTTCAGATGAAGATTATACTCATGCTAAAAATGTTTGGAATACTTTCAAGTTACAAACAATGGGTGAATACCATGATTTATATCTGAAGTCTGATATACTTTTATCAGCTGATGTATTTGAAAACTTCCGAAGAACATGTATTAAGTATTACAAATTAGATCCATGCCACTATTTCACATCACCAGGTTTGTCTTGGGATGCTATGTTGAAGATGACTAATATCAAATTAGAACTAATGACTGACATAAACATGTTTCAATTCATTGAAAAAGGCATGCGTGGAGGAATCAGTTATATAGTCAACAGATATGGTTCAGCAAATAATAAGTGCATGAAAAAATACGATGAGAAGGCGCCCTCAAAATATTTAATGTACTTGGATGCTAATAATTTATATGGTTGGGCTATGAGTCAATATCTTCCCACTGGCGGTTTCAGATGGATGACAGAAAAGCAAATCAGCGAATTAAACAAAAGAAAAGAAAACAGTGAAAAAGGGATAATACTAGAAGTTGATCTGGAATATCCCAAAGAGTTGCATGACCTTCATAATGACTACCCATTAGCTGCAGAGAAGGTTTGTGTAAATAAAAATATGCTGTCTGATTATTGCAAAAATATAGCCACAAAGTATAATATATCAACAGGACTAGTACATAAACTAATCCCAACACTATCAAATAAAGAAAAATATGTTCTGCACTACAGAAACCTGCAGCTATATCTTGATCTTGGATTGAAATTGAAAAAAATCCATAGAGTATTAGAATTTGACCAGTCACCATGGTTGAAGCAATATATTGATTTCAACACACAAAAACGAACGCAAGCAAAAAATTCATTTGAAAAAGACTTCTTCAAGTTGATGAATAACTCAGTGTTTGGTAAAACCATGGAGAACTTAAGAAAGAGAGTCGATGTCAGACTTGTAACTAATGAAAAGAAACTATTGAAGATGTCTTCTAAACCAACTTATGTAAGTAGTAAAATATTCAATGAAAATCTGGTAGCAGTGCATAAAATCAAAGAAACGCTAACTCTCAACAGGCCGGCATATGTGGGAATGTGTATTCTCGATTTGAGCAAAACATTGATGTATGATTTTCATTATAATTACATAAAACAGAAGTATGGCAGCAAAGCAAAGCTGCTATTCACTGACACAGACAGTCTGACATATGAGATTGAAGCTGAAGATGTGTACCAAGACTTTTGGAAAGACAAAGATCGATTTGACAACAGTGACTACCCTGAAAGCTCGCCGTATTTCGATAAAACAAATAAAAAAGTAATTGGTAAATTCAAAGATGAGGCAGCTGGAATGCCAATAAAAGAATTCATAGGATTACGATCAAAAATGTATAGTTATTCAACAGAAGACAATAAAGTAGTAAAAACAGCCAAGGGAATCAAAAAGAACATAATAAAGAACAACATCAAACATGAAAATTATAAAAATGTATTATTCAAAAATGAGCAAATGCAACACAGAATGAAAACAATAAGAAGCGTAAAACATCAACTAGGAAGTTATGAAATCAACAAAATATCACTCAGCTGTTTTGATGATAAAAGATATATATCAGAAAATGGAATCAAAAGTTTAGCTTACGGACATTATGCAATCTGAAAATGTGACGTCACGACACAGCTGTGTCGGCCTCCATACAAGTTGCGCAAACACAGTCTGCTTTTCTGTTCACTACAAACTTTACTGACAAACTTTACTGACAAACTTTACTGACAAACTTTACTGACAAACTTTACTGACAAACTTTACTGACAAACTTTACTTCAAATACAAGTTCATCTGATATTACATGACAATCTGATGACTCATCGGGAAAGTCCCATTTCATCATAAACTTCCTGTTTTCACCAGACATGTCCAGACTTGTTTCTTAGAAAAACTTCCTGCTTTTCCGAGAATTATAAACTTCCTGCAGTGTGGCGTCACGTGAAGGAATAATGCGTTGGATACATCATGAGATAAAACATATAGTATCCAAATAATTGTGCCCATGTAATAAAATACATATAGTTATCCATAAAATATGATGTGGAGCCATGTGATGGAACCAATATGCCTATTGTGCCCTACGATATGCAATCTCTGCGAGATTGTATATCTACCCACAATAGGCTGTAAGGAGCCTCGCTCGTCAGGACAAGTCCTGACGACTTCCCGAGCCTGCTCGGCTCCTTTCCATAAAATGATTTCCATAAAATAATTTCCATCAGATGGATAGTAGTTATAGAGTTGGCGTTGTTCAAGACCAGTTTTGAAAAAACTGGTCTCGAACCGCCAACTCTATAACTACTAACTGAAACAAATAAATCATGGTTAACTTTGAAAATCCGAACAAAACAGATCTACAAGTGTGTAAGGCAATTTCTTTACAGGCGATGTGCGCTAAATTCTGCCTAAATGTACCCGGAAAAAGGTTTCAAAAATGTCTGGACTGGATTCAGAATTTGGATTAATAAGATGATGGAAATTAAGGTCACGGAAAATAACGCCCCATTTAATGAGCAACGCGGACATTAATGCTCAAAAAAATTAACAAGACTTGAATTAACACAAATTACTACAATTGGCGCTAATTTCAGGGAGCGTTTATTTCCTATGATAAGGTATGTACCTGCTTGCCTTTTAAATGATTTAAGTAAATAATTTTGTCCTAATAGAGGGGGGGGGGGGGGTCCTGTGTAAGCAATTCAACAACAAGAAGCTTTATTTGCATGACTATAACAAAGTACTACAGTATTGCAAAAGCCGCTTAAATTTAATTATTAATTAATTAATTAATTAATTAATTAAAATAACTAAAGAGATTACAACATTTCTTATTTTTAAGCATTCAGAGAGGTAGCCATTGTAACTAGTTTGTCTCTCTGTTCAAAGCATGACGAGATGAATGAAATTAGTTGAATATTTATAAAATAATCAGTACAATTCATAAGATGTGACAGTAAGGTCTCAGTGATAGTAGTCGTAGAAATGGGATTTTAGGTTCTGTTTTAGAAAAGAACCTGTCTCTTATCGAAGAATAGCTCGGGCAATCTAGTAAAAAATGAGTTTCGTCTTCAATTTTGTTACAATTGCAGAGACTAGATATTTTGTCGTATCTACCTGTTTCATTTACAGTCAAACCTCGCTTTAATGCAACCCTTTCAATACGGCCACCTCGTTATTCTGGTCTGAATTTGAGGCGAATCCTAAACCCTAAACCCAACCTAAGCTCATCCAGTCTTTTTCTCTTGTTAAAGACTTCTTTAATACAGTCACTCCGTTAATGAGGCTAAAGATTTAATGTCGCAAAATAGTGTATTAAGTTGTCGTTAAAATTTCGTGTAACAAGCTTTGGAGGATTTAAAGCTGCGAAAATTAGACCAATCTTCAAGAAAATAGGTACAGCTGACGTTTCAAAGCAAACTTCCCTTAGAAACAGCAAAATATACCCTCAAACACACGTTTTGTTAGAATAAGTAAAAAATAGTACCGTTCAAACATAGATTAACACAATGTCCAGCAAACCAAAATTACTTTTGAACTCACTTTTGCACATAATGCTGGAATTTGTCAAAGGTCTCATCTTTTCAATGAAGGCAAAAGCGTTACTAGGCGTAATGCTACCATTCAGCATCGTAAAAGCTTTACATGTGAAACCCTTTCAGAGAAGTGACAGCTTAAGACTGACCGAACATAGTTTTAAATAAAAAAATTGGGGGCTAAGTTAACCTGCGCCAGCGCTATTTCCGTTTTGCTTTGTGAACTTTACTGAGTTTAAGCAAAAGAAGAACGAAACTGCAAATAAAGGCGCTGCTAAAATACTAGCTGATATTCAAGGATCTAAGTAAAGCCAAGATGAATTTCCCCTTAGAAACCTGAGAAATTTTAAGAGCTAAAAGCGCTTAAAAAAGCATTATTCCGAGTATTTTAGTGTTATTTTCAAAGGCAGAAAAAGCCTTATTTGGAAATTGTGAGCGTTATGCAAGTGCATTGTAATAGTGAGGAATACAAAGCACTCCTAAGACCAGAACATGTACTGAAAAAAGCTTCACTAGATAATAAACATTCACAGTGAATCGGATTGGTTGAATCGTAGTTGTCTATTTGCAGATATTCACCGACTTTTGTTGCAAATACGTGAAACTGATTGGCTCAATCACCACTGTCTATTGACTGATAGACATATGATCGCACACGCTGTCTTTGAAAAGTAAAAATTTATTTGATTTTTTGTAATTGACACCTAAATATTACAATGGTTTGTCTACTATGAGTGACAGTTAACTTTCCTGCGCCTTTCTGAAAACAAGGACGAGTAGTCTTATTGCTAGCTAAAACATAGGATAAATTGCTAAGCTACAAAATCTCTCATGTACGAATGTAGACATTGAAGTAACCCGTTTACACACAAGACAGGAATTAAAATTTCCCTATATATTTACCTTTTTTTGATGACGAAACCGAGGAGATTGAAAAGATTCGTGTATTTGACAACGTCCCGTAAACAGTGGATGGTTGAACCACACGGCTATTAATGCTATTCGTCGTGAGGGGCTTCGCTTCCTTTAAAGTTTCTTGCCAGGTAAAAAATATCTACGGATTAAATACAAAAGATTAACGATAAAACTAAAATATACGTCAATGTTTTATAGTTATGACTTAAAGCAACGGTTTCGTAGTAGATATGATGAACATCATTTTGCTGTGTTTTTGCCGTTCCATATTTTCCGATTTGTTTGACTAGTACTCTAAATTAAAATGGAACATGATTTCAGGTGCTCATGTCTCTAGCGAACTAATTAAAAACCGTGTGAGATTAGAGTAACAACAAGATGTAAAGTGTCGGAAAGTTCCACTTATAAAAACTGAAAAGATATATTTAAAAAAGAGAGAACAGCGTAAATGAATAGCTACAGCATGGGCTTTCATGTAAAAATAAAAACTTTATTCTTGCTTCAGCGGATGTAGGGAGATTGTAACATGAACATGGTGACCTGTAAACGCCTGTTCGATGTGATATAATAAATCATATACTCATAATGATCGAAAATGTAATATAAGGTAACCATATGCTTAAATGAGACGTCCATAAAGTAAATAACAAATTACATGTATGTGTAAAATTTGAAAAACCGAGTATGTAAAAAGAAAAACGTTAGAAGCATTTGAATGTTTATTTATAACTTCGTCTATAAGCCAAACTCAGTTGTTGTGGCGATACTGAAAATGAACTTTGGAAGTACTAGAAATCCTCTCGGCTGAGTTCTGGCAACAAATTTAAACCATTGTCGATATGTCTCAAATTTAAGTATTTTCTAGAAGAAGCGGATGTTTTTGCCAAAAGTCACCTGCCTTTCAGCTTCGGGATAAAATGCTTAACATGGGCACAGAAATAAAATTATTTTTATTTTTCTGATATGAGTAATGAGGAGTTTCATTTAAAGTAAAAAATATATATCATTCTACTCACCAAGTAAATCCAGATTTGCATTTCCTTGTGCTAAATAAACTTTAAGTTCGAGCTTCTGTAAAGGTTTCTTTAAGAACAAGAAAAATCCAAGCAATACTGTTAGCAAAGTAAGTCTCATCAACGAAAATGATACTGTACAATTGGCCAATGAATGTAAGTCCGTCAAACATGCACCCGTCGTTTAAACTATTTAAATTTTGCTTCGTTTTATAACTGTAAAAAATCAAAACGATTGATCTTCCCTTTGTTTTCAAAAGAAAATGGACAAACGAAGTGTTTTCTCTCGTTAGCATAATATATACATCTTGTCCAGTTCTGAGAAAACAACATCGCTTTGTTTATATTTTTAAGCGAAATCCAGTGCCGAATACTCACTGCCCCTTTGAGGGATTTTATCTTCGACGTTTAGTGGTCTGAAATAACTGCTACAACGTTTGGGTTAGAATACCTTTGCTTCTGAATTAATCGCGTCAAAAATCAGATTGAGTTTTAGGAAACGATGCCAACAAAATGCCACTTTTTTCCTTTCGTGCATCCTTATGCTTTCGAGCAAAATTTTTCAGTCCTTTGGACTGAGGTTTCTGGGTTCTTTCCCGAAGAGGGATAAATATCAACACCAGCTATGTACAACGGGCAGGCGTATAAAATTCGTGACAACCTTGTAAAAAACATTAAGAACCGGTTCAAGTCGGGAACCAATCAGAAGAAAGAGGACTCGTGTCCAAATGACTTCTTATCTCGATAGCACTTTTCCAGTTATCCGTGTAATAGTACGTTAAGTCAAACGGGAGACTAGATTAAATCTGCCTGCGAAAAAATTACTGTTTGAGACGTGCACCGATACGTTTCTAGCATTTCATTATATTGTAATATTTTAGTGTGGAAAAAAAGGAAAAGAGAAAACAGGCTCCGGATGGCAGTTGGCAATTGTTTGGCAAGCGAATTGGATTTTAGGTGAGCAAGCAGACGGCCTGAGAGTCTGCACCTGCCAGTTAAAAAAAAATATCCAACTTAAATCTGACAGATGGATTAGCAAGAAGAAACGGCCGTTTCTACACCAAGAAGAGCTCTGTTAGGTTCAGCTCCGGAATTTGACGTTAACATGTGATATGATTTTAAAGGGGCATAGTCACGCTATTTTAGTTCACTTTAAAAATAAAAAATATGTCCTCACATCAATGAACGCCCACAAATAACGGTCTAGTTTTGTTACCAAAGACTATATTGCTTCATTGAAACTATTTTCTGTCGTCTGTTGCTACGGATGGCACGGATGGAAATGGATTGCAACTTTAAAAACTTAGATTTCTATGTAGATCATCGCAGTGAAGGTGTTTCAACCTAAGCGGTTGAAAAGAAGAAACCTGAAAAAATTCAGGCTTGAACGGGCGGCTTGAACGGGAATCGAACCCATGACCTCTGCGATACCGGTGCACCGTTGATTTAAAGACTTAGGCTAAACTTTTCAAAATCTTTAAGCTTGTTGGCATTAAATCAATATTAAATGGTCATGGTTTGTTTTCTCTTAATGAAATTAAGTTAATATGTTCATTTAAATGTGCAAACACAATGTTGGGCACGGATAAAGTTAGCTACCAATAATTTGAGCACAGTTTTGACCAGAAATCTGCGAAATCCTAGTGACTTGGCCCCTTTAACATTTGTACATTTGAAATATCCCACGTCAAGTGACTTGATTTTTCAGCATAAATACTTTTGAGTCTTTATGCGGGTGAGTGTGATATATCGTGAATACATGAAACTGGTTGGCTCTTTCATCACTCTTGCTGTCCTTTCTCGCGCTTTATCTCCTCCACATGGAGAATTTATTTTGATTGTTTGTAAATATGACCTAAGTATCGCTTTTTTCCGATTACAATCATTTAGATGACTACTAAAACGGTAAGAATACTTAGCTTCGTTTTCTGTGGGCGCCAATCAGATGGGCTACGGCTAGTTAGCCATTCGCTCATCGACCTTCTACTCCAACTGTTCATAAACGTTTTTGACGATTTTCCGCAATGAAGTTCTAAACATTAGCCTTTAGTGATGCTACTAAACGTTTCTGAACAGTTTCTTAAGTTTTTTAAACATTGCCAAAGGGCTCAGCGCTAAAGGTCAAACGAACGTTTCTATCTGTATTTTTTTTCATTTTTTGAAAATTCTCGAGGCAGATCCGCAAATGTTTTGAAATGCTTCTCAAGTACGTTTCATGCCCAGTTCCTCAGTTTTAATTTATTCTCGCAATCCCTGGGAGGGGATACTCTTAATTAATAGGGGACTATACAGGGAGTCTCTCCCCGAAAGCGTGCCTTTTTTGCGCTTACAGTTTACGAAATGGTAAGGGAATACACCTTAAACATAAAGAGATCACAGCTAAGTACTAAAGTGGGTCGCAAAATTTTGACAGAAATCAGGACTCAAAAATATACCACAGCTTGGACCCTTCGAGCAACTACTGAACTGATCCCGCGATGATCTACCGTTTTTGGATAATTTTTTAGGTATAGAAAAGGTCCATTTTTTGTTTTAGTTATAAGGAAAGGGTACCCTTTCGACAAAAATAAGTATATTAAAGGGTAATGGTTTGAACTTTGGGGCGGAGCATTCCCGTGACACCCCTTCCCTCTTACCCTCGCAAGACCTTGAAAACGGCGGGAAACTGTCAAGAACTACAAAGCGTGTCCAGTTTTATGAATGGTTGAATTCATCAATAGAGATTTGGGGAAGAGGGATGGCGCAGTGATGAGAGCACTCGCTTCCCACCATTGTCGCCCGGGTTCGATTCCCGGTGCCGTGTCACATGTGGGTTGAGTTTGTTGTTGGTTCTCGTCCTTGCTCCAAGGGTTTTCCTCCGGGTTCTCCGATTTTTCTCCCTCCACAAAAACCACCATTTCCAAATTCCATCTGGGATCAGAGGACAAAAAGCCACTCTGTGGAAGTGCCACTGCAATCCAATTATTTATTTATTTATTTATTTATTTATTTATCCATTTATTTATTTACCAGCAAAATGCGCAAATGTCTCGGCCCCAGGTTACACTCAACGCACAAATTACTCTGACGCGTTCGTTAATTCACATGCATTCTTTCCTGATTCAATTTATGAACACTTGCCAATTTTCGTTACCGTAATTTGCTCATAGTGGAAACTATCTCGATGTTTTTGTTTGTCGAAACAGAGTGGGGTTACACTGTTACACATAACACACTTCCAAGTTGAGCATGTCTACCTAAAAACTCATAAACCGAATCTTTCATGATATGTCAGCTTTGTTTTGAGAACTACATGAAGGTCTTGCTCGGGGTGCTTTCTGTTTAAAACCAAATCCTAACACAAAGCACAAACCTAAACAACAAACCGTTATAAAGCATGTCAGTGACGCAGGGTAAAGGTACAGCTCCTGAAATGAACCCGACCCCAAAATCATCCTCAAATTGACTCCAAAAGATTCCGGACCTCCCAACATTTTCCACAATTTTCCAGGACTGATCCTTCAGTAATTTTTGGAATAACGTTCGATTCAGAAGATCGTGGAATAAATGAACAATCCATTTTGCAAAATCCAGTATTAAGAAATCAAACGCCTTTATATTAATGGCAATATAACAGACCCTCTTTAATGAAATTACGTAAGTAGATATTTTCGCAAAAACTGGCGAAGAGTTGCGTAAAGTTGCGTATAGTCTAAATTTTTTACTACGGCTGACTTAGTAGGTGTCCTTTGAAAGAAAGAGAAAACATTTTTAAAATCCTGACTCAATTACAATTATAAGCATGACCTAGCATGCATATGGTAAACAACAAGATGGATGTATGGATAAAACATAACGAAGTTAGCAAAAAAAAGAATAAAATGTCAGATAGTTAAAAATTGAATTTTTTTAATAGGTTTAAAATGCGGCGGAATTCTTATTACCGAAGAAGGGACTCACTATACCTTTAATTCTTCTTTCTTCTCTTTTTCTTTATTCATTACCTTTGTATTGTTGTCTGTGGTGTGGCAATAACTTGTGTGAACCACATCGTTCCGGTCCGCTGCAACAATTACTTGAGGATCACCTCAGGATCAGTGTAGAAAAAACTGGGGGCGGGGGGATCGTTTCAGCGTCGGGATCATTTGGGAGCTGTACAGAACGAAAGAACTCATCGCCATCTTACAGTGGGCGCAAAACTATGGACTTTCCTTTTCTCTTACTCGAGCCGGACTGCACTATAAAAGAAATTATGCCATGCACTTGCGGAATATTTATCAAGACACATGTTCCTGATTAGGTTCACAACGTGGGGTTTGGAAAATGTTTTGAAACGATGTGAACACAGGTCGCAAAAATCCAGGCTGTCAGACATGAGGTCTTCAGGGCTAGAAAGCTGTGGTGGTCATTAAATTTTGTGCTCTGACAACGTTCATGAGAGTTAACAATACCGAGGCGTTTTAACGGCCAAACTTGAATCTTCGTCGACTAAAACAGACTTAAAAGAATAAGAATAGGTTTCAGATGCGTCATGCAGTCAAAAAATTAACTAGTTAAGGAAAACCGTCTTTTGTAACTCGTAAATCATTAGCTCCATGCAGGGAATCCAGCAAGCGAATAAATATGCTTGTCAACTTTGTCGTCTGCCGGTGATTAAGAAAACAAATGATTTATTTTTGGGCTATTAAAATGAATTTTTGCCAAAATATGCACTGACCAATAACTAATAAAATGGAGTAATTTGAATTGGAAAAGATTAACATTATGAGAAATTTTTTCAAAGAAGAAATTACTTCCAGGTACTTTCTTTGACAGCAGAACGAATCGCTGGCGTTGCCGCTTTCATCGCAACAGTTAATCCTCTCGCAGAAAATGACAAAATTAATCTACGGAGGCCTATTTTAACCACGACGTCTTTGCAAAATTTGAACGTGTATTTGTCTAGAAGGCCAATCGTATGCACGCGAGTTGTTTATTCGTACAGGTCCACCATTTTAGAAGGCGACACTTGCATTATGTTCCCGGTTCCAACTAAACATTGTACTTTTTTTTCCAATGCCCACATACAGGGAAAGTTCCCGTGCCGCCTGTGATCGATTCTTATTTCAAACATTAAATATATGGAAAATCTTCCAACAAGAAAAAATTTGTTCAACTTGATTTTGACGTTTACAGCTGGCGGATTTCCAGTGACAAATCCATAAACGACGGGCAGCACTGAGTGTTCTTCCACTGTGGAAAGAAATAGCTTTTTTTTACTGTATTTTTACATATAATTATCTTACCACAGACGGGCAACTCCTGATATTTCTTGTGCGCTAGATGATATCCCAAACTCGTCAGTGGTCAGATAATTCACATATATAGGACTGAAATCAACCAAACAAGGAAAAAACTTAGCGCAATGAAGCTCGAAGGAAAATGCATTTGAAATGCATTTTTGCACCTGTCCGCTGTCAAGATATAAGAGAATAGAAGTGGACAAAAAACAAGAACAGAAATGTCGGCGTCTTTAGTTAGTGAGTTTTCATTTTTCGCCCGTAATTGAGTGCAAGGAGCTTTTAAATTACCTTGGCAACGGTGTCAAGTTGTATTATCCCAAGAATTGTTAATGCGCTATTAAGAATCTTCCTTTCAATTAAGCTTGAAATATGACATGGCTTCTACCAATAATGAACAGCGGTGTTACAGCTTAGCCATTTGTGCTCTCGACTAGGGCTAAGGTTTCTCTTAATTCAGAACCACCCGAAACCAAATTGTAATGGAAAGGAAAACGCATTTGCAAGAAATAATGTACACCAAAGGTCTGGAGTTTCGCAGTGGCATCATGTTCATGAGGTTTGCCCTTATGCCTTATAATTACCCAAAATTAATTCCAAGGAAAAATATTTCAAGTAGTGTTCTTATTTATTATTCGTATTTATTATATGTATGTCTTTCAAGTGTCAGAAAATTTCACATTTGCAATGGGCTGTCGCAAAACCAGATAGCCCATTTTCAGCTTAAGTATTGTCTCATGCGGCATTTATCACACTGCTGTAATTACGTTGTGTTTTTCTCGACCCCGGCTCATGCAGTTTCTACTTAATAAAGTTTTAATAAATTTGACTAGAACGACAAAGCGTCTTAAAGAAGAATTAAATTTAATGACGAATAAAAAGAATTAAAAAGCAATAAAGTTGGGCCGATTTCACGGGAAATGAGGGGTGAAAGTCGAAATAGAAGGATCATTTATTGATCAGTTTATAGAAAATACAAGTTCAAACTCAGACCTACGGATTTTTCAAGGAAGAATAAGTAAAAATCAGAACTGTATATTGAAAATCTACAGAAATATATATTGTTCTGCTTCATTTACTTTTATCTACATGTTTGTGCTTTATCTCTGCTTTACGACCCTTGTTTATCATTGTTCATCAAACCAACAGTCTATCCCAGAATTACTATGATTTGCTCTTTCCGCTCATTCCGTACGTGAGCTAAAACAAAAGTTCCATTGACAGTTGTAATCCAAATAAATCTGAATTAAAAAATACGATGGTTTACCGGTCATTGTCCACCTTGTCAACACGTTTATGCAGCAGTATACCTAAGCAGTTCGTTGTCCTGTTTTTAATAACGTCGTAGTTTAGAAACAATTTTCGTATCGGATAAGTCTGACAACATCATATAACGTATGGTAATTTATTCTAGTGCAAATAACGCTATCTCAAACCAAGAATATCGGGATAATCTCTTGGAAGGTTTTGATGTTACATTCTTTGAACTAATTTCCATCAGTGACTAATACGTCATAACAGCTTCAATCGACTTTGCATAATTCAGAAGTCATATTATTTTAGTGTTGCGTCCTTCTGCGTCCTTTTTTGTCGCTTTTTCGAAAGGGATCAATAGTCTTTCGTTGTTTGTGTCAGATATTTACACAAATCATGGACTATCTTCGATTCTCCTCAGAAATCTTTGACATACCATTTTTAACATCATCCTTAGCTTTCCTTTTTAGTTTTTGGGTAATTTTTTTGTTTGATTGCATTTTTCTATTTCTTATTCTTATTCCACTTTTTTTATAAATATTTTTTATTTTGAGTTGTGGCTAAAAAAAAAAACATTTGAGGGAGGCGCAATAACTGTTCGGAGACCGGTACAAATTTTTTTTTTTGATATTTCGAAGAGCAACGAACAAATTAATTTTCCAAGCCCATAAAATGAAGAAACAATAACGTGTTTTAAACCTCGAAAGGCATGTTTTGCTAAAGGATTCTTTTAGTGTATATTTCTGCCACACAATATTCAGAACTGCACCTGTGCGTACTATTCGACTAGAAAGGAAACGGGAAAGCTCTTGCTTAAGGAATAATAACAAATAAATTAAAATAAATAAATAAGTTTCCTTTCACTTACTTTTCTTTCTTTAAGTCTATGAGTCGATTACCTTAATGCAGAATAGTTTTATTGCTTACCGTAAAAGTTCCTTCCCTCTCTCTTTACCCCCTTTCCTCCCCCCATGAACTTGTAAAGATCAAAATACTGCTTGAAGTATTGGGGAAAAAAAAACAGAAAAAAATATTTCAAAACCCAGACAGCCAGGTGATCAAAAATTAAAAACTAAAACGTGATTTCCTTTGGACATCAATGAAGTTACAGTCAGTTAGGAGAAAAACTTGTTCTTCAACGTGCAGAAGTATTAATAAGTTAGGTTACACAACCTACCAGTGCCGTGTGTTAGGTTTTACTTTGAATTTTACTTGGAATTAGCCCCTTTCCCTATTAAACCCCTCTCCCTAATAAGCCCCCCCCCCCCCCCGCTTTCCTTTTTTTTTTGAGGTCCGAATTGAACTAAGCGTGCCTTCTAGGGGTTTAATATTGCTTGGTGGTATTTGTTGGCCAGTGTATTTTATTTAATATGTTTAATAAATAAAGATTTGGATGCGAATTTTATATAGCATCAAGGGCAATTTAGCAGTCACGTCTCGCGATAAAATAATTCTTATCTCCGTGCCCCAAAGGTACACAAAACAAAAAACCTTTCTCTAATCTGACATCGAGTTAATCAAAATAACAACAAAAGTGAACAAAGCTATTGTAAATGTCTCTTTGTCTTCCTTCGAAACATTAAGTGCAACTGCGAGGTAAATAGTGGGTAAAGTCACGGCATCAGTCAATAAAACAAAAATTAAATTGTCAAGATATTTTATCAGAATGAGAACCGATTTGCGCACTTTGATAAAGAAACAAAAAAGGTTTCTGAACAAAACTGCTATAAATAAGGACCAACTATCAAACTTGGCAATGATTCAAATCTAAATCTCAGTAAAGCATAAAATAGCTACCTCTTTCGAATTTCAAGATATTTTCTTTACCTGCTGAGAGCTACTTCTCGCAGTTTTCTATTTTGCCTGGCGAGCGATATTCGTTAGTTGTTGTTGTTGTGTTTTTTAGTGAGTGATGCCAATAAGCTTACTTACATATCGTGCAGTCTTTATTTTTTGTTTCACGGAATAGACTCACAAATACTGTACGTGTTAATCGAAGTACCGTGCAAAGTTAAAAATAAAACTAAGCTATCTACACTTACAATATATATACGCAGTCTAAGAATTCGAGCGTTTAAAGATTACATGACTTGTATAGGCCATATTCAGATAAATTAAGATATATCAATTTTTTTTTCAAATGAACAGTATAACGTTACCTGGCGATGTTATTTGTGGTTGACTTGTGTTTTTTCGCAATCCCAAGCCACCTTCAATTTTTTCATGTTCATGCGTTTAATTTTTTAATATGGTAAACAGGGAAGATAATGAAGGGAGGGGGTGTAATTATGCGTATATCCTCACCATATTGAGAATCAAGTCTAATATCACGTGATAGAATCTCGTATTTTAGCGACCTTGTCACATGACACATGACATTGGGGAGAAAAATGAAAGATCAATGCAATGTGCCTTAATAACATTTGTATCAAAGGCTGGTGAGAACTAACTACACGGAATAAACAAATAAGTCCCAAGTGACAAGTGGTGCACAGAAAAGAAGCCTTAAGATATTCCCGTGTTGTTATGTTACAGATGTAGGGTGGTTAATTCCCCATTTATTGTAGCGCGTGTGCTAATTGATAATAAAATTCTACTTTCTAACGTGACTTATCGAACTAATCGAAAATCGTGAAAATTTTGACTGGCCAATTTTACACGACTTTCGCCCCCACCGCCCCCTCCCTCCGCTACTCCCACTTCATCTGTCTCTTTCTCTCCTCTGCAAAAAAAAAGAAAAAAGCCTGATTGCACGTTAAAACAACACGAAAATAAAATACCCAGCTTCCCTTGCTGTCGTTGTTAAGTCCTTGCCACGCGGCGGCCATGTTGAGCCCCCGGAGAATGAAAAGCTTTGTTTTTGCACGTCTAAACTCGTTCTCAAGTTTTTCACTGCGAGGCTAGAAGTGCAAAGGCTGCGTGAAAATATTGCGTGACAGACTTAGCATATTGATATGATATGAAAATTGTTAATTATAACGCAAGGTTAGATTTCTTTTATTTATGCCGGTTAAAGTACGTGAACCAATATCATCAACGATCATTGATGTTTCCAAAATGACCAAGAAACTCCTTTTAGCAACGGTTATGCTGGTTATCTTGTATTTAAAAGAAACCAAGCAATTAAAACCAAATCGCTTCGGAACAAAAACCGCATATCAGCACGAATACAATGCCTCCGATTCCTCGCTGAATCCTCCTGCAAATTGTTATCCAGTTCACCTTAATATGGTAATACGCCACGGCTCAAGATATCCAAGTGACGGTGACAGAGAAGACATCGACAAGCTTTTAACAAAACTGAACGAAATTCACACCATAAGTTCGCCATTTCGTTACCAAAACTTGACCATACCGTGGAACAAACCACCCGAATGGAGTAACGCCGAACCAAGCGAGTTGTCGGTCGTAGGGGAAATTGAGCAGTACAATATCGCGAAGAGATTCCGTTCTCGTTTTACTCAAGTCTTTATGAAGCAGTACTGGAACAAATATTACAAGTTTATTTCGTCGGACAAGCTTCGCACTGCTCAAAGTGCAATGTCCTTCTCCTTCGGACTCTTTGAAGCCAAAGGACCTGTCGCCTCGTCCAATTTCCAACCTGTTGCTATAGCTTTCTCTGGCCACGAAGACAACGACAAACTGTTGTCTTCTTACGATTCTTGTCCACGATATGAGGTTGATGTTAAAGAACATGGCATGGCGGAGGTGGAAAAGTTCAATGAAGGTTCAGAAATAAGGAATCTTACGAAGCGACTTGAACAAAAACTCCAGGTGAAGGGAAAGTTGTCTTTGAATTTCGATTTTGTTGAGAAGATTTTCAGGCTCTGTGCTTTTGGGATCATGAATCGTGGTGACAACAGTTGGTGCGCATTGTTAGACGAAAAAGATGTGAAAATAATGGAATATCAAGGTGACTTGGAAGCCTATTACGAACATTCCTACGGTAACGAACTGAGCTATAAGATAGTTTGCCCTCTTCTATCCGCAATAACACAAAATTTGCAAGATTTATCGAGGGGTAAAAGTGATGTTCGTGGCGTATTTCGATTCGCCTCCTCAGGTACACTGGTATCCCTGTTAACAATATTTGGTCTCTACAAAGATTCTGCACCACTGAGAGCTAACAACTATCTCCAGCAAAGCAGGCGACACTTCAGGATGTCTAACATGGTGCCCATGTCAGCCAACATTGCTCTGGTGGTGTTCGAGTGCAACTCAACAGGAAACGCGGGAAAACGGAAGCACATGGTACAGCTGTTAGTGAACGAGAAACCCGTCAGTCTACCGTGTTGTTATGGAAACACAACCTGCACTCTTGACAAGTTTGTGTCGTGTTATGAGGAGGCGGTGAAAAGCTGTGATTTTGACGCCATGTGTTCCCTGCCACCCACTGGAAAGCCAAAGGCCCTGGGGGCAATATTTTCTCCCCGTTTGGAGGTGATGTTGATTGCGATAGTATCTTCATTGCTTGTTAAGAATGTGTGAACTCCATTGTATAATACTGCTTTCAGACAGTGTACACATACCATAGCCAAAAGACAAGACAAGGACACGTGGCTTATTCAGCATCGAGTGTCCAGAGAGGGCATGCATAAAAAAGGAAACTACAATTTATAAGATTTAGTATGATTGCTCAGGTGATTATAGAGAAGCGCGCGCTCTGATTGGTTGAGGATTGCATCATATCTTGCGATAATCACCCCGCACGAGGTGATTATAATACTGAAGCGCTAATTTTCAAAATGGCCACTGCGCGATTTTTGATGTTTCTGGAGAAAAGAAAAAAGAAAATGCAATTGCTCTGATAATCACCTGAGCAATTATACTAAAACAATTATTCTCCTCAGGCTCAGCGAATACTGTGGAATGATCCCCTTGACTTCGTCTCGGGGATTATTCCACAATATTCACTTCGCCTTCGGCGAATAATTGTCAAAAAAATGCCTAAAAGTTATAATTATGTCGTAAAACGAAGCTAAAATTTATAGTCAAATAGAAACTAAAATTCTAAGATCCGCAGTAATTGTGTAACACTACAATACACTATATTCACCTCAATTTTAATATCGAGGCTGCGTAACTAGGTAAATATGGTGCCTAATTTGGTACCAAACTAAAGAGTATATAAAGTTATCGTCAACTGTACTTGATAAGAGTTTTAAAAGCTGTTGAAAAATAGCGTCTACTCAGTAATTAAAAATTAATTTAGTTGTATATCAGTAATTACAGTTTCATTTACATTCATGGTATGGCTTTACAAAAATGGGAAAGTACCCGTAACAACAAATAAAGCCGGGATGAAAGAACAAAAAGAAAATTATAAGCTTGTCAGGGCCTGTTTACAAGGCGGTACCTTAACAATTAACAGTATTAGCTCAGCACTCTCACCCTTTCTTCGTTGTGGTGTTTACAAGGCCAGTAGCCTGTGTGCAAAGGCAACCCACCGTGGCCGAGAAAAGGCAATTCCGACTTCCGACTTCTGACCTTTAAATGAAGATTGTTTTTGTGTTTTGCAATTTATTTTTTGTTTTGATACCCAATCAGTCTCGGTAAGGCAAATGCAATTCGACGTTGCGAGGTTCAATTTCCCATTTCCAAGCTAGCGAGATAACAATCTCCGACTCAACACAGACAATGCTTTTAACTTAAGAAGAGTCTCGAATTCGGGAAAATTATATAAAACTGCTCGCTGAAATTCTCCGGGAAAATTCTTGCGACATTCAAGAGTTATTTTAAAATTATCGATAAAATCTAACACTTTCCCTCTAAAATGTAGACAGCAACAAACAGCAACCAAAAGTATGGTGGTGTGTCCCAGAAGTTGTGGCAAGGACACACACATACCTCGGCACTGCATTCGCAGGTTTATGCAGGTGCAATTCTGCGAGTCTCGGACATTGAAAAGATAAAAGGAATAAGAGTAGGGCCAGTTTGAAGGTTATATCTTTAAAGTCAAGTAAAATGTCTAGAAACAGCATTCTGCGATACAAGATGCATGACCTGGTCACAAGTAAGAGACAGTTCTATCGATCTGTGGAGCTATCGGTGTTTTGATAAATGGCATATGACGCGTTTTCCTCGAATAAAGAGAGGTGCTTGATTGGAGGAACCTCTGCTCTGGAATACATATTTCAGTTGTTTTAGTAGCTGATGCAATAAGAATTTACACATTTTTCAACTTATTACAAAACGAAAACAACTTTATTACCGAACTAATTTTAAAAGGAAGAGGTGATGTCGCAGCTCTTACAAGGTCTTCTCTGATTTGCTGAGAAAACAACACACCAAACAACAAAACAATGGATCCTAGCCCTGAAAACAATAGAACTGCGTGATACCAAGGTCCAATGAAATTAGAGGTTGTTAAGAGCTGCGGGTATCTGAAAAGGAAGGTTACCAGGGTTGCACAAACATCAACATGATCAAGTTCTTTCCACTTTCATAAGATATTTTGTGAAGATATTTTGTTTACTGGAAGGCATTGGAAGTCGTAAACCAGAAATCGGAAGTGACACTTCCAACCCAAGAAGACGCGACAACTTTACACAAACCTCGCAAACACTTTAGGTAGGGATACCTCGTCTACCCCCGGGTCTACCCGAACAACTTTTCTGCTCCATACCAAAGTCAAAATCTGAATACCGATCAAATTGGGTATTTCTTGACTTACTTCTTCTGCAGGAAAAGTATTTTCGGCATAAAAGCGTACTTCAGCGAAATTTTGGTTTTAATGCTTGGACTCCAGGTGGTGATTGAGGCTGAATGGGGAGTTGTTTGAAAAAACAACATACAACACCCCCTCCCCCGCCCCAGGCGCACAACAAGTGTTCAACATTGTGGCAAAAGATCCCGTGATCTTGGAAAAATATTCGCATCTCCTTCCCCTTCAGAACACAAACTCTGAAACAAGTCATAGTTCACACAAAATTCCCTCATCTAAACCATGCAAGCACAAGTTTCTGTTTTCTGATTTTTCTACAATAATAATGTTAATCACAGCAGGTTAGTCAAGAAAAATCACCACTGAAACAACATTTCAGCTTTATGTTTGTCAACTCCAGCGTTTCTAAAATAATTCGTAGACACACTACGGATACATATTGTTTTCAAAAATAACCACAAACGTGAGTAATAATAAAAATGTGAGACTTTGTTGAGTTCGCCCAAGGGGTGACTCACACGCTAAATTTACCCTCAGCTGTTCATTCAGCAAAGAAATAAAACAGCTAACAGATGTAAAGCTGGTATAGCTTTTTGGGTAATCTATTAAGTCTCTATGCATCTAGCTTGTGGGTGGGTCACAAGTGGCAAGTAGAACCCGGTAACAGTTCAAAGAGGGTAGTGAGTTATTCTATCTCACTAACTCCTTACTGTGAAAAATATGACCTTTTCTTGTGCATGTCTAAATGATTATACAAAATGATACACAAAGCAATCAGTGCATTGATAAGCAGCTGACAGTGACAAGAAAAACATCACAGCATACAGTACAGTATCCTACAGTATTTTCTAGGATCCTGTAGGATCCTCTAAGATCCTATGGGTCCTGTAAGATCACACAGGATCCCATGCAGGATCCTAAATAGGAGCTATTTAGGATCCTACAGGATCCAAAGCAGGATCCTACAGAATCCTACCAGCTTCCCCCGGTGCTGTGCCTTGTTGTGGTGGGGAGGCTTGCGTGTCCTTACAACCCCTAGAGCTATGTCAGCTGGAGCTTATGCTCCTGGAAAGTTCAACCATGCTGAATTGGTTTACGGGAGAGGGGCCAGACTAAACAGCACCCTGGCCCTTCAGGTTGGGGGTTAAGTGCAGGGCTAACAACCCTGCCTTGTAAAACAGCCCATGTTACTGAAACCTGAGGCCTTATGTGCCACTCGGCACAAAGAGGTTGAGTGAGTGAGTGAGTGACAGAATCCTACCAGACTGCACAACACAATCCTAAACACGTTCCTGTACACACACCTGTAGGATTCTGGATCCTATAGGATCTTACATGTAAGTAGGATCTCATCAGTATCTACCATGATGGTTGCTAGTTTTCCTGGCGGGGAAATTAAAGATTTCCCCCTTCGTGTCACCACAGACTCAGGAAATATGACCTATGCTTGCCACGGGTCTCCCAGTAGCTCAGTGGTTAGAGCGTCCAACCGGTGTACAGATGGTCATGGGTTTAATTCCCATTGGGGACACAGATGTAAACAAACGAGTTGTCCCTTTCCCACTAACTATATAAAAAAAATAGCTTTAGCTGTAGCAGTGCAGCTCTCAGGAACAGCCTACCCTGTAATCTTAAGAGTGACAAAATCACTAATCAATTTAAGCAATTACTAAATGTTAATTTTATACGTTAGAGACACGACATTCATGGAAAGCAGTTTTAGGTAGTATTGTAATGTTTAGATTGGAATTTTTAGTCACAAGTTATAAGATTACCTGGTGAATATTAACCACATGAAAATAAATGTAATAAATAACAATAATAATAATTTTTTTTCTTGTTCCATGCAGGAATTTTTATGCAAAATTGCAAATGAAGTAACTAACATCTACAGATTCTCTTGGAGAGGGAGGGATTAAGTGATGACACCAAAAACAAGTGACTGGGTTCACAGGAAAAAGAGCATATTAATATTTTAGTGCTGACTTGGCTTTGGAATCTGAATTGCTCTAACTTAACTCGATCACTTTTAAGTTTTGTCAAAAAAACCAAACATACCCAAGTGAAGTAAGAATGATTTCATTTGTTTTTTTTTTCCACAAAATACCAGCAAGCAAACAAGCATCAGGACTTTTAGTTTTAAGCAAAGTAACCTTAAGCTAAATTGGAGTACTTATTACTCTGTTAGCTTTCTTCTTTGTGTTAGGTCCAATTAAGGCCTAACACAACCTTTACATTTGAGAGTAATTGTCCATTTCTATATTGTCATGTACAGTAAGGGGTGAGTACAGTAGATAAGCCTTTAAGTTCCTTGGTAATGGAAGATCGTCCACTTGATTTGGTGCTACCAGTTTGTTGATCATCAGCCGGCACATATGCTGCAGCTCTAACTTCAAAGGAAGCTGCCAAATTCGAACAACACCATTACTTTGTCCAGCCGCTAGTTCATGACAGCTCATTGTAAAGGCAACAGAACATATGTCTATGTCTGTATTTTTGTCTACATCTAACTCATGCAGTGTGCAGAAGAGTTCTGTTTCAATTAATAAGACCTTGCCTTGTGATGTGCCAATAGCTAGCAATGAGCCATCTGGGCTGTAACAGAATGAAGTTAGACGAGCTAGATTTTTGACCAGATGCATTTCTTTAATGCAGTTGGTTTGGCCACCATCAATAAACCAGACCTGAAAAAGGCCATCCTCAAAACAGGCTGCTAGTTTCTGACATGGATAACATGGATCAAATGCACAACTACAAGCATTGCCTGGAACAATATCTGTCCTTATTGCAGAGAGCAGGTCTAAATTCTCGCTCTTGAGAACATACAGTTGGCTTAGTGAACTGGAGAAGGCAAGAAAAGAGCTATCAGGTGAAAACACACAGCTTACCATGTGGCCAGCAAACCGAGGCAATACCACTTCACAACTCACTCTCCAACAGCTCTTTAGTTTTTTCTTGGATTTCACTTGCCACAGGCATATTTCATTCGTCTCTGTTCCTCTGTGGGATTCCAATGTAACATTGCTTACTGTTACGGCCTTTAAGCCATCGGGAGAGAAAACACAGCATAAAGCCCTGGAAAGTAGGCTTCTATCACCATACCCAGAGGTATCACAGTCTATTTTTAAAGGTTCAAGGCTACAGTCGCTTGTTCGCTCAGCCAAAATGATATGCCCATTTCCTGTGTTTAAAATATAAGACACAACTTCCCCATTTGGAGAAAAACAACAAACAGGACGTGGCGAATATGTGAAGAGACTGTCCTCGTGCGTTTCTTCAGTGTGTTCAAAGTCCCAACATTGAACAAATCCTGCTCGGAAATTCCTGAATGAATGACCAGCGAATGTGGTAAGAGTTAACAAACAAGTGTCGTCGTTTGGCGGAAAAGCGCTGGCTGTTACCTTCATGACTTGATTCAGTCCTAAAGGACCTGAATGCTTCAGCTGTTTGAGCATCGTAAAGGGAGGAGGGATTGGTTTGGCATCAGGATGAAACGGCCGATAAGGTGACGAACATAAAGAGAGAGCTGATCTCGAATGCTGGGATATCTCATTCGGCTTGGAGCAATCCAAACCCATGCTTGTGCTCATCCTTGAATCATACAGTCCCTTTTTAGATTTTCCGTGGAGGAAAATACTTTGAAACGAGATGAAGAACTGAACATGCACTAAAACATCACTTCTCCATCTTTCCGTGTTTTAGTTCCCATGTTTCCGGAGAGGTATCTGTAGTGCCCAGGGCCCGCAGGCGTGATGATGCAAAATGTATTGATAACGGCTAGTACTTCATGTAAGACTACGTATATTATCCCGAACGATTTTCATTTTTTATAATCCACCTGACATCAAAATCAAATTTGGGGCATTTTTGTGTTACGAATCAGTGATATCGAAATGCCCCGGGCAAGAATAATGCCCGACCTCCGGGACTGACCACTGAAAATTAGGTGAACGACAGGAGGGAAAGGCAGGAGAGTTCAGACGCAAAACGATCAATTTTTTTCTTCAAACCAAACCCAATCAATTTTTCTACCCGCCTTGGCCCTGCGCATGTACGTTTCGGGTATCGCTCTCGCTCCCTCGATAACATAGACTGCGAGTAGTCTCTAGTTTTGGCGATGGCGACTGTAGCCTGAGAAAACAGCCGACGTTTCCCGACGTCGCCACTTGAGCCCTCGCAAGGGCTCAATTGAAGACCTCGGGAAACGTCGGCTGTTTTCTCAGGCTATGGCGACTGTGGGGCGGGCGAAATACGAAATTTCGCGGCGCGCGCAAAGAGACTACTCGCAGTCTAGCAATAACTAACTTTTCGTAGTTATTTTAGACCACAGGATACTGAATTATTCAGAGTTTATTTTCTTCATGACTAAAATCATTATTATAATTAAAAATGATGTATATACAAGGCTAAAAAAGATAAAAGGGGGGGGTATAAACAATTAAAAGGAACCAAACGTTTTCGACAAGTATATCATCATCAGGGTTAAAAGGCCGTTCGTGATTTGCATGGTTTTTATACTCAGGTTATTCCCGAAGGGAACAACTGCGCAACATAGCAATTAACTTGTTTGTTCAAAGTTGGGCTCCTTTGTTGGATAATTAAGCCCTCGATGATCTTAATTATCCAACAAAGGAGCCCAACTTTGAACAAACAAGTTAATTGCTATGTTGCGCAGTTGTTCCCTTCGGGAATAACCCGAGTATAAAAACCATGCCCCTGATGATGACATACTTGTCGAAAACGTTTGGTTCCTTTTAATTGTTTATACCCCCCCCCCCCCTCCCCTCTTTTATCTTTTTTAGCCTTGTATATACCTCATTTTACCTTTTAGCGAATATTATGTCAACATAATTAAAAATATATTATGATTTAAAATGTATCAAATAAATAAGTTGTTGTTCATGAAATTTCTCTGATCTTTTTAATAATGAGTAAGTTCATGGGACCCCTGAAGGTCGGAACACACAAAGCGATAGGTCACAGGGACGAGTCTTTGCTGTAAGCCGCCTCGTGAGACTTGTCGCTGAGACACGTCGCTTGCTTATTGTGCACGAAGGGATTTTAATCAGGGAATCTTGATTGTGATGACAGTAACCGGGAACTAGAATAAATTTACGCTTTACATTAGTTGATTCAGTCGCAGAAGCAGTGCACACGGGGCGACAGTGCAAATCACACGAAAGGAATTGTCGCTGCCACTTGTCCCCACTTCATGTCCCTGCGTCCTGTCGCCTAGTCTGTCCCGTCCTTAACATTCCAGTAAGTGCAAGGTTTCAGTGAAGTGTTAACTATAAAGATTCCCAATGGCGACCAGTCGCCTGGAGGTTTATGATAAGTGATTTCAACCATCACAGTGTGCATAGTGTCGCACGTATTTCAAGCCTGATTCGTTATATCTTCAATAACGTAAATAAAGTTATAAATACGAAGGTTGGCAATGGCAAGGCCAATATAGACGGCAAACTGATCCTTACGGTAAGACAGTAGGGATCAATTATAAACAAGAATTTAAAATTTGTAACAACTGATGATTATAGGTCAACTAAACAGGAAAAACGTCATTGTTGGAGTTGATTCCGTCTATTTATACCAAGCGGCTCCCGCCCCAATGTCTTGGGTTTATCTGTCAGCTGCACCTCACACGCCTTTGATACAGTCTAGGTTTGTCCAGGTGGGTTGAAATGTTCTTAAACTGTTCTGTTACTGTTGAGTGTTCACGACCGAAGTGAAACGTGGCGAACTACAGATGCGAGTAAGCGACATCTTTGACAACCAGGGATGGCTTGATGTTCGACAAATTGCTACATCCTGAAAAATAAAAGACCAAATTCCTGTTAGTCTAAAATGTTGCCATCCCCCCTCCCTCCCCGAGGGGCAGGGGACCGTTAGTATATGTCGCTTGCGCCCTCTACGGGGAGGGGTTGAGGGAGGGGGGGCTAGCGCGAAAAGACGGGTAAGGTTTTGGGGTTAGAGTTAGGAATTATTGAGCTGTCATTTTGCCATATTACTGCGTTTTGCTTTCTCAGGAGATGCTTCTACTATTCCACAGAAATATTTTACCACCTTCGGCCTAATCAAAAGATGAAGCCGTGAAATGGATGGACAAGAAAACGGAACCTAGTGGAAGCAACAGAGTTGAAGTGGAAGTTGAAGGTCATGATTAACATTCACTGGAACATTTTCAAGTCTTCTCTTCACATACACGATACTCTGGTTTTCGATCGTTTGTGATCAGATTAGGACTTCCGTCTACACGTACAGTAACTATCGAATACGAACCGAAAACGGAGTCTTTAAAAACATCACCCAAAGTGCAGAGATTTATCGTTGACGTGTGGACGGCAAAAGGCACAAAAATCGAATATTTCATACGGTATCATGTTCGTCCTCCATCCAATAAAAAAAAGATCAAATACGGGCTTTTCGAAACTAATGACGTATTAAACAATATCGGAACTGAAAAGTAGCCTTGTAGGCTGTTTCACTTCAAAACGCGTTTTTAAATTCTCCATTTTAAATGAAAACGAAAATATTCACGTGTGATCGGATCTGAGCATACATCACAAACCGCATTCTCAGTGGGAGTATCTCCATAAATCATCACAAACGTTAACACTGATGTGTGCGCTTGAACAGTAAGACAGAGGACAGGATAAATGAATCACTGGATAACTAACCTGCTAATATCATGGCCACTTTGAATTCTTCCCTTAATATCTCAAGAACATCTGAAACACCTTGCTTTCCCTAAAACAAACAACAATACCAGCAACACTAATGACATAAGATTATCTGTAATTAGGAAATTGCGCTATTCCCCAGCATCCGTCTCTAAAGAGGGGTAAGCCGAGAAATACATTGTTTTAAATCCACCATGGAAATAAATGTACCTCTTAGGTAAAACTTTATTTATACATGGAATCCATTCATGTTACATGCCCTTCCATCGAGCCGTGTCTAAATTAATCAATTAACTAATTAAAATATCCAACTAAATTACCTATCTGTACAAGAATTACCTACCTGTACAAATTACCTATCTGTACAAGTATTTTTTGGAAGGTATTCATCTGAATACAATAATTTTTATGATCAGTCCCACAGATTTGACTGGTATAACCCTGCTAAAAATCCTGTGAGGGGTTAGCATGCACGAATTCTCGACTAGTATTCCTTGTCTAACGAATTACGATAATTTCGATTATTAAAATCTCCGTACTCAAATCTAAAGGAAGGAAATTCACTGTTGACATTGTTATATTTTTCATAACAAACATAGCCAGGTGTTCAAAGCAGAGTTTAGCCTCTCTCTCCTCCACAGAGGTTCAAAAGGAAGTGAAAATTGCAGGACTGCAAGACAGGCGCTCAATAGATGTTCTCACTGTGTACACCTGCAGTCACCCCATTCAGAAGATTTTAGACGTAGATCCCATGCACTGAGCCTCTGCAGAACAGAGAGGGATCACTAGCCAATCCAGTATCACTTTTATGGCTTAGCGATCAGGATTCCTGCTAATTTTTTATGTCCTCTACTTCGACCTCCTCTGTCTTTCAAACTTAACAATAATTGACAATGGAAGTCGTTCTTAATCAAGAAAAACAGAAACAATGGTTTTTCCTGGGTTAGCTTCATTAATTTTTTGCGGCGTGGATCAGAGCAAATATGATTCTAGACAGGTTTACCCAAGAAGCTCTTTCATTAGTTAGATAAAGCTGCTCATGTAAAAAATAGCAACCATCATATCGGAATAGTGCGAGAGAGAGTACAAGCACGACTTTTCAATTCAAGGAGCAGGCTTGTCACCTGTCACAAAAATCTCATTCCTTGAGCAGAGACTCTTATCCGCTGGTCAGCAACAGGGAGGAGTGATGGCTCTGGGAATGCAGCTGCTTTGAACTAACTTAGTACTCAATCTGGTACTTGTGGTCTAATCTGAAGGTCACTCTAATAACTTAGGACAACTACCTGATAGGCTAGACCCCATGAAACTGGTCTACCAATGAATGCAGCATGCGCCCCAAGTGCGAGGGCCTTAAGCACATCAGTACCATGTCTTATTCCACCATCAACAAATACAGGAACTTTTCCATCAACTGCCTTGACTACCTCTGGAAGAGTATCTAGCTACAAACAAATAAACAGCAACTTAAGTAACAGCAGAGTGACTTGTGTTAACAAGTTTGACCATGCCAGGGCTAGGGGGGGGGGTGAGTTGTGAGGTAAAATAAGTGGGAGAGAGGAGAGGGACGGGAGTTGCACTGTCACTGGCTGTTCAGAGGATTTTTGGTTGATGTAGCTCAGTTGACAGGGTTCATTACAAACACTCTGATTTGATAAAATTGTAATTATTAATTAACCATACAAGACCATTTTGGTCCTTTCACAAAAACAACTCAATTAACTTTTTTAATGAGAATTTATCTCTCAAGCCTTTTATTCATTCAAGCTATATCTATATTTATGGTTGAGAACTCAAAGACCCTGTTGATTAGGCATATATGCATTATTTTCTGGGCACTCTATCTTTAACCTTTTTTTAATGTTAGGTGCCATAATTAATTGCCCAATGTAGATAATCAATTAAAAATAAAAATTAAATGCCAGAATTAACATATTCTTACAGTGGCAGGAACTCCATCAAGCTGTCTGCCTCCATGATTTGACACAATTATTCCATCAACACCATACTCCATAGCTAATCTGGCATCCTCAGCAGTCAGTATTCCCTTAAGCAACACAGGCAGCTTAGTGGCACTCTTTAACCATGACACTGAACTCCACTCAACTGATTGTTCAATGAGGGACTTGACATACAGAGCATAATCTTCAGAGCTGGCTTTATCTGTGGGACCTCCAACATTACCAAACCTTAAGTGAGGGACCAGTGTAGACTGATTCCTTAAATCATTCATTCTTCTTCCATGAATTAAAGCATCAACTGTTAAAACAATTGCCTTGTAGCCATTGTCTTCAGCTCGTTTGATGAGGCTACTGGTCAGTTCTTGGTCTCTAAAGATGTAAATTTGGAGCCATCTTAAACCATCTGGTGCTGCCTTTGCAACATCTTCTATAGTGGCTGATGACATACAGCTCAAAATCATACAGGTTCCTGATTCTTTTGCAGCTGTGCAAAGAGTTAAAAAATCAATTTCAATCCTTCTAATAAAGGTTGTACAAAGTCTGTGCGATAAAGAAGCTGGACCATAAAGATATAGTCCACAGCGTACCTTGTGGACCACACCCTGAAACATTGCCTTGTTTTCTCTTTTACTAAATTATACCTTTATTATTGAATTTTCATCCAATAATTGAAAGGCTATTATATTTCACTGCTAAGAAATCTTGATGTAAGTTTGGGTGCCCAGTGCTATCATACCAATACTGTCCACAGGGTCACCTTGTGGACCACACCCTAAAACATTGCCTTCTTTTCTTTTTCACTAAATCAGACCATAATTATTGAACTTTCATCCAATAATTGCAAGTCTATCATATTTTGCGTGTGACGTTCCGCACGATTTGCGTGATGTATCTTGCGTTACTTTGTTTGAATTTTTTGGCTTTCATTCCACCAATGTTCTTCGTATTGGAACCATTAACTGTTAGTCAAAACAGCAATATTTCATCAAATTGATGTCTCCTGTATCCACAAAATTTTCATTTGAAATCGTTTAGAACAAGCATTCATAAAACATGATTAAAATAGTTTTGTTAATGTATTTTTTCCTGTAGACTGAAGCCATCACATAAATGCATTCTCACTTTGTTGCTTGAGTGCTTCTTTGTTTATATTTCTAAATTGACATGTGACTGCTAATAAATTTCCAGTGTATTTTCTCATGGTGAAATCTATAAAAAGTATTAACAAGCTCGTGACTCAGCTGGTAGCCGAATAAAATGATTTCTAGGCTTCAAACAGTACGAGAATGTTTAAATTTAACTCACTTTTTTAAAATCTGCTTACTTCCCAGTCTCAGTAAACATTTGTCTCATATTAGAATTGACTCAGACCAGCTGGCTGGAAATCAAAATATTCCCCTACAAAAAAATGGGAATTTGCGAAGTATTTAAGTCTACGCTCATTGTGGCCCTCAGTCTGTCTTGTGTATAATTCATGATGTGCTTGTTCAGACTTTACCTCCCCACTTTCCCTGCGGGGAAGCGATGCAAACACTGAGGTACTCCCATCTGTAAGATGTATGGGTTTGTGCCACTGATAAGGTAAGGGTTTCAGTGTCCTGGTGGCACATCCCCACCCAGCATCTCACAGCATCTCTCCCCCTTTGTAAAGGGTAAAAAAATTTATTAAGCTTCTAGAAAGTTTGCTCAGTTGTTAGTAGCCAATTCTTGTGCAGTGTAAATGCTGGAAAGTTCTAGAATTGCATGACTCAGCAGCGCTTCAAGTAGACAATTATGTAATGTACTAAAAATAGTTCAAAAGAAAGTTCTAGTAACGCACAAGTATAAATATTCACTGTTAGTAAGAGAGCCGCAGGCCGCTAGTTATATGATGTTAAGTGATTCAGTAATGTGACACAATGGAAGGAGAAGAAGAAGAAGAATGATGATGATGATGATGATGATGACGACATCTGATGAAGTTCAACCTCAAGCTCAAGCTCAAGCATCACGTCCAAGTCAAACATCAGTCAAGAACAAGGGAACCAGTAAGCTTACTGAAAGAACTGAGTTGGAGACTGTTGCTGTTCTGTTACCAATAATGTATTTTAATCTTAAGCTTGAGTAGTAATTGCATTGCCTTTGTAATTCTTTATAACTCTTTTAGTTTATGTAATTAAATTTTTGTGTCGATGTGGTTGCTTGCTTTACATATTTTGTTACGTGTCCTTTATTCGTACCTGGGATTTGCGTTCTTGTCATTTTCCAAACTCCATCGCGTCGACACGTAACAACAGTTCCCCCACTCTCCCCGCCCTCAACAATTTGTTGGAATAGTATTGACACAGTACCTTGGACACTTGCCATTTCTGCCATAGTGTGTGCCATGGCTTGAACACCAACAGGAGCCATACAGATTGGCATGCTTATTCTCTCTCCATATAAGAATAACGACATGTCCACTTCAGAAATTCCACGTAATATTTGAGGTTTTATGCGTAACCTAAAGAAAACCCAAAATGAGTCCATGAAATATGCACTGAAATCTAAAAAAAAATAATTAACTTGTGGTGATGTATACAGTATATATCAATTTGGATCTGCCTTTCATTCAGACACCAAACTTCACATAAGCCGTACTTATTCCACAACTTTCATTAACCTCTTTCTGACAATGGCTCATGTAAGATACAATGTCTCAATCAGGTCTAAACTCACAATCATTATTTATGTACCGGTCAAATTAACGCTTTAACATCACCCCCCCCCCCCTCGGGCATTTGACTGTACATTGTGCCCAGGAAGGGGGTAATTTGAACGTTGCCTTGGTAGGGTGGGGAATTTGAACTCTTTCAAAAGGGTCTCTAAAAGAAGTTAGAAGGTGTCATTGCAGCATATCTCTCTCTGAAAAAGCATGAAAAGTGTTTAATTGAAGACGAATTTTGTCTTTGAGGAGAGGTATTTCAGTACTAATTGGTGGGGCATTTGAATGGCTTTTTTGCCCCAAGGGGAGGGAATTTGAACAAACCAATCTCCAAAAGTTCAAATGCCCGGGGGGTTGCCTGGGGAGGGGATGTTGAAGCTTCAATTTGACTGGTACATTATTCAGCTTTGCCACACACACACACACAACACACACACACACACACACACACACAAAGAAATTACAAGAAAAATAGAAGAAAAAGAAGGAAAGAAAAATTACTTACGGATTACTAGCACTGTATCAAGATTAACAAGCTTATCAGAACAATGTGTGGTTCCAGAAAATATCCATACCCCTCCCGTGGAAGGTTTTTGGTTTGCATCCCCCCACCCCTTAGGAATTTCCGTTCCAAGGGGGTCTTTGATGATCCCCCTCCCCCCAGGAATTTCCACGTTATGTGAACAACGAAGCCAAAATTTTGAGAATTGAAATTGTGTTTGCCACACTCAAACCTGCCGTCAAAAGCGAAACTGTTGAATGTAAATTACACTAAAAATCGACGGTTATGATGTTCCAAAGAGAATTAGAGTAAAATAGCAGCTTTTTTCCTGGGATTATGTACAAGTGAATTTGCATACCGTGAGTCTAAAAATCAATTACACAGAGGGATAAGAAATTGAACCTTTCTTCCCGCACTTTATCCTTTGTTTAAAATTGAAATAGTAAATGAAGGTCAAATGGAAACTCAAAGATAATGACAACTGTAAAAGAATTTGTAAGAAATAGCTAATATAGGCTGAACTTCTAGTTTCAGTTCAAAAATGCATCAAATTTGCATAACGCGTGAAATCTGACCTTTTCAAATTATGAGCATCACTGTTTATGCAACACAACAATTCCATCTTGATGATATCCGGTGAAAAGCGGCTGAAAAACCTTTGCTGGATTGCGCGATAAAAATATTTTTGTATTTGTTTAAACAACTTTGGTGTTTAACGAAAAATGTTCCCATTGAAAGGATTGAAAACGGTGCAATATTCAGACGCGAATATGCAAATCAGGTCAACCGAAATTTCATACAAATCAAAGGCGCAAAATTTGGCATTTCGGTCAACATATTTGCGTAGTTTTGAAGGTCAAAACAGCCTACGTAAGTATTACTTTGTGCTTGGGATCAATCGTGCATTACTTTTAATTTTTTCGTGTTTCTTCACCCTCTGGAAAAGGAGCTTCCTATGAACCCCCCACTCTCCTCGGAAATTTCTGCCTTTGAACCCCTCCCCCTCGGAATTTCCAGTGACCTTTCGTGAGGCGGGGGGTATGGGTATTTTCTGGAACCACACAATATTTATGGTGTGCTTGAATATGTCATTGTTCCTGTCCCAGGGAGGGGGAGGGGAGCATTCAAACCAAAAAGTGATAGGCAAGTGCAAATGAAGCGATAATTCAATACCCCCACCTCCAGTGTAAATACCATGCCCTTTATTCATATCCAGTCTATCTTTATCTTTATCTTTGTCTTAGACCAAACAATACCTGCCAGAATATTAATCTTACCAGCCAAAGCAAGAAATATTGGGCAACACCATTTTTAAGCCAAAAATACCAAACTTGCAAATTGCAGCTCCTCTCCCCCACCCCAAAAAAAAATTTACATACCTCCCCCCTCCCCCACCCACTTCTAAATGCATGCAGCCCTATCAGAAAACATGAAGTCAAGATAGCCTTGTTAGCCGTCTATGAAATTCAGGGTAGTCACCGTATATGAAAGAAGTATGGTTATTCACTCGTTCTTCTGTCAAAGAGGCCTAGGCTCAAAATCGTCATAGCCGGGGGGAACTCCCCCAGGCGCTTGCCTTTATTGCATATTGACAGCCCTGGTGAATACATACATATTGGGCTATTCCATTTAATATCCGCACCCCCCCCCCCGGTTGAGGACTGACCTTTCCCTCTTACCCCTAAAGAATTCCGTTAAAAAGTGTTACCCCTCTGAAAACTTCCTTAAAAAATGGGTTTACCCCTGAAGAATTTCACAAAAAAAGTATTTATCCCTGAAGAATTCCATGAAATCTCTGTTTACCCCTGAAGATTTCCACTTAAAGAAATCCTCAGCTTCTGGCCTTTACCCCTGAAGAATTCCACCACTTTTATCCCTTACCCCTGAAGAATTCCACTCTTCCTCAACCGGGGGGGGGGGTGCGGATATTAAATGGAATAGCCCATCATATTAAGACTTAATCGACGTTCAACTGTACTAGACCGAAAACAGAGTGGTCCAAACAGCACACAAAGCACAATAATCGGTTGGTTATGTGTTAGAACATAATATCCAGCATGTGTTTACCTTTTAAACGCCCGACAGTTTTCCTCCAGGGTAAACTCGTCATTCGCCCCAGATGCATAAAAGTCGTATGCGTATTTCGGCAAGATCTTTCGAGCTAGTTCCTCGAAATCGCTCAGACAAACTGGCTTCGCCATGTGAAAATCTTACGTGCTTCTGTAACGTTACCTTCTTGGTTTAGAATAGCAAAATTTGCGCTTTATCGATGACAATCGTCTAATAGGAAAACGTTTGCGTGCCAGCCGGTCCGATTTATACCTGGCGTGACGGGCTAATCTCGTACCCAGGACTCGCTTATCCTCCCCACAGGTAGCCCAAGCGTAGTATAACAGTTTGCATGAAATTAACTTTATTTATACACGGTAATAATTTCAATAAATTAGTTTTCAAATTAGACGTGTTCCTAATCTGACCTAATATTAAAAAAAACTAAAATGCTCATAAATAATAACTATATTACAATGACAAACTTTTCTTACTAATACCAATGCTTGGAAACTTTATTATATTAATTATTAAGAAAAAGAAAATGTAATCTAATCTAACTATCAGGGTGTTCCCTCCTAAAAAACGCTTTGAAACTATTTAATTAATGTTTTTAATGGTTTGGACATAGTTTGGAAGTGCATTCCATGCCGTGTTGCCCCGCGATAAGCAAAAGATCTCTTTAACGAGTTAGTTTTGGGTTTGGGCAACTGCATGTCAAACTTACTGCCTCTGAGGTTGTAATTATGCACCTCAGAGGTCGACGAAAAAGCTCAGTTAGGTACTTGGGTACGGTTGCATGATAATCTTTGTAAATCGAACTGCGAATTCGCATCGATAAATAAAGAAACTTTAAAAAGTAAAGCTGCTTATTAAAGTAGATAAATGTTAGCTGGTGTTGTACTTTGTCCTTCTGTTAAGGTTTAGCGCCATTGGAGAGGTTTTTGGTCGTCTACAGGGGCGTTCCCAGGCAATTTTTGGCAGTACGCATAAAGCCAGTCCAAGAGCCAGTCCGACACTTCGCCAAAGGGAAGGAAACATAATTACCTTGATCATTACAATTACAGTCAGATAGCCATTTTATTATTGCTGTGGTATTCTTGTTCTTATATATCGACTTAGCCTTATTGCACTTTCCAGCAGTATTTGGATTCCCTGTGTAAGACAGCTGCACGCAGTCGGTTGCAGTTTTTCTTAGCGCAAATTTCTTGTACTACACTTTTGGTATCCATCAGAGTGTCAGCCAGAGAAGAGAGCCGCTCAGTTCACATGGTTCAGCACTCGTAGGACTGGATTCTGTGCACGGTACTAAATGACCACCCTGGCGTTGCAGTAGACACAGGCTTTGTAAGAAGAATAGCAAGAACTGTTGGTGGTTTCCATGGTCTCCACTAGTCCATTTTTTTTCGGCAGCACGCACCTTCTTTGCCTTCCATCTTAGAACTTCTTTGTCGTAGGTCGTTTTGTCGGAAAGATCGCTCTCGTAAATGTCGCAGATCTGATCAAGTACTACTTTGCTGGTGGAGATATATTTGAGCAACAGATACACTCTTTTTTTTATAAGAACCTTTTTTATAAGAACGTTGAGGCTGAAATTGACCCAGATTTTAAGAACATACTAAGAACGTACCCAAGCTGAGACTAAGAGACAAAGCAGTAATTTTGTTCAGCTCTGTATCCGTTTTTGCATCGAGCTAAAAGTACATCATGAGTAACAACATGAATTTCTATCGAATCACATTTTCTTTGTTTTGCTTTGTTTTTTAAATGTAGAACTAAGGCTATATTTTCGTTCTTTCTCAACAGTGGAAGAGTAATAAAGTGAATTTTGCTAAGAAGGAAAAAACGACAACAGCATGTATGTCAATGGTCACGTTTATATCAGTTTTCTGAACTTCTATACCATGTAACTTAAGAACATTCTAAGAACATTTTAGGCTCAAAACGTGAAAAAAATAAGAACGGTTCAGCCTCAGCCGCAAAATTAGATGTTCTTATAAAAAAAATAGTGCATTGACCTAGAAATTGGTCGTTGTGGCACAGCAATAAGCAAAAAGCTCTGCAGCCTTGCGAGCAGGTTCAATTATTGAGTTATACGTGCGAGTAATTTGACAGCGGAGCCGTGATTCGCGACCCGGCTAGAAGAATCGTGCCAAGCAGCGCAAATACTGCTTGGGTTTACGTATCTGCTGGCACATTGATGCAGTGTCGTTGCCCCACACATAAATGCAGCATACTAGGTTCCATGCCACAACTGGCTGCCATTTTTGCCATTTAATAAGTTAGTTTAGACTTAACGTACTCTCTACTAGTTTTTCATCCTTTGCATTTGGATTTTGTATTTTTACTCACGGCTACTTGAAAAGCAGCCCAGCTGAATGTACTTTTTACCGTGATAAAATGAAGGCATTATTATTATTATTATTATTATTATTATTACTGGCTCGTGGTTCTCGCCCAGTTGGTCGACCGAAGCTCCGTTTCAAAGACACTTGCAAAAGCGCGCTCAAATGTGGGGATGTTCTGAAAGGTTGGCAGTCTTCCGTCAACTGTTTCGTTTCAGGCCGGACGCCGGACACAGCGTCCGGTTGTTTGACATGTAACGTCCGGTAGTTCACACAGGAAATAATTATTTTTTTAAGTGCGAAAACTGTTTTCTTTTTCCATTTATTAATCAAAGAAAGACTTGACCCTTGTTTTACTCACTTAGTTATGTAATGCATACAATCGAAAAAAAAAGAGATAATTCCTGTCATATACCTGTATAATAAAATCATTATTCATCATTCTCCATCCCTTCCCCCCTCCCCTGCCAGCTATAACAATTGACCAGACAAGTTCAACTGACCCTGACCTTTGATCAGAGAGCATCTGTCCGAATCAGTCTTTCTCACATTTTATTTGTACATCATCTCACCGAAATGAAACGAATAAGCGATTTTTTTTGCGCCATCGGCGAAGAAAAGACAAGTTGAAGGTAAGTGTATTATGTATCTAAGAATAATAATTAATCCTAGATGTACAGCACTTACTAAGAGAGAGCTATTTTGCCGCAGCTTTGCAAGGTTCTCAGACTTTCAGTCCGCAAAATAAACAAGCATGAAACAGATCGATCACTCGGTGCTAGACTACCTTCCTGTTTTTAATAGTCTCAGCGATAGTAATAGCGTATTCTTTCTTAAACAAAAACCAATTTATAGCTGCGAGACAAGATATGGAGCGGGGAGATGTGTGCAAAGCATAAAGTGGTTTATTCGCAGAATGTCTTTTTTGAATTGCCCTAGGCGCAGCAGGTGATTTGTATTAATTTAACGTTTACGCTTTCAATTATAAATATACTCTTATATACTCTTATTATACTCTTTCCGATTGGAGTCCGTTTTGGAATCAACTAAAAACGAACAACTGCAAACCGATAATTATAATTGCCAAATCAGACAAATATTTCATTTTCTGTGTGCATTTTTTAACGCCTTAAAAGACCTTCCCGGTTAACCAATTCCGGTCCAGGGAACGCAGAAAATTGCATTTAGAGAGTACCAATTTTACAAATTTCCCGGGGGGCATGCCCCCGGACCCCCTAGGAGTTTGTGCCTGACCGGCACTCAACGTTCTCGCTGGCGGCGTGAACGGTGCAAGTCCGCCAGCTGAACCACTGCATCCGGTACTTCCAAATGCTACCGAAAACCCTGATAACATGTTATCATTATAGAATATGGCCAACTGAGAAAACTGAGCTGAGTGTCCTGAAGTATTTTACCAAAGGGGGGAACTCAACAAAAGCAATTACACTGACGGTCTGTCCTGAATGCTGAACGCCTTACTTGTCACCGTTAGGAGCGAACGAGATCGTTCGGCCGCTACCCTAGCCTCAAAGTTTACATGCATAGAGGTGCTAACAAGTAGAATTAGTTCACGAGAGTGAGAGGCCAAACGAGAGCGAGAGTTTCAACTTCCATCGATTGTAATTAAAATCTGAGCAGGTTCAAACTCTTCGCGAGTCCCCTAGACTCCTAGGTGAGAGGTGAGTTTCAACCAATCAAACCAAACGAGAGCAAGGCCATGTAAACTCTTGGGAGTACTCCTTTTCTGTTTGGTCCAAGTTTAAACTTTCATGTGAAAATTCAATTCAACTGGAGAAATATAGAAGTACTGGTTAACCCTGAGACTAATGAATTTCAGTTCTAACCTTTTTCAATCATTTTTTAATGGCACAAAAAGTTGAGGGATGGGAGCTTAACCCTTTTACTCCCAAGACTACCTTAAATTAAAACTCAAGACGAGTCACAAATTTCATTTTGTAAAACACTTAAACATAAATAGTACCATGTGAATGTACTGCGTGAAGAGGTTTCATTTGAATGGTCATACGACAGGATTTCATCCACAGACTTAGAATCGCCTCAATGTCTCCATAACTAACTCTGGGAGTGAATTACACCCCCTCAGCCCACCTCTTGCGCGGTCCCTGCTTGAATCGAAAGACTTGTATACAAGAGAACAGTTACACACATGTATGGAACGGCATTTTATCAAACCATCAATACGGATGGATTCATGATAATAAACATGCTATAGTTGAGTTCGTAGGGCAAATGGATAAAGGCAACTGAAAAGTATCTGTGTACTATTAGTATATTTATAGACCCATCGAAGGCATTAAATCTACTAATCATTCCGTTCTTTTGCAAAAACAATGTTCTATGACAAAACTGATTGCAAGGCTGGTACTGAGACAGAACGGCAGATTTATCAGTCGATATTTCGGCTAGTACATCTAGTGCTAACTGAGGAGATAGATCCTTCTCATTAGCCAGGCCCTGAAGACTACCTCTACAGCGAGAGATCCGGCATAAAGTACAAGAACAGCTTTTACGCGTTTTGAGGTCCGTCGCATTCAGAAGTTTTATGCTTCTATGGTATGCTTGACAAGTGCCATGCGTAACTAAAGGATGGATTCCTTACAAATAGAGAACAAATCGTAAAATACAACGGTAGAAATGCTAATAAGGTGTGGGTACACAGTTGGGTACCACGCACAGGGATCAGTTCTCGGGCTGAATAATCATCTTCACATGTCACCAGTCAAGCTAACCTCTTCACAGCTGCGTGTTGGATCAAGTTTTATATTCTTCGGTATTCTGTCTTCTTTACTCGGTAGATCCATAAAACGCGGATACTCCGCAGATATAACGCTTTTCCAGTTGTTTGGAACAAGAACGTTAAAACCTTCAAACTGCATTTCCCTCAGTGGAAATATTCCCCAGGGAATTGTATCTGTTACAAAAATATCTATCTGGAGCCCATCGTACCACTTGCAGCCTGAATAAAGACAATATGTGTAACAACTGGATCTGTCTCTCACCTTTGGTCGCCAACCTCCAGAGTAAATTCCCACTCCATAGTCACTGATCAGGGTTGTTTTGAAGTTTTTTGAAAAATTATTTGGTGGGTGATGGTGCTTGTCGGTGGTTGATGTTTGAAAGAACATGTCGTGGGGCAAGTCTCTGGAAAAGTTTTTAAAGAAGTCGATGTAATACATGAGTGGTATTTCTATGTCAATATCATCATCCCATGGAATGAATCCCTGGTGTCTTATTGCTCCTATCAGAGTACCTGATCTTATCCAATAAGGCATGTTGTACTTCCGCGCTATCAAGTCAAAGATTCGCAGCATTCGTGTGAGAGCCAGTTGAGCTTGGCGAAGTTTTGTTGATGCATGATGACGAATATCAGGGCAATCAAAGCCATTCTCGCTAGGTTCACAAGAAGCCAGTTCAGTGTAAAGCTTGGGACACATTTCACCAAAGGATAGCTGCTCGCCGCAAAAGCTATTCCTGGAGAATTTTGTGTTGAGGGCACGGTGGCCGCGACTAATACTGTGACCAACAAAATAGCGATGAATAGATTGTTTAACCACTGGATCCAGACATTTTATAGCAATGTATACGCAGATGAAACAAATAACGCCAAATATTTTTGTATAAATACTGATGCGCTTTAGTTTTCTCTTCTTAAATATCAGCCACATGCTTGCCTTTGAAAATTAATTTTCGACTAATTTACATAAACTCGTTAAGATACAAGTTTTTAATTGAACGTGTGGTCGTTTCCATGAGAAAAGTACAGAGCCTAAAAAATTCAATGATTACAGCGTGTATGCTCTGTTGTAAGTTATTAAAACCCCGCGTTTTGTAACAATCGTCGTTAATATATTTATTGTAACAGCAGTTTACATTTTTTGTAGTGCCTGTCGTAAATTGTAAAACGCTTGTATTTTGAAACTATATCTAAAGTATCCATCTTTTCCCATCTTTTCTTATATACACCTAATTGCGATAACGGTTGTCATATAAAAATGAAAAAAAGGGAAGAGAAAATACCAAAATAAGAATAAATTAGGTACGCTAACTACATTCAGGGAATTGCTCTGACGAAGGGTTAAGGCTCAAAAGGTCTTTTAGGTGGCCAATTTAACTTGTTTCAACTCATTTGATATCAAATTGAAGCATCACACCGACGTTCATAATTGCTTTGAGAGTTATGAAGATCTAAGAACGTAATTTGCATGGCTAATGGATTCCTATTTGGCTTTTTTCTTTATTCTTTTTTCCATTTTTGTATGACAACGTTATTGCAATTAGGTGTATCTAAAGTGTCTATAAATAGTCAGAGGTAAACAAACGAAAATGACAGAATTATTGTGTAACAGTGCCTAATTCTTTAATATCTATATCTGTATCTTTGGACATGGTTTGAACCCAGGAGTCATATCATAAGGTGGTGCAGTATGATCGCACGGTAGAGTGTACCGTATTTTCTAGATTAAACACCGGACCTCGAATAAACGCCGGGTTCAAATAAACGCCCGGTCTACAGGGTCGAGCTTAAACTAAACCCCCCTGGCGTTTATTAAATCAGGATATGTGATGTATATGGTGTATAATATATGGTCGTAACTGCATACTAGTTCTCTGTCTACCATTGTATTTGAATTTATACACTGATATTAAAACCAAGTACTTCTAACTAAAACAGATGAAGCAAACGACGCATCAGGTATCGTGTCAACTCTCTTTTAAATCACGGTAACTTTTCTGCAGGCTTGCACATCAAGCAAGGATCATCTCGAGGGTCTCTCCAGCGTTTGTCCAGCAGTTCCTTGAATGGTTCCAGGAACCTCGCCACCATCTTGTTCTAAATTGCTTGAACAGTACGTTTGCTGTCCAGCAGGTACCGATACACTTCCTCCGTGTTTCACGGAGAAACGTAACGTTGAGAAGATCAGTCACTGTTCCTGTCAGTGATTTTTTTTTTCATAAATAACTTACCAGGTTCACTTAGATGAGACAAAGTTGATGACCTTATACCTCCAATACTGATACATGTAATAAAAAATGGATGGCTGAAAAATGCCTTTCAAAATAAATAAACGCCGGGCCCTGCAAAAAACGCCGGGTCCGAAGAGGCCGAGTTTTAAATAAACGCTCCCGGCGTTCAATCGAGAAAATATGGTAGTCCTGAGAAGGACTACAATGACTGACGTTTCGACAACCTCAGCGAAAGTCATCATAAGAATCAAGATGAAACACTCTGGTTTGATAAAATTGTAATTATTAATTAACCCTACAATAACATTTTGGTCTTGTCACAAAAACAATTCAATTAACATTTTTAATGAGAATTTATCTCACAAGCCTTTTATTTATTCAAGTTATATTTATATTTATGGTTGAGAACTTAAAGACCCTGTTGATTAGGGATATATGTATTATTATTTTTAATGTTAGGTGCCACAATTAAGTGTGAATGTAGATAATCAATTAATAATAAGATTAAATGCCATAAATAATACATTCTTACAGTGGCAGGAACTCTATCAAGCTGTCTGCCTCCATGATTTGACACAATTATTCCATCAACACCGTACTCCATAGCTAATCTGGCATCCTCAGCAGTTAGTGTTCCCTTAAGCAACACAGGCAGCTTAGTGACACTCTTTAACCATGACACTAAACTCCAGTCAACCGATTGTTCGACGAGGGACTTGACATACAGAGCATAATCTTCAGAGTTGGCTTTATCTGTGGGATCTCCAACATTACCAAACCTTAAGTGAGGGACCAGTGTAGACTGATTCCTTAAATCATTCATCCTTCTTCCATGAATTAAAGCATCAACTGTTAAAACAATTGCCTTGTAGCCATTGTCTTCAACTCATTTGATGAGGCTACTGGTCAGTTTTTGGTCTTCTTCATCTTAAACCATCTGGCGCTGCCCTTGCAACATCTTCAATAGTGGCTGATGACACACAGCTCAAAATCATACAGGTTCCTGATTCTTTTGCAGCTGTGTAAAGAGTTACAAAAAAATCAATTTCAAGCCTTCTAACAGTGGTTGTACAAAGTCTGTGCTATAAAGAAGATGGATAAAGTGATAGGAATCTTTCGACTACCTCTGACACAAGCGATTTTTCCCGATAATATTCACGTTAATAACGACCAACAACTCGAATCACTTCACGATTTAATGTCCCAACTCGAAGGTAAATTACAATCACTGAGATCTGTCGTCAAAATCGCACATGGTTTCGAAAGTCTAAACTTACATCACGTGACTACACCTTATCACTTAGCAACGAGAACAATAGAACCAAAGTTCACTTTCACGGCGTGACAGTCACGCAGTCCATTTCCAACACTCTCCCCCCATTTGTCTCGAGAGAGCAAATGTCTATCTTAGCCTAATCAGTTAACATGAGAACAACAATAAATGAAAATAAAACAGTGTCTCTAGTCTTCATCATTCATCTGTGCTAGTCCCGGTATGCGATCCCTAGCGGCAACCGCAGCATTTCTACGTGGTCTAAAAGCTGGTACTGTAGGATCCAGAGCTGGCGGGGCTGCCTCCACTGCCATGTCACAGGTAAGTTCAAGAGGGTACAAAAACTGTACTGGGCACTGCATGACTGACTTGGGAGTGCGTAGCTTAACTCCTCGGACCACACCATCTCGGCCAGTTATTAAATCTTCAACAACTCCAAGCTTCCACTGAGCACGATTCTTCTCGTCGGACTTGATGATTGCTACATCTCCTTTCACTGGATGGTTACTGTCACCTTTGTGCTTCAGACGGTGTCTCTTCCGGAGCCCACGCAGGTATTCTTTGGTCCAGCGGGACCATACTGCATCCTTGCACTTGCGCAAGTACTTTGCACGCTTTCTGAGGTCGTAGTCTTGAATGTGGTGCGGCTCCAGCACTGGCAGTGCATTCGGTTGCGTGTGTAATAGGGAACTTGGGGTAAGGATGGGCAGTTGGATGTCGTCCTCCACATAATCTAGTGGCCTGTCGTTAAGGGCACCTTCCACATCTAGCAGCACCTCTTGAAGTTCAGCAATCCATTCCCGATAGACTTGTACAGGGATCCCTTGACTAACCCAATCAATCTTTCAAATTGCCCCCCCCCCCCCCCCCCACCAGGGCGCCCGACTCAAATTGAATTTCCACTCGATCCCCTGCTGGGCAAGGAGACCATGAATCTTCTCATCTTTCACCACTTGCTCGATCCATTTGGATGCACCCACGAATGTTTTACCATTGTCAGAGTAGATTCGCTGTGGTCTCCCGCGTCGGGCGATGAAACACTTCAAACTTCGAATAAACTCAGTGGTCTCGAGGTTCGGCACAAGGTCTATATACATGGCACGTGTGAGGCTACAAGCATAGAGTAAGACGTAAGCCTTTCCCTCAGTTTTTGGTTTCATCCGGTACCTCAATGGCCCTGCAAAGTCCACTCCAATGACTTGAAAGGGTGTTTGGCCCTCCGTCCGATCCTTTGGAAGATTCCCTGGTGGTGGAGAGGTATAGGCCTGTGCCCTAAACCGCCGACATCCGTGACAAGACTTCACAATCTTCTTGGCCAATCTTCTCAACCGTGGCACCCAGTAGTACTCTCGTACTTTCGCCATAGTACTCCCTACTCCCCCGTGCAACGTTGCAAGATGGACCTGCGCCACTAACTTCTTTGTGTAGCGTTGACCAACTGGTAGGAATATCGGGTAATGGCCCTGAATACTGCCACGACATTCCAGTACTCCATCTCTGTTTGGCTCTAGATTCAGCTGTAGCACATCTTCCTGGTATCGCCCATCAGCAGTGGCTCGTGCCTGTATTCGCTTCACCCAAAAGAACTCTGCCTGTTTCGTCTCTTCCGCAGTTAGCGGTCCTCCCAGCCTCTTGATCTTCTCGGTGCGAGCATTCCGGATGAATCGATTTATCCACGCAGTAACTCGGATTGTTTTCCAATGGCTGAATTTCTCAAGGAGGTCATCTAGCTCGTCTGTTGCTGCCACTGCTACTGCAAGCAAGTCTCGCTTCGCTTTAGCTTCTGCCAATGATTCCTGTGAGGCACTCGTCACTATGTCAGGGGGCCAACATGCTTTGTCCGACAACCACTCAGGTCCGTTCTACCACAAGGCATTGTTAGACACTTCTCCGCTACGGTTTCCCACATCAGCTGGATTGTCTGACGTTCTCACGTGATGCCACACTACATCAGAATGCACTTGAATCTTCTGATCCCTGTTACTCACAAACTGTTTGTATTCACCTGGGCTTCTTATCCAATGTAAGGCCACCGTACTATCGAGCCAGCAGTACTTGCCAGTTACAGGAAATTCTTCTAAAGCCACGCTCACGTTTGTCAGGAGGTTAACTGCCATGTTGCCGGACACCAACTCTAACCGACGTATTGTTAACCCTTTCTTAACCAATCTCGCCCTTGAAGCAATTAGCCCTTGGTTGACACCTTTCTCTTGCACTACTACAGCATACACTGCGGCAGCCACACCTTTCCCACTAGCATCCCCGAAGGCATGTAACTCGATGTTCTGGATGTCTTCTTGATGTGCCGCTAATGATCGGGGTACAGTTACTTGGCTTGGAAGTTTCTTCTTCCAGCGGACCCAACTTTGCATAAGGTTGCTTGGTAGTTTAGCATCCCAGGCTAGTTTGGCCTTACAGATATCACGGTACAGGAATTTGCCACCCAGTGTGATTGGAGAAACCAGTCCCAATGGATCGTATATCTTGGCCACTTTACTGAGAATCCCTCGCTTTGTCGGCTCAGTGCTCTCTGATGGAAAGTTTACGCTGATGGTGTCACTGTCTTTGTCCCACTGCAGACCGAGTAGAGTAGCTCCTTCCTTTCTTGAAGTGCCCAGCTGCTCCTTCGCGTATGTTTTCTCTTCTGAGACTGGTATTGAACACACTGACTCCAACTCCTTCACGTTTGAGTGCCATTTGTGCAACTCAAATGTCCCCTTGGCAAATATCTCCACGGATGCTGATTTGATTCTTTCTGCCTTCGCTCGAGTGGGCCCTCCACTGATGAGATCATCTACATAAAGGCTCTTCTCAATTTCACGAACAATCTCTGGGTACTTCTCTCTGCAGCTTTCCAGGAGATGTTGTACGACTCCCCCGAGGAGAAATGGCGAACAGGTGAGGCCGAAGAGGGCCCTGGTGAACCTTAGTGTTTCTACTGTCTGACTGCTCAGATCTTTTAACCAATGAAATCTGAGTGCGTTGCGGTCTTCTTCTCGGATTCTGACCTGGAGAAAGGCCTGTTTGATATCTCCTGCAATAGCAACGGGGTGGAAACGAGCACGAACCAAAACGCTCCACAACTGGTTCTGAAGGGGTGGCCCAGGATTTAAACACCTGTTCAATGAAGGTGCTGCAGAGTGTGCACGAGCTGATGCATCGTAAACGGCACGAAGTTTAGTGGTTTCTGCTGATTCACGCACTACTGGTTTATGTGGAATGTAGAACTCCCGACTCCCGGTCACAGGTCAACTATTCCTGCCTCGATCTGATCCTGGATGACTTGATCATAACGCTCGATTGTCCCCTGGCTGCCCAACTTTCTCACAAGGGTCCCCAACCTACGAAGACTTCCCACCTCGTTGCTGGGAAGGGGAGGATGATTTCCCCTCCATGGAAGCCCCGTCTCATATCTTCCTTCTGCATCCTACGTCAACTGCTCTTTGAACTCTGAATAAACTTCTGCTTGGTCCCCAGTGGGAGCATCTGCTAGCCCCAGTACGTCCAGTTTGCATAATTCGTCATAGTCTACGTGTGAGGTTTGTGTGAAGAACATTGGAGATAAATCCACTTCCTTTCCAGGAGACATTATGGTCCAACCGAGCTTGGTCTTCTCTCCTATAGGCTCACCAAGGGCTCCAACACGGGGTGCAGTTTCGGTCTTGATTTTAGCGTAGTCACTGGCTCCCAGAATGAGATGCACTGGTAGGATATCCTTAGAGTCCTGGTCTTCCATTTCAATTCCTTCTTGGTGGGCATACTTGGCCAGGCACTGCTCGTAGCGCGGGTTTTCCAAAGAGAGTAGCTGATGCTTGTCTACTTCAGTGTTTAAGCAAAAGTCCCCCGAGGTAGAACTCACTTGCACTTTAAATATTTCAACTTGCTTGGTAACCGCTCCCAGCATCATCTCGATTTGGCGTACTTGACGTTGATAAGGGCGAACTTGCAGGAGATTGAGGAGTGCCGCTGATGCATAAGAACTGCCAGCTCCCATGTCCAACAGCGCACGACACTTCACACCTGGGATCTTCACAACTACCACTGGCGTACTTGACGTTGATAAGGGCGAACTTGCAGGAGATTGAGGAGTGCCGCTGACGCATAAGAACTGCCAGCTCCCGTGGCCAACAGCGCACGACACTTCACACCTTGGACCTTCACAACTACCACTGGGTATATCACCGCTGTTTTCCCCACTGAGGTGGCTGTCATCAGTTGCTCACCAAGCCTATCACAGATGGAGGTGTGATGCCTCTTCTGACAAACTTGACACAATACACGACATTTGCAATCTGCAACTTTATGTCTGGTACCAGTGCAATTGAAGCAAAGGTGTTTGTTGCTTAGCACTCGCTTGCGTTCAACCACTGATGTAACTGTTTTGCAATCAACTGATTTGTGCTCAGGTTTCTCACAATAAACACACACTCGAGGTCGTTCATCCTTTTGCTGAGCTTGAAATGTTTTGTCTCACGGAAAAGGTGGCTTATTATCTCGCGGAAAGGGTGGTTTATTATCCTTCTTTCGGTCTGTCTGCTTCTCGGTCGGCTCGGTCGGGATGGGATTTCTTTCCGTCCATTTCCTAAAAGCTTCCACGAACTGTGGAAAGTTCCACTCCCTCCAGTTGTCGTCAGTTCTAACCAGATCGCCCCTGATTCCTTGCAGTTTGTCGATGGCCATCCTCACATATCCACTGATCTCCTTCAATTTGCCGAGTGTCTCCAAAGACTGGACGTTAAACACCAATTTTTCGTAAAACTCGTGAATCTTTCTTGGATTAGAGCTAGTAATCGTGGGCAGCGCCATTATGTTTTGGATGTGAGCGGTTACAATTTCACTCGTCTGACCATATTTCGTCTTAAGAATATTTTCAGCTCGCTCATACCCTTCCGTAGTGAAGGGTAAACCATCGGTGGCTGTTTTCACCTTGGGATCTACAAGCTCTTTAAGGTACGAAAACTTTGTCACACCAGCCACTTCCGAATGATCGATTTCAGCTTCAAATAGATTCCAAAAGCGTAGCCAGTCCGTTAACTCTCCACTGAACTTGGTAATGACTAGCTTAGGCAACTTAGCGCTTTTAACTAGAGCAGGCGACGCTGCAATCTGACCCGCGTGACTTTTCCTCGCTTCTTCCATTTTCTTCTCAAATTCCAGCTTCTGTTCTAGCTGTGCACGTTCAAACTGCAATTGCTTTTCTCGAGCTCTCTCGGTGAGTTCCTCTTCGCTTTCCTTCACTTGTAAACTTGTTTTGAAATTAACTTGAATCAGTTTTTCCGACAGATGCGTAATTTCCTCGTCAGCCGTCGCTTGTTGTTTCTCAACTCCAGCGCTCCATTCAGCTAGCTCGTCAACTTGAACGTCACTCTCCAATTTCGCTTGTTCAATCTGCAATAACTTTTTCAATCTTTTTCACAATCGCCCGAAGGGCGTCACGTTGTCGTTCAATTCCTTCGCTGTTTCCTTTCTCGAAGATACCCTTGGTTTTCCCTTGAGTAAACTTAAGAAGTTTAATTTGCACATCCAGTTCCGTGGTAAACGCTTCCATTGTTGTTCACGCTTCAGTTGTTTTCGCTCACAGTCGCTCAGTTGTTTTAGCTCACAGTCGCTTCAGTTGTTTCAGCTCACAGTCCCGTTCGGAGGTGCCAGTTTGTGTCAGGAATCTTTCGACTGCCTCTGACACAAGCGATTTTTCCCGATAATATTCACGTTAATAACGACCAACAACTCGAATTACTTCACGATTTAATGTCCCAACTCGAAGGTAAATTACAATCACTGAGATCACAGGCAGCCCAAGCTAAGGTTGAGAGCTGCGCATAAATTAAACTGTTTTTTCCACGCTATGCATAATAATGACATCGGCAACATTTAAGAGTTTGTATGGAAATGATACAAAACGTCTCAAATTGCCACAAATCAGAAAGAAGTCGAAATAAAAAAGTATTGTCTTATTTCATTGTTTTATTGGTCATTATTGGAGGGCTTCCTGGGCTGGTTTGAAGCTTTTTGGGCGAGAAATTGAGGTTTATATTTTTCATCAGTTACTGAACGTTTAGAATTAAGTAAAGGCAGGAAACAGTTTCACACTGCACCTCATTTGAGGTTCGATAAATGCCATCACAATAAACGAATCGCCCTACAACTTCAAAGGTGTATTCTTGGGTCTTGCGCATACCTCTGTTCTATCTCATGGGTTCCAGATCCTATTTTAAGCCGTCGAAAATCCCTCTTAAATACGAAACTCGCCTTTCCTGGTATGCGTTTTCATTTGAAGTGCACACATGAATCATTGCGAGCCGCGTTTCGACGACAAAATGTCCCTCAGCCGGGGACAGGCTGAGTGAGATTGTCCACAAGCAGAAGGCGACACTGCGATGTCCAGAGAGGTCGGTTTGAGGGAAATAGAAAACTATCAGCACGCCCGTGAAATTTAGTCGCCTCACTTGACGCCACGAGCACTCTTTAATGTCTTCGTGCGACAATATATTAGCATAGTGATTTGTTCCGTCACATTTACCTGTTTACCGCAAAAAACTGTTGTCGAAATTTAGAAGCAGAGACGAGGAGCAGTTTCCATCTAGAAAAAAAATTGCACCGGTTTTCAAAGGAATGGAAATTGTGGTGGGTATTTTCCACGGTCACAGCAATTTAATTTTTTTTAGGGCAGACAACCCTATACATGGGAATTAAATAATGAGGTTGATTTGCGGGCAGTGAGCAGTATCACTTGCGCCAAATACTCGGCATAAAATGATTGAATGGATTGATTAGAGTGCAGCAAAAGATAGTTCTCCGTTCGTTCCTAAAACAAAATTATGGTTTTTCAAGTCAAGTGAGGCGAGTGAATTTCATGGCCTTTCTAATATTTCTCTATTTCTGTAAACCGACCTCTCTGGACTCCGCAGTGTCGTGTTTGCTAATGTCGACAATCTCACTCAGCCTGTCCCCGGCTGAGGGACATTTTGTCGTCGAAACGCGGCTTGCAATGATTCATGTGTGCACTTCAAATAAAAACGCATACCAGGAAAGGCGAGTTTCGTATTTTAGAGCGGTTTTCGACGGCTTAAAATAGGAACTGGAACCCATGAGAAAGAACAGAGGTATGCGCAAGACCCAAGAATACACCTTTGAAGTTGTAGGGCGATTCGTTTATTGTGATGGAATTTATCGAACCTCAAGTGAGGTGCAGTGTGAAATTGTTTCCTGCCTTTAATTAATTCTAAACGTTCAGTAAACATGAAAAATATAAACCTCAATTTCTCGCCTAAAAAGCTTCAAACCAGGCCAGGAAGCCCTCAGATAATGACCAATACAACAATGAAATAAGGCAAATCTGAAAGTCAACGCTACTTCGAAAGAAGCGAACGGGTGAAGCGTTGTATCGATGTGTCGCCGTCTGCGCCCCGGACTTTGAAGACCGCGAAGGATCAGAAAACGAGTCGTCGCGGACTGAGTTTTCCTGTCGTTGCCGCCGAAGAGCAGTTAAGCGTCCAGTCTTGTACAGAAAAGGAGGTTAGAACAGGAAAATGATTTTATATTGCTCCGGTATTGAATATTTTACGCGAACGACGGCAGTCCGCGCGTTATGTTTTTTTCATGTTGTTGACAAAATTTAGACAACTGAAATTTTCTCGCTCTTTCATTCAGGGTGACCTTGAGGTGCTGAAGATTTCCCAACCCTGGAATCTGCAGGAAAAAGCGTGGATTTACCGGAATGAGCACTCTAAATTTCGAGGAAGTGGTCAAAGCACGGAGTCAGTGCCCTATAGTTTACAAGATACTATCTCAGATGGCCCAGCTCTGCATCGACTCCGATAAAAAGAAAGCTCCTTTGGCTCTTATTTATGGCATTATTATGTTTAAGCGATGTAAAGAGTTGAGCCTTGTCCAGCGAGTGAACACAGTGCTACTTAATGATGGGTGTGCAAGTCAAGAGGTGTGTTTTGTATTATTGTGTTCTGCAGATTGTAGTGTACTGTTTACATGTAATAATAAAAAACAATGTCAAGAGCACATTTTGTCCATAAATGATACAGTATTATATATTGCTTCTACTTAAAAAACAAAAATTATATCATTTTTGGTCACTATGTTGTAAATCATTTTTATTTATAATTTTTGTTGAATTATTATTTTATTACTGATGTGCGAAAACAATTTCGTATTTCGCATCTCGAAGTTCCTCGGGCTTTGCATCGCTGGAATCGAGTTCCAAATCCTCATTCTCTCTCTTCACGCTTAATACAGTGGCTTTCACGTTGCCCTCTTTTAGTCTTCTTATTTGATCTTTGATCAGTGCATTTAACGGCGAAACAACGATGATCACAGGGGATGGCGCTACTCGACTTTCACACTTAATTTTGTCGAGGAATAGCGAAGGTAGAAGATGGAATATCATGCGCTTTCCATATCCCGTCGGTAAAACAACAACAACATCTCGTCCACGATAAATTGCCTCGACACAAACCACTTGCTTGACTTTGAAATTTATGTTCGAATAGATGCTATTCGAAACGGCGGCCTGAAGACTACTGTAAAACATGATACGTTTAATGGCGGTCGGAGAGCGCGAGTGAAATCGACAAACGACGACGCGACAAAATACTTGACATTAGAGAGGACCCCTCCCTTATGTTCTAATTTGTCCAGGAGTCACGTGACCAGACCCAACCAGGGTCTCTTAGGGGGGCGGGGAGAGAGAGAAGGAGAGAGGAGAGGAAAGAGAGAGACCCTGGGAACGAGGTTGATGTTGAGCGCGCTACAGATTTACAATAAACAAAGGTCAAAAGTGTTTGAACCTCCTTACAGTGGCCAATATGACAATTTACCTCATTTTAACTCAAGCTGTTATCAGTTTAAAAAGATACCTTCCCGGACCCACCGAACCAGCATTACAGCATCTTTAGAAACTAATTCCTGACATTTTAGTTTTCAATGCGGCTAACTGATTAACCATATTTTCTGAAAGCCTATACTTTGCAACAGCATCGTTTAGAACTGCTGGCCGTTGCTAATACAGTCAGTAAACACAATGCAATTGGCTCTCCTCTTTTACCTTCCCACAGTCTATTTCAGCCTTCTCCTCTGCTTACCTCTAAGAGTAAGCGACCAGAAGAGAGGGAGGAAATGTAAGCTGCGTAAGATCGGCGAAATGTGGAAGCGGACGAAAAGATACGGTGGGTTGATACTGACGAGAGAAGGAGCACCCTTTTGTCTCCTTCTCCGTCTCTTTTTCCAACTATAATTTTTGATATCGTTAATTATTTTTGTGGGAGCTTTGTAACAAAATAGGGAGGTTGTTCCAGATTTTCGGAACGACCCTCATTACTGTGTAGTGCTGCTCAAACGGTAAGTGTTAGAGTACCACGCACAGGGATCAGTTCTCGGGCTGAATAATCATCATCACGTGTCACCAGTCAAGCTAACCTCTTCACAGCTGCGTGTTGGATCAAGTTTCATATTCTTCGGCATTCTGTCTTCTTTACTCGGTAGATCCATAAAATGCGGATACTCCGCAGATATAACGCTTTTCCAGTTGTTTGGAACAAGAACGTTAAAACCTTCAAATTGCATTTCCCTCAGTGGAAATATTCCCCAGGGAATTGTATCTGTTACAAAAATATCTAACTGGAGCCCATCGTGCCACTTGCATCCCGAATGAAGACAATATTTGTAACAACTGGATCTGTCTCTCACGTTAGGACGCCATCCACCAGCATAGATCCCTACTCGTTTATCAAGACGAGTTTTCGAGAATCCAAACCATGGGTTCGGATTCGGAGGATAGAAGTGCCTGTCAGTACTAGATGTTTGAAAGAACATGTCGTCGGGCAACTCTTTAGAAAACTTTTCAAAGAAGTCGATGTAATACATGAGTGGTATTTCTATGTCAATATCATCATCCCATGGAATGAATCCCTGGTGTCTTATCGCTCCTATCAGAGTACCTGATCTTATCCAATAAGGCATGTTGTACTTCCGCGCTATCAAGTCAATTATTCGTAACATTCGTGTGAGGGCCAGTTGAGCTTGGCGGAGTTTTGTTGTTCCATTGTGGCGGATATCAGTGCAGTCAAAGCCATTCTCGCCAAGTTTACAAGAAGCCAGTTCAGTGTAAAGCTTGGGACACATTTCGCCAAAAGATAAATGCTCGCCGCAAAAGTTATTCCTGGGGGAGTTTTTGTTGAGCAGACTTTGTCCTCGAATAATATCGTTTCCGAACCAGTGACGATGAAAAGATTGTTTCACTACGGGATCCACAAAACTGATAGTAATGTAAGAAATCACTAGAAATATTCCGAAATAGATACAGAAACGTTTTTCTCTCCTTTTAGTAGCCCGCATGTTTTGCTTCCGAAGGTAATAACTTCTGCGCTGTTATTTACATACAACGTCCACGCATGCGCATTCCCTTCAAGCCAATTGTTGAAACCACGGTAACCACCAGACCGGAAACTGCTAGTAACTGAAACAAACAAACAAACAAACAAATTAACAGACAAATAACAACAAATCGCTTTACTTATGAGGGGGGGGGGGAGGGGGTTGGGGATCTCCTGCTTCAGTAACAATCTTAGTTTTGGGGAGGCTGAGCTACTGAGTAAGCTACTGATTCACCATTTTTTCAGTCTTGAATAAATAAGCGGTTATACAATCGATTGATGGATGGATGGATGGATGGATGGATGGATGGATGGATGGATGGATGGATGGCCGGTCCGTATGGTTTGAATTTCTAGCTGTTTGTCTCTCTTTCCTGCTTTAATCCGTCTTTGACCGGCAAAAAGTATATTTCTTACGACTGCGAAACTGTTTGGAGGAATTCCTTCATTCTAGCCATAACAACTTCTTTACCGCAGTATTTTCGGTATTATTAAATCATTATAATTTATTATCATTTAGTTTGGATCTTCTTTTATCACCTGTCGTATCGATTGACTCGACTTTGACCACAAGGAATTCTTAGTATTATTTCCTAGTGTATCATAAATTGTATTCCCAAAGACCTTTTATTTGCATGATTTCCAGAGGTCCCTGGGTGATTGCAAAAATACAACTTGCAACATTACATCTCCCGAAACACATATAAACACTGATAGTTATCTGTTACGAAGAATCCAGGCTTTTTAGGTGTACCTGTATTTGATTCAGTATGTTCTACGATTTTTTATATGTGACCAACTTATTGCGAAATGTTTCCCCCATAAAATTCTAACAGCTCTCTTTATGGCTTTAGATAAAACTAACACCTCGAGAAAATTAAAAGGGAAGGCGTAAAACAGACTAACCTGTAAGTGGTCGACATCCTCAGCACTCGATTAACAATTGAAAACCCGACTATAAGCTGCGACAGGAACATTCATTTCACCAGTATTGGTGATTTATTTATGAACGTTTGAATAAATTTTCAAATTAATGTCAAACAGTAAAAGTGGTGCCACTGTCGCATAATAATTGCCACATGTTTAAATTAGAAGCAAAAATATACTTGAACGTGACTGCAAACGTCAACAAGCCACGAACCCGATTTTCCTCACTTCATAAATATTCCCAATTTGATCGTCTAGTAAGAAAAAATCTACCAAAAAGCGAAATTCCGTAAATTGGCATTTCCAGGCCTTACATTATTAGAGGAACACTGAAAGCCTGCTTAAGTTGTGAAGTTTCCTATGCAGATGACTCGATTAACTTTTTAACGTAACTTTCTTTTCACCATCACATCACCGGTCGAAGCTTCTGCTGGCGAAAATGAAATACAAAATCGATATTTCAGTCGTTGATTGCTTCATGCTGGCAAGGAACTTTCCGGTATGTCGACGAAATGTGCGTTTCCCACTACTGACTGATGCGAGAGCCAAGTTTCAAGATTCCCTATGGCATGTAGCTCAAACAAAAGCATTTCTTCGCTGACGACAAAGACAACTTTCCCTCATAATTTTCCAATCGCGGGGAGTAAGAAAGAACACCTTTATCAAGAAGAAGAAGAAGAAGAAAGTTACTGAGGTTGGCACACACGAGGGGACTAGTCGCAAAAGACTTGTTGCAGCGACTTGTTCCCTGTAGTGTTTACACGATGGGACTGGTTGCGGGGGCAAGTCCCTTAAAGGGTTTACACGTGGGGACTGTTCATCTACAAGTCTGAGTGTTTTTCATTTGCAAATTCGACACAGTTTTTTACTCCGGTGTCCTATATTGCTGACATAGAAGCGAAAAACAGCTGTTCAATAACAGGCCCAATACAAACAAATACAAGATTTATTCTCCAGGCCAACTGGCATTTTCATTTGGTCGCAAAGACTTGTCCCATGACCAGTTCACCCCCACACCCGTCCTGTTCTTCTGTAGAGAATGTAGATCGACACACCGGGGTCTCGAGGAAACCTGTGAGCAGAAATCAAGAAAGGACACGGGCCTTGTTTGGCTTTAAGGAGAGCAATGAAAAGTTTATTAGGATAACCATACTTTCTTACAAAAATATTTTCAATATCTAATCTTTAATGCTTTCTTAATATAGCTGAATATAGGTATTTTCGTGGCTATTTTACATTTTTCCAAAGCATTGATATCACTCTCAAATCTTGAACAAAATCTAATCTCCTAGTCAACTTTTACATGTGTTAGTAATTGTAAAATGTTCCTAATTTGTTTGTGTACAAGGGCCTTCTTGTCAAAGGCTGCATGTAATATTTGCATCCGCTTTCAGAAACACAATTAAAATGACCCTGCTGACCACAGGGTGATGTTTATGCCATTCGCACTTAAACTTAATTATCACGAACGATTTAAGGTTGAAAATAAGCACAAAAGCCGTTATTAACCTGAACTTTGATTTGACGTTTGCTTTTTCCTTGTGCCCTGGATGTAAAGATTCGTGGTACAAACATTGTAACAACGGTAGAAATCACAAAAAAACTTACGTTCAATCATTCGATGTTCATTTCGTCTTTGTCGTTGTATTTGTTTATAAGCTTGTCTCAATAGTTGCCATTCATTGCAAACTGTTATCGTTTCAGCAACCATATAATGTTTGATAAATACTCATAAAACCAATAAACAGATATTAGACAGAATTGTGGGTTTTACGCATGGATTAAGCCTACGAAACTATCTTACGCTGATGACCCGAACACTATATCCCCTGTGGTCTGACCTCTCGTAAGTGACCACCTTCCGTAAACCACCTCCCGTATAAAGCGACCACTTAGGCTTGACATTTTGGGTGGTCGCATACGGAAGGTTCGGCTGTAACTCCTTAATCAAGTGTTAAGATGTCCGTAAAATGTTAGGCCCCATGTTTTCTTAGCTTCTCTCCTCTCCTCTCATCTGTTAGGCTCGGTGATTTCTATCCTCTTCCACCTTTCCTGGGCTTCTCTCCTCCCTTTACACTGCTTGTCATCTGTTAGGCTCGGCGCCCTGTTTTCTCTGAAACCTTTCCTGGGCTTCTCTCCTCTTCTCATACTGATTCAAATACTTGGTGCAGATCTCCACCATCTTACTTTGTCCTGTATTTACCGCCACTTCAGCAATCTTCTGGATGGCCTCCACGCGATCTCCCTTGACAGCAATCAAGTACGCTGATTTGAGCTTGCCGCACATAAGAAACGCGTTTATCTGAAAGAATAAGCCAACATTTGTTTCTGAGCTTACTTGACCAAAACTTCACAGTCGGTTTTCAACTTCGGAAGAGAAGAGTAGATCATCCGACAGGCTGCGAAGCTGACCGAAAAATACCAGGAGACTTTAATTGGAGAAAAAATGCTTAATACTTTCGAGTGATGTGAGAATGTTATATTTGAATGCGATACACGTAAGATACCGTCAAACATGCAACGAGGTTCCAACATTTCGATTAACTGTTTTATTCAAGACATGGGTCCATTACTCTAGCATGTAAAACATTTTAATTTGTTGCAAGTAAAAATACGATGTTGGATTGTAAAGGATAATTTGACTCGGGTTCTTCTCTGATTTCGTATCTAGATAAGCATAACATTGTAGTTATCGCTTGGACAAAGACGACCAACAGGGAAGATTGTACAATGTGATACAAAACGAACAAACCAAAAAATGTACAACTTAGTTCAAGGAATGATCACCATCACCAGTCGCCCGCCCAAGCTAGGGATGATCGGTACGGACGGCAAGCCTAAGGTGGCAGCATGCTGACGTGGGCAACTTTCAGTCAGCTCTTGCTTTCTTATGACTGGACAATACGAACGGAAGTCTGGGAGTTTGAACCATGTGAGGAAAACAAACGAGAAGGGTCAACAAACAATTGCGAAATTGTTGAGACACTCTCCCAAAAATTGGTTTTCCTTCTAAAACCGCGCTCTTGAAAACAAATGGAAAACATAAATACATTTCTGACCCTCCCCCTCCCCCTTTCAATGTTGCTACTTGTTAGTTTGAATAACTAAATCCATAAGAACATTGATAAGGGGGGAGGGGGTAGATGTGTATTTACTGTGAGGATGAAGGAATTGACTGTGACTCAAGTCTTCTTGCAATTGGTTGTAGATTGTACCTTGTTTGTGTCACTCTTGAGAAGTTTAATAAGTGCTTCAAGGTGTTTCGCCTGTTGCAAAGAACAAACAGATAAATAAATAAATAAATAGCTAAATAAATGTGACTACACAAGGTGTTTTAAAACACTTTAAGATAGAAGAAATCAGCGAGAAAACACGATGCTTCGACGACTGCATGTCGTCATTATCAAGTGTAAGTATGCAAAGCTTGACAGTGATATATTTAACAATTATTTGCCTCAGGCGAAGTGAATGTTTACCAGTATTTACTGAGCCTAAGCGAATAATTCTTTTAGTATAATTTTGAGATGTGGACATCAAAAAGTAAACAAAAACCAGCTAAAACTTGACAAACAACACACGAAAAAAGTAACTTAGCCTAGCAGTTGCGCCTTGAAATGTTATATTCACCGGGTAGCGCGGTAAATATAGCATTAAAATTATACTAAATAAAAATATTACCCAAATTATCACACTTAAATATTTGTATGTAGACAACTGTCAAGCTTTGCGTATTTACACGTGATAATGTACACGTGACAATGCAGTCACCGAAACTTCGTGTTTTTTTTGCCGATTTTTATCTTAAAAAATATAAATAAATAAATAAATAAATAAATAAATAAATAAATAAATAAATAAATAAACACTATTGAGCTTATATCCCAAGGAAGAGCTTTGAATTATTCATTGTAACAGCATTTATTTACAAATCACAGCCAAATTTGCCCACCTGACTCTGGTCCGGAGACACAATGCTGACGCATGCGAGTATTATGTCATCATAGCACTTGTCCGTTACTTGCCCAGTCTCCCTCGAGCAACGAAGAAGTTCTTCAATGTGCGAGAACTTATACTGTCGCGCTAGCGAGCGGCCAGCGTCCACATAAACACGTGCTGCAGGCAAATTAAAATCCTGTGTAGATATAAGAAAGTTAGCCTACTACTAACTGGTAAATTGTGATCCTGTGAAAAGATACATCTGAAACCACAAACGACGTCAGTAGAAGCTGAACTGGGAACAAACCTGAATTATTCGGCTCGCCAAACTAAAGCCATCTTGAATTGCCGTTCCTGCGAGAAGAACCTAAACGAAAACAGGGAAAAAGGTATGTTACTTTAAAGGCCGATTTACACTACCGAAAATTTTTGGCACGGCTCGGAGAAAAATGGTACGCGTACCAAAAAAAGTGGTGCGGCTCGGATAAATTTTGCAGTGTAAACGATTTTCCCCGTGCCAAATTTCATCCGTGCCGAACCAAATTTTACCCGTGCTCGGACCCTCCGAAAAGGTAGTCCGAGCACGGACAAAATTGGTACGCTTACCAAAAAGCCGGCCCAGCTCGGATAAATTCTGCAGTGTAAACGATTACACGAGCCGAACCAATTTTTTTCTTAACGCTTCTCGCGTCTTCATTCCTTTGGTCAGCTCCGTTTTCCCAAGCTTATGCACAATTTTAACTCAAGACAACAAAGTGAAAGTTCTCAAGAAATCCTATGTTCTATTTCTTTTAATGGTTTTCTCAAAATTAAATACATGCGAGTATTTGTTATAAACAGGCTGCATCTTCACTTCTTGTTCCTAGAAAGTAGTTGATATGTCTCTTTTATTTTATCGTGAGATGCCTTGACTTGACTTGAGATAAGATGGAAAGCCCGCCATGTTTGAATGAAAGCGTCCGCATGCGTATTAGGTAAAATTTAAGAACGCTGGCCCAAAACGTGAGCCGGGTACCCGTACCAAAACGTTATTTTACAGTGTTTAGCAAGGTAGAAAATAGGACGTGTAAACGGGGTTACCGTGCTGCATTTTTTGGTACGCATGGCATTTTTATCCGAGCCGTGCCAGAAGATTTTGGTAGTGTAAATCGGCTTTACGTCACTGTTGCCTGTCTTCAAACCTCAACCATGTTTAAGGCCATGGTCTCAACAGCAGAAAACAACACAAAAAGACACATTTCAAAACAACAAAATATTCAAAAGACACTCAATAACATGTCATCAACAGGAAGAAAGGATTTGGGAAAACTTTCTGTACAAACTTACACAATCTTACTTCAATATTTAGGTATACCATACAGAGATCGACCCACAATATGTTTTCATCTTGGCACAATTTTTCATGGCGTTCCTAGTGTTTACTTTCGCCTTTTATCGCTACGAACCCTAAGTTTTAAGTTTCATTGAACTACTAAAATACGGCAAATTAGTTTCAACATCACGATTATGACGACGACAAATAGATGTTCTTTAAAATTTTACAAATCAATCAAGAGGACTAAGAAGAACACTACGACCACCGTATAATCTGCAGACTCGAAAATGTACATTCCATTTTCCAACATGAAGTATCACTCAAATCCCTTCCAGGCTGATAAATGCCGTATTACCTGTACCGCCATCTCTCCTCTAACATGACCATTTCCAAACAGAGTCGGCATACGACTTCCTTCACTTGCTCGCAGAATACCCAGTCCCCCTCGCTCAACCGCGCTCTGGTGCATGAAGTTTGTTACTTCCGTTTGTAGGTTAATCGTGTTCAAGTGATTGTTAAGCTCCGAAAGTGACATGGTCACGTGGGAAGGTTCCTCAACAGCACTCTTGGCGCTCGCCGTGCCTCGTTGCCGCAGATACGCAAACACCGTATTCACAGTTCCCTTGGGAGACTTCTTCTCCGCGATCACAGCCTCGATGTGGTGTTTAGCTTCCTCAAGATGGTGGAGTCGGGAGTACAGGTCCTCATATGACGTAACTGGACCACCGGCCACGCCCTCGTAAAACCGGATGCAAGTCTGCGCGGCTCGAAAGAAGTCCTGGGAAAATAATTTAACAATAAAACGTCTCACCTAATACACAATACTAATAGATTGGGGAAGATGAATGAGAAAAGGCATTTTTATTAATTTTAGAGGTTCGATGAAGACGAACACTTTGGCCAATCACTCTTGAACTCTTTTACTCCCGCGGCCAAACCTAGAGCTGTGTAATGCTGTCCTAACGTAATGATTATGAATTAGCAAGTCTATTTGCACTCACACGCATTACTCAAGCTATTAGGTTACCTAACCAGTGGCATTGGTGCAATCTCAAGGCACGTGTCTAAGAAGCGTAGTTGAATATGCGATGATCTTGAATGTATCCAGAAGCCATCCCTCCATACTTTTGGGCTCTGGTTACCAGTATAGGGCTTACTACGCTGCCCGTCAGAAGGGGCCCTGTTTGCCACACAGCAATATGTCAGCAAACATGTCACGTGGTTCAAATCTATTTTTGGTTTGTTCTTTCCTCTCTTTTCTCATGGTTGCGATAGCAACCAAAGAGATTATGGGAACTCACAGGTACATTCCTATCGCTATTTCCGTGACTGACACGTGTGGATTCGGTGTTGTTCGTGTGATGATCGGTATTCCAAAGAGAGTCTCTTCGCTGTTTTTTCAGGCCTTGTCGGAGATGTTTTCGTTATTTTTAGGCGCTGATGTATCAGATAACTAGGGTAATGGGTTTCCCGCGGATTAGAGTGATAACTCTTGTCTTTTATCAATGATATCACGCTCAGTAGTATTCAATATGTTGCAGTAAAATTTAAGAGAAATAGCGTTAGATCACAGCGAACAGCGATGTGTTAGGAGCATGTCGTGATCATGCTTGTGTTGATTGTGAAGCATACACAGTCGATGGGAACAGTCGATTTCCGGTTTTGATTACATAATAATCTTGTACTGTGCAATGTTGATTTTGCTGATGTGACTGGAAATTCTGGAATACAGAATACAGAATTATGGAATACACGTAATTTGTACTATTAAGCCCGGAGATCAGAGAAGGCATTCTAATATTCTACTTTGAGAGTGGTAATCGAAGATTGACCACAGAAGAATAACGTTTATAGAATTTGGATTGCTAAAGGTAATGTCTGTGATATCAAGAAGTCTACACCGTCAAGAGAGCCTTAGAGTGCTCAGCGTATGTAGCTTTAATGTCTTTACGCACCCTGCTAAAAACGGTGCAGTATAATTATTTCTAATTTTTGATTGCGTGATTTTATAATATATAGATTTAGCCAGGCGTAAAAGCGGAGCTGCACATTTTTTTTTGGCTGGTACTTATTAATTGCTGGTGTTTTCGTGGGAAAATGTGTTTCGACCGCCGCAAAAACCATGGTTGTGGACAGAAAAACCAGAAGGCACTAGCTCTGCTAGATTTGGCGTCGGGGCTGCGAAATGCTGCAAACTCAAGCGTTGTGCCGACCGAGTTCGCAGCAGAACCGAAGTCCTCAAGCGAATTTCGTAACTTGAACTTTTCGGCTTCTACCAAAAAGACAACTAAGTATTCTTTTGAACTTTTTCTTTCCATTTATAGATATTTGATATTTTCTCTCAAGTTTAAAACTTCACACTGTCAAACAATCGTTTTGCTGCACTGGTTGTTCCCGCCAAGAAAAGATGACATTCTCCATCCCCCGGTCTGGTTGCCTTGGGATTACCCTCACCCTCCCCCAGAGTCTGTACGGACGGACGCTGACGTCAGAACCAAATTTTCTCGTATCGATAGGTTACCAAATTTGCTTAGCAATGGTGCCCCGCTGGTGCGCTGCGCGCGCGGCCTCCGCTGTGAAAAATAATGAATGGGTTATTAGAGCTGCGTTTAGCTGGTTTTCGATGGTCTGGAATAACGCTCACTCGCTTGTTCGTTTCCTTCGACTATCCCTGAGCGGAAAGAGAGACTGCTCGTAGTCTATAAGTTTATCACTTCTTATATACGTAGAATCGAATGAAATCTATGCTCCATTGACTCTTGCCGGTTGTTTCGTAATAAGATCCTACTGTTATTCATAACGTATCTCGGCTATGCCTCTTGAAAATGTAGACCAGATAATACGTTCAAACTTAAGAGTGAGTGGTAAAGTAGAAGTTGCTTTCAATTATCAGCCCAACAAGAGACACTAGCAATGAAAAACCAAGATTTATATGTCAAAAATTCGCGAGAAGAGAGACTGACAAGAGAAAGAAAGTTACAGAATCAGATCAAACTTCCTTGTTGATTAACGATTAATGGAGAGAAACACATTGGTGAAATAACATACAAAACTCTCCTCGCAACAACAACAGTAACAACTAACAAACAAACAAGCAAAAAGCATCAACAACCACGAGATCTCCCGTTCCGCGGATCAGTTATTTTGTCTCCTGCTTATTATCGTAAACTTTTTGAATCACAAACAACACAAAGACAATGGAAAATAAAATTTCAAGGAAAACCAAAATTGAATAAGAGCGAAACAGTTGATTGCCATCCATGGACTGCAGTTCATCAAACTCGATCAACTGACGAGCAGTCCAAAATCAAAATTGCTATTCCAAACGAACGTTGAGTTTTTTTAGCCGTTACTTTGTTTCTTATGTTTATATTTGATTACTTTCATCACGTTTGGCAATTTTTCTTTCTAAACGTAGTTTAGTAAATACGATATATCAGGATGGAGAGCATTCCACTCACCCTCATAAACACCTGTACATCATACAGCAGATGATGGAAGCTTCTACGAAGTAAAAATTTACAAGTGGCCGTCAAGTACGGCACCCACGCCTGCAGAGTTGGGTCAGCGGTTTCCATCTGTTCCTTAAGCTGCGTCCAATTGCCTTTGAGAACAAGGCGCATGAACAAACTTTCGATGAAAACTTCTACGGAGCATTGCTACAAAAGCAAAAGGGTGACATCAAGGATTATTATTACTATCATTATAATTATTAAATGTGTGACGTTGAAACATACAGAAACAAGGGGGTTGATGTAACATAATAATCAATTTTACACAGACAAATTATGTTACTTAATGTGATTTCCACAGCTCAAATACCTGAGAACAAACTACGTTCGATTTAACAAAACTGTCAGGTGTCTTAAAGTTTAAATTACATAGACTACTATTACTATTTTTCTTTTTATTGCTATGGCTGGTATTTATGACTCAACAAACCTACCTGATCAATGATGTATCGGCAGGCATGTTTGAGATATCCGTGCCTGACGTAAAATGCCACAAGGGATGACGGACTACCATACGTGTGAAGATAGTAAAGACACTCGTCAAACCGCTTGGAGTCTAGGTACGAGTTACCGCTCTGGAAATTCTGTAAGACAAATAACAGGGGTAAGAAGAGAGGAAACTGAACACTTTGAAAAAGGGTCCTTTTGCTTCAAAACCACGAAGTGAAAACGAAACAGCAAGTTTGATTGAACGGCAAAACAACCACAGCAACACTCGCAATCACGAATTAGTTTCTTGCTGGATTTAAAGTGGCTTTGCGGCAAAACCACAGTAAAAGTAGTAATCCTACTTGTAGAGGACCGCAGGTGCAGATTATGAAAAGAATTGGAACTTGCATTAAAGCATTGTACGAGGGGAAGAATGTAACAAAACAACGGGGAACGAAAATGGACGCAAAAATGTATTGCTGCAATAAAATGATTCCTGTCACAAAATAAGCAAAGGAACATAGTACAGACTGAAGATAATAACTCACTCGACTGTTTTCCAAGAGACCAAGCATAGGAGACATGAGATCATCTGTGGACTGCAGAAAAATATGTTAATAAAGTGAGAACAGAATGGAACCACAATAAAACAGGAAGGTATGTGCGCCTAAGTAGGCTGAGATCACGAATCAGAATTGAACATGACACCCGAACGTGCACGTCACGTGATACATACCTGCCTGTAGGCTAACAGAGGTGATGTCTGCAGGATGTCGATAATTTTCTCCAAGTATTGTGAATTATTCTGCTGATGCTGTTTTCCTCCTTCTTCAGGCTGCAAAAATACAATTGAGTTTACTAAAAACATGGAGACCATGAAGGCTTAAACAGCTGGAATGTGAGAGCCAGACCTTGATGTTTCTAGCTACGATTTTTTATCCTGGGACCGTCGAACCCAGGACCTTCCTCACACACGGTCAGATACTCTAACCACTGAGCTACTGGCAGAGCTACGGGTCATTCACTACAACAGATTCATATGAGGCATGTGTCCTACATAAAGCTGCAATCAGTAATGTTGAAAGTTTCACGCGTGGTCAGAGATAAAGAGAAAGATGTGTAGGAAAAGAAAGAAGTAAATGTAGTGAAAAATGCTTGTGACAAATTGAATAACACAGATTCCTTAAAAATTGACTGAGTCCACACTAAACATTTCCTTTTAACAGCGAGGATTTGATAATTTCCGCCTGAGCTTCATAGACAACAATTTGTCTACCAACGGAAAATACGTTATTACTATTCAAGCCGTGCCATGATCCAGTCTTGAACAACTGTACCACTATACAGCCTTCATGAATTTCTTTTGCCGTCTTCTTTCATTTTAAAACATTTCTTTGTGATTTTCAGATTTGAAAACAGGAATATAGTAACTCGCTAACCTTCATGCAGCGACTAAACTTTTCTCTGGCGCCAGAAAAATCTCCAGCTTGAAGAAGAGCAAAGCCTGCCGCACCCCACACCCCTGAGGGATCAAGTCCGCACTTGGTGGAGACCTCCATGGCGAGAGACAGCCGTTCAGCTTCAATAAAACGATCACGAAGACGCCTGCAACGGATAGAGAAAGGGCGTGACGGACAGGCTTAAGGTGGCATCCAGTTTCGTGCTCACTTGAAGAGTCTTAAATAAGACCTCTCCTCCTTTCTATCTGCTTACCCTACTCTACTCCTTTGTCCTGCGCAATGACACAGACTTGCCTACTAGATTACTTCTGTCCTTTAAGCCTCCCTCCACCTTTACCTACAATACTTCTTCTTTTGATGAGGAACTTGTTTTCCAGCATTACTTTCAATCCCTACTCTCTTCTACATACAGTGGTTCTTCGCATGACACAGGATCGCATACTCGCATCACTACTCACCCTCCCCTCCCTTCCTACGTGTAATATATCTTCCCTTGACAAGCATTTCAGCATTACTTGTAAGCCCCCCCTCCCTCACCTTGCAGAGTCGGGATGCATGAGGTCGCGCAGTGACGGAATATCTCCACAGTTGGACTCAACCAGGAACTTCATAAGGTCCACGTGACCAAGGTACCTAGCACACAATGGGAGGACATGAGCGTGCATTTAACATGAAGACCAAACCTGTACAAACCTTATTCGAAAACGTACATCATCATGACATTCATGGGTCTGCCTTTTAATTTTTTTTTGCCAAGAAAACAATCATGTCACGTGAAAAAAAAACGCAAATTAACCTGACCTCGAGTTAATTAGTTTCTGTTCACAAATTATTCTTCCCGGTGTTAAAAATCAACGGCCGCCATTTTTGATAAGGTTCGTGCACTCATTCGACACCACTTCTTCAGTGTGTCAAAGCTGCACTAAAAGCGACAACAAGCAATTAAAGGTAAATACGTGTCACAAAGCTCCACGCCTTGTGTCTCTCCTGTCTTCATCATCTTGAGTTTGGCGTTGAACAACAGGTAGCGGATCATGCTGATGGAAAAATTAAGATAAGGTCAGCAAAGTCAGCAGGAACAACATCCCCCCCGAGGATGCTGTTTGAACTGTGTGTAAGTTTCATACGTTATTTTCATGGAAACGGCTTTAGTTGAAATTGTCGATATTCGTTATTACTTTAACGAAACAGAGATGGCAATATGCAAATTCCCTGTTTTTTCACTGACCATGCAAGATGAATCCTTTGGCGGTAAAGGTACAAAACTCAGACGATTAACAGATACCATAACAAATAATTAAAATTCCCTAACTTTTCACACTTTGAGTAGACTTTCGCTGCTAAATTTTCTAATTTTTGGGTTATTCGCGCTTCCGAAAAAAAAAAAACCCTGAGTTCGACTTGTGGGCAAGTCTACACTTTGAGGTAACCCCAAGAATTTTCCTGACTTGATGCAAAATAACTTTTCTAAAAATCCTAACTGAAGTTACCATGTTAGAAGTTTGTTACGAGTTTAAAGAAATTGAGAAAAAGGGAATAAGCACAATCCTCTTGTTGATGATTCAAGTCATCATCAGGAGCATGATGGGAACACTGACCTGATGACAAGATTATGGTCCAGCTCCTCATTCCTGACCCCAGGGGACACAGGGACCAATTTCTGAGAGAGCGAGTTACACAGGTCCAGTATGAGCCTGCCACAGGCCCTGGTGTCACTGTGAAGGTCCAATATGGACACACACAAGGAAGAACTGGGAGCCTGGAAGGTAATGATTAGTGTTTCAGTACACGGGACTTTCCAAAGTCCAGAGCTCAAGTCCGTTTACCGCTCAGGATTTCATTGCTTAGAAAGACATAACGGATTCGGATTTGTCTGATTTATTACAAACAGATTTGATTGCTGCATGGTTGGTGTGACACGAGCACCGAATGCGATGTTCACCTTTTTTCTGTCCTCCAGGAAGTATAAAAAAGTTAGCCGTCTTCAAGCACATTTTAAAGTCAGTAAACCAGTCAGTCAGTCAGTCAGTCAGTCAGTCAGTCAGTCAGTAGGAGCTTTATTTATACTGCAAGAAAATGTGTCAGCCGACACGGTGAAGTGACGGCTGTATAAGTACATGTGCAGCAACTGGACGTTAGCTTTGACTTCCAGCGCCATACAAAAACGCTGTTATCGGACTCTGAAAGTTCAAGTTTCGCTGCTGTTCTTATGGAGGGTTGTTTCATCGTTGCAGTGATCTTAGATCATCAGAGTGTGTTATACGTGGAGCTTGATACCTGTTCGTAGAAGAACTCTTCTCTGATTATGTGGTTGTTTTCCTCATCCAAAGTCAGTTTCCATACGCAACGCGCATTCAAGTCCTCAGTGAGCCATTCTGTGGACGGAGTTCTCTCCAGGTAACTGCCGAATGCACTGCTAGCAACGCTAGACTCTGGGTAGTCTGCAGAATCAACACATGGACTTAATAATGGACTTGAACCCCAAATACTGCATAACAAGACAAGGTAGCATTCAGTAAATGTGCCGAGTACTTGATCGCCTCAAACAAGAGTTGTTTCCGTTCTTTAAGTGTCTACGTGGCTCCACAGAACACGGCAAGGGGCAAATCTCCTTCAGCTTTTGACCAATTCACAGTAGTCAAGAGACATATATAGGGGATATTGCACGGTGCCGCGAAGATGTGAATTTTATTTTCGAGTGGTGAACGCAGCGAGTGAGTAAAACATTGTTTTTTTACTACGATATCGTCATCGATATCCTCACTAGTGAGGATATGGAAAATACGCCACTCGAGACCCGGATGTAGTTTCGTATGAACTTTACGAGTGGTCTATTTTCCACTAAAACACTCTTGTCTAGATAATAATATCACGTATTGATGCACTACCTTGCGAACCATATCCTTTTTCAAGAGGAACTGGTTCTGAACGAATGGACTTGGAGAAATCCTCACGAAATGGACGAGACCTAAAAACCACAAAATAAGATGAATGTGACAATTACAAACACGCCAGTTTCATACAGTTCGAGTATCGAGATGATTAAATTAATATTATTAATATTACCAAATTTATTGTAACTTTTGATATGTATTTTACCAACTGAAAAGAGAGAAATTAGAAACATTATTATTATTATTATTATTACTATTATTATTATTATTATTATTATTAAAAAACAGCAATCACAATGGACTTCCTGCCAGATAAAACCCGGGTATGTTTTTCGCGTAGAGGAAATCAGATGACACTGTGTCCACTTTGAGCGTCGAACAAATTTACGTGTTCACCTCCCACCGAAGCAGCACCACAGTTTCTTTTCCTTAATCATTTATGATTATGTATGACAGAACTCCACCTTTACCATCTGAATCAAACAATTACAGTTTAGAATGAAGCAAACTGCAGTCTGGAGGATTGAATAACATGATCTTACAACGTTGTAAAACAAAAAGAAAAAGACCAGTAATGATACTACTACTACTGATGCTAATTTCTACTATTTCCGACCCTTCTGGAAATGTCGTCTACATGCACCAGCACAAGTAATAGCTAAATTTGGGCAAAATTGTAATCATAACGATTTTCGGACAGCAGTATTCGCAAAAACGTTGTGAGAGTTTTTACCTGCTGCTAGAGTAGAAGAACTCATGACAAGTATGACACACTCTCACGGGATTCTTCCCGTATCCCGCGACAACATGATTGTGTTGAGAGCATGCCCCGCAAACAACGCGACCACAGCGTCGGCAGTGATGACGGCGATTGAACTGAAAGGAAAAGGAAAAGAAAGGGCTTGGAGGACAGTTAACATAGTGCAAGACGCTGCTGTCAAACCAGTACTCACCAGTCACATTGGCTCGGGTTTCAATAAAATACACCTTATAAAATTGCGCTGAATGGTATTAATTTTAAAATGACAGTTTGTCTTGTATGAACTTACAGGTGAGGTAGCCAGGTTGTTCAGCTTCGAAGTTATAAAATATAAAAACTACAAAAATTGATTGGTTGATCGTTGTTAGTTTCGATAAAACTGATCAGCCAGATCTATAAACGAAAAGATGTTGGTGTAAGACGCTTGAAGCCTCTCTCCTACGCTGCAGTGTCTTACCATGCTGAACTTCTCACTGCAGATGACACACATGGAAACCTGATGGTCTGGCATCCAGTTCGCCATCTTAGGAGGCACACTAGGTGGGATGAACACCTGCTGACCACCTGGTACTGTTGCCGTCACCTGAGAAATCTTCCTCCCCAGGCTCCCGGCGGTGCGTGGAGGAGTCGACTGGCGTTGAGTTTTTTTCTCCTTCTCAAATGTCCGTGAGTCCGTGGAAATCTTTCTTCGTGGAAAGGTGTGTACTTTCCTCTCCAGGCTCCCGGTACCGGACTCGCGAGCTCCTCTTTCTTTTACTGGTGTTGAAGTTATTGGTGTGTAGTGTCCAGGCTCCTGAAAGGGCGTCAATCTACCGCCCATAGTGGTCGAGGGAGTAGGCGAAGTAGAGGGAGTCTGCATCAAAGTTTGCATAATGCTGCTACAAAGTTCTGTCGAAGGCGAAAGATTAACATTAACAACTAAATGACAATGCTTGGATTGTTAACAGCAAACATGAAGTACATATCCATGGCAGCTAAGAATTTGAGTGTCACCACCAACCATCACTCAAAAACAAAATATCATTTCTTTGGCAAATATACATGAGGATCAGTACCTCTTAGAAAGCCGGGACACCTCACCTCTGGTTTGACTTCGCTCCATTTGCACAACTTGAAACTCGAGCGCCTTGGCGGCGTATTCAGCTAAAAGTTCATCAAATGCCTTCACCGTACATCCATGATTACCCAGGCTCTCCACATCCTCCATGCAACTCAGATCAATCTGTTATAAGAACAGCTGGTTAATTCAATTGGGAGAGTTTCCACCCGCGAACCTAGTTCCCGTATAAGGAAGCGATTAGGAGCATTACCACTCTCCCCCCTGCATGGGATGCTTCTCCAACTCAGGGCTACCCCCAGCAGTTTGCTAGGATTCCCAAACGGTTCACTACTGTCCATTTATACACCTGGGTGGAGTGGTAGAATGTGGAGTACAGTTTCGTTTCTTAGGAAACAACACGACACGATTTTCCTATCGAAAGTACGACACGCTAACCACTACATCACCACCGCGTCTCCCCTTCCGCTCAACTACAGCATGACTCCAGCTCTGGACCAACACTCGACTAGCACTGGAACAACAACTCGGCCAGCACTGGACCAACACTCGACCAGCACTGGAGGGGTCTTAGAATGGCGATGCTTTCGTCATACGAACTGCAGTTTGACTTGTAGCTCAGAAAACTCCATTCTGGAATACATAATTACAGCGCTGTGTCAATATTTTGACATTTGTCAGTTTTTACCTGGATTCGCTGGAACACTTTTGCTGCCCACTCCACTTTCATATTCATCAAAAGCTGCTCCAACAACAGGGGAGGCCTGGAAACAAGATGCTCATAATTGGGCCGTGCGGAGTCTGGTAAGCACAACAGAGATTTGGCACCCATCTTAGTACACAATAACCTCTCCATTCGGACTGGAGACAGCAGGGAGGGGAGGTTGGTGAGCATGAATTGAATTATAAACAGCGTTTGTCCAACATGAAGATTTCGTGACAGAAGAGAGTCACAAATGGCAAGACACATGTCCTGATCTTGGAGTCCTTCAAGGATCCTGTAGGCTTTCATGTGCTCCTCTGGGCTGTCAGCTAACAGCTGCTTCAACTGACTTTCCTTAATAGTCTGTCTCAACAACAACAAAATACCACGAATTACACATTTTATACAGCTTTTCCGAAGAACATTATGACAAACCTGAGCAACACAGGAAAGTACTGCTCAAGATCTTTGATTTTTAAATGGTCACACTTTCATTCATGCTTGATTCAAAATGTAAAACAGCTTGCTCTAGCATAATAAGCAGGAACACTGGAAAGTACTGCTCCACACGCCTGTAAATCTGTGGCACGTTACTGCGGCTAACGGCTGATTATATGGAGAAACGAAAATCATTGAAATTGTTCTCTAAAATGTCTACTGATCCTTTTGATGCTGAGTGATAAGACTCGCTACATAGTTCACCGTTAACCTTTCACCCACCAGGGTCTCCCCATGAGTATTTTAAGTCAGTTTTAATATTTAAGTCTGTGGGTGATATCCTAACGATTGTATATTGAAGCCAGAGAAATACTTTTTACTGAATATACCTTAATTTACACCATTCTAAAGTACCTGCTAAGAAGAACGAAGAAACAATTTTGAACCCATGTTCCCACACAAACATATACACCTGATTGAATAAACATTGTCTGGTATAAAGTACAAACCATGAACGATGCGACATTATGGAATTCTGGGAAAGCAGCAAGGCAAGCGTTACTCCTTTCCGTTTATTCATATTCAAGGTATTATTTTTATTCATGGAGAGATTTTGGAGTATATCTATCAGTTTTATTCTTTCCGTGCCATTACGATGTGCACGGTGTCTGGGAATCAAAGCAGGTTCTTCCGCATTTTTATGCTTTTTACCCGACAACGTTTCTTTAGTTAGGTGTATATTCCTGCCGCGGTGTCCGTATTACCAATCATGCACCGTTTTCCTGAAAGCCCTTATTGTTACAGATCTTCGACACCTTCTTCACTCCTCCCCCAACACCCGTCTCTGAGGACGTCTTTCTAGCTTTGTCTCTAACCTTATAGAAATGTTGTGGAAGCACATGAAGCTCAGCCCACTCAGCGGCGAGATCAAACTGTTGAACAGATAGCAGGAAATCCATAACCATGTGCGGTTCCTCTTCAGATGAGGCAGCCACGCCCTGCCACTGCTTCAGGTTCGAAAGTGAACTTTCAGGTTGTTCTTTGCCGGTGGCTTTAAACTGAGGAGACTTTGCACATCGAGAAATCTGAAAGCAACATATTTCTTTTCAATTCACCGAGGAGTTGTGAATCCTCGAAATACATCAATATCAGGCAAAAGGAAAAAGAGACAATTATGTCGAAAAACAGAAAGACAGACAGACACAAAAGTAGACCAGGAGGAAGCTTCATTAAAATGCGGAGAAAGAGAGAATTGCACAATTACACACGTTAGAAGAAGAAGTGAAGATATTTTACACAGACGTGACAAGTACGCTTTCAATTTTATCACCTTTTGATGTAAGGATATCGTCTTTTTCTTCCGCTTCAAGTCTTCTCTCAAACCGGTGTTTTTCAGTGGCCGTGACAAGCAGAGCTCAATCAAGTCAATACATGTTTTAGCATTCCACTCTTTAAGCTTTCCTAGTACTAGCTGTGCTAAGCGATCGTGGTCTTTGATTCTGTGCAGAAGAGTCCAAGGTTTTTTGTGCACTGCGTGACTAAACTTTAATTCAGGAATATCAAGTTGGCTGTAAATAGTTTTGAGTTTGTCACGGACCTGCGATCTCGTTCCTCCTTTGCTCAAAATCGCAGAGCTCAGTAAAAAGTCAATAGAGGGACCTCCAACACCATCACCGCGGAGATCCGACGAGCTTATTAACTCCAAGAGTTCTTCAAAATAACCTTTACGCAGAAAGAAATCGCTAGCTTTAAGGATAGCATTCTGCAGCGGCCAACTGCCCTCCGAAGCGAGAGCCACGGAGAACAGAGAGATTTCCGGCGCACGGATACCCTCTTGTAAAACATGCAGGTTGGAATCAAGCTTGATGAAGTCATAACTGCCGTAACTACCTCCTGCTTCGTCTGCTTCCACAGGAGCCAAAGTCAACATGTCCGCTATCGTATACAGTTTGCAAACAATGTAACGCTGAAGAAATGGAAACTTGGTAGTTTTTTCAAGAGCAACTTGAAAAGAAAAATCGGTTGATTCCTTCGAGGAGTCCTCAAGTTTACTCTGAGAATTATCTTCTGTTGATACCTGGAGATTCCCGGGAGCAGAGCAAACTAAGCTCGCTAAAGCCGCGACTAACGGTGACTTTTCTTCTAAATACTCCAGTGCCGTTTCGTTCAAGCTAAACAGACCTCTCTTTTCGGTTCGTCTTGAGCGCGCGAGAGCTGATAACTCCATGCTCAAATACAAACTGTCCGGAACAGAGTTAGAACGCTGAAGGACTGAGCTCGAGGAAGACCGCTCGAGTATCGCGGACTCAAATCTGTAACCAAATGTCCAGCAAAATGGCGTGAAGGTAATTTCTGTGATGTTCGGAAGCATTTGTTGCAGCATTTCAGCGGCATCGGGGTACAAATAAGGTTCCATCTGAAGCAACAGGGACACATCAGGTCCCGCGGGTACATCCACAGCATCAACTGCTCTTATCTCAAAGTCTTTTCTATACCAGTGCAGGATCTCCGGCAGAGTTATCTGTCCTGTCTGCTGATTCAGTGAAACTCGCGAATTTATGTAGCAAACTACAGCGGTGGAGAGTTGTGCATCAAGTTCATTTACATCAAAAACCTAGGGAAAATAAGGTTGTTTAATTAGTAAAGTAAAATGTAAAATGCCGCTTACACGCAATTCATTTTCGAGTTTTGAGAATTATTCCTTCTTAAATATTTGACGAGCACTGGCTTCTCTTTACGGGAATGAAGAACCTGATCACTTTGAACTGAAGCCGTTTTGATCAAAAACCTAATTCTCCAGGGACGGTTCTGAAAATTGTCCTAAAAGCAGGAGGGGGAATTTCGATGCCGACCCCAAAGTTGTTCAAGGACGAGTATTTCTGGAAGACAGTAAGAACTTACAACGGATTGAAAAGTCTTCAATTTTGAAGAAAAGAACACAATATTCGAATTCTTCGTTCTGACAGATATGAACAATCACCTGAAGGAGCGGAGAAGACACGCATCCGTCACAGATTGCAAAGATGACTCGTTTTTCAGGTGCAGTCAGCCTGTACTTTCTCTTGGCTTCATCGGTTGATCGCTCTGAAGATAACCAAATAACATTGGGAGATTAGGTAAACTGAAACTGTTACGTAAAGAGTAGCAATAACAACATACCGTAAAGTTCCGAAACTAATTTCCGATTGAGCAGATTTTGCTATCACTAGTTTTGAAGGGTGGTTTTGTTTAGGGGACTCGCTTCTTCCGGGGCCCCCGTATCCGGAAGCATTTATCTAAGTAAATTGTGACAAATATGAAAACAGATTTGTAATTTTAGTTTCAAAGGTGATGATTTTTAAAGAGTCCGTAGAGTCTTATTAAAAACACAATCTTGTCAAAATTTTGTTGATTTCACAGAACGAGAAAACGTTCTTAGTAATCACAGGCCAGGCTTAAACTTTACCTGGAAAACACATGATTACACCCTCTCCAAATGTACTTGGTGGGACAAGACCCTTGTGTAAAAAAACGTACTGCAGGTCAAATGCACTGTAGACAAAAACACACATCAGTAAAATACCGAGTCGACATCCAATATAAGGACACCTGCCTGAGTCGGACAATACGTTATAATGGACAGTTTCCTGGTGCCCACCCATACATCCTTAAATACGAACAAGATATTTGGCTCAGGTGAAACCATATTAAGTACGAAGTGTGCTAAATTATTTTTTTAAACAAAAACTTAATTTTGCGGTATTGAAAGCTAATGTTTCGTGACATCAAATTTGCCGTGCAGCTGGTTAATTTGCTGAACCTTTCCTCTAGTAACTTGCATGAAACATTCTTTCTTCGTCACAACAAAATTTTCAAATACGTAAATTCCTTGAAATACATTTAGTGATAAAACTACCGCTAAACACGAACGACTTTGAAACTAAGGATAACTTGTAAGCAGAATGGCTTGGGTATAACGGTGCCACAGCCCGCTGACAGCCTGCGCGAAGACGCCTCCATTTTCCTCTTAACACTGGAAAAGGAACCGATCGGAACCGATACAGAAACGAAATTTGAGACTCTGTGCACAGGCTAGCCAGGCAAGTCCTGGTCATGCTCTTCTCACCTGACTACACCAAGCTGTCCAATAAAGTAACAGTGCTGCTTCAGAAAAGCGATCCTTTCTAGGGCGGTCAGAGGAACTGCATCTATGACTTTCCCCTCTCCCCCAGATGATGATGATAACGCATCCAAGAGCCGAGTAAATGAAGCATGCCGGGTAATAGTGAACTCCACGTCACTCATCTCATCCATGGAGCTATCGGAAAACTGAAGCAGTGACGCATGCGCAATCAGCAGATTGAGTGTATTGACATAGAAACACACTTTAGCCGCGTCTGAGTTGAGCTGGTCAAGGTTCACGCTTTGAAGTTCGGCCGTGCCGCGTGTGATGGCCTGGAACTCAGGTGTCCTTATGGCAGTACCCGCTGACTTAGCATCTACGACACCGCCGTGTGTTTCAGCCACATCTGAAAGATTACCATATTACGGTTTATTACACTGTTCAGTGCATTGTAATGACACTAAAATAACTTGACAAAGTAAGGTTAATTTCGCGTCACAGTTGGAACTTCAACCAGTTTCTGTTGCGTGAAGTAAGTGGGAGTATCATTTCCCCCCCCCCCCCCCCCGTCCCTGTATGGTATGCTAGTTCATCGCAGATTCCTACACACCTCCCCTCTCCCCTTACTAGCCTACGTAGCAAGCGTTTCCGTTGGTTTTTCCGCACCTTCGAAGCACTTTTGGCTTTTTGGTCGAGCGAAAATTGGGGCGAGAAAAAAATTTTCGCGCGGCCAAAGAGCGAAATATGCTTCAAACGCACGGAAACGCACAGGTTACTTCGCTACGTAATTTACATTTTACAAGGTATGTTGCTTATAACCAACAGGATTATTCTACTCGAAGCGCTTCTTTTTTAAGCTCCCCACCAAACAACAAATGTATTAAACTGAAACAAAACCAGACCCTCCGGTGTCTGTGTGTGCTTGTTACCTTTGAGCATTTTAATCATTCTGGACAGCAAATCTTTGGCCACTGCGTTGGGATCTCGCACACTTTCAGTCCACATGGAGCCAGCATTCAGGATAACAGGATCAGAGGAAGGCCAGCGGACATCTGTCAATAACAACGACAGATGATGTAATTATTACATCTCCATATAAGAATGGTTCTCTCCCTTCGTCCTTACATTACTGCAAAACTACCAAGTTGCCATTCCCTGTGGTGGCGGTTATTACGCTACACAGGTGGTTATTACTTTTCAGTGTCGATAAAATTCTGAAGCGTGAGGATTAAAATGAAAAGCTGTTGAAGAGTGCAATCTAGAAGTGGTGGTGGTGTTTGATGAAAATGCTACGCCTTTAATGGGGACAACAGACAAACTTTAGAATTTTATCCAACAAGTCAATAGTGAGAACACCTCTTCCAGCGTAATGAACAGCACTTCTAGGACGCTAAGTACTCTACAACAGCTTTTATTAAAATGGTCCCGATGTAAGATGTTTAAAGACCACTGTGTTACTATAACGACCTCTGTGAGTGACTCCACCCAGTGATGTCACAGCAGGACAGCAATTGTAGACGATCACCCTGGACAGATTGACGTGGAGCATCTTTGCCGCAGCCTCCAACCTAAAATGAAGGCAGGTTTATTACAGTGCATTGCTTTGTTAATAGTACTAGTACAATTAAGAAATTTTCCATCTTTCTTTACGATTTAATTAACATTCACAGAAACGTGAGCACTGGTTTGGGAGAACGAGAAACTGGGAAGACTTAAGAAAAACTACCAAAAATAGTTTAGTAAGGAAAGCGCACGCAAGCGCGTACGGGTCATAGGATAAAAATAATAGTAGCCCATTTATTCAAACGTAAACATCTTTAAAAAAGAGACTTACTTTTTTGGAGGAATGTTCTTTTCAAACATAGGTGTCCCCAGAGTTTCGGCAATGCCTTCATTTAATACAATAAAAGGATTGGCCGCCTTTAAGGCACCCGGGCGATTCAAATCAACATCAGGAGGAACAGCTGACGCAGGATCTGAGAATGAAAGAATCCTGGAGTTACAATACGTAAAAGTGATGGTCGAGTAAAACAGACACAGACTTGGTACTCAAAAGGCCAGTGGAAACCGCCCTCGAATGGAAACCTCAACACCTCATTACTGAGGCCACTTTCTTGCTGAACATAAGCTCAAGCAATCATTTTCTTTATTAAGATCCCATTAATCCTTCCAACCCGTTAGTAAGGCCAGTCGTTTGGCCTGTTGGGGATTTCCCTTAAGCTCGAATTCTTTTTAATTGTGGTTTCAATAGATTTCGTATGGTAGGAAGAAGAATAGGTATAGTGTTCGATCCACCACGATAGCAGTGTTTAATTCACAGATTAATAGTACTGCAGAGCCAATCACAAGCGCACGAAAGAAATCAACCAACCAATCAGGACATGAAGCCAATACATGTAACAGACGAAAAAGCGCGGGAAAATCCATGTGCGAAAGTTACCGAAAGTGGTGGAGAATTTGACCTCGCAATTTCTTACTCTCCAACTTCCTGTAAATTACCCTTGCAAATAAAGTCGTATAAGAGATGTACACAAACCATGAGGTTTGGATTTCCAGAACAGCAAGAGCGTCGCCAGAGCATCCACATGTTTGAACAAACTGGTCATGTAATCATATCTCTCGTCGAGTCCCCCTCCAACAGCTGTGGTCACGTGACTAGCGCTTTCCACGCAGTCAAAGGCTTTTTGTATTTCTGCCATAGCTACCCTCACCGACAGACCTCTCTCCAGTTTTTTGAACGAAGCCTGTCTTCCAAGGTGCTTGTGGCCTGGGGCGGGTTGGCCGACCTCCTCCACACTTCGAATCAGAACTTCTCCTTCCTCTAATGCTTGCTCTAGTCGCCTGAAAACAACAAGAAACAAAACGTGTTGAAAAACTGCTACCAACAATTTACATGCCACAAATGTGAGTAAAGGTTTCGGCACAGGAATCGGCTAATGTACCTGAAGGATTCGTTTTGTTTAGCCAGAAGTTTTCTGTGTGCCTCCATGTCCTTTGGACTTACAGGGTGTGATCCAACAACAAGAAACTCCAAAGCACTCGGCTTAGGAGTCACTGAGATCGTGATACCACCAGATGGGGCCTGGGATCTAGCACGTGACTGTTCTCGATTTAACAGCTCGTCTAGCTGTGTCATAAATGGTTTGATGCCAGGAAGTGAGGCACTTGACTTCAAAGAAGACGGTGATGGGTCTAATAAGAAGGAAAAAGAAACATGAAAATTGTTGATTTTATTTCAAGAGGGAAACTGTTTATGAGAAAGAAGGAATAATTTACTACAGAAACTGTCTTGCTGCGTTGCTGGGGGACTGTTGAATTAAACATGTTATGGCAATCCAACACCGTTCAACGCCATCCAACATCATTTGTCACCAACATCATTCCAGCCACATGGTGGCCAAACGTGTGTAGCGTTTTGGATTTCGAGAAGACAAAGTTTCAAAGTTTGGATGGTCACGAAAATTTTAACCTTTTTCAATGACAACATGGCGTAGGAATTGATGACTTACCTTCAGTGAGCCGGCTTTTTGCCATTTCCAGCAAAGCCTTGCACACGGACCATGATACAGCGGTCGAACAAGCCAAATCCACGCACAACATTGTTGGGACCATCTGAGGATCTAAAAACTTGACCAGAGTTGAATTCCCACTCACCAAGTCCGCAGGGTTGAGACTCGGATTCAAAACAGCTGCCAATGACGGGGTGGTTAATAACTCATCCATAAGACTGGAAACCATAGAGGTGTAAGAACCGGAAGCTGCTGCCATGGCAACATTACCCAGTGCCCCAAGAGGCTTACGGGATTTAGAGAGGCCTTGTGTCGTCGTTTTCCTCGCTTTGGGCTGCAAACTCTCGAGATGTTTAACACTTTTGCTGTACTTCTCTGCAAACACTGCAGCTTGAGCACTGGGTTTCTCTGCCATGTTAAACATTTTAATGACTTGGTGGGCGCGTTCATAGTTGTCTTTTCTCATACACATGTAGATAAGCGTGTCCGGGGAGGAAAGCATGCGCGCTATGACACTATCGTCCTTGGTCAGCAGGTTGGCTGCTTCTGAAGCTGAGGTGCGCGACGTCAGCCGACGCCTTTGACTTTTCTTCTTTCTCGCTCGTTCTTTGTTCTCCTCTGGACCTAAGAGAACAACGCAATTGGTTACACAATTAATCCGCATGTCATGTACCTTCAAGATGAAAATCCTCCTCAAAGTTCTCAAACCGCTATCAAACAGCAGTTTTTTTTTACCATCTGCCGGTTAGTTTACCGAGACCGTGGCATGTAGCTTTTCAAATGGCTCCAATGTGAGCCAGGTCTGTTATATTACATGACCACATATCTGGAAGTCTTTTTCTCTCATGAAACTTGTGCACCCTTGATTACTAGCCTGCAGTATCACAACCTGTGATTCAAAAGGGGAGGGGGAAATACACTTTTCACTTTCCCCTCCCCTACCTTAGCCTACCCCCTACTTCCTTGGTCTGTTCTTAATTCGGTAAATTGTGATCGTCCGGGTGAGTGTAGTCCTGAGAAGGACTGTTTGAGGTGACATTGACTGACGTTTCGACAACCTGAGCGGAAGTCATCATCAGAGTCAAGTGAACTGTGAATCGTCAGTAGATGTTATAAGTCTCTGGTCGTTGTCCTGATTGGTCGACGATCTCGTGATGTTATTGGTCGTCTGTCAGTTAAGCCGTGATGTTATTGGCTGTGAAGACTGTTAAACGTGATTGGTGCGTTTCGATCCGTCTTTTGTTGGTCAAATGTCCGTTGGTCTATCGTTAGTCAAATAAGTCGGTTTGTCTATTGTTTGTCTGTCTTGTTATTGTCGGCAATCAGTCGTTTGTAAGGTGTAGGTAGCTGTTGGCAACGGTTCAGTGGTGTTTGTTCTAAGTTAGTAAACCAGCTTTCCAGAGTGATTCGTTGATAGTAGTCCGTACTGTAGGTAACGCATTCAACAGAGTCCCAGTCGATTCTGTGGTTTGTTTTTAAATGGTGCTCAGCAATGTGATTGTTGATATCACCATTTCTAGTCGCTCGTTTGTGTTCAGTTAGTCGGACGTTCAGATTTCTGCCGGTCTCACCAATATAAGTGGCCTAGCAGTCGCAGCATTTGATTTTATAAACTGCTCCCCGTCTGTCGCTCGGTTCGTCTTTGTCTTTAACGTTCGTCAGTAAGCTGTCGTAAAGTAGTGATAGGTTTGTGAGCAACGCGGATGTTGTAGGGTTGTAGGATTCGTGCGATAGTTTCAGAAGTCCCTTTGATGTAAGGTATCGTTGCAGAAGTGACAGGTGTCGCGTTAGTGTTCGTAGCGTTTGGTTCGGAGTTTCTGTAAGTGTTGTGTCTACTAAAGTCCCGCTTGTAATTGTTCTTGTTGAAAACGTTGTCTAAGTACCTGATTTCGTCCGTTAAGCTGTCAGGTGAGTCACAAACTAGTTGCGCACGTCTTGTCAGGGTCCGTATAGTCGTAGCTTTGTGAGAAGTTGGGTTGTAAGATGATTGGTCGAGTAGTCTGTCGGTATGTGTCGGTTTTCTGTAAATTGTCGTCCGTAGTTTGGTCTATTCTATTAACTTACTACAATTCTCCTCGTCTTCTTACGCAAACCACAGGCTCTGCTGTGGTTACGTTCAGTTTGAAATATTTTTTTAAGGTTTAAATGCTCGGCCCCACTAGCACCTTGCTATAATCATTTGCCGAGGGTATATAAAGGACATTTATTTCATTTCTATCACAATTTGACTATTTATCAAACAACTTCACAACTTTTTAACAAATTTTCAATTGTTGGTTTACCTGTGGTTACAGCGTCCTGGCTGAGATGAGAGCTGGATTCACCCAAGTTCTCTTTTGATGCTGTTCCTTTCCTTCTTGACCTCCTGGGCATTTCTACAAGAACGTTTGCCATTAATATCCACAGTTATTTAAGACGATTCGTAGGATTTTATAATATTAGGATCTTTTCTTCAGTTATATTACGAAAGCGTCCCCAGTTGATAGACCTTATAAATAAGGCATTTACCTCGATAACCATTATACGCAAGAACATCAGCCAATTGTTTAGGTACTTTTTCTGAAACAATGTTGTTTGTTTACTTTGAGGATATGCGAGAACAGAAAGAGGCAAGAAGGTACAGTCTTACTTTGGGCTAAAAATGGTGGCCACACAGCGGGAACCCGACAGCAAGAAGCAACTGCTCTGCTCCTGCTCTCCCCAGGATGGGATGTCAGTCAAACGTAGGCTTTCTCCGCCAATTTTTTCAGCTTGTATTCATTCACACACTGAGAGCCAATGTAGAGTCTTTTGTCCAAGGAAACAAAACGACGAAGACCAACCTAGCCTCAAACAACAGTTACTCTGACTACAACACCGAGCCTCCCGAGGATAAAAATAGGAAACAATTATAGTCTGGCAGTCTAATATTACTTAATTAAAGTTTAGGTGGAGCAGGACTGGTACAGAGAACACTTGGCCGGCCACGGCGTCATATGATTATGGACTGTGTTTGTTGTTGGTTTTCACATTGCTCTGCGGGTTTTTTCCTAGTCCGTTATTTTCCTGCCTCATCAAACACCAAAATTGATTTCCAATTTCCAGTTCAATTTGATCTTGATAAACTTGTATGAAAACCACCTCCAGGCGACATGGCTTCCTTCTCTAACTATCTGATCATAAATTTATAAATTTAAAATTTACTTTTTTTATCGGGAAATTGTCTTTGCTAGTTTTTGAACTTTGAGAAATGCGCATGTTGAAGGGCAAGGCAGTTATCATTACAAGCGATCATTCAAATCCTTCTTACCAGTTGAGCCTTCTACCAAAGTGTCATCTGAATTTTCATCCTGGGCTGCCTGTGCTTTCCAGCTGAGTTCATCTGAGTCAGCTATCCGCTGGAGTCTCCTGCTCAATCGTCTCCTGGTATTCCTGTTCTTTTGACTGTTGGTTCCATTATTCCAAGACACAAGCTGGAATCTCCACTGCGCTTCATTGATAAACTGACCCAGTCTGGAGATACGCTGCTCCATGCTGCTGCGCAGAACTGATGTCTGAAGCAAGTCCTGGCTGGTTAGACTTGATTCGGATTTTTCTGGAATAGAAACATCCAACAAACACAGCATTAGGGAGAAGATGCCCAATAAGAAAGTGGTCATTCAACGAAGCCTCAGTGCAAAAACAATGCAAGCACATGCACATGCACAGTTTCCCGTTTTTCACTGATTGCAGTAATATTACCACAAATAACTCCTACATGAACTTTTTTAAACTCGAACAGTTTTGTTCCCTTTAAAGGTTCATGTTATTGGGAGTCTAAAGCAATACACTGTTCATATCAGTACAAAATTTAATTTTTGGCAATTTTAAGGTCTTGACTCAGTGACATACCTTTCTTGAGTTCAGTGAACTTCACAGCGTTCAGTTCCATCAAACAGTCCTTCAATGTCTTTAGTACATCGGGTACAACTTCATCATCAATCACAAACTCACACTTCAAGTCATTATCGTCAGACACAGCTGCTCTTGATGAGCCTTTGCTGGAGAGAACATTACCACTGAATGAGTCATTCTCTGAGTGTCTTGTAATGACAGCATCATCTTGTGATTTACCAGCAGGCAGTGGGTGGGGATCTGCATCCATCACTGTATGAAGCTTCTTTAACAAACTTGGATCTGATACAGACCGCTCATGTTTAAACAGCTGTCGGCGGGAAGCAGATTCCAAACCTGAAGGTGTGACTGCTTCTTTGTACTTCTGTTGTGAGCCAGGACTTTGCGGTAGGGATACAGGGCTTGATAGTTTATCTTGGTCTTTTAAAGGGCTTAGAGGATTATGGACATCAACAGACAAGTCAACTGAGCTAGCAAGGCTCTCCCAGCTTCCTGTACGATTGCTTGTTGATAAACTCCTCGTTTCTTCATCCATTGTCTCTAGATCATCACTCTCATTTTGTTGCATTCGCCCTTCATACAAGTCCTCATAAGTACCAAACAGAAGGCTAAAGATATTTTCAAGAACTTCAACTCTGTAAGTCAAGGGAAAAACTTGGGCCAAGTGAGCCTTGCCAGCTTCCAGCTTGTTTGCAACCTCTGTACAATACGGCTCTTGCTGATGTACAAATTCTGAAGATGCATCATTGCTTGTGACAGTGCTCAGTTTTGTAGGATTTCTGTCTGGTTGTATTTCCAAATTATCTTTATTGGAATCCTCTTCCACAGAAGAAGTAACCGCCTCCATAAAATTCTTTATTGCACAGTAACTATGGTAAAGAAATATGTCTCTTTGAACTTCAGGATGAATTTCAGAATCTTGTCCTTTCTGAGCAAATGTTTCCAGACACTCTCTTTGAACATCACCTTCAGCTTGCAGTGTTTCATCAAATCTTTCTTCATTTGCTTCTTTCCAGACACCAGAGGATGTGCCAGCATCCACAGGAGTAAATACAGGTCTCTTTCTCAAAAGTTCAAAGACTTCTTTTTCCGGCAGATGAGCAAGACTGACAGACTTGTGCAAGACATGTAACACGGAGTGTGACTCAAGGCCCTGAAACATCTCTGATGCTTGTTGATGACGTGTTGAGCCTGATTCAGATGACGCCAGGAGAGGACTGTAAGAGAAACACAGAAATGATTCACTGATGGGAAATGACTTCACTAACCTTGCTTCACTTCAAGCTTTGTTGCAAGCTTTAAATCACTGATAATAAATTTCAGCTTTTTGAGACATCAGGGGTTTCAATGAGGTTGAAGTAGGCAGCTGGTTTGAGTAGAGTAACTGACTGTATCAACAAAGTTTGAAAGAAATCTTTCTTTAATTACTTCAATTAAAGGAAAACATGGCCGACTTCTCTGAGCGAATTTGCAGACACTTTTCGTTGGTCGTCGGTGCTTATTGAAAGTACTGAGACATGCATGTTATCTGTAAGCTTTGTTTGCATCTCGCAATAATAATCTTTGTTTATCCTGCAAATATGGATCACCAGTTACAATGATGGTTGGTATAAAACCATGTGTAGCTAAGGATAAATACCTATCATGATACAATGTTAAATACAAGATTACTATCTTATGAAAAATAAGAGAACTAAAACTTCTAAACACAAAATGCCACATGTTTAAACTACACAACATTAAATGAGGTATTTTAAGATCGAAAACACACTTTTGAAATGTACATTAAGATCCTTGACTTATGAAATTTTATGATTGATCTTTGCATAATAGACATCTCTGTGGTAAACACATTTTAAAAATGTCAATTTACACTGCCATGTTACACTGAAATTATTAACTTAATTAATTAATTTAATTTATTAATTAAAAATCCCTTCAAATCCAACTCTTTTGCTCTTACCGGGCCTTTTCTGTGCACCACTGAACCAGCTGAACTTGATAAGCCAGTTTTTGACAAGCCTGGTACAACAAAGGGTGAGCTACCTTCTCCTAAAAGTAGATACAATAAAATTAAAAAAACAGAGCAAACATTCTCCAAAAACTACATGGACAAAGACATTTAATTATAGTCACAGTTGATCTTCGTCATGCATGTCCATTAGATTAAAAAGTTGAATTGAGAATCCAAATTTAGGGGCCATTCATTTTTTATGAGGTAGGGGGGGTGGGATTTGATTTAAGGGGGCCATGCCAAAAAAATGGCTTCAAAGGGGGGGCCAGCTGAAAAAAAAAATATGGTGCACAAAGGGGGGGGGGGGAGGGTCACCAAAAAAATTGCCTTTAAGTTTGGTAGTCACAGCATCTGCAAAAATGCAACATCAGTGCCAGAATGCCCAAAATAGCGTTTCTAAGGTTCTGAAAATTCAAATTTTCCCAGGAGAGCATGCCCCCCGGACCCCCATACTTTATAATACACCCAGCAGCAACTCTACCCCACCAACTGTTGCATTACAAAATACAGCCGGGGTAATGTCAACTCTTTTTTTGGCCTCTGCTGGTCTATTCTTACACAACTGAACAACTGATAACAGTGTCCAAAATAATGCTTTAAACTGGCATTAATTGTCTGTTTATGTACTTCAGAATGCACCAAATCGCATTAGAGCATTTCTAGATTTTAAGATTTTTCCAGGGGAAGATACCCCTGATACCCCTGAAGACATTTACTCTTACAGGACTGATTCTAAACTACAATGTTTGTTGAAATTGACTTATCTTAAACTTGAAAAGTTTTAGATCCACCTGCTTTAACATTTTTTCTTGGGGGGGGGGGGGGGGCTCATCCCAAATATTTAGGACTACAAGGGGGGGCAGGTAAAAAATTTCTAATGTAGAGGGGGGGTCATTATATATTACAGGAATTACCCATCAAATCCTACCAGCCCCCACTACCCCATAAAAAATGAACGGTCCCTTATGCCTCAGTTCAAAGGTTTTAATCCTTCAAGAGTTGAAATCAAGCATTGAAACATTTCATGTACTGTAACTGACAAACAGTTTTGGAGACTTGATCCAAACTTTCGCACCATAGGTCCACATTTACACAGACTGACTGTAACTGTCATTAAGATGAAATGATTTACCACCCAGCACTGGTTTTGCAACTGAGGGGCCGTTCACATGATACCGGAAAGACTTTCATTCCAGAACAAGTTTGTTCCATCCCCATATATTTCTCTGTATCTGTTTACATGATGCCGAGACAAAATTTCGTTCCTGCACAAGTCATTCCAGAATGAGTTCATTCCAGTTTTCAATCCGAATGAAATTCTTGTTCTGGTATGACATTACATTCTGATATCATGTTAACTGAAAACGAACTCTGTTCCGAGATGAAAACACAAACTGTGTAGTCTGGGGCGAGTGGTGCATGCGTATCGTTTGCGGACAAAACGGTTGTTTTCGAGTTGTCTTAGCCGGTCAATTTTGTCATGTGAATGCAGTACGAACTTCATTCTGGAACGAAACTCATTCCGGCATTAAACTCATTCTGGTATCATGTAAACAGCCCCTTTAGAAATCACAGAATTAACTCTACAGTGTAAGTTTAAGTGCTGAAGTGAACCCATTTATTTTCTACTTCAAGCATTGGGCCAGTAAGGAAATTTGGACCACACGAGATAAAACAACATTTCTCTGACCTCTGTGGCCCCCAGATTTTGATCTCCGGTGCTCTACCAACTGAGCTACAGGGTCAGATGGGAGCAGGTCATGGGTAATAAAGATGACAATTCACAGTAACGAAGATATGAAGCATGCATGAAAAGCTGCTCTGTGCAGCACTGGTTATCAGAGAACTAAATCTGCAGCGTAACTCAGAAAGTTACGTTAGAGAAAAATGACTGAATCAGTTATGAGAGGGGCCAACTTTATCTTACAAGGGGCGTGTGGGAGAGCACAAAACACTTCAATGATAAACTACATTTACATCACTGTAGTGGAGTTTGAAATGTATGGAATCTGCACAAGGGCAAACTCTAGTATTTCTATTCTTACAATAGAAACAGACTGTCAATCCAAACAAGGTATGAAAACCACAAAAGGAAACAGTTTTGATGTACAACAAAATTCTAACCCACAGTCTTGTTTCATTCTACTTGTCATCAATATGGAGGGATATTGTTGCGATATTGATGGGAACTTACAGAGAAGCTAAACATGGGGTGAAAATCAGTGAGGACAGTTGAAGCTATTTCTAGCTGACATCTTGCTTCTGCAGTCTTAAGATTCAACCTGTAAAGAGCTTTATAGGCTGCCACTTATATATGGGTGTGGACTAAACAAGGGGCATTGGGGCATTTGAAAATAAATTGGAAACACAAATTCAAAGAAGACTCAGCACTGTCATTGAGATGGAACCAACACTTTACATATGTAAAATGTAATAAATAAATGCAGCTTACAGCAGGATCCCAGAGAACTTCTAGTAGATTCCTGGCATTTTCACAGCTGTAGCAATATGGCCAGCCCAACAGAAGAACCAGCAGCTTAAGCCTGGAGAATTCCACTGGAGAAAGCAGCTGTGTCAGGCAATCAAAGTCACCTTCCTTGACAAACACAAGAGCTGTTTCCTGGAAAATACAAACAAAAATGATTTCTGTGAATGGCTAATTATAACAATTAATAAAAAATGCTTGTTGCTAATAATGTTTTACTCATATCACCAGTCACTACAAGCCCTTAGCTGAATTCAAAGTGTCATTAGTAACAGTAATTAGATTGATTAGAGTAAAACTCCAGGTGTAATGGGCAAGAACAAATGTAATTTTAAATTGGCCAAGTGCAAAGCACAAGGTCAATTTGAATTTAGGAACTTATTTATTAACACTTATTTAATAACACAATTTCAAATCATAAAGCCTACATGTAATGTGAACCAATGTAATGTGCTGAAGATTCAACACTGTAAATAACATAATAAGATTTTGAACGTTCTCTGGTTAAAAAATTAAAAGGTTTACGAGCTTTCGATTGCCAGTCTGCAATCTTTGTCATGTCTTATCCTGGTTACTCATCCATTTTTAAACTGTAAATAACCTCAAATAACTAAAGGTTTGTTGAGACATTTCAACAGAAAAACAAGGATTAAACGATGTGGCATTTCAATGTATGTAACACCATTTATATTCAGTTTCGAGATAATGTTGCTCAGCATTTGATCATGATATTAGATAAATTGAAACGTCGTTTCGTTTTAACTCTTGTAAATAACATCACCACTTAAATCAAATCTTACCACAACATTTTCCAAGACATGGTTTCCCTCTAATGCATGAAAAAACAGGTACTGCCATGCACTCTTCCTGTCCTTCATAAAGGACTGAGTGTAACATATTTGAACATGAGGACCAACAGATAAACTATGTCGCTTGAATCCCTGCACAGCAGATCTGGACAGAGGCAATTCACTATGTCCATCCACTAAAAATCGCATTTGATTTTCAATACTGGAGTACTTTTCAATCAAATATGTGTTTGACTGACCGAGGAGACAGGAATATATGATGCCCTTGTCAAGACAGCTACGTTCAGCTCGATTTGTCCAGCTTATCAGATTCTTGAAAAGTTCATCTAAGCGCTTGGACAAGCCAAGCATTTCAGGGCTTGGGTCCATGTATGAGAGCAACTGATAAATAAATTTACACTGCTTGGCTTCAGAATCTGTAGTGTTTTCATGTGTACTGAGTGGGATAGGAAGGGTAGACTGCATGTCCACAGCACCATCATCCATCATCTTCAACTGCTCTTCAATCAGATCTAAGTAAAGTTCTTGTAACAACTGGTTGTTTTTCAGGAAGCCCTTGCCTTTTGAGGTGAGGTCATTGATCACAGCTCGTCCAAACTGAGGGCTATCTGAAAGGAGTTGTTTCAAGTAAGACAGTGTGGAAGAAGGAAGGTCAGAGACTCCAGAGGCAAACAGATCAGGGTCCCTATAAACAATCTGGCTATGGTAGTCATCTATGTCCTGTTAGTAGAAGCAAAAATAAAATAAATCTGGGTTAAGTCAACAACTTAATAGGATTTACCCACTCTTTAGTATTGATAATCAGCATAATTTGACTGCAGTAATGCAGCCGACTATAAGCATCTTCAGTCTGTGGTTTACTATGTCCATGTATTTACTCTCCAAGATGGCAACATTATGTACCTTTCTGTCAGAATACCTTTGTCCCCTCCCAGCACGTACATGTAATAAATTACTATGCAGTATTGATTCTTGCAGAAATTCTTTAATAATTACCAGTAATGTGAAAAAAGTCAACTGAAAAATTATACGTAATATAGACATTAGCTCACCTTTAGCCCTAATATTTGTATTATTACAATGCAGTTTACCTGGATCACATTCTGAGGAGCATTCTGACAAGCAAGGTAGAGTAAAAGGCCAAATTCTACTTTCTTCACAATTTGATCTGGAATCTGATCCTGTGAAAAGACAAGGAAAGAAACATTAAAATAAAACATCTCAATTACGCATATAACGGTATGTGTGTATTTTTTCTGAGCCAGCCATAGACCAAGAAGTGTTTGAGCAGCAGGGTGTAAACTGAACTCACCAGAAGAGAACAATATTTGAGGTTAATAAAACTGATTTCCTAAAATGAAAGAGCTGATAATGTTATATATGAAGCAGGGTTAACTCTATGCAATACCAGAGTGGTGGTATTACGAGACATTGCAATATGGGTGTTCTGCAGGAAACATGTTCCATGCTTAAAAAATAAAGAATTAAGAGCCTGAAACATAATTCCTCATTTTCATTCTGAAGGTAGGATTCCTATGGATATCTGGCTGAAACCTTCTGTGCACATTCTGGTCGCCGTATGGTGCCAACTGAAGCTTACCTTGGAACTAGGTTAGGACATGGTCCTAATTCAGGGCTAATCTGGTACTCAGCTGGTTAGCTTTGCAGTCTATGCTTACGCTGAACAAAAACGATCTCACTTTGGAGAAAGAATTCCAAGAAAGCTGAACTAAAGAACAAAGTCAACAAAACACACCTCTTCATCAGTGAACAAATCCAAATACTCCACCAAACAAAGCCATGATAAATGAAATGGAGAAGGAACAGACTGGGATCCACAACTGAAAAAAAAAATCACAGCATATTTGACAAATAATATAGGAATCTATCCAATGTTCACACGTTATAGATTCACAGTCATAAAAGTCACGTCAAAGTTGTGCTTTGCGCTACTCAAAACAGACAAAATCTCAGTAGATACAAAGTAGGTGTTCTAAAATCAGTTATGCCAAAAAGTTAAGAAGAAATGTTATAGATGTAGAGTGAATAAAGCCCATTAATAACTGGATTTAGATAGTCTCCTCCTCACACTCAAAAGATGTGCATAATGAAGTTCTCCGTAAAGAGTGCTTCAGCTTTACACATCCTCATAGTCCCTGTCTCTGAATTAAAGCATGTTTTGTCAGTATCAGATTCTCGATTGTACATAATCCGATGTATGTAGTTGAATGTGCAGTGATCAAACACAACCTAACTTTATCAAACTCAATCCACAGACTGAGTTTGAAATGTGGTTTATGAATGCTTTATATGCAAGCAGCAGAGCTACATGTATGCTGTTGGTTTGAACATGTTTTTTTTTTTACATTGCCAAGTTACCACTGACAGTATAGCCCCACCATTCTACATATAATCCACATACAACCCACAGTTCCTTAATTTGCTCTGATGAAGAGCTAATCCTCGAAACATCAGCTTTTGAATTTCTTATGGTGGCAAATTAACCTAATCAACACTGCTGACAAATTCAATTTTTCGCAAATCCCCCATTTAGCACTTATTTTACATTATTTTTGACTCTTTTAAGCACGTTGTTTCCGAATATGGTAAGGTTGGAAATATAGATCAAAAATTAATATCAAATAATAGTGACCCCCAACTCCCCCTTCGCCTCCCTTCTGTTTTTCTGTGGCTTAACATGTTATGTAAGTAGCAGATTTGTACAGTCAAAACACTCATGTGGTCACCTTGCGTGATGCGGTTGGTCAATAATAGCCCTCAGGATCTCTTTTAAAGGCTTTTTCAGCTGATTCCTCTTCTCAAATAACCCTCGCAGACACACTCGCGTTAACTCCCATTGACCAAGACTAAGGTGGTTACAGAAAGACGTGAACAATTGTTCAACAGAAACCTCCTCTTCCCGATCAAATGGATGCGTCACGAAGATTTGATCATTCATGATGGATTCTGAGATTGAAATTTTTTGCTTTTAGTCAAACGCCACCTCAACGAGATGGATAAAAATCTATTCTTAACTTTCCCGTCTGGCCGACACTGTTCCGCCATCTTATTATTTTTGTGCGTCATTTGACTCGCACGTGACTGGGAACGAGTCGACAAAGCTAGGACGTCATATAAGAGGCACTGTCACGTAACCTATAAGCTTGAGATGGCAAAAGTCAAACGCGGTCCTTGAAACCTACTGCCGGCATTCGAATTGAAGTCTTCTCTTGAAATCTATTTAAAAATTCCATAACAGGTGGGTAAGGTGAAATTATTATCAAGTTTGATCACTTACTTTAACATTAAATAAATTTTGTCGAGCATTTTTCAGTTAAAATTCTGCACGTCGATGCAGAGCTTCAAAATTTAATAAGCCGTCCCGCTTTGTAGCGTACCTGTCTTCCTTCAGAATTACAAGGGAAACCAAATATTCATTTAATGGTAAAAGTACAGTTACACATCCTCTAAAGAACCTCTAAAGAACCTTCCCACAGATCGATGCAACTTTATTCTTGGATCCCACCCCTTTCTCCCTTAGCTCACACCCCCTGAAATTCCACCCCCTGTCTTCCCCCCATATCATGGTCCAAACCCTTTATGCCAAATCAAAGGTAATCAAAGTGAGCTTTAGCAGTGTTTACTAGCCAGTGGGGGGAAATTTATGCACCACTCCCTATATTAGTTACCATTATGCACTTAACTCATTATTTCAACTACTTTCATACTTTTTCTTAAAAATTTTTTCTCATAAACAAAGAGCCAAATCATGAAAATTATAGAGCTTGAGTCACAAAATTTGTGCATAATTAATGTCTGGGACTGTGTTGAAATTTTACAGCCAATGGGATTATGTTGGCAGATCTAGCCTTAGTTAAAAGTAGGTATAGCAAGCAGGGGAATGCAGAAACCCAAGACAAACAGGGAGAAGAGGAGAAGAGGCTGGGAACCAGCTGGGAAATGTGACACTCATAGATTAGGAGAACAAAGAGAAACAGGGAAAGAATGCAACTTTGCATAACATTCTGTAATTCTTGAAGTGCCAAAAGACAGGAGCTGGAATGTTACATTTCCCCTCCCCTCCCCTCCCCCATTACTTTTCTGGAACAAATAGAATTATGAGAGGGGAGGGGGACTAGGCCCCTCTGGCTTGCAAAACCTTAAACTGTGTCCTTCTTTGTTTTCATTTTGTTTAGTGATTTCATAATAGTGCATTCACAATGGAGGACAGCTTTGATAGTAAAGGACGGAGTAATCAGAAGCCACAATCATGGAGGAATAATCCTCGCAGACTCCTGACTGTGGAAATTGTTATATTTCTGTACATCACGGGTGTTATTTTGGAAATTCCAGTCATTCAACAGTATCTATACCACAAAGCTAGGGAAGAACTAAGAGTAACTGGGACAAAAGAAAATGACACTGTCTGCAATCCATACTACAAAAACAGCTCTGAATACAGGTGAGTATAAATGAGTTAGAATAGCTCTCATGTAAAGTAGTAAATGACTGAATTGTGCAGGTAAGGAAACTGGAAAATGATGGTAAGTTGAAAGAATGCTGCCAGATAATGATTACCCTATGTGAATTTAAGGTAAGTGTGGACAAATTTATGAAAATGTTGGAACTTTATGATGCAAATGTTCATTTAACATTTATGTAAATTTATGCAAAGGTATATATATAAAATTAAGCCAATTTTATGGCATTTGCATGTCCTCCTCTCAATTGTTTAATAGCTATGGCTAAGCATACTAAAGCTACAGCGTAAATTGAACTTGTTCCATTGCAGTACAGACCAAAAAGTACAAAAGAGAGCTTCACTGTACATCCTGTTGGTGAGCATAGCACTGACTGTTCCTGCAATGCTTACTGCCTGTTTCCTCGGTGCCTGGTCTGATAAGAGGGGACGCAAAGGACCTTTTTTGTTTGCAGCTATTGGTAGTTCACTGGCATCCTTGATTTTTTTGGTCGCAATTCATTGGGAACTTCATATCTATGCCTTTATGATTGGTAAGGGTTGGTTACTCTTGATATCAAGTTGTGTCAGTTCTTGTCTAAATTGAGTATTTAATAAAACAAAAGGGGGTGGTAAGCTGTGTACCAGCATTCACAGGAAATCTTGATATTTGAGGTTTATTTTCCCTGAATTATAAAAATGTATATTATGTGGTTCCAGAATAATTATTATCCATGCCCCCTGTGGATGGTTTTGGGTTTGACCCCCCCCCCCCTCCCCAATACTGAAACCACTTATGACAAAGGAAATCACCACCATGACAGTGGTTTGGATACCATATCCTAAGAAGCATAAAAGTTTGTGAACTTTTGCTCTGAATTTCTCCAAGAGTTCAGTGTTTCAACAGGTATCCAAACGCCTCGAAGTCGGTGTTTGGATATCCTGATGAAACACTCTTTCGAGTTTTTTATATATAATATATTACTTAACTTAGGTTTTACTTCATAGGCACTCTAAATAAACTTGTCTATCCACCCTATTTACTAATATTTAAAGTGAAACTGTTAAAAGTTATAAAAATTTCAAACTTACAAGTTTGCTAAGTTTATTAAGTTTTGCAATCTTTTTTTTTTCCTTATGTGCAGCAAGTAGCATAGCAGGTCTTAGTGGATATTATCCCACTGTCACTCTAGCGATACTGGCTTATGTTGCCGACACATCTCAGCCCAACTCCAGAGCATTTAGACTTGGAATTCTGGAAGCCATTGCCTTTATCTGTGGAACAGTGGTTTATTTCAGTAGTGGTGTATGGATCAAAAACTATGGCTATGAGTCTGTTTATCTGGTGATATTGACACTACATCTACTCAATCTAATTTATGTGGTTATTTTCCTGCCTGAATCATTACCACCAGAACTGAAACAACACAACTCAGTCTGCTCCTGTGAAAGCATCAAGCCAATTGTTTTGGTTTACATCAAGAAGAGAGATGGACGTTGGATTCTGTTCTCCCTTCTTGTTTGTGCTGTTGTTGTATATTTAGCTTCATTTGTGGTTCAGACATTGTTAGTTTTGTATGGTAAAAAATCCCCACTGTGCTGGGAGGAATCAATTATAGGATATTTCCTGGGAACGTTGCTTTTTTCAAAGGCTGTTGGAGCTGTAGTAGGAATCTCATTATGTTCTCGGTTAGGAATTTCCAACTATGGTGCCATTCAGCTGGGAGTTTTCTTCCTCATGGCAAACTTGGTTATGATTGGATTCTCCAGAAACACATTGGAAATGTTTCTAGGTAAGACCAAATTACTTTATGATTTTTTTTTTGTCTTCTTTAGGTGTCATTTCCCAATGTCTTAATCCAGATTTACAATTAAAAATTTGATTTATCAACCCATTTGAATTAGATCCACACAAAGAGGTGAATTGTTTTGATTGGTGTCTTCAGATTATGCATTCCATTTAGCAAACTTAGGTCTTGTCCCATATGGCATGTGTTCATTCAGGGTTTAAAATAGATTGATTATAGGAACACAACCATTGTTAACAATAATTAGACTTTGACGCTGAGTTTTCTGAGCCATCAGTTAACAAGGTGATGATGAGTTGCCCTTCACTCACAGAAAATGGGGAGAGTTTTATATTCAAGTTGAGGTCCGTACAATTGATAAACAAGCCATAAAGTGGGTTCAAAGTGGGTACAGCTAATCTACGATTAGCTGGTCAACACGATTAATTCATTGCCCGTAATAGCAGTGGGTGCAGGGATGTTGTGGTTAGTGGGTTGGTCTTCGGGTTGCAAATGAAAGTTCAGTGGCTTAAGGCTTAAAATCTCTGCACCACACTGTGTTCTTTCCGTATACAAGAACCATTACTCGACACTCTCTTGCTCTAGGTACCAGGTGCGTAAATGTGGACTGTTAAGGAAAACTAACAAACTGCTGGGGTTACCCTGCAGTGGAACAGCATCCCATTCACAGGGGAGTAGTAGTACTACTGCTCTTTACTTCCTGATAGGAAACCAGATGTGAATATTGGTAGTGATCATTCAGTCCTTTGGACTGGACATGCATAACATGTATTTTGATTTTTCAGCCACTGTTCTTGGGTTCTTCAGTGGAATTCCACAGCCCTGCATCAGAGCAGAAATGTCCAGACTGGTGAATAAAGAAGAGCAAGGTATGCCACTGTCAATCAATCAACCAACCAAACAATCTGAGCAAGAGTTTGTTTAAAAGAAGAAAAAAGTACAAGTTTGATGTACCTTGTACACATTCAGGTATATGTCATGAATAACTGAGGAGTCAGAAGTCAGAATAACTTAAGCTATGAAAGATGCAGTGACAAATATTAAATTTTTCAAGCTACTCAGCACAAGTTTGTTACCTTGAAGTACAACATTTTGCATTCTCTCTGGTGGTTTATTCCTCTGCTTACAACTGACAACAACGTTTTTCTCGTATAATATCAAAACTTGTTTTCAGGTGCTCTCTTTGCTATTCTGGCATCTCTTGAAAGCCTGTGTAATTTTAGCAGTCAGCTAATTTTCAACCCACTGTACACATGGACTGTGACAGAACTCAAAGGAGAATTTGTTGGTGGTATAACCTTCTTCATCAATGCTGGTCTTCTCTTGATTCCTGTGGTTCTTATTGGGTGGGTACACAAGAGTTTTTTCTGTATGAATGTAATGAGAAGTGGAGTACCATATGTTACATCAAATTTAACTTCCTTAGTTATGTTTGTGTTGGATTCAGTCCAATTCTCCCTTCTAACATCTGGCTGGGTGGCATTAAGTCTCATGTAACTTGCCCCAGGTAAGCCAAATTACAGCATTTTAACATAACAACAGTTTAAACTACTGTGTTTTGCAAGGTTTGGACACACAGTGCAACATTGTGCAAAACAAAACATCAACCCTGAAATTGTTGCACATAGCAACTCAAAAGTAGAATAATGAAATTAAAAGTGGTGTGTTTTAACATAATATCTTATCATGGTTTTTATCTTTCTTTTGTTGTTTTTATAGGCTTATCCAACGCCGTAAACCTGGCAATTACAAGGAATGTCCACCACTTCTTGATAATGAAAATCCAGTTTCATAGCACTTTTAACATTGCATTTTCATGGGTGATGAACAGGTGTTCTTTCAGTACTCATTGTTCAACCCATGTTCAAGCTATAGACTGATCTTTGCCTACGCTAGCAGTCCTTGATCTCCCTATTACCAAAAGTTGAAAGTGTCTGTCACAAACATGAGACATGAGAGAGACAAGATGATTTTTTAACTCATTATTCAACATTTGCAGTGGACAGATATAGCACAAAGTTCAAAATGCTGATACCTGAAGGGGATATTCCCTTTTGATTGAAAACATCATATTTATTAATATTTGCATTGTTGTGCAGCAAGAGTTGCCACCTAGGGCCCGGTTGTTCAAAGCAGGTTTAAGCTAACCCGGGAATAGTTCCATTAGTTTTCATCCTAGTTGTTTTTTTAAACTTCACTTGCTAACAACAGCATTGTGTTTCTGGTTTTGATGTCTGTTAGACTATCAGGTGAATTTCAACAAAGGTCTCCCTTTAGCCCAAGTTTGGTGTCAACTTGAAGTTAGAATTCAGCTTCTAATAGATGATTCCACGCAGAATATTTCTTGTACTTTCTTTTAATTGACTTACCTAAAACTGAAACTTAAATGTAACAATGTCAAGCATTTTCAACCAGAGGGGAAAAATACATGGTAATGGTTAATCTTGGATTGACATTAATTACCCTTTAAACAGCTAGGTTTACCTTACTTATTTCCTCTGTTATTGTAATCAAACAACTTCTGCACTCAGTGGCAAATACCTCGGTTATTGTTTTTTTTTTTTCATTTAAAACAAGAATGGACAAATAATGAATTTTAACATGTACGTTATACCAACAATCACAGTGTAAATAGTTAATAATAATATGTGCAAAATACAAAAATACTGTTAACTTCTTATTTACTCCTTCACTTACAGTACTGTTGTTTTAATCTTTAAGTATTCAAGGCTGTGCTCTGAGAAGAATCACAGGGTGCCCCAAAGGCTCCCAACCATGAAATCTAGGATGCCCAGGCCCTCACGTATTATGCCAAAAAAATGAGTTTTTAGTGGCCCAAAGACAAAAGTTAGTAGCCCGGGGCCCCCAGGCTCTGCTAGAGCACAGCCCTGGTATTTACAGCAAATTTAAATTTCCATAACTTCCTCTTTGTTAGGCTTGCTATAGATAAAATATGACACACTTAGAGAGTGTTTCTACTGCTCTGTGTTGTACATGTATTAGGATGCCACAGTCATTCAGAATGAGTTTGGTACAAAAGTGGGGTAATTCAAAACCAAAAGTATTTGACACCTGTTGATGTCATGGAGTTGTGGAGAAATGTTTGCAAGAAAATGAAAAATTAAGGTAGCATATTACACAATACCCAATTATTGTCATCATCATCTTCATCATTCATTAACCCTTTTGGCCCCAGAATCATTATTAATACATTTATTCTCCTGAGTGGTCTCCATAAAATGTACATTTTCTGTAGTTATAGTACAGTTCATCATTGGTCAATTCGAAAATTTCAGTTCTCATAACTTGTGTGTGTTATTATGCACCAATATGATGTAGAGAAATTTAATGCTGATCAATATTGGGGTTCAAAGGGCAATGCACCACTGTTGAAGTATACTTTCAAATAAGTTGGTCAAATTTGTTCTTATTATTGTCTTGGTAGTTGTCCTTGTGTGTTGTAGAGTTAATGTCAGGTTTGTTTATCCTCAGCTTGTTCCACTACTAACACTTATATTGAACTGTTACGTCCAAAACTTAACTGACAGTTACATTTTCCACTGTTGTTAATTACATAGCAGACGTGCAAGGAATTTCTTTTATAAGGGTCAAAAACTTAAAGGCAAAGTAATAGTAGTTGGCTAACTACAAATAATTCATTCTTTTAAATAAGCTCTTCCTTTTGGTATCTCTGAATGTTGTATCTAGCTATGGCTGATACTCCATACAAGTGGCTTACAGATTACTTTTTAAATTTAAGTGTAGACTATTTTTGTTGTCATTTGAATGCATTCATTATTATTACGAAGTCACCTGAAAGATCCAAATACATGTACATTACATGTATATGTACAATTTGCAATTAATAAGTTCTCTTGCTTATTCAGTCTTTTGCATCACCCACACCATCTGCATTTATGGCAAACATGGCCTCTGCCTCTGGGAGACATGGAGAATCATAAATCTTGCAAATTCTTGTTTCTCCTCTTCCTTTACGCAAATACAACCTGGAAAGAAAACAGTGTTGAGATTGATCATCTCCTTGACCATCATTGCCATCGTCATCACCATCATTAATTCAAGTGTAACCTTGAATGTTACTGGCATCATGATAGGCTTACTTCACCACACTACCTACCTTGTCGTAGATGCATGTGCCATGATGTTCCCACCAATTGGCTTTTTGGGGTCTGCTTGGAACATAGATGCCCCATCCACTTGAGCCACAACTTGGTTTGTTATTACCACTGCTACACCAAACTGAACAGAAAAGTGCAGTAATGCAGTAAGTCAACACATGTTTTACTTCTATAATAACACTCTAATTTTGTCATACTTGTCTAACAATAACTTCTCACCTCATCTGCAAGTTTGAGGAGCGTCCTTAGAAACCGTGCCAAGTGCATTTGACGGGCTGATAGTTCTCCCCGACCTGAGTAGTCTGTGCGATACAGTGCCGTGGCACTGTCAACTATCATGAGAGCATATCTGACAGAATGGAAAAATATAGGATACATTTATTGGTAAACAGCTTTTTATTGTTATTACCTCCGGGAGATCAGAAACAGTCCCAGCAGCCGGTGATTTTGCCGGCTAAAGTTGACTGATCATACCTTGACTCTGCCATCATGGCAGATGCATGAAGCAGGAGCTGTGACTGATGATCAGAGTTGTAGGCTCTGGCATATGCAACATTGTCAAGCACTTCTGGGCCCGATAACCCATACCTAACAAGAAATCAGTCACATTAATAACAAACTCTAAAATTCAGACATGTGTTTCAAGAGGGAATGCTGGAAAATATACTTTGGATGTTGAAAACAACAAATTCACCAGTAGTTGGGAGGGGGGGACTTAACTGTTGATAAAACACACAGTTGAATGATTTATTACCTTTCAGCCACAGCCAGCAGTCTCTCAGGTCTGAATGTTCCTTCTGTGTCAATATAAAGACATTTACCCTCTGCTCCACCATGGTCAATGGGAAGCTACAAGGAAATATTAAAGGGAACAACAATTTAATTAACATGATGTTTATTACTTCCATCTATTTCATAATAATAAGCCACAAGCTACAGGCTCCTTGGTAGAAATCTTAAGACAGGCACCTAGGATCTGTAGGACCTTCAGTAACACTACTACAATGAAATGTTGCAGCAGTAGGACTTGTTAATCCACTAGGTGCTTATGACCAGTTATGAGTGAATGTCATGGGCATCAAAAATGTTCTGCACTGTCAGTCATCTTGATTTCCTACCCAGTTGTTCAAAGGGATAGCTTTATCTGGAGGATAAATCACTATCCAGTTGATAAAATGAATTGGTTTTAGTACATTTTATCCACTGTATAATACTAAGTGGATAAAGTTATCCGTCCTTTAAACAACTGGGGCCTGGCAGATAACCCTTTATTGTTATTTCTCACATTCTTATATTCTCTCAAAATCTTTAAAGACTGTTTTTGGTACTATGGAGGCTTTTTAAAGTTCATGTTGTTTTACAGTGTTGTCTTTGGTAAACAAACCATTTGTACCTGGCATGTTACAGCCATAGTGTGGCAGAGCTGTGTTTTTCCAGTACGAAACTCTCCAAATATCTCCGTTATGCTTCCTGTTTCAATTCCACCTGCAGAGGGTAAACAGTGCAAATTATGCCACAGGCAATAACAGAACTAACTAACTTATTATAAAGAGTAGAGGATGTAATCATGCGTACTCATTGTAACAAAAATTAATTCTTCCTCCCTTTGTAGAACAGACTATGCTTATACATGTACATGGGCTATCTACTACAATTGCTTTCCAGGAATATTTTCATACTATTGCTCCTACATGTAAGTTTACATTGTAATTTGTAGTCTACAATGTTGGCCATTTCTTCACCCTAAACCCCATGGGCACAGTTGAAAGAGTCTCCTTTGCCTGTACCCATTGTTAGAGCAGAGAGATGGGTGTCGTATCAGGGTAATAAATTAAGGTATCTATGTAGCAAGAATCTTACCTTGCAAAAGTTTGTCTAACTCTTTTGAACCTGTAGTGACCATGACCAGCTCTGATCGCCGCATGTGGAATTCTGTGGCCGTAGTGAATCCCATAGGAACCAGTTTGGAAGCCTCATTTAGCACTTTATCAGCTTTTGCTTCACTTATGCCTTTAATAGCAAGCAGCTCTTTCTTTGGTGCATACGCTATTGACTCTACAGTTTGGAAACCAGCCTCTTGCAGCTTTTTTACATCATTTGCACTAATTCCATGTTCCTGTTGTAAATAAAAAATGTTAAAGTTATTGAGATACATTTTAGAGTTATTGTATTCCTATGAAAAGGGAATTGGACTCGTGAGAAAGGCTTATCAGTGCTGTCATTAAGTCTTAGTCTCACCCATGTTTCTGTGGCAATTCAAAAGTAAACAGAAGTGTTCCTAACCCCTTGAAAGGAATGCTTATCTATTGCATTTTACCCTCAGGCTGGCAGCATTTTTGTCAGGTTTCTCCAACAAACCAGAAGTCGCACCATCACGTCAAATACTCTTTCTTATTTCTCTTTGTAATCCTGTGCAAGCCAATCTAAGGACACTTTTTTGAGGCATATAGTGGAACCAAGCCTTACAGTCACCCCATTACCATCTAGAGTAACATGGCTGCCTAGAATACGGGCACATTGTTTTGGCTCAACCAAAAGTTTATGTATCTGCCATTTTCTTATGTAAAGACCCTTTTCATCTGACCATCCATATAATACCAGGCCATTTCTCATGGCCCTTTGGTGGCCAGATGAACAGTGTTCCCCTGTACTTCGCCTTTTCTACAGTGAGACCCTTAATTATAGATAGGCAAGCTGTACATTAGGCAATAGCAACTTCTTTTGGAATATTGCTAAGCAACGAGATGCATGAACATGCACCCAAAATCAAAATTAGTTTCTATGCAGAACAGGACATATCGACTAATCAATTTGTCTTAATTTGCTTATGCAATGCGTCAGCAAGGTCAGCATAAAATTGTCTGTAAGCTCATATTCCGTAACTGTGACTGTTCAATTTTTCATTTACTTTCAAATTATACGCAATAAGCATGATGGTCAACGAGTTATTCTCAATGTTATGAATTTAGACCTAAGCTTACATAAGGTTTCTGTCAAGGTTTACCTCAAGTTTGCTAATGAGCAATGGCCCAGCATTTTCTTCCATCGAGGCGTCATGTTCAACAATTTGTTCTTGTTGTCTTTCCCGTTGCATAATATTTCCTCCAAACTTTCTGCTTTTAACAAACAGAGAAAGCAATTTCCTGTTAGAAAAGCTGATTAAACGTCCTTCTTCTGCTCTCCAAAGGAAGAAACTCGATGGGTTTTTTCGAGAAGCCTTTCCAATATGGCGCTAAAAGATTTTGAACCAAAGCGGGAAATTTGAAATAGCGTCATGTATGGTAAACAAATTATGCCTATGTGGTCACGTGACTTTATTAGATAATACACGTAGTCTTACACGAGCTACGTACCATAGCAAAGGCATCCGTCGGCCCGGGTTGCCGCCTGATATTATGTTATTCAACGATTCGTCGAATGTAGTAGTAGATGTACTGTGAACTTTATCAACATGTCAAAATCTCCTAGCGGCACAGCGCTAATTGATGACACGCACGTAAATCAAAACCAAGCAAAACTTTTGACTTTTGAAACTCCGGGAACCGATTTTCCTCCGGACCATGACGACGACGCGACTGCCGGCGATGACGTATGGTGGTGCGAGAATGCGTGGTTACTAAGCAGTTACTGAATATATGGATTGTTTGTTGGAAAGAGATTGTGCTGTAAACTATTCGTAAGTTGTATTTTTCAACGCTTCGTTTGGTTATGGAAAGGAAAAAAGATGGGTTAAGACAAGGCAGAGGGAATACGCACTATTGGGAGCCAAAAACCCAATGAATCATCATAATGCAAGGGGATCAACATCGAGATATTATTTATTAAAACTACCGGATCAAATCGGCAGACGTCTTCTTAACTTTGTTGGTTTCGATTCGTTTGATTATGCTACGATTAGTAGATCCAAATGAGACAAAGCCATGGCAGAGTTGTGCAATTTGTAGCGACAAGATATTTTTCAGGACGCCAAGAGAGTTCAGTACTCACTTGAGACAAGTACATTGTACAAAAGAGGGAGGTTCCTTCGTTTGTCGTTATGGTAAGAATGGCGTTTGCCCTTCTCTACCTGTTGAGGGTGTAAGTGACAAAGATTACGAGGCACATGTAAGGAAAAATCACACCAAGCTGGAAGAGAGTAAGTATACTCCTCTCAAAATGCTACCGTAAAAGTCAAAGTGGCGTCTCATTTGATCAAGTACTGTTTGTGATCATGACTAGTGAAATTTTAGTAATATAAACTTGATGCTTCGAACCATTACACGACAGGTGAGTAGAATTATAGGCAAAGAAATCAAACTACTCACTGGAAAATTGATCACTCTGAAATACCAGTAAAAACTTCCGACTTTTACTTTAAAAGGCTAAAATTTTCTATACACAAGTTTACCACACTCAGCAATGGTAAACCAATCAGTCAATCAATCATTTGACTTTATTTGGTAAAGCAGGTTTATAAGATAGGCAGCGAAAAGCATATGTGGACCTGACAGCTTAACTTAACCCAAACAAAGTAATTAAAAAGTACGTAGGAAGGTCACTACAAAAATATGAGTGCTGTGAGAAGTACAACACTAGGCATGTTGCAAAATAAGGAAATACCATAGCCTGTTCCTGCATTTTCACATGTGTTTATTGTGTTATTTAACAATTACAGCATGTGGTCCTTGATCCACGAGGTCCTTGGTCTTCCGAACATGATGTAATATTTGCTCGTTAAATAGAATATGACAAAAGATGAATGTGTCCAATGATTTATTAATTAGTCTTCTTCCATATGACGAAGTTTCGGCTTTCCGGCTGATGGTGAAGGCGTGGAATTTAAGTTTGTTGACATGTAGGCCAATTAGGCTTTCTTGAGGTGTTTACTTTTGTGGCTCTGTAAATTATATGGTCATGCTTACTTAGCTTGTGCATAAATAAAACGCAACGGAAGGATGTTTTTTTTTGAAAAACAAGTTTACAGATAAACTTTTTTCTGCGGTTGTGAACGAATTTGCTGCAGAGTTTGAATTTTTTGTTTTAGCGACTCTTGAAAAAATATCAACAATTTTCGCATATGGGTCCTTGGTCCGCGACCTATGACCTAGGGAATTTACATTTCGCAAAGCAGATAAAGGAACCTTAGACAAATGGAAACTGCCTTTGTTTTTGCTGAATATTTTCAAAATCTTCTTTAGACATGTTTCTGAACAGGTTAACTTCTCGTGTATACCTTGAATACATATAAGCTTACAGTCTTTTAATTATTTTCTACTGCGCTTGGGGCTTTTGTGGGAGACTGTTGTCCGAAAAGTAAAACATATTATTTTATACTCACAGTGACTTCCCAACAAGACTGTAGCTTAGATATATCAAGGATAAGAAAGAATAAATAAAATATTGTTAAAATTTTCATTGTACTACAGAAATTAATGGTTCACAGGTACTTTTCGTGCTGTTTACATGATATGTGGACCAAGGACCACATTCGCAGACCAAGGGCCTGTGAGCACGGTCACCTTTTTTCGAATTGCAAGAAAAATATTTCAGTTTGGAACTTGCCACTTTAAAATTATCACGAGAAACATAAAAGCTATCTTCAGAGAACATTTCAGCTTGTGACATTTTGATTCAGGTAAGATATTCAAGATTATAATTTTTACTCATGGACCAAGGACCACATACCGTACCTAATAACACAATTGCTTGTGTAAACTGATTTGTAGGTGCGAAGGAGGCATCCTGATCTATTCAGAATTTTTTGTTCAGACTGTACAAGCTAGAGGATGTCTAGATTTAATCAAAAATCCATGTATTCTTTCTTTAGCAAAATCAGAGAGCATTTCTACCGTTGCTGAAGAAACACTTTACCCAAGGCCAAGGTTGCCTCCAATCTCCTTTCCTAATGCAACCTCATTTACAGTCTACTCATCAACCCAGAACCTCCCTGCCATCTTAAACGATCCACGATTACTTAAACGCCAGACAGACTTCTTTACCAAGGCATGGGGAGAGGACTTTATACCACAAGAGGTTCCACCGCTCACACTTCTTCCAAACATCCCAAGGATCTATTTTGATGACTACTTGAAAAGAACTGAGTTTGTGAGTGACTTGACCTAGCATATTTAAGTTCTAAAGTTAATGACTCCTCAAAAGTAGGAACTCCCAAAAAGTAGTGATAAAACTTGATGGTTCTTAGCAAATCCCGAAAGTAGCCACCCCCCTCCCCCCTCCTGAAAGGTGGGCAGTAAAGCACCTGGCCCCCATTGTTCAAAGACTGGATAACTTTGTCTGCCAGAAAAATCACTACCCAGCAGATAAAATGTATTGGTTGGAGTATATTTTATCTGGTGGATAGCAGTTTCCCCAGTGTATTAAGTTATCCGACCTTTGAACAACATTAACTGGGGCCTGTTTATTACGGATATTACTTCCATAAAGATTTCTTTAAAAAATGGTGTCTTTTTCACCTATAAATTACGGTCAGTATTTTGAAAGTACCAGTGTTACTAATCAAAATTCTCTATAGACAAAGTTACTTAAAAGTCTATTCACATCTGTAGCCAGCAGAAAACTTTAAAAACTTTATTGTTGGGGACACTAAACAGGCCAACTAGGCAGAATATCAGAGATGTGAACAACTTCGTACATGCTAAAAAACTTGCCAGAAAGAAACACTCTGCTAGCAGGGTATTAGCAAGTTAATCTCATGGCGCAGTTGTGTCACTTGGCTTTCAATATTGCCGTAATCAGTAACTGGAAAGTTCATCACCAGAATAACAGATCCCTGGTAGTAATCCTATACAGGATCCTACAGGATTTTCTAGGATCCCATGAGATCCTACAGGATCCTGTAAGTTCACACAGGATCCTACCAAGGATCCTTGCCATGTTTTATAGGATCCTACTCAGGATCCTGTTAAGTCTTTCAGGATCCTGCTTAAGATTGTCTAGGATCCTGTTTAGGAGCCATTTAGGATTCTATAGGATCCTATATAGGATCTTGTTTAGGATCCTGTACGATCCTATAGGATCTTGTTTAGGATCCTAAACAAGATCCTACAGGGTTCTTTAGGACGTCAATAGGATCCTACAGGATCTTATGGAGGATCTTATCAGGATCCTGGGTTAAGATCCTGATAAGATCCTGTTTGGATCCTATGAAGAGCCCGGGCAGAATTTCTACCAGGGATACAGGTGAAGGTGATTTCCTCTACATTGGCTTGAATCCTTTTATGTCTGGTACATATTTTTGTTACCCAAAAGTAACAACAGGCCAAAAGTACTCTGTAGCGATTTCCTGAAAGAAGCGATAGGAATAGGTCAGTCCAAAACTAACGAGGCTCATTACATTTTGTACTTTTGGAACTTTAAATATTTCTATGAATATTTTTTACCTATGTAACTTCAAGAGTCAATAGCTTTAATTATTGATTTACATGTAATTACTGTCTATCTCTTCGTGTTTCAGCGGATTAAAGTTCACCACAAGCTTAAGAGACAGTCCATCGGAGGTAACTCTACAGCTACTCCTGGAGACACTGGCTTTACTACCGCTGCTATTGCCGCTGCCAAGAGGCAAACTGGTGGTGAGTAGTTTATTATCTTTTAATACTAGGGGAAAAAATTAAATAATTAACTAAGATAAATACAAACTGTATTTACAAACTGTATGTAATATCTAGGAAAATTATTACATGTTATTGATTTCTGTAATTTATTGATTTATCTGCATCTGAACTACATGTATCCTCCAGGTCATGCACTTTCCCCTGTAGAACTCCACAACTCTGCTACATTCAGTGCCTTCTTTTTTCATCGACTAACGAAGCATGCTTACCAGCCTATGACAGCAATGCTTTTATCCATTCAGCAACTGAACACAATCGTGTTGTTGAGTTAGATGTATGTTTTCATGGAACAATTTTTGTATAAACGTATAAATTTCTTCAAAATCTTGCCTTCACAGTGGACAAAGTTGCATCAGATGTCAGCTTAATACCAAAGGTTAGTTGTAGATTCACAGAATGTGCAATAGATGCATTTATTTATTTATTTGTTTATTTATTTACTTATTTCTTTATTGAGACAGGTAACAATTGGGTGTTTACCTTTTGCACTTGGTATTGTGAACACTATCTCTGTCAGATGATGTGCTGTTTATTTGAAAAGATGTTTTTCCTGCAAATGGTAAACACCCCTAGATATTACATCTATTCCATGATGTTGTGTGATACATGTGTTCGTTGCTATTGAGGTGTGCAGGCCTGTGCTGAGTTACCTATGAACCTTTGTATGATAACACTGAGTGGAAAAAGAATAAATTATTGCAAGTAGAAGGAACTGATACAAGAGGTGCATAATATTAAAGGAAGATTTAATAAATCCAGAAATGCCAAACATGCTGTGCACAGGGTTCGACATCTGTTAAATTGAGTCACTAGCCACCGGGCAAGTGAGCTTCAAAAATCCACTAGCCCATGGCACATTTCAGTCGCCCAGGTTCCTACCAATGTCTTTCTTCACCCATATCATCTAGGCCCCAGCAGTAGAGCTAAAGACTGTGAAGGACCTTGATAGCTTTAATAGCTAAGAGACAGCTGTGTATTTTCTGCAAGCTTTAATCCCATTGTTGTAGAACAAGTCGAAGGAACAATGTTATTTGTCTCAACGATCGAGTGACAAATGTTATGTAATGCTTACAAAAGTTAGGTAAAACAGGTCTGAAATTCGTAGTTTAGCTTTCGAAATGTTTGAATTTTAGCAAACCTTGTAACTTTAAGGATACTTTTAGAGGCTCTTTGTGCCAACTTAAATCCCAATTTACTTGAGAGAGATGAACGTAAATGACAACACAGTTGCAAGATACCCACTGTCTTGCCTAACTTAGTAACCTGGTAATAACATAGGAAGCCCAAGCATAATATTTGAATATCATTAAAAATGGCGTTTCAAAATATAAGTCTTTGTATGGGATTTCGAAGCGAACATTTTGAGCAATACATAACAACGAACTAACTGAATTAAGTTCATGAAACATTACATGGTGTTGTTTGCTATCCTTACAAAGCATTTTGGGCAATTTTAGGTCCATTTACTTAACTGTGTTAGTACGTGTATAATACATTGACAAGGAAGGAGTCATTTGGCCCAATTTAGCCACTATCACCGCTCGACACGTTTCGGAATTCGCTCGAATTTACCCACAAATATAGTTCAGGCTCCCATTCTGACTTAGCGACTTGACAAAAGGAAGACATACAAGTGATTTTCTCAAAACCAATTGCACATACCTCGTGTCCCAAAAGAATTATCCACTGCACAAAATCATAATAGCATCTCAAAATAGGCCGCCATGGATCCGTGAGGATCCCCATAGCCCCGTTTGACCGCGGTCGGCACTGGACACCAGTCAAATCATGCCCTTATGGGGAGGGCCACGCTCGTTTTGGTCGTGTTACAATTGTAGGAACTATGACCCGGTATGGACACAAAATTGTCGCTCCAACGTAGTCTTGAGATGCCATTACGATTTTGTGCAGTGGATAATTCTTTTGGGACACGAGGTATGTGCAATTGGTCTTGTGAAAATCACTTGTATGTCTTCCTTTTGTCAAGTCGCTAAGTCAGAATGGGAGCCTGAACTAGATTTGTGGGTAAATTCGAGCGAATTCCGAAACGTGTCGAGCGGTGATAGTGGCTAAATCAGGCCAAATGACTCCTTCCTTGTCAATGTATTATACATGTACTAATACACAGTAAGGTAAATGGACCTAAAATTGCTCAAAATGTGTTGTAAGGATAGCAAACAACACCATGTAATGTTTCATGGACTTTATTCAGTTAGTTTGCTGTTATGTATTGCTCAAAATGTTCGCTTCGAAATCCCATACAAAGTCCTATATTTTGAAACGCCATTTTTAATAATATTCAAATGTTGTGCTTGGGTGTCCTGTGGTAATAAAAGCTGGATGTTGTGTGGTTACCAATTCAAGTACTTGCGGTGAAACATTTGCGATGGATGTGCGAAAGACTGAGTGAAAAACACCATGGTTCTGAGGTTGTTTTGTTTAGAACAGTTTCCAGCAAGAATAATAACAACTTCGCAATGTGTGTCTAATGTTTTCCAGTGAGTTTTTATGGTATATAAAAAAAAAAAATCCGCAAGATTCTACTCGCCCACGGACTACCGAATGCACGATATTTACTAGCCCAGCTTGATTTTTACTGGCCTCATGCGACCAGATGAGTGGAGATGTTGAACCCTGTGTGCACCTTCTGTTTTCATGTGCACAAAGTTTTTTATTAGTTTTTGACACCTTTTTGAGGAATCTTTCAGCGCTTTAATGTCAACTGGAACTTTGAGAGGTTGTATTTTGAAGTTTTGTGTTCAGTCTCATGACTCTTCCTCCTATATTTCTTGCACTTGATTGGTCAGATGAAATGGAAGCCATCCCAGTGTTGTCAAAAACTAATCAAAACCTTGTTGTCCTAGCATTGTAAATACTGATTTTTATCTCCTTTTTTGTTTAAAGATCCAAACTTCTTAGAATTTTGTGGTTATAGCAATAATCCTCATTCTTTATGACAGGTTGATTTCAGTTGTCTTTTTTCTGTGCTTCGTCTGCAGGTGTTTATGCAGACTAGTTTTGCCCTTGAAGATCCAGAGGTCTTTAACAATGTTCTTCCATGGAGCATGGTTACACAAGAGACAAAAGGAGGAGTTAAGGACATACCAAGAAACTCAGCAAAACTTCTTCAAGAAAAGGTTTATAATAAATTCTCTGAACTGATTTTCAAGACAATGCTGCAATTCCTTGTGTGTTGGTTGTCAAGGAAGTGGTCACACATGTTATCCAATTTTGAGCTGTAGTCTCTTGTATTGTCTGTAGTCTGTTGGCTGCCTCTCCTTTGTTGGTCATGTTGTTTGGGACTGGATGGTGGTGTGAAGGGATGCCTGCTACCAAATGCTTGTGCAGTCTCCATTATCATATCATCATCTCAAATAGTAAAACCCAGAAAGCTGTTGATTGCCATTTACTTATTCAGATGATAGATTAAGACTGTTTTGTGTCTTTAGTTATCACATTACCTGGATATCACAGAAGTGAATCTTGCTCATCAAATCTCATTGAGATCAGAGGACTTCTTCAGTGCTATGGCGTCTCAGGACCAGCTGCAGGATCATGTGGGACAGACAATCAATGAGATCAAACACTTGAGGTAACAACCAGCCACTGTATCCTTAGGACAATTAAAATGATTTAAGGGCCAACAAAAATAAGATGTCTAAAGATTTTTGTTTCAAGTCCAGTGCCCCTCATTACTCATAACAACTTTCTTTTTTACATTGTTTAGAATGAAGGTTCAGAGAGTTCAAGAGGTTTTGTGTTCAGGGTTCTTGGATGTTCTCAGACTATCGTCATTGCGGTCTAGATACCTCAGTGTGTATGAGAAGGTAACACTTAGAACACAGCTTTTGATGGGCTGTTCCCTCTAATAACTAGCCAGGTCAATTGTAATTAGTATTAGTATGGTGTTGCAATAAGGCAGCATCTTCTGAGAGCAGGAAAGAGTAAGGTAAGTGATATATTTTTATCAGTGGGTTAAAAGCGCAGCTTTCATAGCTTACAGCATTACTACGCTAGAAGTAAACATACTTAATAGGATGTTAATGCTCTTAAATTCCAGACTTGAGGTCAGTTCACGTTTGGCTTGTGTACTAAGAAAAATCAACAGTAATAATAGTCCTGAAACCAAAATATGCTGTATTTAATCAGCACAATACTTAAAAAGTGGCAGGAATGGAAAAACAATTATTAACTAAAGGATTTCATTAAGTTAATGCATAAGGAGGCAAACTGGATGGTGTACGTAAATAAAACATTGACCTGATAGTAAGGGGTAGCGTTACAAAAATGCCATTGATAATAATTATCTCATCCATGTAACACTCTGTTCTAATTTAATAGTAATCGTTGATGTCAAGGGTTTCTACAACAACAAGAACAAAAACAATTTTATTTCAATAAATACAGTACATATTGTACTGACCCGCAATTAGCAATGCTAATTGCGGCAGGTCAGTCCTTAAAATTATTAACCTACTTCTCAATGTCACCAGAGATTAATTGCACACTTATCTCTTTCAGCTGAAAATGATGGCCACAGTTCACCAAACGCAGCCCACAATTCAGCTCTTATTGTCAACATCAGACTTTGTTGGTGCATTGGATCTGATTAGCACCACTCAGGAAGTCCTTCAGCAGGAGCTGGCTGGCATTCAGAGCTTCAGGTAAGCATACACCTTTGATTTGTATATTGATTAAAAGGTACATGTACATTTCTGATGAACATTTCTTTGCTGTCACATGCAGACATTTGGGCTCACAATTGGCAGAACTTGAGCGAGTGATTGAACGAATGATGGAGGCAGATTTTGTGGAGTTTGCTACAGCTAATCTAAACAAGATGACAGAGGAACAGTTTGGCAATGAAGACTTAATTGATGAGGTATTAAATTTAATGTGTATTTAGCCAAAACCTAGACATATATGGATGTCAGATATATTCTCTTTAATTTGTTATGAATTGCTGCTGAGGGAATACCCAAATTATTTTGTTTTATTTTTTATGATTAGGTAACCATGTTATCCTGATTATAAACAGCTCCCCCTCCCACATCCAGTAAACCCGTCACCATCAGCATACTTACAAAAAAACTGTTCCATAAGTTCTTCTAGATCAGTGTAAGCCCCCAACCAAATTTTTCTTATTTCCTTACAATAAACAGAATATTGCATAACTTTAAGTAGAAAATTAGGGAATTATAATGCATGTAGAGTGCTGAAAAAAAGTATTATCAAGCAACTTCTAACAAGATTGCTTGTTACCCCGCCGTCAGGACGGGGTCTAGTAATACCCCTTTTTTTTTTTTTTTGTCGTCGTGGTCACTTGCCCCAGACCTCCGCTCGGTCAAAACAATACTTACCGGTAATGTTGGTTCGTTTAGCGTTATTTTGCCAGAATTTTCATGAAAGTTGGTGTAGAAAATTACTGGCGATTTAATGGCATGAAAACCCCTTCGATGAAATCAAGAACGAAGGTGCTAGCGAGCTTTAAAGCTATCATGAATTTGCCAAACTTGCCCTGGCACGTAAACATTACATCACTGAAACAGAAAAGGCGATTCGGGGAAGTCCCTCGCTTTCGCCAAGTTGAATAATTCAACAGTAAAATGCAAGCATTTTTTTGGCAGTTTTGCTTTGCTTCACCAAAATCTTTAGGGAAAGTTGTGTAGAAAAGTACAAGAAATTCAATGGAGTTGACTTCTCTTCGATGAGAGCAAGGAAGAAGGTGCTAGCGAGCTTTGAAGCTGGCATGAATTCACCTAAACTTACCGTAACATGTAAACATTACGTCATTGAAAGACAGAAGCCGATTCGGGGAGTTGTTTTGCTTTCGCTAAAGCATTTATCGAATCATGGCCTAAAAGTAGACCTTTACGTTTCATTTTTCAGTAGATAACCGTTCCCTTTCGATTTAAGGATAATTTTTCTTCATCAATAAATCTATTTAAATTTCCGTGCCCTTGTTTAATATTTAGAATTATGCTGAGATGTCATTTCGTTAAAAAATTGACGTAACTAAGTCGCGCCATGGTCGTGCAAAACTATTTCGTCATGTTCTCCTTCGCGAGTGCTAGAACAGGTAGATGACCAAGGAATGAGGGAAGGGAAAGGTATTCATACAATAAGGGATCCATGATATCACAAGGAGAAGGGTGCAGAGAAGACATTGGGGGGGGGGGGGGGATGGCAGCACACATGTCAAACGTTAGAAAAATAACCAACTTCAAAACTTTATACCACTTGGGCACATATCTTGAGTGACCGTAATGTATTTGCACCCAAAGGGGGGCGGGAAACGGCGGGGTCCAATGCCCCTGGGGCTTTTCTTGTTATACATGAAATGTGAATTTATTTTTCCCTAATACATTTACTGAAATATTTTTAATTTTATGGTCTACGAATTACCAACACTGTCTTTTTTAGATTGATGCTTTCTTACTATGAGATAATGTCTTCAGAGTGCTTTGACTTCTTACAATGTTTTATACTTTCTTTTCAAAACAGGATAGACTTTTGTCAGTCTTGTTTGGTCTCCTTCGCAAACACAAGTTCCACTTCCTCCACCCATATCGCGATGAAGCTTATTCCACAATAAAGAGCTGTATAAGACAGGTGTGTTAATTTCAGTGCTATTTTTCTCTATTATTATTATTTGTAATTAATTAATATTCTTTTTGATAAATTGTTGTTGTAATGCATTATCGAACCTTTGGGAAATAGAGCCCTACAAAATTTAAACTTTGCTTTTTTTTCACTGAAACAGACGGTTCAAGAATTTGTGACAGATACTAAAGAGAATGAAGAAGAGAGGTACAGTCAAAACATGATATTTATTTAGTCATTTTTTTTAGTTGTCAGTTTAAACAACTCTACTTCCTAAAGTTTCACTAATTTTTACATTTGTCTAGTCCCTTTGGTTGCAATCAGAATATACAGTTTCTTTGACAGGGTACCGTAATCAGTGCACACCTTTGGGCTCTGCTTGGGATAAACAGGAATCATGGAGAGATTATCTCAGTCTTCTGTGGTCTTCTGTCTTTATTATCTTGTGGTTGTTTCCTGCAAGCTGTCCTCATGTTCTGATTGGGCATTCAATGTCACAAGAGTTATGCACACTTGTGCACCACAGTGTATTGCCTTTCACCTGAGCATTAATCAATAATAACTGGGCAGTCAACTATCATTATGGTTTACTGTGCTGCTTTATATATAAATTTATGTTACCAATAATTTGTCTTTCCTAACAATTACTAACAGTCAAAGTCTTAGTGATACCATGAGAAGCTTGGATTTCCTAAAGTGGATGGACATGCTGGAAAAAGTGTTCAGTTCATCGCTGAATGTGTTGAGGAGAATGCAGGTAGGTATCACACAGAGAACTAATGTACATGGAGTGACTACTCAGTTGCATCTACTGTTATACTGTGTACTGCCCCAGTTTTTATTATTCTAAGAGCAAAGTCATCATGTTTCATTGTTTTGATGTATATACAAGGCCAAAAAAGATAAAAAGGGGGGGGGGGGGGGGGGGTATAAACCATTAAAAGGAACCAACCGTTTTCGACAAGTATGTCATCATCAGGGTTAAAAGGCCGTTCGTGGTTTGCATGGTTTTTATACTCAGGTTATTCCCGAAGGGAACAACTGCCCAACATAGCAATTAACTTGTTTGTTCAAAGTTGGGCTCCTTTGTTGGATAATTAGGCCCGAGATGATCTTTCTCTTAAAATAAGATCTTGCTGAACAAAGGACTCTCCACTGGAATGAGTGACTTGAGTTTTCCAAAAGGTGACGTGCTGGTTCCGAGGTGTGGCAGATATTTGAATGTTCAGTTATTCGCACTTCAAAATTTCGCATTGTTTCACCTACATAGTTTTCTCCGCATGAGCATTCTCCTTCGTAAATAACGTGGGACTTGATGCAAATCTGTTTCCGTTCTTCGAAGAGAAAATGCGGGATTAAGGGTTCATCTTCAGATGAATTGTTCGATATGAAATTGGCGATGGTGCAGGATACAAATTTCTGGGGGTAACCAGCATTTGAGAAAGTGGTCTTGATTTCTTTTATGCCGCGATCAAGATTTGTGGAGATGTTTTCAGCTCTGTGTAGGGCTCCTGTAATGCAATTTCTCTTCCATTTGGTTGGTACATTGTACTTCTGATGACCAGTGTGTGGGTAATTTCCCCGGTTTTTGTAGACTTTACAGTCAAAACCGTTGTTGCCGTAGCTGAACGCAGTGTCCAGAAAGTGATCAGGGTTTTCTTCAACAGTGAACTTGATGTTAGGATGATAATTGTTTAGGCGGTCAAGGAGTTGGTCTGGAGTTGGTCATTGTTTTATTAGTATGTTTCTTTTATCCAATCCACTGAAGAGAGATGCAAATCTACCTGTGATTCCCCCCATAAAATTTCTGTTAAACTTTGTTAATCCAGCTGTTATACAAGCATCAAAGCCTGGCTGGTTGGTGCAATATGAGTTACTACAACTGAACATTATGTTCATACCAAAAAAAGAGGGCTCTGTATTTAATAGTGAGGTGGCCATAAGGCAGAAAGCCATTGTCTACAAACTAGGTGCATCTAAGTTATGAGAAATTTGTAATCCATATCACCACATTTAATTAAAATGATCAAACCTTTATAGAGGTAGTGTATGAAGGGTTGTGTAGAGAATCTAATATTTTGGTAAATTTTAAAATATATTTGCTGGCTTGATGTATTCTTGACTTCAAGTTTTAACTTGTTTTCAGGTGCTACACATGAGTATTGTACGTGTATTAGTGATGGCAGCAGGTGGTTCTAAATCCCGTTCACACTCAGAACCTGATGAGTTGGAAAGTTTGGACAGGCTTGAGTCTGAAACTGACTCATTTAAACTGGTCTGGTGAGTCATTTAATTTTTTTTAAATTTGTGTTTATTAATATAATAATTATTTTTATAATGTAATGCCCATGGGAGGAGTATTAGCCCAATGACTATGTTGCTGCCCTTTAGTCCTTAACCAAAGTTTCTTAGTACAATCCCATAGCTAATATCTCCACCCAGGGCCCAGTTGTTCAAGGCAAGGTTAAGCCAACCCAGGATTAGCGTCAATTTTTAATTCTGTTTTATGGCCCAACAACACGGATGCCTTTAAATCTATTTTGCTCTACATTTTGACTTTGGTCGCTATCTAACAGACACCTGGAATTTGCTTTAAAAACTCTTTTGACGTAAGAGAAATAGGAACCTTGATAAAACTTTAATCGCAGGTTAGAATTAACCAGCTTTCAAACAACCGGGCCCAGGAGTTAAACATGGTACTAGTAATTTCTTGGCAAAACATAACAATAAAATGGCAGGAGTAATGAGGTGGTCTTGTATCTCGTCTTTGGTGAATAGTAACATAATCTAACCTCTGCCAATATATACCTGCCATAGAAGGATACCTCCTTTAAGCAGTCAGTTAGTTGTGTTTGCCACCTCACACAATGGTAATTCACTTCCCATTCATGAATGCACAAGAGTACAAAGCAGACACTTAAATCTACACTTAACAGTATCCATGTAAGAAGTTTAACTGTTATAATTATTTGTAGTTGCTCCACACTACAGAACTCTGAGTTAACAATTTGGAGTTCTTGAAAATGACCTTTTTATGAGGGATTTGCTGAATCTTACAGAGTAGGAGATAAAATTCACACCCATTTCCTTGTTGTATTTCAGCAGTAGCATGGATATTTTGATATCCACAGCTGATTGTCATAAACTGAGTCAGGAGAGTAAAGAGCTACTTTGTGCTTCGTGTGAAATGGCCCAGCTACGTTGTGCCAAACTGATCAATGTCAGAGGAAAGGTAAATCAGTGTACCTGTTATCTGTATCATGAGTTCTGTGCTTCATATGAAATATTGCAGCTATGTTGCCCCAAACTGTATCAAAAGTTTATCTTTGAGCTTTGAGTAAACTGAACAGTTCAGTTTACTTGTTTATTTGAAAGGTGAACTCTTCTTGACATTCATCTCTTTATCTATAACGTTTCAATTATAATTTAGTTGTTATATCGTTATTCCTCAAAACATTCACTATAACTGGAAAACACATTTGAATAAGATTATTTTTTTTGTTACCACAGCAACAGCAACAACAATATTTATTCTTCTTTGATGGTGCAAAGAAAATGGTTTTAGAAAGTATAGGTGTATGAAGAAGAACTATTCTTACACTTTGATGTGCTCACCAGGAGAAAATAAAATTTGTTGTAATATATGTTGTAACTATTTTTCTAACAGAGAAAAATGCTGAATGGAAGGCTTTTTACTTGGGGTTTTGTTAGTAGCAGTTTACTTCACATCTTGTTGTACCATTTCTTAACCAAAACACCCAGTCAGACATATTATTATTTTGTCAGTGCATGTCAATACTTTATTTGGTATAACAGGTTTTATTAAATTCTCAATCTTGGTTATTGAGTACTTTCCGGCTTTCTGACTGGTGCAATACTCACAGGTTATCAGTGATCGAGTAACCTTGCTTTTGCCTTATAAGGAATTAAAGTAATTGCTTAAAGTGCTGTGGCATTCAAAATTTTTTGCACAAATTCTGTGAAGCAAGAGTTTTGATTAGAAATGGCATAAAGCAGGTTCGAGGAATTATCTCCCGCAAAAATTAACTTCAGTCACTCGATAATTCAATCTTGGAATCCACAAAAAAAAGCCACGAAGCACGGCATAGACATTAAGATGTGTATCTGTTACATTTATTTTAAAAGTTGCAAGAACTGCAACTCTGTTGATACTTTTACTATTACAAGTTGTTGAATCTTTATCAACTGGAACAAGAAATTCTGAAGAATTTACAGGCGGCACATAGTCTCTCACCCCTGTCCCCCCTCCCCTTTTCTTAAGGTGATTCCATCAAAAAAGAAGTTGTAATGAGAATTTGTTGAAACTTTGCACAGTTACTAATCACACCTAGTACATTAAAAAAATAAAATAAAAAGAGGGGGTCACTGTGTCTGATTTCACGCTACTGGGCTGTAGTATATAGGTACTTTGCTATCTTTAGACAGCAATATTAAAAAAACCTATCCTTGTACTAGAGACACCCATTACTTCAACAAAGTTATAACTAGCAATGAATATAAGCATTATCCTTATGATAGAAGTACAATGTTACGGTAAAACGTCTTAAAATTGCCGTAACAATGAAACTAATTTGAAATAATAGGCAAATCGAGCGTCCGCACGGTTCCAGTGAAACGCCTAAAATCTGGCTGTAGTGGTGAATCAACCGGAATATTTCAACATCGAATAATGAAAAGTTCTTCAAATTTGAATATATCATGTAAAGACGAATTTTCCTTAAATAAATGGAATAAAAAAGTGGGGTCACTGAGTTAGTTTAGGAGAAAACGACCATTTATTTCTCTGAACAGCTCAGCTTCCATAGAAAACCTATCAAGTTCCGAACGCGAGCACTCGTGCATGCGCTAATCACACAAAAAATGATGTGCAGAAACGATGCACAATGCAATTGAATGGATTTACCTTAAGGAAAAAAGGTTAACTTTAGTAGTTCATGGTTTCCCGGTGACCTGTTATGGACAGTTTGCACTTCCGGTATGTAAGGAATTAAATGTATGTATGCGACTTGAGAACTTTGTTTGATTGTAGCCAGTGACCTCTGTACGACTCTTTCAAATCGTTCTTAAACCGTGATATCCTTAAGCTACAACAGGCGGAAAAGCTTTTTGCTCAAAAAGCTTTACTTCTCCTCTTTTGAGCTCAAACTTCATTTTGTCTAGTATTCCTGATTTCACGTAGGGGTTCAGACCAATTTTTTATCGCCAGAAAGCTGTGTTTCTTGAGACATCTGGAAGACATATTCACGTCAATGCTGAGATAGCTAACCGACTCGTGATGTTTATATTTTTGCATGTTAACCAGTGCTCTAATACAGACTAAAATGAATGAAACTTTATTAAATTAGTTTGAAACCGTGGAAAGACCTAAATGAAAGACTGAGAGGTCTTAGACAAGTTTAGACAACCAAAATTCTAAAAATTGGGCAGAACCGAAAAGCAGAAATGTATTTCTGACCTGGTGCGATGGAATCAATTTAGATTGGTGATACTCAGGCCTTGTTTGTTATTTGATTGAGATTTCATCACCACCGAATTTTTTTGTTTACTGTTTTCCTCTTTTTAGTGTTGTAGTCTTTTGGAACGCTGTTTATTAAACTATAGAAGTTAGTTCCAGCTTTGATTCTGTAAGGGCCGGGTTTACAGTGGCAGGTATAGATTTCATAGATTGCTTTCCGTCTCGTGCACTGAGAGAACGCACGTGAGCACGGATGGGCATTGGATGCACACAACTCCCAAGTTCTCGCTAGCCTTTGTAAGCACTGCCCCTTAAAAACGAAATGTCCTCAAAAACAGCTAAATAAACATTTCAACACTTACCTTTACTCAACTTCAGTACGCCGCGAAACTCAAAACAACAAAATTACGCTTCACATGCAAGAATGGTCATGTCACCAACAAATCGTCCGGTATTTGAAACATTAGCTTTCAATCTCGTAAAATCCACGTCATTATAACGAGCCTGATTGTTTAGAGCCCATGCGGAGACTAAGTCTACTGACTTCCGATAATTTAGGAAATGTGCCTTGCATTTTATGAGATGGCAGCACCGCCTAAAAACCCGGCTGGTATTGTTCACAAGAAAGCAGTATCAAAAGAGCAAATTCAGAAACTCTTTGACAAAAAACAGTGAACTTGGTTTGGCCAACAGCTAAAATCGAGCCAACTCCAAAGAAAATGACCACTTGAGCACTTCAGAACTCCAAATTTGAAGTCTTTGATAAGTTAACTTGACAGTGAAGAACTAGAATTTCAGTGAGAATGATCGCTTTTAAACTTTTCATTTTGCATTTTCAGGTGCTTGCTTGTGTTCTGACATGCAAATTGTGACAGTACTGTTATGTGATCTTTGATGTCAGTCGCTGACCAGAAGTTTCAACGTCAATAATCATTTTGTAAAATTTTAATTTTGAAATACAGTGCTTTCAATAAGCACCGACGGCCGACGAAAAGCGTCGGCTATTTCGCTCAGAGAAATCGGCTACTTTTCCCCTAAATTGAAGTAATTACAGGAAGATTCTTTCAAACCCATGTTTATATAGTCGGTTACTCTACTCAAACCAGCTGCCTACTTCAAATTTTATTGAAACCCCTGGAAATAAAATTGAGCAGTGATAGTCAAAATGATTGCGAGCATTTAATAAGAAAAATATTCTACTTGTGCTTGTTATATATGAGATGATTATAACCAACTCCGCACTACATGCCTTACCTCATATACAACATGCAGTCATGGAAAAATTGACAAATAGAATTGGTGGCCAAAAGCTGATGTGGACCTGCTTACCTACCTTACCTACCTTAAACAAAAGAAAAGAAAACGTGCCAGGCTCTTACATATAGCATTGAAAAGTACAGAGGTTGAAGCCTGAATCGAGCCCAAGAGTAATTCTGATGTGCTACTGTACTGTAGGCTGGTTATCTGGACAGTTTATCATCGTCAGAGTTTGTCAGGCTAACTCGCATGGTGGAGGACTTTGTGATGGACTGTGAGAGGATCTGTGGACGACAGAGTCACAGCCTCAGAGCAACTCTTCTCACACAGGCCAAGAAATTTGTGGAAAGATTCCATGAGGAACGTAAAAATAAACTAAGGTAACATAGTAAACATTCGGATATACATGTGCCGCAGGTCATATAATGAAGAAAGAATTTTACGTGTTTCAACCAAGTGGTTAACAAATGTTTAGTCAAATGCATTAAACCTTTTTTAAAAGGTTTAAACAGTTGGCTGTAACATTTGCTACCTCAACATGCAGGACTAATAGTGACTTAGTGTTTGACTCCCTTCCACGGTACCTATTGAATCATTTGCAAGAAGTATTATTATTTTAAAATAATAATGATAATAAATAATGATATGATGACAATAATAATGATAATATTAAGGATGGTGCCTCCTAATACAGATGTATTTTTGCAAAGGTTATGACTATGGGGGAAAAGCAGATCTAAGCAAGAGTTACTGGAATCCAGAAAGAAAAAAGTGGGTAACCACACATTTTACAGAGATAATTAAGCAACCGTAATTCTAAAAAAGCGTTAAAATACAAAGAATGCATGGCAATTTCTTTCCAAATTTGAGCTCAATTATCTCTGAAAAATGCATGGTTACCCCCAATTTTCTTTTTGGATTCCGATAGCCCTTGGTAAGATCTACTTTTTCCACGCAGTCATAAACCACGCAAAAATATTGTTGTATTGGTGGGCAAATTCCTTAAGAAACCTGAATATCCCGAGATGTACAGAATGTATGCGCAGTAACAAAAGGAGGCACCATCCTTAATAACCTTTATTTAAGTGTCATAACAATAGCAGCAGTTGAAAAGAAAACTTAAAAAAAAAACTAAGTGCGGGCATTTGATGGGTCGGTTGAAACGGAACCTGTCAAATTGTACACAATCACACTAATCACAGTATATGTAAACTACAACTACCAGCTTTTACTTTAGAAAGCTCAAAGACATATTGCAATCAGATTACGATGCTAGTTCTCTGAAACTATTATTGCGTTGGGCTGTAGATTGCTATGATGGAAATTGATTGCAATTTGGAAAAAATGGCTATTGTTTCAAGTTTTTTCGATGACTGTTTGTTGGCAAAATCACAAGGAAACTGATTGTGGGTTGTTCTCAGGTCATTTCCTAAGTTATGCTTCTGCATTCTTTGCTTATCTTTATGTGAAACTATTAAATCACTTAATTCCACCAATGCTTCTAAATCAGTGTGCAAAACATTTTTGTTTAGAAAATGGTACTTTTGACCTTTAATTTTAAGGTTACAATTAAGGTTTTTTGAGGGTCGAAGTTCTTTTGTGAAAAGCATAGGAAGCAATGTTTTGGGGCTTTCAAAAAACTTCATTATTATTCGCTATTATGTTTTTTGTTTTATTTTTATTTTTAGTTTAATATTAGATAATGAAAGATGGAAGCAAGCAGATGTTCCATCAGAACTACAGTCTTTAGTAGATTCTTTAGTTGATGGTAAGAATCATTTAAACTTTTGATTTGCTTCATTCTATTATTAATACCCTTTTCTGTACGGTTTGGAAAATAATTTTATTGCCATTACTTTCACCAGGTATCTACCCACGGGGCAAAGAACCCAAATTCTCCATAGGTATGTGTGAAAATTGAAATACTGTTCAAGATACAGTGAAATAACAGCAGTCTTGGATAACTAACAAGTGTTTTCCATGTATTCTTATGGCACCAGATGAAAGAAGTTTATTAAACATGAAGAAATTTTATCTTTGGTGATCACTTCCTTTATTCTCATAACCTGCATGAGTGACCAAGAAGTGATATTTTGAGGAGAAATTACATACTTGTTGTGATCAGTTGCAGTGTATTAGCTAGGTCTAAACCACAAGACACTCAAGTGTATATCTCTTTCTTGAACTGTGACAGGTCCCACCATTCCTAATGAACAGAAACCATCACCAGATTTAGTTGTAAATGGACAAAGATTTGCAGTTGTTGGGTAAGTGGTAAAGTCTGTAGTCAAATAATACTCAACAACCAAGGCTGGTGTATGAGCCAATACATTAGAGGGGTATAGGGAGGCACGACCTGGGAGCAAAGGCGGGGCGGAAGTGTACAGGAGGGGAGAAAACAGGGTGTGGGACCCCCAAGATGACAGGAAGCAGGACAATTGGGAGAAAAATTACACAACATTGCACAATATTTTGCAATTGAAAAAAGGGGAAAGAGGCGGGAGCTAACAATCGGAATTGAGGGGTACGGGACACAGGAAGTTTAAACTCCCTGACTGTAGGACGGCGTTGTTACTGATGAACATGTTAGTGGAATACTGCCAGTTTGTGGATTTCATACTGGATATCATATCTTTGTCATTTCTGTTTCTGACTGTAGGACGGTGTTGTTACTGGTGAACATGTTAGTGGAATACTGTCAGTTTGTGGATTTCATACTGGATATCATATCTTTGTCATTTCTGTTTCTTACTGTAGGACGGTGTTGTTACTGGTGAACATGTTAGTGGAATACTGTCAGTTTGTGGATTTCATACTGGATATCATATCTTTGTCATTTCTGTTTCTTACTGTAGGACGGTGTTGTTACTGGTGAACATGTTGGTAGAATACTGTCAGTGTGTGGACGACACTCCAATGTTGGTAACCGATATCATGAATAAACTGTTTGAAATTCTAAAGGTGAGTAACAAAGTGGCTATTAAATTGAATTTCCGTCTGGTAATAGAGTGAATTCGTATAACCTGTTCCTTATATGCTAATGAGGCACATAATATTCTAATTACCGGTTTGGGTACAGCACGAACGATTCACGATTGAAATGCATACCTGTGTTCAGCATACGCCGAAGAAAATAAGCATTTTAAAAAAGATACGGAGTACAACTGCAGAAAAAAATACTTGGTACACTAGGTTTCAAGTTGTCGATCATTTCAAAAAGGACGCTACAAACTCCCCAAGGTAGCTCGCTTTACGTGTACCTGAATCACACGAATCTCGACATTTTGAACATGCAACAGTGAACTAAATTTCAGTTCAACGCTTCTCTCGCGTAACCCACATGCAGCCCTGCGTTAAATTAAAAGGCTGACTTTCTGTTCAAAGCCTGTGGAACACTCGTGCCGGTACTTTTGCACGCTGGTATGCAAACAGTGGAAGAAAAGAATAGCTCATTTAAGGCTTGTTATTTTCAAATGTTCACAATTAGGAATTTGAAGCAATGGTTTCAGTTGTGCGTGCTCAGTTTTTTTAATTGTTCTTCTCATTAGCATTTAGGGATTCTCATTAGCATATAAGAAACGGGTTATGCGAATTCACTCTAATAAATAGCGCGAAGTTTACTTTGTTGGGAAAACATATCATTAAAAAGAAAAATTATTCTTGAACACCAACAAATAAACGGAAAGTTCTTCAAATCTTTCGGAACTCTTCCAAGTCCCTTTGTCAACGATGGGCTGCAAGATCAATTTTTAACTCACCAAAGGATATGAGATCGTCAGATGTTCCGGAACATACCAACTGGCATCCTTTGAGCTACTGCTATAAGTTAGCTCTGTTAAAGCTAATGCATAAAGCATTTTACAGCAGATTCCCACAGGTATTATCCGACCCTATCGCAATAAAGTGTGCCCCAGGGAATTCTTTGCGAGCGCATGACTCCCTAACAGTGCCACGCTTTAACACTAATTACGGTAAAAACGCCATCGCTCATAAAGGCCCAATACTGTGGAGTGCTATTATTGCCCAGGACAAGGACTTCGCGGATACGAACTATAATAGACTGCGAGTAGTCTCTAATTTTGGCGATTGTGATTGTGGGGCGGGCAAAATACACACGCGCGCGCGCGAAAGTTCGAGGAAAGTTCGAACTTTCGCGCGCGCGCGTGTGTATTTTGCTCGCCCCACAATCACAATCGCCAAAATTAGAGACTACTCGCAGTCTAAACTATAAGGACCTGGCAAAGAAAATCCGCTCGATCGATATTTTCAAGGAGTTAACTTTTAGAAGACTTCAGTAACAATGGCCAATTTAGATGTACGGATTTTAATTATATAAAGGGGATTTTAAAATAGGATCAAAGGTGCGAGGATTTTGCTGTGTATATTTTTTTGTATAAAGTTTAATTTTAGTTTTTATTAGTTTATATTATTATTATTATTATTATTATTATTATTATTATTATTATTATTATTATTATTATTATTTTGCACGACCCCACAAGCTCCAGAGCTTTAATTTTCATCGTGTTGAAATAAAGGCTGTCTGTCTGTCTGTCTGTCTGTCTGTCTAACTGTCTGTCTGTCATGTAATTAGTGCTATGCAGCCTCGTTTTGGTGACGAAGATCGCTCTGTAGACGGAGGGGAGGTGGTAACCTTGGAAGTAAATGGCCTCGCGGATTTTGCGTGACAGTAGGTGGTTCTCTTGGCCTAAGATCTGACCCAATCAATGGAGTGCCCTGCACTCTTGACGTGCTGCGAAATTGTCGTCGGGATGCTTGCACTGACTAGCGTTGTTCATTAAACCTAGTGCTGGTCTCCACGCGGTTTCCTCGATATATTCTTCATCACAATGTTGGCATTTGATGTTGTATAGATGACCCCACACTTATCCTCATCCAAAATTTGATATTTTGGCCTTGCAAGGTGTTCGAAGGGTGCGATGTGGCTTTAAAAAACACGCCTGCACCCCATGTTTGCTGAAAATTCTTTGCAGCTCTTCAGAGAGACCATTGTAGTATGGGAGTACCACGAGTTTTTGTTGAAAGTGTGCTCCGGGCATTTTTGCTTTGATTTTCGTTTAAGGGTGTTTTCTATTTCTCTTTCACAGATGTTCAACTCCAGAACATGCCAGTTGGTTCTTGGAGCAGGCGCTCTTCAGCTTGTCGGACTAAAGACAATCACTGCCAAGCACCTAGGTATTTACAACCAATAATATTCAAACAGTTTGCAGTTAATGAGCAGACCTTGAGTTGCCAAACAACTAACGTGCGCCCTTTCAAGACAAGAGATAGGTTCCCCAGATAAAAGGCTCTGAGAAACGTGCAATCCTTATTACGGGCATCCCACGAGTGCTAGGCAAAATTCCCCCATAGTGCAGTGTGTGACAGCTAGGAAATAACTAAGTTTTGTTTATTGTGAATGCATTTTTAGGATTAATTCAGTTTCAAGGTGTCATTGCACTGTGTCGTGTGCATAGCGACAAAAGAAAAGACGAAATTAAGCATCGTTTTTAATGTAATCTGTTGTAGTTAATTGTTTAAATTTGTTGCCGAAGGAAACCACTTAACTGGCTCAGTGGCTGTAAATACGCCACGTGGCTCCTTATGGTGGCCGTGCGCTAATAACGCGAGCTTTGGTAACCTGCGCGCGCGAGTTGACGCGAGTTCATGCAATAATCACCCCCAACGACCCACCTTAAGTGAAGAACGTGAGAGAAAATGAGGGCAATTGTTTGTATTTTTCAGTAATGCTTGACGTACATGTGTTTTGATTTGTAATTTACAGCTCTTGCTGCACGGTGTTTAGAAGTTGTTACAATTCACATGCCTGTGTTCAAAGCGCATTTTGAACAAAGACTTCCGCCAAAACAGTATGTGCTGTTATCACAGTTTGATCAGATACTTAAGGTGAGGAACATGGCCACTGTGTTCATACAACAAACAAAACAAAGATAACAAACAACTGGTGCTATGTGCGACGGGTCTCCAAGTGGAAAGATAGAGAAGATTTAAGCTCGTACCTGTAGAAGATGAGGAAAACATGTGCACTTGTTTTGTTTTGTTCAGTCATGAAGCAGTCGCCAAAGAATGGGAGTTTGTTTCCTCCGCTTTACATTTCTCTTATCTTTATGGACATGTGTGGGCTTCTTTTCTGGTCCTTTCTTTTCTTTTCTCTCTTTCTCCTTCGCGGATGATCCGCCATGAAGCCAAATTTCCCTTCCGCACACATGAATACGCGTATGGTGTGTTCCCTTGTGTTTTGTTCTCACAGAGGACAGTAGTGTCCGGAGATTACCTTGGAGAAGGCTAGGTAAATTTCAGTCGAGACGGTTGCAGTCTTGGTCAGCAGTAACAACCCTAAGACAAGATTTCTGGCTGACGAAATGTCAGCTTCACAAACGATTTTATCCTGCGTACAGGCTCCTGTATTTGAGTTTCTCACAAGCGTCTTTTGGGAACAGCTACAAGTTTGCTTGCCTGCAACCCGAAGCGCTTATTGACTCGTAAGATACTCGGGCAAAACTCAATCTGCGGACCCTGCTCTTAGACCTGAATTTTCTCCAGAGTGACACTACTAAGCCTTGTCTCAAAACGAAGTACTAAGTGACTTGGAAACCTTCACGGTTTGATTGATTTGATTGGCAGTAGTTACATTTCAGTTTAATAGGTGGGTTTACTCTGCTGTTTTGTTCCCACAGGATTACAATAATCACCGCCAGGAGCTGTTCAGTAAGATTGTGAACCTCATGGAAGAGCTCTTCAAAAGCATTTTTTCTAAGGTATGGTAAATTGCCTTCTTGTTTAACCTTCATTGTGTGTCCTTTGTCTTTAATTTAAGTACTTTTCAACTTCAACAGTGGGAAGTGAAAGCTCCAATGCCGTCCCAGGCCATGCGCGGTGCTGTCAAACAAATCACAAAACTCCACGAGTCTTTATCATCTGTTTTACCTGAAACTCAAGTTGAGGTGAGTTGATATCCATGCCGCTGTTTTTCAGTGTGTATTTTTGTCGGTGGTGTTGCTGAGCTGGGCAGTAAATTATCTTAACTTCGTCAAGCACTTAACAGAGTTTTCATTTTTATGAAAGTGGCCTTTGTTTCTCCTTCAGCAACGAAGCAACAGTTCTTCTTTTACGGTTTACTGGTCTAGCCGTAAGGTAGCTATGGCTGGTTTAAGGCAGCTGTGAGGCCAAGGAAAAGAAAGGAAAATTGAAATTTATGGTTTTGTTGCGCTTGTTGTTTGTTTGTTTATTTGTTTTGCTCGACAGTAAGTGAAAGAATTTCATTAAAACTGACGTTGCACAATAAAATAGTCAGCCCTCCTTTGTTTTATGCATCTGTCGTGTTTTCCTTTTCTTTTCTCTCTTTTTTTAATTTTCTTTTCTCGCGACTTGTTTATTCGGAGGAGAGAACTTGATTGGAGCCGGATGAACTCAAAAGTGAAAACATCTCTGGAAAATTACCTTTAAATGTTTAGACAGGAATTTTGACGCTTAGTTTTTTTTTTTTGTTTTTTTAATTTTTAGTCAATATTCCGAGATATCAAAAGAGCGTTCAAAGAAAGTCTGGCGCACAAGCTCGACAAACTGGGAGTGAGCAATGATGGCGGACCACAGCACGGGTAGGTACCCTATAACTGTTGGTGTCCCTGGACAATGTAACAATTTACCAAATCAAAGAAAAAAATTGAGTTGAACAAGTTTGTCTTGCTAGTAGCTACAAAGTACCTTTCCCTCTTTTAAAAAATCAATTTTCCTCCAATCATTTTTAACCTGATAGACTTCTAAGAAGTCACTAGTTGAATAGTTTATGTGCTTGAATGCAAACAGGGTTGTGTGTGGGTGTCCTGTGTAACCAACACTGCTCAAGGTTGTTCATAGTCCCCTACTTTTCTCGTGAATTCAGTGACCGAGTTCGTTCGCCGAGTTTTAACTGTTCTTTTTGATTTGGCTCCACTGACCTTAGCGCGCAAACTAGGCCAACGATTGGGGAAACGGAAGTAATCAAACTACCACCAGACTGGGGCAGAATGAAAAATTGAGAAGATTTTACTTTTCATTTCAGACTTGTCACTTCTGATCTCGCGTTCTTCAAGGAAAGCCTGAAGAATCTCAGTGGACTGGGAGATGTCAGTAAAAGCCTGGATGACTTGTGGAGAAAAGTAAATGAGCTGAGAATCAACAGAGCTTCACCATCTACGGGAAGAAAGAATCTCTTACAAAGATAACATTTGCTGAACATACCAACGTGTGATTCACATAACATAATGCTGCAGCAAGCGATAACTACACAGATAGGCTGTTGAGTCGTTTTCATACTTTTCTACAGTAGACTGAATTTTTCTCCGGAAACTCAGTAAATTAAACCAGATTCTCCAACTGGTAAAACAAGAAATGTACGCGAGCGAGTAAAGAGATTTATCTGTTATTAAGTTATCTTTCAACTGGAGACTATTCACCGAGGTTCATCACTCTGTCAGCGAGTCGTTCGCCGACAGAAAAAAAGTATTTATTTAGACCCGAAAGCAACTCTGGTCATTCGTGATCGTCTCAGCCATGAGACTGCAAAGCAATAAAGGACAGTCACTCAAAATTCATATCCCCTGTACCAAATGCACCGCAGTTAAAGTCAGTGTCGAACATTTTGATCAGAGTTAATACACAAGGAATCTATTTATGACAACGAAATATTTTTAGTGAATCTGTTGTACAGAATTGTTTGAAGTGGTTAAAATAGTATTTTTAGAGGCTGGAAAATAAAGTCAAATACGTTTAAGGTTACGTTTTAATTAGTAAACGAATGAAATAAAAGTCTAACTCTACAATGCTTTGATGTATTTTATCCTCGTTATAGAAATATTTGATCAGTTGTTTCCCATTTTCAGTTCCTCGTGACTCTAACCTTGACGTGCCAATACGAGTTTGCAAACTTAAGTTCTCCGTGTGAAGGTTGTCCAAAGAGTGGATAACTCTATCCACCGGATAAATCACTATCCAGTGGATAGTGTACTTTGTTCTGTTGTCATTTATCTGCTAGGTAGCTATTTATCCGGTGGACAGCGTTATCCACCCTTTGAACAACAGGGCCAAGAAGCTCAGCCCAGTCTTAGCGCGGCCTATTTCTCTCTCGGTCTAGGAGCATGCGAGGGCCTGGCAACGGTGACGGAAATTCGCGCCAAAAATCCAACCACGGAACGTACCACAGAACTGGGGTGACTGGTGCTCAGTCTCTTTCGGCAGTCCGCACAAATTAGAGGCAGTTTTTTAAAGGGACTATGTCACTGTTTTTCAGAACACGACTGCAGAACCTGAAAACGGTGGCCCAGCGTTTTCAAGTAAAGACACTCGTAATAGTTTCACTGCACTAATGTAATGTCTTTGAACAAAACTGTACCATTACTTTTAGGGTTTTTTTAACCCAAATATGACTTGGCTTTTCAAAGTGTTGGTAAAAATAGCTGACATAGTCCTTAAAGCTTAGGAATCGTCGGACATTAAAGGTATGCCATACACTTATTGAACAGTAGAATAGTTCTCGACTTTTGTTTTCTATCTCAAAACACTTCTGAACACAATTTTTGTCACGATAAACTATAGTGGATTTGGATAAAGTTCATATCACGCTGGCAGATTTCTCTACTAGATTTGGCAGTCCCCACAAGGATTAATATTGCCCTGTTCCATGCCAGTATGGCCTTGGTTTTCTTCTGTATTTGAGTCCTGTTCTTCTGCTGGGACGTCCTTATTCAGGTGCTGTTTGGAATCCGTGTTAGCGTCTTGTTCTCGTGCAATGTTCTTATTGCCCCGTAGTGTCTCTTCTGTTTTAGAGTCCTGTTCTTCGGGCGGGACGTTCTTATTTCCCTGCAGTTTCACCTCGATACTAGAATCCTGTTCTTCGGCCTTCTTATTGCCTTGCTGTTCTTTTTCTTCTGTGTTAGAGTCCTGTTCTTCTAAAGCAACGTTCTTATTGACTTGCTGTTCGATGTCGCCGTTCATATCTTCTTCTTGTGAATCCAACAACTCCTCAAGTTTGGGTGGTTCGGGAACCCCTTCCTTTAAGATTGCCTCGTGTATCTCCTCGTCTGTGCTAAGGATTGCCTTTACGAGTGCCTCGTCCATCTCCACATCTGTCCAGTGAGAATGAATGAATTTGTTAATTTAATATGGTATTTTAAAAGCAGAAATGTGTTAATGACTGTAGCGCACTAGACTAGTATGTAATGACTTTGATATCGATATATATTTTGCGATGCGTTGAGGAGTTGAATGTTAAAAATCCATACCTTTCGAGATTGCTGTATTTTTGTCAGAAAACAGATGTAACTGCCTGTTACACACCTCCTTTAAGGTGCCGGTAGAACTTCAATCAGTAAATGCCCTTAACCCCAAGCCAATTTCTGAGCGAAAGCTGGCTGACTGATTAGCCCACGGTTTTTAACAGGAATCTAAAAGTACGAGTCCAGAAGACATGTTCCTCTCTCTATTTTTTTTTTAATTGTTGGGGAGATGTGAGAGTCCAGTTGACTATTAGACTCCCTTCTGACTAAAAGCATGTCTTGCATGTCCTGGGCAAGGTTTCAGATTGTAGAAATTGACCTTTGAGGGTCCATTAGGTAAACCTGCCATGAACTAGCATCCGGTCCGGGGGCGGGGGGGGGGGGGGGACCAGCAATACTTTCAGTTGCTTCATCCCGCCGTGTGCGCTGCCTGTGGGTCGTGTGTGACTTAACTTACCTTACCTGTTTTCACAAAGAGGGACTGAAATGTTTGAGCTTCATATTCACGAACTTTAATTTGAGAGCTAATTGGTGTAAAGTTACTATTCTGAGGCACGGTAAATTAACCTTGTAGTGGAAGTACCGACATAGTAGAGGTCGTGGGTTCAAATCTCGTTCAAGGCTGAATTTTTTTCAGGTTGTTCTCATTTCCTATTTCATCCGCAATTCACATATATGATTATTCCCAGAGCAAGGAATCAACATATTCAGTTATCATAAAACAGGGTAACGAGCAGCGTGACTACATGACAGTCAATTATAGCGTGACATTAGAATTGCGTGCGAAGTATAAAATAAAGGTATTCGTTTCCCTTTCCTTCAAAGACAACATATCCTGACAAGTCTTTTTCTTGCATTTTTTAAGTATTCAAGTCCTGACAGGCGTGAAAAAAACTTGCAAAATTCAATAGGTCTCTATTAGAATGTTTTGTCACATATCTGTTGCTGTTAATCTTGCGTTCGGTTCGAGATGTTTACGGCGTTGCGTTACATTCCGAAGGTTCAAATTACAAGCAGCTGTCAACTATGCAAATTTGTTCAACATGAACAACCCCGAAGTAACGTTTGGTATCTTGTTAAGATTTTACTCTAATTCCTTGATCACCACTGCAACTTGGATTTTTAATACTAGTTTCATTCGAGTTTGCAGTTTTAGGAATAGCTAGGAACAAGCCCCCGCAAATTCCGATTTTACGCACGCAAAAATTAACACTGCAAATTTTAAATTCGCCGTTAGATGGAGACAATCCCGAAGTATTTTATGCTGTTTTACTATTGACAAGTCGGCTTTTCACTATCGTTATAAACTTGGGCTTCAAATAGATATTGCCAGTTTTTACTGTTTTTATTGTAATTAGAGAGTAACGTTAGTTTCATGAAAAACTTGAAATATCTTTGATCGTTACTTGCGATAGAAAGTTTTCATGCGGGTAATCGGCCGGGAATTACCGTACTTCCGATTATTTACAAAGTGTTTCTGTGTTTCATTAAGTCTAGTTGGTTCGTTGCGGCCACGACGTTCATACTTAAATCTCAAAATGACAAGTCCGTCTTGTGTTTAATTTCTGAAGTAAAATTAAATAGTTCATGTTGATCGTGACTGGCGAATGCAAAGCACTTCAAAGCCTGGGCGTCGTACTCCCATAGTATAAGCTGTGTCTTGATTCTTTATTTATATTGTATTAAATTGTCTATGTTAATTTCTGATCTCTATTCTCTGTTAAACTGAGCTGAGTTAAATAAATTATCTTGTCTTGTCTTGGGTATGTGCCGCTGATAAGGTAAAGGTTTTAGTGTCTCGCTGGCACACCCCCACCCAGGAGCTCACAAAATACACCCAGGGTATGCCTGACAGATAAGCTCGAAAGAGTCACGGAAAACATACCCTCTGATTCTCCTGCTTTATGACGTTCTTCTTTTTTATCTTTCACTGACTCGTGTTCCTTCTCCTGTTTATCTCCCTCTTGTTGCTGACCGCTTTCAAACTTATCAGCGGACGGAAAGTACTTTGGTAAAAGTTGCTGATAGACATCCAGATCCCCTCCAAGAAAAACGCAAAAGATTATGCGATCCACCTGCAGAGATAATGGATTCCTCTGTTTGTCTTTTGATTCTTCACCAGCATCACAAGGTTGGTGTTTCAAATTCACAGAACACTTTCGTTGGTGATCTGTGGGTTACAAACTTCATATTTTTCGATTTGCCTAGGTTCCTGTTGAGACGTGGCCGAGTGGTTAGGGGTGCTTGTTATTCAGAGCGTCCCGAGTCTCTGACCACTAACCGTACTTATTACGCTGTGGAGCTATGTTCAAAACAACTGTCACACTTTCTGAAAAACAGTTTGGTCAACCTCTCACCAGTTGAGCTTTAAGCTTCTTTAAAATATTCACGTTCAGTTTTTCCATTTTTCTTTCCGCAATTTACAGTTTTGTCTGTCTTCCACTTGCTTTGATCCGGGAAAGCTTTAACATTGATCCCTTTTATTTTCGTGTGGGTTACAATTTCGTTCCTTTCGTAGCTTTTCGTGCCGAAGGATCGCAAAAATTAATCCAAAGATTGGGAAGGTAAAAGTTTTACTCTCTTATTTGCAACGTCATAAATTTAGGTTAGTGATGATAACGACAAAGATTTGCTTCGGGTTATACACGTGTTGGCAACTCTATTTCTTGGACTGCAAGCTTTGCATTTTCCTCAGTTTTGTATGCGACCCATCAAGTATCACGAACAATTAAGCCGCGAAAATTAAGCCAGCCAATTTTGCAGAACTTTCACGCGTTTTAAAACCCACGAAAATTAAAGACATTCGTTGTTGTTGTCGTTTTTTGTTTTGTTTTTGTTGTAGTTGTTGTTGTTTTTCAAATCTGTTTGTTGCCTCCATTTGAAACAACTGGAGAAAGTCTGGCACATCACATGTTTAAATCGAATATTCTGTTTGTCCAATAAAATTGAAATATAAAACATACAAGACAAAACATATAAAGCAAAACATACGAGGTCTGCATATTTGTTTCCCTTTTCATCTTCATGCTCGAGCCACCTGCGGACAGTGTTCAAAGCCACAGAGGATGCATCATAGATTGGGTAACCTGTGAACAACAAAGTAAACAAACCCTTGATTTGCACAAAAACGCGTGAACAGGTTACAAGCTAGAAATAAGGACACAACATTGTACGTTATGACCATGTGATCAGTTGGTTTTTCTTTCTCACTGAGTTCCCAAACAAGTGGTAGCTACTTTTCTTTACTGGAGCACCAGATCTTACTGCTTGATAGGAAGAGAAAATTGTAAGAATTACCAAGAATTTCCTTACCATAAATTCCGGTTGAAACACAACAGAATGCCTGCATACGAAGATACAGAGATCAAATGACAATCTATTATTATCAAATTATCCTACTTTAAAATTTCACCTTTTACCTCAAATGATTAAATGGTAAATTGTGAGCTATTCTTTAACATAGTTTTTTGAACTAATCTTAATTAACTAATCCCGAATTTTTTTGGTTTGATCTAGGGTAGTAAGGCACAGCCTAGAGTCTCGCCAAGCACTGTAGCCCAGACGTAAGTCGTGTTTATCTTTTTTTTAATTCCCTGAAACACTAATTCAAGTTAACCTAATGACTTGTGTATTTTTATTGAGAATGAGGTTATCCTACTCCATAAATTGTATATTTATTGTACTCAATTTGTATTGTACTAAGTTAAATGAGTAATTCCTTTAGTACCACCCACAAATAGGTAGGTGTTAATGATTTGATGTGTAATACAGTGGAATCCTGCCTGAAAGCAACCGTGTTAACATAAGGACATCGTTATCACAGCCGATTTATTTTGGCCCAAAACAGAATCTCACGCATTCGTTTTTCTTTTGTACATATCAGTAAATATATGAGCTGACAAGTTGATTAGACTAAAAAGGAAAATAGTTGAAGTTAGCATAGCCTGTTCTCATAAGACTCCAATCAAATCTTTCTTACCTCACAAAAGATAGTTTTTAGCAAACATTACACCTACTCTTAGTCTAACTGAATCTTCTCTTACTATGTACACCTTTGTGTTTGTGTGCTTAAGATATTTCAAGATATTAACACAGCAGATCTCAAATCTCACAGCTATCTCACAAGTTTTCAGTTATTTAATCTCCCACTCCATTTTCAGTTCTTACCACTGATCGGAGGCCATACTTTTTTACCAAATGTAAGCATTTCTTGTAGCAGCTCTTTAATGCTTTTTCCTGTTTTCCAATTGGTCCAACAGTGTGAATGACATCTTAGGAGAGCAAAACAAAACATCAGCAACAATAATGCTCAACTATCACAAGAAAAGTAAAATATCTGAAAGCCGTTTTTTAGCAAATTGCAATATGGCCAGTGATGATGATGATGTTGTTGCTGATTTTGATCCTGATGTTAAAGCCAGTTTCACTGCTATATGTCGACACAGGTTTTTTAAAGATGATTCACCCATCTTGATTCTTTCACAATAACCAAGCAGTGATGGAATTTAGCAGGATCGTCTGCTTTTTTATGATTGTATATACCTCAGGAAATTAGTATTTCTTTTGTAAACTCATTTCACATGCAAATTTCCAGAATTATCTTATGACCATGGGTGAATCAGGGCATGCGAATCATTCGAATTCGCACGTCATGATTCGCCTATAGTCACAAAATAAAGATGAAAAATTCCATGCAGAGTACACAGAGGAATTACTAACTTCCTGAAATAAAAATATTTGTAAAGAACTGGAAGATCTGCAAATTTCCAGCATGTTTTGGTATTATGCACGAATCAATGAAGGGCATTAATCAGAGGCCGCAAATCATGATTTTGACATGCTTGCAAAACCCAGGTCTACTTTGTAAATAGCAACAAAATCAGCTGTAATGCTGATGGTAATAGTAAAAGTGATACCGATGGTGATGCTAGCAATGATTCTGTTAACCATGGCAACAGCAATTATGATGATAACAGTGATGGTGACTGTAATGATGATGGTGATGGTGATCAGTGGTGATGGCAAAGGTCACAATGATGGCAATTATGATGATCAGTGATGCTGGCAATGATGGTGGTGGTGGTGGTGATGGTGAAGATAAACTTAAGGCGATAGTGATAGTGAAGGCCTGGAAGTGACAATGGTGACGATGACGGTGATGATGAAGATGATGGTCACAATGATGGTGACAATGAAGGTGATGAGTGGCAATGGTGATGATGATGATGACTAAAAACTCCCAGCCTTACAACACCTCTAAAAACAAAAATGGGACATTATCTGCAAACTGCAACTTACATTTGGCTGGTAACTTATGTCCTGTCAGAAACCAAAAAATGGAAAACAATAGTAGGTTATAATGAACTAAATTACTTATGGTGAACCCATACTGTAAATCAGAGTGTTTGACAGCAATAAGCCTTTGCCTCAATCATTGTTTGGGGAGTACAAAGAAACAATATACAAGAAAACATTATTTCTATCTCAGTCTATTACTTAATTCATCCTCTTTGCCTATTACATTACAAGTAAGCATTGAGATAAATTTACCATAGAAATCAGCTGCACTTTTTTACCCAAAGTTTTCATTCCAAATTAAAAGCAGTAGTAAGTCGTGGATATTTGAGTCCTAAAGCATGTCTGGTTATCAACAAATGACACAAATTGTTGTATGAATTACCAACCATCACCAAAAGTTCAGTTGAGCCAAATCACTGCAATCAAACTTAATCTCTGAACTATTTTCAAACCATTTAAACTTGACGTGGGTTCCATTTGCTGGTTTTGAATAAGGTAGGCAGGGTTGTCCACAACTTTTCAAGTAGCAGGCAAAAATTTCTAAGTAGCCAGTACATTTTAAGTCCCCAGAAACGAAATTTCCTTGATTCTGAGCACAAATTTCCAATAGTGCCAGTTCCAAAAGTAATTGTAACTTTTCAATTTTATTTGTATAAACTCATGCCTTCAGTGATTTTCTACATGTAATTCCCAGAACTCAACATCATGAACTAATAACTTGTCTTAAAAAAATATATGTATATATATCACAAAAGTAGCCAGCACAAACGACCCAAGTAGCTGGTTAATTCTGCCGGCAGCCGGCTGTTAGGGAGAAGCCTGGGAAGGACTCAAATCTGATACCAGCAAAAAACTTTTTCACCCCCAAGTTAAGGCACACGGTCTCACCTGAAGTGATCTTTGCATCTCCTGTGGAACAGCCATCAAGAGAAGCACATTCCTCTCGTAAAGTTGAACCTGCTGCACGATGGATACAGCCGTCAACTAGTAAACAAATCAAAAAACACATTCGTGACCTGAATCAATATGCATGTGCTCTACTTCAATAAGAAAAAAACAGTAAGGAAAGGGCTGGGAAATCTCCCAAAATGACATTCAACTGTATTTTAAATGGACAGAATACTGTACTGCCAAAATAAGAAATTTTGCTTTTGTAACCTGGTTTCCATATTTTATTCCCAAATGCAACCAAATAAACAATTTAATAATAATAATAAAATCTCTGTGGAGTATACCATGAAAGTGGTTTGGGTATAAAGTAGGGATTACAGGGACAGAAGTGGATCACAGTTTGTTAAAATAATTTTATTTTGGGATGCGCATTCCAGAAATCAAAACTATAATTCACATGGCATTTGTCTGCCATTATTTGCTCTCTCAAGTTTATTTCTTTCCTTGCTTTCATTATTTTTAGAACTTTTGTCCTCCTATTTCAATATAACAAAGCAAGCTTTGAGAAAGTTCCTGGCCTTGAAAACTTGATATTTTAGCCAGGATACTTTTCCTTTTTAATCACTAAATATCAAATAGTTAATCCATACCTCCACCTCCACCCAAAAGAGAATTGTTTGCTGAGAAATCAAAAAATGATAATAAATGTTAATGTCTTTCACCACAGACGTGACCTCCTGAAAGAAGTGACAGAAAAGGGCTGCTATTAAATCTGAAAGTGACAAGTGGCAGTAATTACTTTTGGAATTGTATGCCAAATTTTGCTCATGCCTCAAAGATATAATGCTGACTAAAAAGAAAATAATAAACAAACTACCTCCTTTGGCTGCCTTCCTATAAGATACCCAGTAAGTTTCAGAAAAAGTAAAAATTTTCAAATTTACCTCCTGACAAAAGACAAAATTCATAGGTGAAAAAGATACCCCCATCCCACCCTCTCACAGGAGATCATCTTGTCTTGACATCACAACTGACAAGTGGGACAGTATGGGAGATATGTCTGCATACATGTCCCCACCAGTTAAATGAAAGTTACTCCAAGACTTAATACATAACTTACCTGCATTTACTATAGCATCAATTTCTAAGGTTGTTATATCACCCTGCCACAATGAAACTTTTCCATTCAGAGTTTCATTGACATCAAAAATTGGTTTCTCACTTGATTTTCCTAACAAAAATACATATTTAATAGAGAAAAATGTTGGCCACAATTGCATTCATAGTGCAGTTAATTTTTTCAATGTAAGGTGTTTAAGTGTACAGCCTAGACCGAGCCTGCATGCAGACGTCTTCCATTTCCTTTGATTCACGCAGAAAAGGAATGTCTGCATAATGCTGTTGCTAATCAGGTTCCAGTATCCTGCTGTTTTGGGTTTTGAATTCCGTGTAAAATAATTCTCATGAAAATGGCGAATGATGCTGTATGATGAACAAGAAAAAAGAAAAGAAATCGCTACTCGTGAAAAGTTATAAATTGTAAAATCCTTGTCACTTAATCTGTATCTATCCAATGCACTATTTACTGACATCTGGTGATTCAACTGTAGAGCAAACTGGACAGAAAAGAATTTCCTTGTAACTTAAAATTCTCTGCAACCTTAAACAAGATTTCTGTTGTTATGCTTCAAGATAGACAAAAAACAGCACACAATCATGTGTTTTGATCTTCAATCGAACGTCCAACTATTTTTTTATGTGAGCCCATCAGAATTGAAACTAACAATGCCTACTGCAAGGCAACCAATTAGAGCACAGTCCCTGAATTCCTGAAAAACAGCAAAATGCTAGAACATGAGTAGTGACCCTGTTACACAGATGTCCCTTTCCTACCAAGGCTTTAGCAAGACCAGTGTCCAGGCATCCTGTGGACACTCACTTTTTTTTTGGAAATTCATTCAAAAGGCACTTAATTTCTTATGAGATTTAAAAGAAACATGCCCCTCTGACGGCTAATTTTCATTTTCTGGTAAAAGCCTGTTTTCTGTGTAAAACAAAGGAAATATGAGACATCTCTGCAGAGGCTACCCAGTCCCTGAAATCCTAAAGCTATTTCAACCCAACTAAGTCACTGGTCAAACCAGATTTTTTTTACCTACCCCTTGAAATCATTGCTGGAATTATCAAACATATAATAATAATGTTTAATACTTCTATAGCGCCTTTTACATTTACATATGATCAAAAGCGCTTTACAAACTTCAAAAATCCTCTTCAACTTCAAAAATCCTTGGGATTATAATGTGTTGCACGAAAATTTTTGCAGGACTTTTATTTACAGATTGGTAAATTTTCATACTTTATTGGATCAAATTTTTTGAATACTTTATTTGGGATTATTGACATTGTCTTTACAGAACTAATTTTTGTGATTTCTGATTCAAATGACAGAACTTTAATAGCCTGTTCCAGGCATTCAGATGGTGGCATGCAAGCAAAAAATATTGCAAAAAAAAAAGAAAAAAAAAGAGGAGTCTGAGGAGAGGGGAGAGGGAAATTTTTCACTTCCACACCACTATCTGAATGCCTGGAACAGGCTAGAAATTTAAAAAGCGAAGAACATATTTCTCGCAAAAATGTCACAGTGCAACAGTGTATTCAGACCAGTTGGAAACACATGCCCTGTTTGATTATTTTCAACCACAATGGTCAAATCTATAGCCTATTTTAGACCAAAAACAGCTTGACAGACACACCCTATGGTCCTGCACATACCTACATGTATATGTTGAAGTTCAATTTTATCCTTGGTTCAATTTTTATTTTCTTTTGTTTTATATTCATTATCATATAATAACATAAAAAAGAACAAAGGAAAATAAAAATTGAACCAAGGATAAAATTGAGCTACAACATATATAAGGAGGAGCAGGACAGTCACTATTTCTACAAAATTGAGTCCTCTATAATGCAAACACTTGAGCGGCCATTCAGTGTCTGTGTTTGAACTGTGGGTGGGGGAGGGGGGGTTAAGGGGAGCTACATGGGAGGGACACACAAGAACTGCAAAGTGTCATTCTGGTCACTAACAGGTTTGTGGCACAAACAACATAAGCATTTTACCCATTTCTCGTTGTATTACCTGTACCTACATTTGAAGCCCACGTTATAGACACCTGGTTATTACAACCCAAACATTTTCTCTCAAATTAATTTGCATAATATGGACACCCCATGATAAAGACATAGGTAACTTATTCCTTTCCCTGGGTGCCAGAGGCATCTCTCACACCTGCAGCCACACATTAACTTGCTCTCTCATGTTTTTGAAAGGCCTCCAATCAACTCAGCCTTTAGCCAACCACTGCTTCATGAAAAGCATGTGAGAGAAACCTCTAGTACCGATGAGGGTACTTTTTCCTGTCCAAACTGAGACAATCTCATACACAGTTAACCTTGTTAAACATAATATATACTTTATATTATTACAACTGTTTAAGAGAACTTTACTCCACATTGTCTCTCTCCACCCAGGTGTATAAATGGGTACCGGCGACATACTGCTGGGGGTAACCCTGCGATGGGCTAGCATCCCATCCAGGGGGGAGTAGCAATACTCTCAGTTGCTTCATGCTACAGAAACAGGGAATAAGCTCTGTCATGACTGTGTGGGCCTCCTGTGGTTGGCATGTGCAACTTAACCTATTCACAGGCTACTCAACGGCTACTTCTTATTGATTTTGTGGGTTATGTGCAGTACAGTACTTTCCTAAAAGACATCAAATGCATAAGTAATTTGCGTCATTCTAAAACTTGGTTAATACAGACACCATGTTGACATGACCAGTTTCCATGGTCTCTGCAGTGTCTGTATTAATGAGGTTCAACTGACATTTTTTTCTCCTCATTCCTTGGTAGCAAGGAAATAATTAATTTTTCTGTATAAATTTTCATGAATTTTCATATTATACTCGGTTGTTAGAAGACGCTCCAGGCGTTTATTTGAAAAACGGACTGAAATGAACCAGATGTCTTCAAATTCTGTACCTTTCTTTTTATAAATAGCATAGTCATTTTCCCGTTGATAGTCTGACCACGCTGGGATGTTCTTCAAAGTCACATAGTCTGCTCCGCATCTATAAATTTTTCGTTTCTCTTCCAAGGGCAAATCATCAAACTTGCTCCAAGGTGACTTTTTTCCACTTTCAGTGGCCTCTGAGATTCAAAAAATACTGTGAGCTTCTTATAGTCAAAATAAAATGACAAAACGCAAGATATCTGTACAAACAAGCAATTATACGTTTAATGCCATCTTCTGTGGATGGAACATCCTTAATTTCAATCGCTCTTCAGAGTCACTTCATTTGATGAAAAAAATGGTTTTAACAACATAAGTTAGTTACCTGGATTTTCGGGACACTCTGTTTTACGCTTTCCGTAAAATCTAAACATTCTAAACTCGGAACATTGATCAAATTATAAGCAACTTCACAATTTTCCTTGCCACTTCCGAGTGATAAATAGGAACAGCGTACATGAAATACATAGGCCTGCAAAGAAGAGCCGCTGATAAACTCCCGGATGTTGGCATGTTTGTTAGCTCTTTTGGCGCGAGTTTCATTTCTTCCTTCGAAAAGTTGGAAAAGAATGAAGTTCTCTCACAGTTTAGACTTTTTTAGCGATAGACCTGACTGAAACGGAACAATTTACAACTTGCAGCGTTTTGAGCCTCTATTACAACAGCAAAGTCACAGGGGAAGTACTTCTCAGGTGGACAGATCGTCGCTCATGGAGAGAACATCGAGATCCACAGGAACAGTTTTAGACAGACCCTCTCGGCAGGAGCAGACTTTCCTCGCTAGTTCCGGTTCCGGAACTGAGGTATGTGAAAAACTATTAAGTATTACAAAATGCAAACCTGCTATAAATGTGGTAAATAAGCATCTTATATTCGAAGAACGGTCGAATATAGGATGAAGAACAAATACGGTGAAGGTGAACTCCATGCAGTACAATCGAAAAATCTAAGGCCACTACACTCACAATGCTCCCATTACCAATGCAATGCAAGTTGCAAGAACAATTCCCCTCTGTAAAAATGTCTTTAGAGAGATCAGGAAAATCTGAAGTCCAGTTGGGTTAACCCTCATATTATCCGTTGCTGATAAACAAACATCCTTGGAGACCCAGGGGCAGATAGTACGGGCGAGAGGCAGTTAAAGCAGCTGGAGAAATAGGTGTGAGCTGAAGTCTGATGGGAACGAAAGTTTACAAGATGGGCAGGAACAGCCCCTTGGGGGATACCTTTAACAGCCAGGGCTTCTGACAGGGTGCGGAAAAATTTGAGGAATTATGCGGTATTTCAGGGTGAATTATGTGGCAAAAGAAGGCCAATTGTGCGACAGATTATGCAATTTTTCCGAGTTAATTTGAACCTAGTTTTTCTACTTGGAGGTACCAGAAGAAGAAAAAAACATGTTTTCTGACTCCGAAAGACATTTACAACACGAAAAATGTCTTTTGTTGACAAAAAAAGCAGGAATTACATTCATGTCTGGAAGTGGTTCCTTCTTCCTTCTCACAATGAAAGAGTCCAGTCCAGTTCCCTCCCTTCCAATCCATACCTGGTTACTAAGCCTTACGATCGTGAGTCAAAATATGTTGCTTGTATCCTTGTAAAATTCTCTGAAAAACAGACTTTACTGACAAAATGTGAATCGCCATGAATGTACCATAGAAAGATCTATTATAATATGCTCAAATAGGTAAACAACATTTTATTCCATCTGAGAGGTAAAATTGCACGTTAGACTTTCAAACACTTTCTGCTGTTTGAGTGATCAATAATTTGGATACGAATTGTGAGATTTATTCTTAAGGAAGCTTGAAAGGGTCTTTAGCCACGCACGCGCGCTTAGCCTACACAAGACATGGCGAGAATGCACGCGTCAGCTGTGTGAAACAAAATTTCTAGTAAAAGTCGCGCGTGCAAAGTACCGGAAGTGAAAAGCAGCGTAAAATCACACAAACCGGAAATAAAACTTGCACAAAACATTAATTTTGTTTTTATCTCGAAATTTTGCTCAGTGACCAATCCTGATTTTTTGCATGCATATAGCATTAAGTGTGCCAATTCAAATAGAAACATTTGGAGGAAAGTTATTCAGTGGAATTTTTTGTAATTCAAAAAATGACTTTTTCGTTATAACTTAAGTTCTACTGAATAACTTTTTGCCATACCGCCTGAGAAGTTAAAGAATTTAGGGAGCCTTCCAAAAATGTAATAAAAAGGGTAGGTCACCAAACTAGTTTTTCAGATAATTGGCAAAAACTGAAATTTGGAGGTTCTTTTTGTGAACCTTCAACGTTGCTATGGTAATGGCTATGATATCGCGATCAACCCTAAAGTATTGCCCGACAAAAGAAGTGCTAAGATATTCATAGTTTGCCTACATGGTAAGAAATAATTTTTTGTAATCTTTTATCATTTCAAAAGGATTAAAACAATTAAAAACCTTTTCGAGCCACCTTAAAGAAAAGCCAAAATGTAATAAACCAATCTTTCTCCATACTCCAGATGTGATTTTTAAAAGTTTTTAACTCATTTTTACCTAATAAAAGATTTTAATTGTGATTTTTCAAATATTATGCGATTTTTCAAAAATTGGCAGATATTACTAAATTGTGCGATCAGGTGCGATTTTAGGTCAATTGTGCGAAATCGCACCCTTTGCATAACATCAGAAGCCCTGAAAAGACTAGTTCAAAAGCCCATTTGTGTTCTTGCCTCTGACTGAGCACAAATTTTGTGGCATTGTATTTTGTGCCCAATCAGCAATCAGCTTATTTTACTGCTCCTTTCGTGACGTCTTGTACAGAGTGTAACTTTGCTAATCTTTTACCTAGTCGTCACTTGTGCGTACTGAAATCAACCTTTTTTCTCGCTCGTGCAATAGGCCTACCATCAAAGGAAGTTTTTAATAGTAAAATGCGAACCCACAAAGCCGAGAAATCAGGAAATTTGGCAGGGGTAATTAAGGAAAAAGAAAACAAGTACGAAAATCAGATTGAAGTATTGTGAAAAGTTCAAAACCTTAGGTGTGAACTTTTAGAAGCGTGTAGTTTGGAGCAAATGCAAAGACATGTTGTGGATTGTATGTAAATCCTAACTGCATGCTTCTAAAAGTTCACACCTAAGGTGTGAACTTTTCACAATACCTCAATCTGATTTTTGTACTTGTTTTCTTTTTCCTTGATTACCTCTGCCAAATTTCTCGATTTCTTGGCTCTGTGGGTTCGCATCTTACTGTTAAAAACTTTCTTCGATGGTAGGTCTATCGAACGAGCTAGACAAAAGTTGATTTCAGTACGCACGAGTGACAACTAGGTACAAGTTTAAGCAAAGTTACACTCTGTATAAGACGTCACAAAAGGAGCGGTGAACTAAGCTGATCACTGATTGGGCACAAAAAATACAATGCTACAAAATTTGTGCTCAATCAGAAGCAAGAAGGCAAATAGGCTCTTGAAGTAGTCCAGTAAAGGTATCCTCCCAGGGGCTGTTCCCGCCCGTCTTGTAAACTTTTGCTTCAGCTCACACCTATTTGGCCCGTTTTAACTGCCTCTTGCCCAGACTATCTGCCCCTGGGTCTCCGAGGATGATAAACAAACAACTTCTGTGAACACATCTGTACATCTGCTTCAATCACAAAATTAGCTAAGGAAGGTTAACTTTACAAACTACAAAAGCAGGTAAATTTATAACTTGAATTGGAGTAAATTAATAGTTTAAATGGCTTATTTAAACCTTGCAGCAGCAGAGTCATACAAGGAGCTTTTTCCAGCAAATTCATGGACAGTCATTTATGGACAGAAACTTAACAACGTCAACCAGAGAAGATTTGGACAGCCATTCTCGCTTTCAGCAGGTTTTCCTTGCAAGTCCCCGAGCTCAGGTATTATGAAAACTATTCCAAAATGGGGTAAAAAAACTAACTTAGCATTTGCTGAGACTTGACTCTGATGATGACTTATGCTCAGGTTGTCAAAACGTCAGTCAATGTCATCACAAACAGTCCTTCTCCTTCCTTGAGCTAGGTCCTGAAATGGTTGCCAGTTTTAATTATGGCTTTGGGACTGGAACTCTTTCTATTAGTCAAAGACGTGGAATCATTTCGTTAATTCCTAAAAAGAACAAAGATAAAACTTCGCTTGAAAATTTAAGGCCAGTCTCTCTGCTTAATATAGACTACAAAATCCTGACTAAAACTATCGCAAAAAGGCTAGAAAAAGTGCTCCCAAAAATCATAAACTCCAATCAAACCGGTTACGTCAAAGGCCGCTTCATAGGTGAAAATGTTAGACTAATACAAGATGTCATGTTTTTCACTGAATACACGAAAACACCCGGGATTGCTATATTCCTCGATTTTAGAAAAGCATTCGACACAATAGAATGGCCTTATCTCAAGGCTGCCTTACAAATGTTTAATTTCGGCCCTGATATTCTAAATTGGTTTCAAATAATTTACAACCAAGTATCCAGCTGCGTCTTGCACAACGGCCATGCATCTGAATTCTTTCTTCTAGAGCGAGGAGTCAGGCAAGGTTGTCCCTTGTCAGGCCTCCTTTTTGTTATCGGAATCGAACTTTTCGCTAGGGCGGTAAAAAACAACCCGAATATCAAAGGTATTAGTGTAGGCCAAAAGGAAATAAAAATCACACAATATGCGGATGACACCACGGTCCTGGTACGTGACTGCGACTCAGTGCCAAGATTATTAAAACTTTTAGAAGAATTCAAAAAAGTCAGTACCTACAAATTAACACCAGCAAAACAGAAGCCATGTGGTTAGGTACATGGAAAATCCACAAGGAGAAACCCTTCGGTTTCAAGTGGCCACATGATCCTGTTCTCGCTCTTGGAGTGCACTTTTCTTATGATTCTGAACGTGCCAAGAAGCTTAATTTGGAAGATAAGATAGCCACATTGGAAAAACTCTCGATAACTGGAAGCGAAGAAAACTCACTCTTATTGGAAAAATACACATTGTGAAAACATTAGGCTTGTCCAAACTTATTTACAGCGCTTCTGTATTGGCAATGTCGAAACATACTGTAGAGAGAATTAACAAAATCATTTTAACTTCCTCTGGGATGGCAAACCTGCCAAAATAAAGAAAAAAACTATTATTGCCGAAAAAAAGCATGGCGGACTAAAAATGATTGACTTTGAAATTATGGAACGGTCACTCAAATTAGCTTGGATTAAAAGAATTGCAGAAAACAACCTCGCTGCGTGGAAAATAATTCCAGAACAGGCATTGAGCCAATATGGTGGTTTCACGTTTTTCTCTCAATGCAAGTATGATATTAATTTTTGTGACCTTCAAAATTTACCAGAATTTTACCGAACCATTCTGAGTTACTGGCAAAATTTTAAGCTCTTAACTGGTGTTGAAAAAGCAGCACAGAACCAAATAATTTGGAACAATCGCAACATTCTCGTAGACGGAAAACCAATTATGTATAAAGCCTGGCTCAAAATAGGAATAATATCATATCAAGGATTTAATCAACGAAGACTCAAAGTTTCTTTCTCTAACCGATCTTAAAGCAAAATTCAACTTAGAAGTACCTTTCACTGTCTATTATGGCCTAGTAAATGCTATCCCAGCAAGTTGGAAAGAAAACATCCAAAATACGGATGTTGCCCCATCAGAAGTCGTACCGTCTCTCCTACTTCCCTCTACCAAAATAGCTTACTCGACCATACTTGGCAAAAGCTACTCTGTACCAACAGCTGAGAGTAAGATTTTAAATTATGGCTTCACTACAGACAACATCCAAAAGGTCTATATGCTTCCATTTCAAATTTTGAAGGAGCCAAAGTTAATAATTTTCCAGTTTAAAATCATTCATAACAACCTACCCACGCAATCTAGCTTGTTCCGTGCGGGTATAAAAGACAGTGACACATGCCCCTTATGTAATTCTGAAAGCCAATCTTTAAGTCACATGTTGATTACATGTGATACTTCCTCATCGTTTTGGAACCAGTTCAAACACTGGTGGCAAAAAAGCTTTCAGGAACAAATAAATTTACCCGAAAGCGTGATTCTGTATGGCTGGCACAAAAAATCAAACACCTGGCTAGTGCTCAATTACACGCTCATTATTGCAAAATACCACATTTTCACCACAAGTGTAGGCAATGGCAACCTGGATTTGGAAGGTTTTCTCTCATGCCTGAAAAGCGAGCTTACTATTCTGCAAACAATAGCATCTACAAATAACAATCTGGAGCAATTTACAGAAACTTGGGCCGCTGTGTTATAGGGCTAGAGGTATGTGTGTGTACTTCTCTGTGCGTCCGTCGCTTTGCTGTTAGCTGCGCCAATGCTCTTATACAATTCGTTTACCTTCCTTTTTTTTTTGTGCCCTGTGGAGTAGTGCAGGATATTGTATTATTTTGTAATTTTAGTATCATAAGTTACTGTTTAGCAATTAAGTATTATACGTTATTGTTAAGTATTTCATTGTAAGTTTCGTTTGTAGCCTAAGTCTGTATCATTGTAAAACAGTGTAGAGTACTTTTATAACATGTAATTAAGTATTGTACGTTAGTGTATAATTTTCATTGTGTAGTAGCGTGTAGATTTGTAATTGCACTAATAAAAAAATGTTCAACTGAAAAAAAAAATCAAAGTTTAGCATCACGAAGTCGAGAAATAAAAGGAGGAGCCTTTCAAAAAAAAAAAAAACAGTCCTTCTCAGGACTACACTCACCCAGACGATCATAATTTACCAACCTATGGTGTGACTCCTGGGTCAAACCATTTACAGACTTAAGACTTTTTTTTTTTTACCATTCTACATGTCAAACCTTTTAATTTTTTCATGGAAAAGACAGAAAATCATTTTGCAGACTGAAGCCATTGACAGTGAAATCACCTGCAATCATGCCAAGATCATCAATAGTCCATCAGCTAGAAAGGTTGTATGGCTCACTTGAAGGGAACAAACAAAACTTGTATAATCTTAATCTTTGACTATTAAACATCATAAAAATGTATGTTAGCAAGGATAGAAGGGTAGCTTTCACTTTGTAAATCAAAGTTTAAATTTGGTCCTCAATCCCTCCTTTTGGTCACCATCTTGGATTTCTAAAAAAACCGTTAAAAATGTTATTCTTTCTTAAATGCACATGATTTTCTGCCTAGACGTATATTTGGAATAATATGTATCTGAGATATTATTTCAGCATTGTTTACGGTCATTCATATCCCCACTCTCACACTGACCGCCATAATCAGTCGCCATATTCTCACACTGGATACTACTGCACCTGTCAGTGCACTTCAAACCTGCCTTCATGTAGCAGCACCATGCATGCTCTCTTGCATGTACAGGAGAGCAGTTCCAGCCGGACCTCTTCTGGAGCCAGTATAGATCCACACCACACAAATTCCACGCCGTTAGAGATATTGTCTACTTCCCAGCCATGGCCATAAGGGGAGGGGATTACCAGAAGTGGAACGATGGCTCTTCTCCAGATTGCTGCTTGATAATTTGCACTTGTTACGTTAAGTCGTAGAGATGACTCACATGGCGGCAGAGCCTCTGGCTTGACTTTCCCGCCTCTGGCGCAGTGGATCTCATAGCGCAGCACATCCACACTCTGGCACTTCTTCCCGTACAGCTGCCTCTGTGTCTTAAAAGGTCTCCTCAGTTACTGCCAACTCCTCCTTCCTGTACAATAGAAGGCAGAGGTTGTATCACAGCCTGTGATCGCTGGTACGCCGACTAGGGCTTTCATGAAGCATGTGGCTGCGTCTAGTCGCCAGCACTGATCTTCGGTTGTCATGTACATGATCCGGTTGCCAATCCTGCCTCTGAATGCTAATGTCCTCTACTGCGACACGAGGAATTTGACGAACTCAGGCTTGTTTGCGGTGACACTGAGCAGCTTGTATTGTACACTGTTAGACGTAGCCACTCTTTTCAATCTTGCGACATTCTTGATCGATACCTCGCAAATATACATGTCGAAAGTTCACTACGTCTGCGTGCCTGCCTACGGTGCTCGTTACCAACTCAAACACTCTCTCAGCGACCACATGGAATGTAGCTGTGTTCTCTGGGTATTTCTCAGTGACTGTGATGTGTCGCCCTAGCTGTTGGGAGGGTTTGGCTTTGCTTGTCTTTCGCGGGAGGCCATAAAGATCGGCAAGAGTCCAAGGAAGAGGACCAAGAGGATAGGTGAAAACAACTTTCATGTCAATCTGACGAAACTGTCCGAGAAGTGCCATCCGAGCAATTACATCACGATCCATAAAAAGAGGAAGTACTAGATCCTTGTTGCGAACCTTATGCACAGCCTTCAGATCCTTAAAAGACTTCAGCCTGGCTTTCTTCAATGGATCAAAGTAATGTGAAGTGGGATAGGATGAGCAAACGGTTCCCTAGAAAGTCATTCGCTCCCTTGTTTCCCTTGCTCTTGGCCTACAGTAAGTCATTACTTACTTCTGTTGTCGCTTCAGTATCCGTGGACAAGCTCGTGAATGCTGCGTCTTTTTTCCAGGGATTGGTGAATACATTATCGAAAAGGATCCACCACTTTCCTACAGCTTTGATGTCTTCTTCAATGCGTGCTGGAGCCAACTCCTTATGGTTGTAGGTCTCGGATGAAGTAATAGACAAATGCTCTTGAAGAAGCTTCCTCTACACACCACGCCTTGTGTCATTAAGCACCCATTTCTGAGTCGTGCAAAACTAGCCCTAAACCGGATGTAGCCTCCTCCCATCTGGCAGTCGAAATTAATGGTGTTCTCAATGTTCTTGTCAGCTTCGTTCCGTCCAAAAGGATTACGGCCTCCCGTCTGAACAGAAAGATGTTCCAGACCCACTCACAGTACACTCTAGGATCAAGGCAGGATGATTTAAGGTTGTCCATGAAGAAATATCTCTGCACTGGGTTAGCTTTGAATCTGAAAAACCGCATATAATGAATGCATTCGTCCGCCATTGATCATGGTGTAGAGGAAACACTTTCGCACCAAGGCGAAAAGCTATTGAATGTTTGTGAGACGACGTGTTTGGAACTGTAGCTGGGGGTAGGAAACAGGTTATAGTTTTTGAGGGGGCTTTATTCAAAACACTTGCAATGTATGCATATGTTTTATCTACTTGCGTACTTTTCTGAATTAATTTTGAAAATCAAGCAATTATTTTGCGATGGTTATAAGTGTAACTAATAATCAGGCATTGTGACGTCACATACGACGTCACGTAGTTATAATTCTAGCACTACAATAAACCGAAATCATGTTTGTAGTTCCAATACATTCTAAATTTGCGTTTGAAACGCAATTCGTTCAACTAAAAGAATACAAGCAACTTTGTAGCCTTCCCCAGAAATCCAAAATGGCGGCCAAAAGGGGGGTATGAGGGGCAAATTTAAAATCCGATATTTTACAAAGTGAAAGCTACTGTTCTATCCTTGCTATCATACATTTTTATGATGCTTTATAATCAAAGATTGAAATAAGACATGTTCTGGCTGTTCCCCTCAAGTGAGCCATAAACCCAAATTTTCGGATCTCAGCTGATGGACTACAATGCCTTTTTTCAAAATTTATTGGAGCATTATAAAATAAATAAACCCCTTCCTGGCTTGCTGGTGTATCAGGACATAATGCCCTTGGCTGAAAGATGGTCCTCAAAATTTCCCAGTTGCCCTTGAAGTTTTGCCTCTTGGCCAACAGTTCATTTTTTGAACAATCTTTCATTCAGCATTGGCATTACCTGGCAACATACCAGCTTCTAGAAGGGGTTTATTTACTAAATACCATGTAGTATTTATATATTTTTTGTTTTAACAGGAAATTTATTCCTCAATGGGGCCTACTTTGCAAAAGAAAACGTCACCAAAGAGTGCACCGACATTTGATGAAGTGTTCAAAATGGCTGAGTCATTCCATGACAAAAGCTCACACAGTTCAAGTGCCCATTCATTACCTTCTGGCCAATCACTGAGTTTAGGAAAACCAAAGCCTTTTGCTGATTTCTTGAAAGATAAGGAGTTTGAAGTGAGTCCATTTAAACCATCTGTGAATGATAGTACTATCAAAAAGAAAGTCAGTTTGGTTATAAGCAGACTGGAAGATGATGATGTTTCCATAACAAACGAAACAAGGAACAGAACAAAACTAAATACAGAAGTACGTGCAAGTAGAGACTCTGGATTTAATGACGTGCAAAGTGATTCTGGGGGAAGTAGTGAAGGAACTTTTACCAACATCTTGAACAAGGGGACAACAAAAGTACTTTCAGCAAGAGAAGAGAGAAATCCAACAAGGGTAGATGATGTTAATGCTCCATCAACTGCTGGAGTTGTCAATGACAGTGAAGAGATACACATTTCATTTGAAAGCGACAATGATGAGATAGATGTGGTGTCTGAAGAGGACGATGTTCAAGTTGATGATGATAAAAATGATGACAATGAGAACAACGATGGTGGTGATAAGAATAGTGATGATGATCAAGGTAACAAAGAAGACAATGATAAAAAGAGTGATGATGCCACTGACAATAACAATATATTGGTCACAAAAAGCACAGAAAAGTCTGTAGATCAGAGACTGGACAACTCAACAGAGCCACCTGCAGGACAGGTGAGTAACAATGATCAGAAAGTCATTTTCAGTTTTGTTTATGGTGCACCAGTTATTTTCTTGAACACTTAACTATGGAATCCTTTAAATCCAAATGGTTGAAGTGAGGCATGTTTGCATCAGTTGTAAACAAAACAACAAATATTTCTTGTTGAAAGCAGCACAGCATTACTTAAACCTGTTCTGATTAGTTCATTAAAAATAAATTTGAGTTAAAGGCAGTACATGCACACTGTGTGTGTTCTGCTTATTATACCTTGACCATGCAAGTGGAATTGTCCTTGTTTTTAATAGTGCTTTTTTTCCTTTTCTTTTCTGCAGCAGATGTCTAAGATTCATGTTCTAAAGCTGTGGTCCATAAAAGCAGTGAAGACCCGCACACATATGGGAATCATTGTCGAGGGACAGAAAAAGTAAGATTTTATTGATCATGTTTTGGCTTCCAAGCCCTAGGATTTCACAGTAATGGTCGTTTCAGGTACCGTGTCGTTACTGTGTGCCTAAAATAATGGAACTGAAAAATAGTTTGCCATTGACATATTCAGCCTTGCCATTCAAAGTTCATTCATATGAGTTTTTTGGCTCTGATTCTTAACTGGCAGAGAAATTCTTTAGTTCTGACTCTCCTTATATGCGAACTGAAACATTGTTTAGCGAGCTCTCGTCCGCCATCTTGTATCCTTCCCAAAATACATTGCCTAATACTGGTGACACATGTTCCTTCCACTATTTATGCATGAAAGATTTCTGACAATCAACAGCGGATCATTCCAGTGCGGCCAAGAAGAGAAATTATGACTCCGTCAGCTTGAACACATTTAAGAGGTGGTCTTTTAGTGATGATTTTGCCGTGGAAACTGATGCCAAAGGCCAAATCTCTTTGTTGGAATGCAAGAGTTGGTCCGAACATATGCTTCTTAGTTTGATTCAATTACGACTTTTTCAAGCATTTTGTCCTTTCCTTTTCTGTTTTCAATGGAAATTGTCTTTTTTATTTCCAACATGCCTTTCTGGTCCTTCTTACCTTAGACAGCTTGTAAAATAAGAGCTAAATAAAAGCTAATAAAAGTATACACTGAAGTTTTTTTTTCAAGTACTAATATTCAGTTTAACAACATGTTTATTTAAAATCGACAGTATGAAAAATGGGTTCCCATGAATATTCACGCAACCAAAAAATAGTTACAGATGGGTACCCATGATCTCTGGGCACGGAACCAAAAAATTGTTTTCCATGGGATTTCAAATCCTAGGGCTTGGGCCTCTGAATTACAAGCTGCTGTTTGTAAATCTCAAGCACATTCACAAAAAAAAAAATGTTCTCAACAACATCATGTGCAATAAGTTGTTCTTCCCAGGTTAACTTTGATTCAAATGTTCCTGAATGCTACAGTACAACGGCTGACAAAATGTAATTTTCTTCTCAGTAAATTTGACACATCTGGTTGCCATAATCTGGTTGGCAGCATAAAATAAATAATAAATAAAATAATAATAGGAATTAGCAGTGGCACATCCACTAGGTGGCTTCTCATTCACTGTATCCACATCGGAATGGAATTTGGAAATGTTGGTTTTTGAGGAGAGGGGAAAACCAGAGTACCAAGGGAAAACCTTCTCGGGGAAAAGATGAGAACCAACAACAAACTCAACCCATATGTGACGCCAAGTCCGGGAACCGAACTTGGGCCACATTGGTGGGAGGTAAGCGCTCTCACCACTGTAACATCCCTGTCAACTGCAACATGTCAAAGTGACAAAAAATGATATGTTGCAGTGGGCAACCAAATACAAGTAGTAGGCAGCAAATAATGAGTCCCCCTACCTGCTAGGAGGTTCCTAGAGAAGGCTAGTATGAAGTGAGTGGTAAATAATATTGATGGCAGGAGACAAATTGCTAGAGGCTGGCACATTTTGACAGGGCCAGCAATAGGTTTTGTGTTTCAGCTTGTAAGTGACCTAAAATCAACATTGTTTGGGGGAGGGGGTGTCCGTCCCTACAGTGTAAGGTTTTGTGTGAGTGTCCCAAAAGTAGTGATTAATTAATAGGTAATTATTGTAGAAAGTGTTTGGCTACCTTTCATGGCTGACAAAGGTTTTGATAAACGTGATAATGTAAAAAGTTGTAATCATTTTTGTGTGTTGATTAGTGAGGATCCAGTGGGTGAATTATGGCACAGCACAGCTATAGTATTGAGACTGGGGCCAAGGTGTGTGCAGACCAAGAGTGGATCTCAGTACAAACTTATAGGACCTATGAATGACAAGCTCACCCTTCAACAAGGTAAAACTACAGTGTCTAATGTTAGATTCTTTGGTATTGTTATTAAGAGTTTGTAGTTGTTGTGAGGCACTTTAGGATAAGCCATGTCAAGGGTAAAGTGAGTGATTTTATCATTGTGGTGTTAACCGAGGTACAGTTTGCTTGTTGACCTGAAATCTGTTGGATATTTCTGCTTTAAGGGGTCAGATTCTAAAAGGAGTACCAGAATTCACCTAAATATTTGGTCTGATGGCATGTCACTAAGGTGTCGCAGCACAGTGCGTTTTAGCATGGTTTTGCAGTTTTGTAGTGGTGTGACTACCAGTTTTCTGCAATTCCATTATTGCCACACTGATTTCTGAAAAACAAAACTGTTGAATCATTTCATGATGATGAAGAGTATGAAATCTTTTTCAGGGTTTTCTCCAGAATTTGTAAAATCATTCAAGAATGGCTTTCCTACCAAGTGGCTTTCACTTGTAGCTGATCATTTTAATTCTCAAAGCAGGTTAGTGGTACCACCTCTTCATGAGTTCCTCCACCCTCATTTTTGCTTCAACCAATTTCTTATTTTAAAAAATCATTTTGAAATACTTTATGACAGAAATTCATCTTTTTACAGGAAATTATTGACAACTTAATTTTATAAATTTGGAAAAACCATATTTTTCCACTCTAAATTTTTAGGGCACAAACTCAGGGGCTTCAAAAAAGCCCCTGAGTCTAAAAAGGATAAATGACTGTTATGCTAATTTGAATAACAGTAACAGATCACTTTGCTCCATATTGTTCTTCTCGTTCAGGTGTGTGGATCGAATGGGTAATAGATATTAGAGAATGCTTGGGTATCCTTGGGGAAGTTGTAAAAGCAAGTCACACTGTCCAAGTAAAGCAATCAACAAGCTTAATGTAACAATTATTGTTTGTTTGTTATTGTTTATTTCAGCTCTGAGAGTGATGCTGATAATCAAGTTGAAAAACAGCATGATAAGAAGGACAAGAAACCTTCCAAAAGAGTTACACATTCTACTGCCACTCCTGCTGGATCTAGCGCCAAAAGAAAGCAAAATACTACAGGTGTAGTAGTGTGCAGCTCATGTTACCAATGTATTATACATATATGGAATATTAAGAGCCAGTGTCTGTAAATATCGAAAACCCGGCGCCAGTTGTGAAATTTTCAATTTCTTCATATTTTGCCTAAATAAACCCTTTAGTGAGTTATTTTCGAAAATACAATTAAAAGTTCCTAAAGCGCTTTAGTTTTTTCAAAATCGAGGAAAGTCTGAAAATCCCCATTTTGGCTTCCCGCCGCCATCAAAAAAGGGTAAAATGGTGCATTTTCTTTTCGCTCGTACAGCTAAACGCGGTAATGTTTACCGGTGTACTTTTAGCAAATCATAACACCATTCCTGCTCTTTCCAAAATTGTAGTTTATTTGGGAAAGGCTTTTAAAGTTTTTACCTTTCTAGCTGTTTTATCTACCCCGCTCTAAGCGCTTCAGCGGATAAGCAAATTTTAGCTAATTTCTAAATCATAGAAAGCCCACTGGTACATTGAATTTCAAGCCAAAACTACGATGGTCTTTAAGCTTATACTTCATATTATGCTGTGTGAAAATGTCTTCCGCGGCCCGACAAAAGTGTCCCGTTGAGAGACGGAAACGATGAGTCAATTTTGGCAACGCGACCAATTTGTACTGCAAACAAACGTCACTATAAATAAACCCAACATCAATCAAAAATCAGCTCAGAAAACCTTCTACAGTTCAATATCAGACATCATACACATTGTAACTTAAAATACTTTTTATTTTGATGAAAAAACATCCTACCTTTGGGTATTCGTCGTAAAATAGATGCTAAAAGAAGAACCTTCGATTCTAGCTTTCGTTATCCGACACCGAATAAATTACATCTCAACCACAGGTCGAAAACTCAATGCAATCATCTGTTCGTCACACAAGGGTCGTATTTGAGTATTTCCCTCCTTGTACTGCAAAATAACATGTTTTATAGCAAGGAAATTAACTTATTATCTTGAAAAGTTAACATTCCTGGTACTTTAAGCGTTCTTTAAAAAAAAACATCTGTTTCCACTCGCTTACATTTGCGTGACAAGAATTCGCTTGCTGCTAAAGCGGCAAACTGTATCGAAAAGATAAAATGCAGTTTTCAATAGATTAAAACTGCTCATCGTAGGGAATATATTGGCGAACTTGCGTTGACTAGTTACTGGCAGCGAGGAGGACTTAAAGTCTTAAAAATAAAACAGTGACAGACTAGTGAAAGTCAGTCATTTGAAATTAATTTCCAGGCAGTCTGTCCAACTAAAATACCCTTGTTCTGAGAAAACACAACAAAGTCTAACATGGTTAAACTTACCAAGGTGGTTGAAGGATGATCAACTTGACTGTTAGTATTCTGGTAAAATAATAGGAATGTGTTTCTTGCCTAGCTAGTACTAAAAGTTTTAAGACGGCCATGTCAAAGAGCCTGTCGTGACAAAATTTGTTTTAGCGTGATTGGGGATTGGGGCGAACGCCGGGGAGAGTGGGTGGGGGTAAGGGGAAGGTAGGGCTTTCGGAGAAAAAAAATATGCAGGTGATACACTAAAGGCTACATTACTGAAATGACGTGAATAGAGAAAGTTACAATGCACATTGATATTTTTGTCTGTATTCCCGTTGTTATTTTTATAATAACGTTAATCGACAATGATCCCTTAACCAGTGATATAAACAAAATTTATATTTTAAAAAATCTATTTGTATACATATACTCTGCCAGACTAATTGTTTTACTGTAACCTGAATAGAAAGTAAGAAATAATTTGTATAAAATCATTTCTCTTTCGTAAAACCCTTCCTGTTGCGGTAATATTTGTTTTTCGGCCCACGGCATGAGCTTTACAAATCAATCTTGCAGTGTTATTGTGTGGTCTTTTTATTTTACTCCACAGAGCAACTACAACAATCTACTAATTCTTGAAGAAGAGAAATGTAGGGTACATTCCTCCGTACTGGTGGGGTTGGTGCTTGAAGTTCCAAGGCCTTTAGCTTTTATATTTCCTTGCTTTTAACTAAGGCACACAGATCGTACTGATTGACAACAATAGGGTGGGTGATATGAGGGAAGGTGTCTCTGGCTGTAGAGAAGTTAACTTGCTCTTCTACCGCGAGCACCGCATCTTGCTCCGTCACCGGCACTTCTTGCTGACAACCTTTCGCTGCCAAATGAGAGAAGAAGGATGAAATTTGCTGGGCGGATAGAATTTCCGTTACGGCAAACAGCTTCTCACCATTTGGACCGCGAGCTCGACGCATTTCTTTGGCGCAACATCGGGTTCTACTTTCTTCCCGGTGCCAGTTAAGACTTCTGCGCGTCCCTAAATCTTTCAGCCTCAGGCCCAGTCGTCTTTGTAGCCTTGGTCGTTGTCGGCTGACACATACGAGGCTGGGACTTGTAATGAAGGCACAAGGCCTGTACCTTCCTGAAGGTGAGAGGCGTACTCCTGTTTTGCAAGGTCTAAGAGGCAATACTTTTCAGGGGACAGCTCGCAGGCTTCCTGGAAAAAGTGCCATTTAATAGTAGAGTCGATGGAACACACGTACACAACCCTCTTGTGGACACGAGAAGAAATCTGCAGTACTGGGCAAAGCAAGAGTCCTACGAACTTGAGGAACGTCGGTTGTTTCTGTGCTGGATTGCCTGGGCTGCCTGACCGTGGATATCGTTTTAAAATGACCGTTTGAAAACGGAGCGAAGAACGAACTTTAGTTTACATCTGAGATAAAATAACAACTTTGGATTAAATTACTGTACCAATGGTAAAGAATAAGTAATTTAAATAACAGAGTGCAAAAAATTGAAATGTCATTGGAGTGCCATCCAAGGCCCCTTCCCTTGTACACCCTAGGGTAAAACGTTGCTTGACTTTGAATTTATAAAGACGTTTCTGTATGAAATTTCATCTCAAAATTCGTTTTCTCGTAAATAAAACAGTTATAGAGCCCTTTAATACCAACATACTACCTTTCTAAAATCATAAAATAACAAACGTAAAGCGACTGACCTGTATTTTTGTCCACCACAAAACGCTTTCCTGAAACAATGCCATACGCTCGCCATACCACATTTAGTTCCCCATCGCCAAACTCGAAATTGTGCAATTGATTATTCCAAGGAATAATAAATTCAAAGTCAGGCAACGTTTTACCTACGTCTTACCTAAAAGCCAAGTTTGACATCGGTCAAGGCACCGGGAAGAAACTAGACCCCGATGTTGTCACCAAAGCATGCGTCGAGCTCGAGGGCCCAAATGGTGAGAGGTCGTTTGCCCAGCAAATCTCATCTTTCTCTCGTTTGGCAGCGAAAGCGTGTCAGCAAGAGGTGCAGGTGACGGAGCAAGATGTGCTTGCGGTAGAAGAGCAAGTGAACTTCTCTACAGCCAGCGACACCGTGCTTTCCTCCCCTCATATCACCGTATTGTTGTCCATCAGTACGATCTGTGTGCCTTAGTTTAAAGCGGGAAATCAAGAGAAAATAAGGGGACAGAGAGGGACACTGTCAGTCTAGGCTTTGGGACATGTCAAGTTCGGTAAAGTTATTTTTAGATGGCCATTTGGAACGGAAGTCTGTTTTCCGGACGTCCGCATAAAGGCAACCTCGATCTGGCGTTTGAAGATCCATTCAAAATTTTGCTTGTAAGGGCGGACCAAGTGGTGTTACGTTTTGTCATGAAAACGACTTCGAAAAACAAGGGAAATGGTATTTATGCGGACGTTTCGGGAAACAGACCCGTTGAAAAGCCAGGCTATAAGTAACTTTTGTGGAATTGACATATCCCAACCAACGCCCTCAGTGTCCCTCTCTGTTTCCTTATTTTCTCTTAAGGAAATATAAAAGCTAAAGGTGGGGTTGCCTTGGAACTTCAAGCACCAACCCCACCAGTACGGAGGAATGTACCCTACATTTCTCTTCTTCAAGAATTAGTAGATTGTGTAGTTGCTCTGTGGAGTAAATTAAAAAGACCACACAATAACACTGCAAGATTGATTTGTAAAGCTCATGCCGTGGGCCGAAAAACAAATATTACCGCAACAGGAAGGGTTTTACGAAAGAGAAATGATTTTATACAAATTATTTCTTACTTTCTATTCAGGTTACAGTAAACAATTAGTCTGGCAGAGTATATGTATACAAATAGATTTTTTAAAATATAAATTTTGTTTATATCACTGGTTAAGGGATCATTGTCGATTAACGTTATTATAAAAATAACAACGGGAATACAGACAAAAATATCAATGTGCATTGTAACTTTCTTTATTCACGTCATTTCAGTAATGTAGCCTTTAGTGTATCACCTGCATATTTTTTTTCTCCGAAAGCCCTACCTTCCCCTTACCCCCACCCACTCTCCCCGGCGTTCGCCCCAATCCCTAATCACGCTAAAACAAATTTTGTCACGACAGGCTCTTTGACATGGCCGTCTTAATCCTTTTAGTACTAGCTAGGCAAGAAACACATTCCTATTATTTTACCAGAATACTAACAGTCAAGTTGATCATCCTTCAACCACCTTGGTAAGTTTAACCATGTTAGACTTTGTTGTGTTTTCTCAGAACAAGGGTATTTCAGTTGGACAGACTGCCTGGAAATTAATTTCAAATGACTGGCTTTCACTAGTCTGTCACTGTTTTATTTTTAAGACTTTAAGTCCTCCTCGCTGCCAGTAACTAGTCAACGCAAATTCTGCAATATATTCCCCACGATGAGCAGTTTTAATCTATTGAAAACTGCATTTTATCTTTTCGATACAGTTTGCCGCTTTAGCAGCAAGCGAATTCTTGTCACGCAAATGTAAGCGAGTGGAAACAGATGTTTTTTTTAAGAACGCTTAAAGTACCAGGAATGTTAACTTTTCAAGATAATAAGTTAATTTCCTTGCTATAAAACATGTTATTTTGCAGTACAAGGAGGGGAATACTCAAATACGACCCTTGTGTGACGAACAGATGATTGCATTGAGTTTTCGACCTGTGGTTGAGATGTAATTTATTCGGTGTCGGATAACGAAAGCTAGAATCAAAGGTTCTTCTTTTAGCATCTATTTTACGACGAATACCCAAAGGTAGTATGTTTTTTCATCAAAATAAAAAGTATTTTAAGTTACAATGTGTATGATGTCTGATATTGAACTGTAGAAGGTTTTCTGAGCTGATTTTTGATTGATGTTGGGTTTATTTATAGTGACGTTTGTTTGCAGTACAAATTGGTCGCGTTGCCAAAATTGACTCATCGTTTCCGTCTCTCAACGGGACACTTTTGTCGGGCCGCGGAAGAAATTTTCACACAGCATAATATGAAGTATAAGCTTAAAGACCATCGTAGTTTTGGCTTGAAACTCAAAGTACCAGTGGGCTTTCTATGGTTTAGAAATTAGTTAAAATTTGCTTATCCGCTGAAGCGCTTAGAGCGGGGTAGATAAAACAGCTAGAAAGATATAAAATTTAAAAGCTTTTCCCAAATAAACTACAATTTTGGAAAGAGCAGGAATGGTGTTATGATTTGCTAAAAGCACACCGGTAAACATTACCGCGTTTAGCTGTACGAGCGAAAAGAAAATGCACCATTTTACCCTTTTTTGATGGCGGCGGGAAGCCAAAATGGGGATTTTCAGACTTTCCTCGATTTTGAAAAAACTAAAGCGCTTAAGGAACTTTTAATTGTATTTTCGAAAATAACTCACTAAAGGGTTTATTTAGGCAAAATATGAAGAAATTGAAAATTTCACAACTGGCGCCGGGTTTTCGATATTTACAGACACTGGCTCTTAATATTGATCTTGTTATCCATCAAATGTTTCATGTCTTGTCTCATGTAGAATTGGACACAAAGATGAAATGAAATATCCTCTGACTAAATCTGAGGAACATCCAAGGATATCATTCAAGTTATATCCCCCAGTTTTCAAAATTATAGTTTGGCACCAACAAAAATTCTGCAACAAAATAAAATTGGTTCTTGAACAAGGAGCAAGACTTTTAAAAGTAAACAAAGTTGCTTTGAAGTCTGATAATTTTGCAGTGACCTAACATCTGAGACTTCTGCAAAAACTTAAAAGGATATTAAAATAAATTTATAATAAACGCCATTTCTTTTTCAAGAGGAGAACAGCTTCCCTTGAGTTTGCTCTCACAAATCTCTTTGCTTCTCAGAACAGAGAATTCCTGCAGACAATCTCCAAGAATATTTTTGCAACCAAATGAATGTTATGAACTGCAATGCATAATTATGTATACTTGCATTGTGATGTTGTCTGCTATTCACAGCCCACAATTTCATTGGTCAGTAAGAAATTGACACATGATCAAAAGTGTTGTTTATAGTTTGTTTGAGTCAGGTGGCCAACCTAAATGGGATAAGATCTGAGACCGTTTTTGTATATGAAGCCATTAAATGGATTATACTTGCCACTAGATTCACACAATGTGCTTTTGCTGCAATTTGTTTTAAGCTTTGAAGACCCCAGAGAACAGAACACTACCAAAAGAGGTGGAAGTAAAGGTACTGTACACTCACTGTGGAGATCTGGAATGAAGGTGTCATCTTAATTACCCAATAAGCTCTAGTTGTGGGTTAACGAACACATTTTTTTCCCAAAAAAGCCATTTTGTGGATCCCAGAAAAAACTTAAAATATGAGTAATTGTTTATGACTCCTAACCTGTCTTTCAGATGAATTACATTCAGAATCCATCTATTCAGATTTCTTTGGCTTTTTCTCCCAACCTCGTCCCCAGTGCCTTCTCCTCATTCAATATGGCGGTCGGAGAAACCCCTGGCCAAGGCTGCCAAAGTGACTCCAAAAGTTCGTTAGAATTTCGTCCCGCAAACACGATGAAATGTCTTCGGTTTGTTTGAATAACGTTTTCCGATTGCAGAAAACAAACAGGGCCGCCAGACGCTGGAAACAACCTCTGAAAAGGCCGTTTCATCATGTGTCACGTGACAAAGTACTCCACGATTCGTGGAGTATTTCAGCAGCCTTGGCCGGGGGTTTCTTCGACCGCCATTTTTAACGAGGAGAAGGCCCTGGGGACAGGGTTGTTTTTCCCCCAATTTAGCTTTTTCTGACAAGGACTTTTAACTAAAAAGTGTACTAAATGTTGTGTACCTGCTACTGCTTTTTGAAAAAGAAATTTTTTAGTTTTCAGGCAAATTCAGCATCCTGTATTATACATAAATTTTAAGAAAGACAAGGCTATTTATAACAAACTCCAGATATGTGAAAAACTCTCCCACAGACAACAAGAAGTGGTCGGATGGTGAAGCCACCTTTAGCCTGGTGGAGAGGACAGAGAATCCTAACTGATCGTCACCACAATTTAGAAGGAATCGACCCCGGGGGAACAGAATGTACACCTCGCTCTTCACTGTACGATGTTGAAATTAAGCTTCCCTTAAAGGTGAGAACAGTTGTTTCCACCCCTACTGTATAAACTAAAAGAGAATCCTAACTGATCGTCACCACTAACTGATCGTCACCACAATTTAGAAGGAATCGACCCCGGGGGAACAGAATGTACACCTCGCTCTTCACTGTACGATGTTGAAATTAAGCTTCCCTTAAAGGTGAGAACAGTTGTTTCCACCCCTACTGTATAAACTAAAAGAAGAATTTGTGAGAGCTGTGTTACTACCATTTTCGTTCAACCCTGAAGCCTGACGATTTTTTCGCGTATGTTTACTTTTCAAACTTAACGGTTTTGTCTGGTTACGTGTCACTTTTCACCAATGGAATGTTGGCGGTTATGTCGCGAAATTGACAGGGTTCTTGACGCTATTCGAACATGTTTTGTTCACCTGCTCTGAAACTTTTCAGGTTTTCCGTGCGGGTGAGCATGTTTGTTCCCGTGCTTTGAAACTTTGCGGTCTGCGAAACGGCCGACATTGAAATTTGTTTTGCTCCACACTGCTCTAACTCCTCGTTGATTTGGGAAAGGGAGGTAGGTGGGGAGTGGACTTTCAATACTTCGATGAGTTCAAGGTCATCTTCCTGTAATTTTTCAGATGTCAGGCCTCTTTAGGCTTTGCTAATGTTTGTATTTCGTCCCAGTATCTGTACCGTACAGATTTTGCGGTGTTTACGGTCACGCAACTCGCTCGCAAATTGTGTAAAACTCCGCGGAATATAAACCATAAATTGGTCACCTCCTTCACTGATAATTCTGTCAATGATGGAGCATTTTAAATCTTGATCTAAAGCGACTCCTGGATGGTAACTCCTTCCAAAATTGTTAACTTGTTTTAATTAAATTTTTTGTCATCTTCTTCTCTGCAAAACCTAAAAGACTTTTGTGCGGCAAAACCTGAAACGTCTCAGAGCACATGAACAAAACATGTTCGAATGGCGCCAAGAACCTTGTCAGTTTTGCAGCATAACCACCAAGGTTTCATTGGTCAAACATGACACGTAAGCAGACAAAACCGTTAAGTTTGAAAAGTAAACATACGCGAAAAAATCGTCACGCTTCAGGGTTGAACGAAAATGGTAGTTTTATGCACAGGGTGCTCTATAACTTTTAAAGGCAGGGAGTTAATGAGAAATTGCAAGGGATTTATAGATGTGGTTTTTAACTGACTGCCTGACCAAGGGTCTTTAACCTGAAACACCCCTCATTTGAGCCCTGATTATGAGAGTGTTGGCATGAATAATAAAACAGCATAACAGTGTCTGCATGAATAATAAAAGCACAAAACCAGTTTTCCAGATAAGAGCAACCCTATACCCAGTGGGGGCAAAGACAATGGTTAAGTTCCAAGTGACTACTTCGTGGAAAAAAACAACAGTGCCCTTTATTATTAGTAGTATTATTGTTGTTAATTATTGTACCTTCCACAATGACCAATAACCGCCTTTTCACAAAGGTTTACTGTTGTTATCCATAGACTGAGGCATCCAGCCCTTTGAAACAGAGACAGTCTGCATCTGACAGTGAAGACAGAAAGAGAAGAAGCATAACAACAAGGAGCAAAAAGTCGCAACAAAAGGAGTTATCTGCAGATGAAACTGAAGTTCCACGGCAACAGGAAATGGAGAGCGCTAAACAGTCCACTAAGGCAGGAAAGTCACAAGAATTAAAGAGCCCTAAACAACCTACTAAGGGAAGCAAGACGCAACAGGACATTAACCACCCTAAACAGCTCACCAAAGAAGGAAATTCACAAGAAGTAATAAAAAGCCCTAAGCAATTTGCTAATAAAGGAAATACACAAAAAGAAGTAGAAACCACCAAAGAGTTTAGTAGAACGCAAAGAAGCCCTAACAAATCCACCATCACAGGATTATCACAACAACTGCCAAAAAACCAGCACAAGGGAATAACATGTGAAAAAGGTGTTGTTAAGCCCACCTCAACAATGATTTATGAATCCGAACAGGGTAACAGCAGCAGTAGCAGTTCAGAAAAAGACAATGACACGAGCTTAAAGAAAAAGTTATTCTTTTCACCAAAGAAATCCCCAAACAAAAATCAAAGCTCACAGGGACGCAGTAATAAAGCTGAACTGGTTAGTGAAGAAAAAAGAGCCGATGAGAACAGAATTCAAGAAGAAAATGCTCAGAAGATTAATGTGAGAAGTGATGTTGTACAAAGGTTTAGTTCCAGTAAAACAACAGAACCCCCAGCCTCCAAGGTTGATCTGTCAAATAATGAAAGAATACTGAGGAAAAGAGCTGCAAAAAACAATCAAAACAATGAGAAGTTTGCAAATCCTTACACAGACAGTGAGTGTGAAGTTGTTGAAAAACTACCAGCTCCCAAGATTCCATCACCACCTAAACGTGTTCTAAGGTCCCGCAATAAGAAATCAAACAGTGTCAAAAATGTGGAGATGATATCTGATGTTGATTCTGAGGATGGTACGAAGAACAGTGTGAAGCAAGCGGTAGCGTCTTCTTGTGACGATGGATCTGATAGTACTGTCTGTTCAGGAAAAGGCTCCAAACCAGGTGGGAGAAAGAGAAAAGTTGAGAAGAGAGTGGTACATAAAAGGGTTAGCGCGCTGGTAAGAGAGACAAGCACTCAATCATCAGAAGAAGACTCTGATGGAGCTTACCACAAGCCATTAAAGAAACAACAGCCTCAACAAAAGGCTTCAAAAGTCATCAAAACAAATGCAGAAACTCAGCTGGATTTAGGAAATGATGAGAGAGCTGCAGCAGAATCACTTCAAAGAAAGGAGAAAACTGAACTCAGTAACAGGGCTTCAGGCAAAAAACAAGCTTCTAAAGTGTCAAAACAGACTGGAAATAGAGATGGCAGCAGAAGACAAAATGAGATGTCTGATGATACCCCATGGAGTGAAGACGAGATTCAGAGATTGAATGAGTAAGTGCAGTAATTGCAGCTCATTTGCGTGAGGTTGAATGAGTATGTCTATTCAAGCATTCTGAACTGAGTGTCTAAAGTGCATTTGGTTTGAGGCGGTACGCACCTATCGGAAGGCTTAACAGGATTGGCTGAGAAGACAAAAGAACAAACAATAAAACAATGACCCTAGCCCTTAAAACAATAGAGGTGCGTGATATAGGAAGCCAATAAAATTACAGGTTCCGAAGAGGTGCGTGGCTTATGTTTGGTTTACTTTGCTCTTTGTTTAAAAAGAAACTTGCATTATTTTTTTCCACCATTAAGAAGCAAAGCTAAAACCAAGTGTGCTTTTGTTGTATGCATTTCACGAAATTGCCTGTTGCATGTATGCTCTGATTGGTTGTGTTGTGTGTATCTGTTATGATTTGCCAGAGCGATTACTTTGGTTTTGGTTTTACAACACTCAACTGAAAACTGCCGTAGTAACAAGCTGTATAATAAAGATCGAATACAACGTAACAAAATGCAGGAGGTAACTCTGTGCTGGACTAGCATCCCATTTAGGAAGGAGTAGTTACACTCTTAGCTGCTTCCAGCTACAGAAAGCAGGCAAACATGTCAGGCATATGTAGATGGAATGCTAATTTTGCATCCAATGAAACAACTTTCAGCGTAAAGAAGATGTTACTGGATGCGAGAAACGCATACCAACACAAGTTCACACTCAGTTATTTTTTCGTATTTTGTTAAGTGCGCTCTACACCATACCTGGAAACACCCCAATGTTTTGGCAAAAGATTTCCAGGAAAGTCACTTCACGAACTGCACAGGAGTGTCAATTGAAGCATCAAGGACAGGCGCTTGTATCCACCAAGAAGGCATCTTCAATAAAGAAAGTCTCCTCGAAGGAAAAAAACGACACAGGAGTGAAAGGTGCTTATTAAAATTTTGTTATTTGATGCCATCAGTTGCTGGGGGCTTCAGGGTTCACGTTCACAAAAAGTCACGGAATTTGAAAAGTTATACACCCTAGATGTGGAAAAGTTATGGAGTTTCAGAGTTGTGCTGTGGATGGTTGTAGTTTTGAGCTGATATTTAAAAAGCGACGAATTACAGGAAGCGGTTTTTTTTTCTCTTCTTATGTGAAATGGCCATGATCTGTACCACTGCTTGCCACCTAGAAACTGCTTTACCGCCAATATGTCCATTACTGTTCTCAATTTGTTTAAATCGTGGAACTCTGTTTCTGTGTTCTGCTGATTTGGGTGTCACAAGATTTGTACGTCCATTCTCCTTACACTGGTAATAAATGTCAAATGTTTGTGTTTCAGCTTCCTCCCAGAAGAATGTAAAAACAGTTACCGGGGGTGTAGGGACCATCAAACGTAAACGAGAGATAAGAGAACTGCTTGAACAACAGGATGTCGACTACGAGGATGATATCTTTGATGCTACACCATTCAAAAGAAAGAAAGATCTCAAGGTAGTGTGTTGCCAGCACGTTTGTTTTCTCTTGTTACAACTAAATATTGATTGACAAGCTTGGTGAGGAATAAATTCATTGCAGTAGTTTGAACTTACATCTTCACTCTCTTTAATTGGAAATCAATTCGGGCAAACAGTTCCAGTCACTAATTTAGGGGATTGTTTTTCACCTTCTCCAACATGCCTCAGCCATTATTGACATTCATATATCATTTGGCCTGAACTCATCACTGCCAGCACTCGTTTCTAATTGTTTGTTTCAGCATCCCATATTTTTCTCTTACATTGCCTTTCTTTAGCCCAAAGACCGCCTTGTCTGTTTTTACACACCCCAATGCAGCTCTACCCATGGTTTGCATGCTAACATGAGTGGCACATTCACTTGGTTTGTTTCAGCTTCCATTTAACCTGAACAGTAACAGCAGTGATGAGGATGATGACAATGATGGTGATGACGATGGCGATCAGAGTGACACCGAACATGGTGCGTCATACAAGACGCCGAGTAGCCGCACGCCAAGCAGTCGATTCCGCCCTCTGGGTCCTTTATCCACTTCAACTACTCCCAGCTCAGAGTTCATCAGCCCTAGCCTTTTACAGCAAGTTAACCGGTCAGTTTTGTGAGAGTAGAGTTCCTATGCCATAAATTTAAAGTTTATGTGCCATAAATTGCATTTTAGTGTCTATCATTTGTAAGACAGCTGAAGTGCTGACTTGGTTCAATGGCTGTCTTCAAACCTCAATTATCCATAATTTTTTTAAGTATTTGGAATTTTCTTGGCGGTTCCGATTTATCTACGAACGTTAGCGAGTCACGGTCATAAAAATGATCACAAAAGGTCCTAGTTATGCCTTAAAACAGGCTTCGTTTACTTCATGATCCCGAGTGAAAGTTGTTCAGAACACTATTAGAAAAGATTACGTCGAGTGTCTAGCTATTTCAGCAGTCAGTGGATACAGTTTTCTTTGCAAATAATCACCTTTCTCGCCTTATTCTTCTTTTATGATGTATTCAGTTTCTAGAAAATATTCGTTCACATTATTTTCACTTACCTATTAGGACATTTTAAAAAATTAATGAAAAATTTCGAAAGGTAAAATTGTTCGTCTTAGACGTCAAAACTGAAATGTTTCTATAGAGGCTATGTTAATTACACCACGGTAGCAGCTGCATTTGATTGGCTGGCTGTTATTAAGTGTAACTCCTGTTACCATGTAGCAGGAAGAATCGTCAGGCAGCAAGTTTTACGAACATAAATGCAAACAAGACTACCATAGAAGTAGCGCTGAAAGCATTTTCGTGTATTGCAGAAAAGACATGGATCACTACATCTACAGAATGCAACAAGGAAAGCGTGTAACACAGGGAGCTGGAAAACACAAGGCAAAGGTGGAAACTTGCATTACTTTATTCATTTCTTGATTTAATGGTTTGCCGGCAACAAAGAATACGGCCAACCCAGGAACCTACGAGCTCCTAAATCTGGTCTATAAAAATAATAGTGTGAATGTTCACAATGTTGTTTAGTCTCCTACGCAGCCGTTCTTAATGTCGTCACGCAACGAACGGCTGCGCAGGAGAAACCTAAGAACGGCTGAATAGGAGACTAAATGTTTTTTGGCATTACGGAATTTTTGTGTGGCTTTCCAATGTGAGTAACACTCTTCCAGTTCTTTGCAATCAAAATCAACTTTGTAGTAGCAATTATTATGACCATTAATTTTCCAGTTTAGTTAGTGATTTGGAGGTGAACAAGATTACAGTAAGAGGCAACAGGTACAAGAGCAGTCTTTGAAGTTTTTGCAACTACTGGCTCTGACCGCTGTACGTTCCAAAATAACTTGGTTACCGTTTGGCAACTAATTGAGACCTCTTCATTTTTGAGATCATTATTGTGTTAAATTAACAGTGTTGAACATGGATTACAGCTTGTAATTTTAACTTGCAGCAGATGAGGACATCCACCCCAAAGAAGCCAACATCCACCAACCATCCTCCTGTTGTGTTAGGCTCCGAGATATTTGAAGCACATCCTGCGTCAGATCACGACTCAGAGGAAGGCGGCGATGATTACTACTTCTCTGATGAATGAGAAGCATTATCAAAATACATCATACTCCATCCGCATTATAAACAGACAAGCTTAGTGGCCAATGCCGTCCGAAGAGTTAGAGTAGGGGTGAACTTCGGTGGATTTTGGTCCTTTTACGGAAATAGGGCAGGTGTCGGCCTTGTACGGAGACAGTGCAGTATATGGTTTTGACGTCTGATCAGTGAGTTAACTATAGGACTAAATTAGGGACATTCTTTACAGGTCTGTCTGAGAGATGTCAGCCTAAACAGGCGTCTGTTATAGCATGTTCACGCTTTGTAGTCAGCATAGCAGGCACACCATGAAGAGAAGGGATGGAGCAAGGGAGGCGCAGAGTGCAAGGAAAGAACACCCCATGCCAGGTCCCCTTTTCTTTGCTCTACAGTTTTCAGCAAGACTTGTGCGTCTGTTTATTTTACGCCGGTTCGCAATGGTGAACTAAAAATATTTGCGTTCAGTGGTTCCCAGACATTATTTATGGTTATGCTACACAGGTGAGAATCAGGCAGGAAAGAGACTTGAGACAGTTGATTGTGAACAATACTGAAGACATTTTCAGAGCTGACTCGGCGTTTAAGAAATAGAAAATTGTGCGCATGCTTACACACAACTAACCTGATGCAAACACAAGAAGAATTTTGGAAAATTCGAAAGTTTTTTCCCTTGGCTGCAAGCAAGGGTTTACATACGCACTTTTAATTATAAGCACTCCTTCGGCCATTGGCTAAATTTTGCTGTAACGTAAAGCTAATAAAATGTTGGGTGGAGTATGGCTCACTTCTAGCACTCATACAGGCCAGTTAGAGCGAGCGCTTGTGATCAAACGTCTTCAAATCTTGCTCAGTAAGGATGTGTTCGTTTCTTTTTGACTGTTACATGTACAGGTTAACGTTTGTTATTCATAGCAAATGCTTTGCTTTTGTCTAAAAAGAATATGAAAATATTTGTTTTAAAAGAAGATCATCAGTGTTGTAAAGTGAAGTTCTTTGCAAGGTAGCCTCTAAACAGGCAGTGTTAAACACAAATAAATCTCAAGTCCTCTGTAACTGTTGTGGGTGCAAAGAGCTTGTTTGAAGAGAATCAGTGGTTGTTAATTCTGGTAAATGTATCACCCTTGAGGTTAGTCAATTTTCCCGCAAAATACTTGTCCACGTGGAAAAAAGGAGGAGGATCTCGTTAAATTCTCTCAAAGGGCTTGGAAAGACTCAAGAAAAGCTCCTAAATAGCGTTGTTAGAGTCACAGTACTTGCACGGTCACTTTGAGTTTTTAATACTTGCATTGTACTAGCATTTCTGAAATAAAATTCCCCTGAAATAACTTTTAACATATCACTTCATTGTCTCTCTATTAGCACGGACATTCAGTATTCTTTCCTTGTTTGGCTATTCTGTGCCATGAGGTTGTAACGTTTGTACTTGTAGAGTGCACGGTAATTTGAATGCACAAGTCGAACCCAATTAAGCGTACGGTACTTTACACCTGTATTTGTAGGTGTCACTGGCCTCATGTCATCTGCTTGTGTGATCCTAAAGCCTTTCTTGGTCTTATTATTGAGTCACAAAAAAAGCTTTTGAACGCGAAGTGCCCCACTGTACTAATGCAAAGGTATTTTTGCGCGGTGTATAACTATGCGTGAAAAGTTGATCCTAGCAAGGGCTCTTGGAATCCAAAGAGAAAATTGGTAGTAACCACGCATTTTGTAGAGATAGTTGAGCTTAATTTTGAAAGAAAATGCCCTTTATTGCGATGAATTTGGTTGCTTATCTATTTCTGAGAAATACGTGGTTGCCCTCAATGTTCTTTTTGGATCCCAGTAGCCCTTGCTATGACCTTTTCGCGCATAGGTGAAAACTGTTCAAAAATACCTCTGAATTAGATGGCACCGTCCTTAACAGGGGCCTAGCAGCCTCCGTTTGTGTGGTGTGCTGTGTATGTGCAATGGCTCTATAAGTTTCTCAAAGTAGCAAAACTAAAACCAAAATTTGGGCCTTTTAAAACTAACGAAAATGAACTAAAAACTCATAAAATTGTTGCCATCTTGTATTGCTTTGTGTTTCTGTGTTTATTTTGGCGATTTAAGGCTCGCGAAAGCGGTGTTTTCAAAATCACGGTCGGACTCACTCAACCCAAAGCAAAACAACATGGTCACAATTTTATTTTTATTTTATTCTTGTCAGTTTTAAAGAGCCTAAATTTTGGGTTTAGTTTTGCTGTTTTGACAAACCGAAACAGCCATTGTATATCCACAGCACACCACACAAACAGAGGATCGTAGATCTGTGCTTAGACTATTCAAAGGCGATGAAAGGTTCACAGCGGTCAAACGTACGACGCGTGCGCAGTGTCCATCATAACTTTGCAAAGAAAAACAAAGGTGGAGAGTTTCACTTAAACCGCAAAACATAACGCTTTTTCTTAAAACTTAAGCTTTTTAGATTGAGTACAGGGTGTGTTTTTAAAATGAAATAAAATTTCATCCACAAGTTTTATCGGCCCGAAATTCGGTTTCCAGGACATTTTATGTATATCGTTTTCATACGAACTTCCCACTCGTAAAACGATTGAACTGATCAAACTTCAAGGCTCTGAAGAACCGGCAGTGACGTTGCTTTTTGCGTTTGACCGCCGTGAAGATGAAAGGCTGAAGAGGAATGAAGCTATGGTGAGGGCTGCAAGGAATGCTGGGAAGGACGAAGGAAACGTGTGGTCGCAGCTTTCTCATCAGTGTCACATCCTTCTCGGGAGCGACTGGAAACGAGTCTGGTAGGGTAATTTACTGTTGACCATCTCGAGTATTCTTATCTTTCTAATCAGTGTATTGGAAATAAAAAGGATAAGACAAAAAATGGTAATTTATTTGCCAGATTTCTAGTATGCCAGCAGTGGTAAATATTTCCGCGAGGTATTGTAGCTCAGGAGATAGCGGAAGTCTTCAGCCAATCATTGCGTCCTCACCAGGACTCCATTCTGACAATAAAGAAAAGAAAAGCGGAGAGAAAATGTGCCAGTTTATCTGTCATCGCGTCATAAATTTGCTCAATTGATCTATGCTATCCTTAAGACAGGGGCACCTAACGGTTCGTTTCGGGAAATATCTGTTTGGAAGGCCTAAAATCGCTTGAAATATTCGGATTTAATTGCAGTGGAAGCTAGAGATTTCTTTGGCGTACGTCACTTCGGATTTTCGTAACAAGAAGGCTTATTAGTCCCTATTGTTTTTGGAGGGACAAATATGCCGTTTAGAGTACAAAATAAGGTCAGCTAGCATTTTCGGAGAGCCATCAGCAGCTTGGAAATTCGGCAGATAGGATTCTCTTTCCTAAAATTTTCTGCGGTCTAAATTTTCAGCTAAAAGCGCTGAAAAGGTCAATGTGTATTAGTTTAAAAAAAAATGTGCCCTTAAAAAGCTCTGAAACTATCTAAGAAAGCAGAAAATTACATTTAAAGTATTTTGCTTAAATTTTCTCGTTGGCCGCCCCTGCTTAAGAGACCGGACATAAATGGTTTAGAAGTCTTACCGCGTCTAGATAAGATAAGATAATTTATTTAATGTCAAGAACACGGGGAGTCCGAAATGTTTACAGTACATTATACTTTCTTGGCGGCGCCATCACATATTCAAGGCCAATATGCATGATATATAGCTAGAATTCGGATAAGGCTTTGTCCAGATGTCGTTCTTTTCATCACTGGAAATGAAAATTTGTTTGTTTTATGAAAGACAAAAGCATAGATAAATTGTATTTTGCTGTTGCTATTTAAAATAATTGCATTGGCAGTGCCAGTGGTGCTAGTCCTCTTCTGCTTCATCAAAACTCAACACAATTGAAAGGTCCTCTTCAATGTCACTAGCTTGTGGGTATTCTTCATCTATAGCTTTCGGTGACTGAGGTGACAAATCAAGAATAAGCTCTTTGAGACGACGAAGAAGAAACCGCTCGCTGTCGTCATTTTTTAACGTAGCTCGGACGACTATCTCAAGCCCTCCCGTGCAATTGAAGAAGGTCTACTTTTCATCCTCAACTGTTGCATGGATACTGCCGAACTCTACCGAACTCTAGTTGAGACACTGCTTGAGACATAAGCTTAACTGGATTTGTGTTATTTTCTTGTCGGTGTATCTGTAAAACCTTGAAGTGCAGTAAAACTATCATTTCACAGATCTTAATTCAGTCTAACTCTAACTTTTGCCCGTGAAAATTCCGTCTTCCCGACTAGCTGCCCCTGGGTCTCCGAGGATGGTTCACATTTCACGTTTATCTACCTAGATGAATTGATAATTTACATTAAATGCAGATAAGTCAGACCTATCCTATAGGTAAGTACTTTTGAAAGCGCAGCTTTAAGCTACCTGAACACAAATAATCTCGCGCATGAAAAACTGTTGTATTGATTTAAATTGTGTACGGAAAACATTGTCAGTTAAAAATTCGTTTGTTGTAAGATAAATGTGAATAGGTTCATTCAGATATCCAGTAATCGTTTCCTAATTTGTTTCATTTAATTTGATTTAATATATATTTAGAGCATTTTACAAAGTCTCAATGCTCTTACAGTAAAATAAAGAAAGCTAAAACATCACAACACATGAAATAAATCTCTAGAGAAACAAAGGAAAGAAACCTAAAAAATTCTATTTAATAATATAGTAATGAAGGTTTACAAATTGAGAGTAGGAAATAGAAAATACAGAAATACAATATATCTTAAGCTAATCTAAGAGGACTGGGGTAACAAAATTGCTAAAAAACTACTCTAAAATACGATTTACAATTATATGTAGAAAATACGATTATAGGTAGAAAACTTTAAACTGTAACACTGCTGTAGTACTCTTTTGGGGGCTCACGACACAGTAACGCTTCTAACTGTAGGTTGTACTACTAACACGACGGCCAAAACGTTATGTGCACTATTTGCCCGATAGCGATCTCAAGAAGATTTCGCTAAGCGGGCCACATACTTGGTAACTGATGTTCGGATAACAAGGAGGAGGGAAATAAAATTTTTACTCAAAAGCTGTGTGAAGTTGGTTTGATGGCGCCATCATTAACATGCACAATTTATGAATCACTAAACTAGACAGAAGCGGTTTGTATTTGACATTACCTGTGGAATCAGCGACTTCAGAGCGTACATTTTCTGTCCTCCGACGACTCAAGAACTACCTAAGAAGCACCATGAAGCAGGATAGTCTGAACAACTGCCTCATTATGCGTTGTCAGAAATCGATAACGAACACACTGGACACTGTTAAGATATAACATGAGAAACAGTGAAATGAAGTTGTACCTGTGAGTAAGGGTATGCGCTTGGTTTGGTGTACGATGAGCCTCCCCCCCCCCTCCCCCCACTTTTCAAAACGTTCCACCCCCTCTGAGTGATATATTTTGAATCACAAGTGAGAAGCGAGTTGGCGCTGGTTCGTAAATAAACAATAGAACAGTAGAAACAACAGAACTGAACTACGGCAGTTAGCCAGAACGCTTCGTCCAAACGAATCAATACCTGTCAAACTGGTTATACCAATCAAGACAACCACAAGCTAAAAATAGAACTTGACGTCATTGATAGACCCCTCAAACCGGTTGTACTTTAATGTATTCCACATCAAATGCTTTTTTTTTAATAATAGGGCAAATTTGGGCTAATCTTTTGTTTCTATTGTACCTATTGTGTAAGAAAGACGCTTATTGGTATTCCTCCTCAGTTTAATGAGAATCCACAGCATTTTATTCATGAGATCAAGACAATAGCCTATGACGTCATCAACGTTAATGTATTCCTACCCCTGCTAACGAGATTCCTGCCCAAAAAAGGGTCTAACCGGTGGGCCCTATACTACTGGCTACTGTTTCAGTCTCCTACAGTGTTACCTGAAAGTGTCACTGGGGTACCACGGTCACTGATCCTAAAGCCTTGGTCGATTTCTCTTAATTATTCAGTCATACTTAGAGCAACTGAACGCGAAGTGCCTTACAGTCTTGCGATCCGTTTGCTGTTTTATTGTTGAAGGTAAGATGTTTTCAAAACACGCTAAGTCCCGATCAATTATACCCCTTAAATCTGCGAATTTTTTTTGTGCGTGTGTGTGTGTGTGTGTGTTTCTTTCATGTTTTCGTTCCTTTGTTAACGAACTATAGGAACAACTTAAAAAGATTTTAAAACTAATTTCTGTGGTTCAGTACCATCACAAAGATATAACATGAGAAACAGTGAAATGAAGTTGGCCCTTCTCCAACCCCGCACTGATTACCGAGTGGTTATGCAGGTTATGCCAGCGTGGCGCGTGATTGGAGCAAAAAGAGCTCATAATATTTCAAACCCGCCCAAATTTAGCTACGATCCGTAATAAATCAGGGCAGCGAGTACAACTTGATGTGAGTAGTTAAAAGGAAAAACGGTTTGAGTTTTAGTTTTGATCTTAAGACAGAGTCTGACCAAACTTCTACTTGCCTCATGGCTAAATCAATGTCGTTGTTCAAAAATATGACTTGCGTTGCCGTTTCGGGGTATTCAACACGCCTCTTCTGCGTTCACAAATGATAACGCAAAGGCTGACGTTGTGTGTTTAACGTGTTTGCTTTCAGCCCACCGACACTTTTCCAGGACATCTCTCGCACTTTGCTCGGCGACTGAAAGAAATTTCCTCAGAAGTAGGCTAAACTAAATTGCACGCAAATCAACTGTTTTTCTTTTGTTTAATAGGGAAGCTTTATTAACCGTACACCAGAGTTATAACGAAATTAAATAAAAAATTACAAGGTAAAAAAGTAGCAAAAGGAAAAAATAAGACAAAGCACTTAAATCTCACATAACTATATCACATGGTCAGAAAATTTCCGGGATTCAACAGGCACACTGATAAGCACAAAAAGCGAAAAGAAAAAAAAATGAAAGCGAGCAAGCAAGCAAATAAAGGATAAAATAAAAGAAAAGAAAATATCGGTACCTATCAATGATGCAATGACGCAGAAGTGCCACTAGGTTGAAGGGCCAAGAGGTTTTGCATGATTTGTGAAACGGTTCTTGAGGGTCGGCTGCGGATCTGTTATTGCAAGATTGGTAGAAAAGTTTCCAATTTCCTTGAAACTGTTCCACCATTGTTTTCTTTTTAAAAATGTGATTTAAGTTCGATAAAAAATCGATTTTGGAGTGCATTCTTTAAGTTTGCCGATCCAAATAAAATGTTTCTCTGCCAAGAAACGAAAATTGATTTGTAGTTTGTTTGGAGCCATCCGGCATCAGATTCAAAGCAGCGTCCGCCTGAAGTGACACACGGATTCCTTCTCAATGCATGATCTTGTCGGACTGCAACCATAAAAACAAACTGTTCCAGAGGCAATGGGTTTTCTCACCTGTCCAAAATCAAATAAGCAGTGGTTATGGTTTTTTGCAAGTTTGTGAAATGTACTAAAATGAATACGTTTTCCTTGATTCGAATAAAAACAGGCTCGTGATTGGGGATTAAGAGCCCCCCCCCCCCCCCCCGCCCCACCAATCACAGTGATTATTTTAGGAAAAGTTATTCCTACAGCAATACTAAGTTGAGGCTACATCAACACAGTTTTGAGTAAAGGATATCATAAACATCACGTTTACGGCAAACGTCAGATCTCGGTTTACATTCCTCAAAACAATTTAAAAATATAGGAGCCCAATAGTGTAGAATAATTCTCGCGTTTCAGTGTTGGTAATGCGTAAGTAATCGCCGTAGAAACGGCAAACGGCAAATCGCAAAAATGGGAAAATTAAGGTTATGTGGTGATTTCTGCCGTTTGCCGGAAACGCGATGTAACAACGATGTCCCTGAAAAGCAGGACTAATTTTCTTCATATTTTTCTACTACCTAGGTAGTTAGTGGTTAGCCGTGGGTTAGTGAACTTTTATAATTTGAAATGACATCTCTTCCCGAATCTTTCTCATTTTGTTTTACGCTGGTAGACTGATTTTACAACTGAGTGGACATTGCACAGCTGCCGCTACCTCGCGGGTGCCCGTATTTTTCTTCTGGAGCCCGTTCATACGTAAAAAAACGGCGTTTTCTGTGCAAGCGGTCTAGGGTGTTTCTTTGTTGTTTTTAAATTGAAGGCAGCGAAAACAGCATCATTACCGTGTTAATATGGGCCTGTTTTCTCTGCATGTGTCTGCGTTCTTAGTTTCTAATAATTATAGAATTAATTGTTTTATTTACATGTAAATACCAACGCTGATACGAAATACGTAAATTTAATTAGTTAAATTAAGCAAGCTACGGGGAACTACCTTGTTAAAGCCTGCAAAGACTTCTTCGTCCTCCTCACACACTTTATTGTAACTTGATTTAATTTACGTATTAATAAGAAAATGGGGGTCTTACGTCGGGTAGAAGACACAGAATTTGCAAAACAATTAATGTATTGTATTCTTTGTTGTACGGCAGGGCATTGTTTTCCTCTGTTCATTGTCTTGAGTTTTTGTGTTTCTCGTTTAGCAAATTCTGTGTCTTCTACCTGAAGTAAGAGCCGACAATGGAATGTTGTCGACTGACAATTTTATTGATTAAATGTAAACGTGATTATCCTTTTCAATACTGTGGTCATTGTGAATGTTTATGAGATAAAAGGATAGGAATAAAAGACAGAGAATACTGTCACTACGGAAATTGAATGAATACAATATAACTCAGGAAATTTATGCAACTAAAGACAGCAAGTAAATGACAAGATAATCCAGTATGCTCGCCGGGGCAAGAGTGGTTTTAATTTACCTGCAGTGAAACAGGTCAAACACTGTTTAGTATATAACAAACCAATGAATGGTGTTTTTCGGGCGCTCTGATTGGTTACTCAAACTCGGGATAGCATTTGCTATTCACCTCGCGGCATTTTTCTGGATTTCATGCGCGAATTTTCCCTTATTTCTCATTGTGTAAGAAAGACGCTTATTGGTATTCCTCCTCAATTTAATGAGAATCCACAGCATTTTATTAATGAGATCAAGACAGCAGCCTATGACGTCATCAGCGTTAATGTATGTATTCCTGCCCCTGCTAACGAGACTCCTGCCCATAAAAGGGTCTAACCGGTGCGCCCTATACTACTGGCTACTGTTCCAGTCTCCTACAGTGTTACCTGTAAGTGTCACTGGGGTACCACGGTCACTGATCCTAGAGCCTTGGTCGGTTTCTCTTAATTATTCAGTCATACTTCAAGTAACTGAACGCGAAGTGCCTTACAGTCTTGCGATCCGTTTGCTGTTTTATTTTTCGTGAAGGTAAGATGCTTTCAAAACACGTTAAATCTCTATCAATTATACCCCTTAAATTTGCGAATTTTTTTTTGTTCCTTTCATGTTTTTGTTTCTTAACAGTGCTATAAAAATATTTGTGGTCAGTTACACATAACATACTCACAGATCTTCAAAAGTTTATACAATCACTTTTCGGATCGTGGATAGTAATCCAGTTTTCAGGTATTGTTCCAAATTTAGCATGAGTAAGGCTGGATGTTTCTTCTTCTTCTTCTTCTTCTTCTTCTTCGTCTTCTTCTCCTCCTCGTTTTCTTCTCCTTCTCACGATTTTAAGAATTATAGGGACAACTTGAAGATTTTTAAACTGGTTTTTGTGGTTCAGTAACATCACAAGGATATAACATGGGAAACAATGAAATCAAGTTGGCCCTTCTCCAACCCCGCACCGATTACCGGGTGGTTATGCAGGTTATGCCGCGTGGCGCGTGATTTGGGCAAAAAGAGCTCATAATATTTCAAACCCGCCCAAATTTAGCCATGATCCGTAATAAATGACAGCGAGTACAACTCGATGTGAGTAGTTAAAAGGAAAAAACGGTTTGAGTTTTTGGTGTTGATTTAGGACAGAGTCTGGCCAAACTTCTAACTAGCCTCATGGCTAAATCAATGGAGTTGTTGTTCAAAGAGCACTAAGATATGACTTGCGTTGCCGTTTCGAGGTATTAAATACGCCTCTTCTGCGTTCAGTAGCAGGCTAAACTAAATTTCACGCAAAACAAACTTTTTTCGTTAAGGAACCTTCATTAACAGTACATGTACAGCACGGGTTACAACGAAATCAAATAAAAGATTACAAGGTAAAAAAGTGACGAATGGAAAAATCAAGACTAACCACTTAACCCTTACCTTACTATATTACATGGTCAGAAAATTAGAAAATTGCTGCGTATCAACAGGCACATTAATTAGCACAAAATGGGAAAAGAAAACAAAAAACGGACAGTGTGCAAGCCACCAATTAAAGGACAAAATAAAAGAAAAGAAAAGGAAATATCGGCACCTATCAATGACGCAATGATGCAGAAGTGCTCCCGGGTTGAAGGACCACGAGGTTTAGCATGATTTGTGAAATGTTTCTTGGTGGTAAGTTGGGGCGGGGGGGGGGGGGGGGTAGGTCTGTTATTGCAAGATTGTTAGAAAAGGTTCCCCTTTTCTTGAAACTGTTCCACCATCGTTTTCTCTTTTAAAAATAGAAAATCGTTCAACTTTGGAATGCATTCTTTAAGTTTGCAGATCCAAATAAAATGTTTCGCTATCAAGAAACGAAAATTGATTTGTAGTTTATGTTTGGAACCATCCGGCCTCAGACCCAAAGCAGCGTTCGCCTCAAGCGACACAGAGTCTTTCCCAATGATCCTGCCGAACTGCAACCGTGAAAATAAACTGTTCCAGAAGAACTGGGTCTTCTCACATGCCGCAATCAAACAAGCAGTTATTATTATTATTATTTTTATTTTATAGTGAGACTCAAAGAATCACAATGTTACTCACTAAACTCCCCTTTCCCCTCTCTTAAAGAGACGGGCTAATCGGGCAAAGAAACAAAGAGAAACATAACAATAACTTACAAGGACAGCTAAGTAAATAAAGACCAAAGGAAATAACAAGTACAACAACAAAAAAACAAAATAAAAAAAAAATATATATATATATATATATATATATATATATATATATAACTATATAACGTGAGAAGAAAACCATTGTTATCGGAGGATTACAGCAATAATGACAGTGTATTCAGAAGTGCATTTGAGCTAAAGATTTCAGTGGGCCAAAAACTAGCGAATATTAGTATATCGCGTGCAGCGGTGGGAGGCTCCGGGTAGTTTTGCCAGTTATAAATGTTGCAAAAATAATTCCCATTTTTTTTGAAGCAGCTTTATTTCTTTTTTTTATTTCGTGGACATTTTTCAGAAATCGCACAAAACTGGGTACTTCGCTGTTCCAAAATAGATGAAAGAGAGTTTCACTTTCCCTTTCACAGAAAGTACATTTTTCGTTGTCACGAAGTCCTATCTTGTTCAGAACGCTCTTTGTTGACAGGCGACGATGCAAAAATTTGAAATTAAGCACTCTAAGTTTCGAACTTTCAGTACATTCGAAGGCCAACAGATAAACTGATTTCCAGTTAATCTTATGATACTCTCTGGGCAACTTTTCTGCACCATTTCCCTTGGCTCCGAGGGGTTGCTCACTTTCACTTGAAACTAGCTTATTGTATATCAATTTAGAGGGTTAGCACTGTGCAAGAATTTTGAAAAAGTAGTGGTACTTATTCGGAAAGGATCCTGTGTTTTGTCTGCATAGACATCTAACTGCCGCAACATCAACATCAAGCACAAGATTGAGGAAGATTAAGTCACCGCCTATTAAGACTTCGTCACATTTGAAGTCAAGTAAATGATTAAAGAAGGCCACGAGAAAATTTGGATCATCTTCAGTTTTGCAAATACTGATTTGCCAAGGTAACTTCGGGATCGGGGTAACTTTTCTGGATTTGAAGATTAAAATTGTTGTTAAATAATATAACAATACCCGCTTTTTTGCTTGAATGACATCTAAATAATGCTTGATAGCCCCATTCAGCTTTCCAATCATGTTGATTATTTTCCGTGCAATGTGTCTCTGGAAGAAAGTATATGGACATTTTTTTGAATCGCATCCAGTTAAAGGTTTCCCGCCGCTTAAAACGGTCCCCGAGACCTCTCACATTTATAGACCCTAATTTAAGATTCATTTTTCATTACTTCACGTAAAAACGCATAAAATTGGCCACCTTCGCCCAAAAGCACTCCTGTTCTGAGTTGCAAGTAATAACTTGAAAAAAGATAAGTTACATTTTAGTACAATGGTGTACCGTAAAAAGAAGAGACTTGAAAGCAAATTACTACTAAACAAAAAGTACACATATGTTGGAAGCGTGTTAAGCAATCTCATTGAATTGAAACACAAAAGTTTACCAAGTTTAGCTCCCACACAGCAAAAAACAAACAAACAAACAAGAAAAATGGCTCGAACTTAAATAACATACTAACAAAGACACGGAATAAAAAGAAATCTACAGAGAGCAGAAATGTCTTACTTACTAAATAACACCCAAAGGAAAAGGAAAAAATTAAGATTAAAACAATTGCTCTCAGAAAAAAATTCGCTAAGGTAAAGGCTCTTTTGGGTGAATAAATTTACCGTTTACATAAAGCTTACCTATCGGACGATGACTCTGACCTCAATTTTCGCTTCGTAGACATGAATTAGAGCCTTTACATTTGCCAAAAACTGCGGAGCACCAAGGTACACGTCCAACTCACTAGCCATTCTCCACAGTCTCTTAAGTAGTGATTATGGCTTTATGCACTACTGTAGAAAATTCGTGAAATGCCCTAAAATAAATACGTGTTCCTTGATTCGAAGAAAAACAGGCTCGTTATTCGGGATTATATTCACTCTATGATTGCTGAAGTTTTCACTACGGTTTTGAGTAAAGGATATCCTTAACATCACCTTTGTAACAAGCGTCAGATCTCCGCTTACATTCCTCAAAGCAATTTAAAAATATACGAGCCGAATAGTGTAGAATAATTCTTGCGTTTCAGTGTTGCTAATGCGGAATTACTCACCGTAGAAACGGCAATTCGCAAAGACATGAAAATTAAGGTTAGGTGGTTATTTCTGCCGTTTGCCGTTTGCCGTTTGCCGGAAACACGATATAACACACGGTGTCCCTGAAAAGTAGGACTAATTTTTTTCATGTTATTCTTTTCTTTTCTATTCTCTTCTCTTCTCTTCTCTTCTCTTCTCTTCTCTTCTCTTCTCTTCTCTCCTATTCTATTCTATTCTATTCTATTCTATTCTATTCTATTCTATTCTATTCTACTCTACTCTATTCTATTCTATTCTATTCTATTCTATTCTATTCTATTCTATTCTATTCTATTCTATTCTATTCTATTCTATTCTATTCTATAGGCAGTTAGTAGTTAGCCGTAGGTTAGTGAACTTTTTTAATTTGAAAGGACTTTTTTCCTGAATCTTCCTTGCTTTGTTTTATGCTGGTAGACAGCATGATTTTACAACCTGAGTAGACACTGCACAGCTGCCGCTAGCTCGCGGGCGTTTGTATTTTTCTTCTTGAACTTGTTCATGTAAAAAACAGCATTTTTTTTGTGTAAGCGGTCAAGGGTTTTTCTTTATTGGTTTTAAATTGAAGGCAGTGAAAACAGCATCACTACCGTGTTAATATGAGCCTGCTTTTCCTACACTGAGCTGTATGCATCTTTTTGATATTCTTAGTTTCCGATAATTCTAGAATTAATTGTTTTATTTACATGTAAATACCAACTCTGATACGAAATAGATAAATTTAATTAGTTAAATTAAGAAAGCTAAGGGGAACTACCTTGTAAAAGTCTGCAAAGACTTCTTCGTCCTCCTCACACACTTTATTGTTACTTGATTTAATTTACGTATTGATGAGAAAATGGAAATTAAAGCATTGCATAAGGTATCTTTGTTTGCTTTGTGCATTCAACAGATGAACAGACTTCTAATTGCTGTACTGCTCGTGATACTTGCAGCAGGAGGACACGTGACTGCAGTTGAGCATCTCCGCTGTCCTGACCGTGATGGACCGTGTTTCGTGTGCTTGCGTTACTGCGCTAGATGCGTCGAAATGTATGGCAGGGACAATTACAACGGACATCTGTGTGCAAATGATTGCGTGAGAACAAATGGCGGAAGCCAAGACGAAGATTGTACAGATACAAAATACCACACAGTCGACTGACAATGTTATTAACTAAATGTAAACATGATTATCCTTTTCAATACTGTGGTCATTGTGAGTGTTTATGCACCTATCAATTTAAAGCCGGCGGGGGGGGAGGCAGGGCATGGGGTGGGGATCTGACATTTTTCAAAAATTTGCCGTCAAATTCCCTGCCCACGGGCAAACCATTCCAGTCAAATCCACAAAAATTTCCCCACCCCGGGTGGCATATTGCTGTCGATCATTCCCAGGCTGGATGCAAGAAAGACGCAAGGAAAACAGGAAAACTCTATAATTTTCACTTCTCAACGTTACTACGTCTCCAAAGGTACTATTTAATAAAAATTCAATCTGCGTTTAATACACTGTGTATATCGAATTACAAAATCAACAGAGTCTTTAAGAAACAGTTCGTGTTTTCTGCAAAGGCTGCAGAAAGCATAGCATTTGAAAAGAGCAGTCATTGCAGCGACTGGCCCGTACACTGATCATTTGCATTGCCAAAAAATTGACTTGGTTTCTCTTTATCTGTTTACTTCGATACTGCAATGTCTAAAAACGTTCAAATCAACAAAAAAAAACTCTAAATTAATCGAAAATATGGAGATTAAAACGGTCAAATTCTTTGATTATCTGATTCTCGATCTCGTGGACATCAGTTATGATTTCAAGGACGTAGAGCGCATGCGTGACGTGGGAAAAGTAATTTTGGTCCCAGTTTCTTTCGTTCAAGTTGACGTTCAAACAGATCCACGTTGGGCGAAGACATATTCAAATATCCCCTCCCCCGGGATGGCAAGATCAGTCAAAAGTCCCACCCCAGGGCCAACAATAACGATCAAATCCCCACCCCATGCCCTGCCTCCCCCCTCCCCCGCCGGCTTTAAATTGATAGGTGCATTATGAGATGAAAGAATAGGAATAAAAAACGGAGAATACTGTCGCTACGAAACCTGAATGAATACAATATAACCCAGAGAATCTAGCCAGTAAATAGCAAGATAATCCAGTATGCTCGCAAGGGCAGTGAAACAGGTCATACACTCTCAGAATGGGGCGAGTATTATGGTTTAGTACGTACCTAACCAGCGGATAGTATTTATCGCGCGCTCTGATTGGCTACTCAAACCCGCGATAGTATCCGCTTTTCACCTCCCGGCATCTTTCTGGATTTCGTGCGCGAGTTTTCCCTTATTTCTCAGAAAAGAGAACTATTTGGTGCTGGCTATCCACTTGTTTGGTATATACACTTAAACAATTATTCACCTCAGTTTCGGTGAATAGTGGTAGATATTTACGTCGCCACTTCGCAGCTCGACAAATATCCACCACTATTCACCTCCCCTTCGGTGAATATTAAACTCTTAACTATTATGTGAAGTTTTGGGTGGGTTTGTCGCTGGTACTCTAAGACCCTTATTTTATTTCAACACCATGCTCAGCTGCATTGTGAAACCGTTCTACACTAGACACCAAAAATCCTTACCTATCCCAGACTCGGCCAGTGTTGTTTCCCGATAAAACACATCCTATTCTAGACCAAAACTCTCTGATTTCTATACCCTTTCCCGGACTAAACTGGTTGAAAACCTGGTGCTCTTCAAAGCGGCACATACCCATATAACTGAGATTTGCTCCCCCATTGAAGTCTGAAGCCAAGGCCGAGCCAGAATTCAACGTTCTTATTTTTTGGGCACTTGACCCTGGAAACGTTCTTGACATGTTCTTAAATATGTACTTTTTGTATTGACATTCCCGGGTTCCCTATTTTCACTCAAGAGAAAATATTCGGTTCTATATGGTAAAGCCATATGGAACAGTAGGTATGAGCCACACATTCATTGAATATGTTCTGCAGAATTCAGTATATTGTTTGTAATTTGTGCTCTTTCAGAGGTATGCTTTCTGAACAACAAAGCGACATCTAATAGCAAAGAATTCAAGTTTAGCTGCCAGAATAAACCACCTCATGTGTATTTATAACCTTCAGTTAGTTTCCTACAAGATGTCCTCAAATTCTTATGACAAGTTGACAGTAATGTATGTCCAGTTAAAGTAGAAATGGCCAAACTCCAGCACATCATAACCTTTAAGACCAATTTATTTGCCCTGTTTCTTCTGTTTCTGAATGTCTAATTAAATAATACACATTCTAAAGCTGTATCTACCTACATTTTGTTTCGGTTTGCATATCTTCTGCAGTTTCCTGGGTGGTCTTACTTAACAAGTTTTGGTTTTTGAATCTTTGAGCTAACAAAGTCAAACTAGTTCCTCTGTTTAATACATGATGCCACAGAGAGTCTTTACGTTACCCCAACGTGGTGGTCAACTGAAAGGGTATTGCATAGCCTGAGAAAACAGCCGACGTTTCATGAGGTCGCCACTTGAGCCCTCGCAAAACGATTTCTCAGTAATGAGCACAGAAATTCCATACTGATGACGTGCACTACCCAGATCTTGGCAGTGCTTCTGATTGGTTGTGCCGCGAGGGAATTTTCTTTCAACCAATCAGAAGCACTACCAAGATCTGGGTAGTGCAGAGTAGTGCTCGTTACTCAGATGTCGTTTGCAAGGGCTTAAGTGGCAACTTCGCGAAACGTCGGCTGTTTTCTCAGGCTAGGCATTGCAGCGCTTCTTGACCTTCTTGAGGCTGCCACTTTGACGTTTAGGCTGGAGCAAGAATGCGATGCTGTCAATTGGAATGGGAGGTCTAGAACCAAGAAAATCTTCAGGAAAGGTTCAGACATTTTTTGGCACAGCAGTGGAAGCTCAGAAGAATTTTTTAACTTAGCCAGTGGCTCCAGACCTTGCAGCTTCCACTGTATTTCAGGCCTCATAATACCATATAGCATGAAATTTTCGCGGGAGTTTAATTTCACGAATTGCCGTTCTTTGAGTTTCCCAGGAACAAGTTTTGGTGAATTTCGATTTCAGATGTTACCACAGGGAACAAATTTCTTATTATTATAATAATATTATATCTTGGAAACAAGTTTCTCTCTGGTATTTGACGTAGGTAACTTGTATAGAGCAACAAGAGATGTAATATTGTTTTGTTTATTCTACTTATAACTCAAAGCTACCGAAAGGTGTAATTTTGTATGTTGTCTGGGCTGGGAGAAACATGCAGTGAACTATTTTTAAATCTAAATCTAAATCTTATACTGTGCAAATCTCCCTCATGGGATATATGTGCACAGGGAACGGTCGGCGGTTAGTCAGTCATAGTAATGGCTTTTACTTGGTCTCGCATGAGGGTGGACTTAAAGCAGTCAACAGAAGAAGCATTCCGAGTATGAGGAGGCAGATGATTCCACTCTGGGACAGTGCATGGAAAGAATGAAGCTCTGTAGCAGCTCTTGAGCGCTAAGATATTCCTGTAGTGTTGACCTTTGGATTGTCTAGTAGCACGCACACTCCTGACCAGGATCTGACTTTCAATGTCCACAAGGCCGTAGGCAATCTTTTTGCTCTATGACAGATGGTCTCATCAATGGTTGTTATCAAATTTACCCATAGAATGCAGAGACTATTCATTACATTGCGATTGTAAAAAGGAAGGTCCTAATATTCTTTGCTCAGTTAACTCAACTGAAATTCAGTAACCTAAATACATGGAGTAAATTTTCGCGGACTATTTTTTGGCAGAAGTTTATTTTTGCTGATCAATGGAAAATCCGCGAAAATTTAAATCCCACAAAAATTTCATGCCACATGGTACCTTGTCAAGGAGAAATTATTCAAAATTGCCATTGTTCAAGTACAGACAGGCACAACAACAATTTGATGTAAGGGCTCCCCGAGTGTTGCCCAGTGAAAATTGATAATAATAACAATAAACAAAAAGTTAGTGGCTATTTTACATCCATGACTACACCAACTACACTGACTACGCCGACTTCACTGACTACGCCGACTACACTGTCTGCACCGACTTCACTGACTACACAGACTACGCCGACTACACTGACTACACACACACACTATACTGACTACAGACTACACTGTCTACACTGACTACACCAACTACACTGTCTACACTGACTACACAGAGTACACTGACTACACCAACTACACTGTCTACACTGACTACACAGAGTACACTCTCTACACTGACTACAGAGTACACTGTCTACACTGACTACAGCGACTGCACTGCTACGATGACTATAACTTTACCAAACCACACCACCTACAGCAAATACTTGCTATCGTTCAATTGCATAAGATAGAGCTAGTGACTATGTAATGTATATTCCTGATGGTAGTCATGTGCCATCTTACACACATTATGCAGGAGACTCACATCTGCTGGTCTAAAACTTTGATTTAATGCCATCTAATGCAAACAGACTACTTTCTCACGCCTGGCTCACACACAATAAAAGATCAGAGTTCAATCCATGTAAATCACACTACCCATCACATATTCTCTGAATCGACTGATGTCAGTGGAAACGCGTGGTGAAAATGCTACTGTGCTTCAGGAAATCTCACGACAATATGGGACTAAAAAGAAGTTCTAAGGTTCAATAATCAATATATCCGAAAATTCGAAAATCTTCGCATGTTTTGGGATATCTTTGCGTCATCTTTGGAACTCCCGACACTCCTAGGACGACGATCTCCCAGATCTCCAGCATTTGACTTGGAAAAGTGCCAACAAAAGCAACTGTCCACGCGATATGATCTTTTATCGTGGCTGCATGTGCCACATGTATATAACCTTAAGCTTAATCTGACAAGCTTACACGCTGGGACACGCTGGGTAGGAAACCATCTTTGATTCATGCGTGGCAGGGCAGCCATTGGTTTCATTTCTGGTTGTTATCTTGTTGCGTAAAAAAGCCCATTGATTTGCATTCCATTTTTTCCAGTTGTTTAAGCTGGTTCTGAGCTCTTCGTAATAAGTACTCGATGCGAAGGCCGTCCGTTTTAGGTATTACAGCGTTTTTTCGAAACTCGTATTTGATGTGATCTGTAAATCCCGGCTTATCTTGGCTTGCACGGAGAAAATTTCGATACAAGGAAAGAACTTGCTTCTGAAGACGACTACGCACCATCTTAAATGAAGAAAAATCGCTTTTTAGCTCACACAGGCTTGAAGATAGGCAATCGTCAAAATTTCTTCACTTCCTCCGCCATATTTGTTTGCAACAGAGCGCTTGCGCCTAGCGGGATTCCGCTGTGTGAGCTTACTATGTGCTCATTTCGCCATGAGACCGGACGAACATAAGAAAAAGCACCATGCTGATTACAAGAAAAAGCACGGAATTTCCAACAAAAAAGCAGCTCCAAAAGAAACTCATGAGGCGACTAAGGACAGAAATAATGCTGATGCTCAAGAAAAAGAGGTTTTAGAAGAAAATGATGAGGTAAATTAACATACATTATAAAATCTCATTGTTTCCTTGTTTTACATTAGATACTCCATTCTGATTGGCTTAGAGCAGACAAATTAATTATGCATTTGCACTCTAGTACATTACAATGTAAGCTGGGTATAGATTCCTCAAAGGTTAAAGGCCAAATGTCACTAAAGGTGTTCTAAAGAATTGGGGCCATTGAGCAAAGATTTCTGAATATGTCCCAAATGCTTCCAAACACACCCCAAAAGCTTTCGAAGATTTCTGAAGACAAGCTAAAGAATTCCAAAGATTTATTTGCCACATAAGGGAGAAGTCTCTTAATTACCACATTGTTACTATGGAAAGTTCCTAATTATTATATCTTGGAAACCCTAACTTCCATAGATAAGGTGCTTGGCCAGATTTGTTCCATCAGAAAGGTTTTCTAGACTTTTATTAATTAAGTAAGCTTCCTATTTAGTGGCTGTATTACAGTGCTGCACACTGCATTGTTCCCACTGGCACAAATTGTTCACCTGGCCAAACAAATCCAGCCTGTGGGAGGGAGGCAAAGTCACAAGGCCAAACAAATCCAGCCTGTGGAAGGGAGGCAGAGTTGCAAGGCTAAAAAATCCAGCCTGTGGGAGGGAGGCATAGTCGCAAGGCCAACTTGAAAACTCTGCTTCTGATGGCTCTTGCATTAATTGGCCAGTTTAATTGGTAGCCAAGGCAACCAGGCAACTGTGCAGCACGCAGCACTGTAAGCTTATGAATGAACGTATATATTTCTAGGGAGACCAGACACAGTTTGCAAGGAGGAAAGTTTCCAGTAACTGGGATCGATATGGAGATCTTGAAGGTGAGTGCTAATTCCCCCTGAATAACGCAATAAACAGACAACCCACAAATAACGTAAACTGGAGACAAACCTCAGATGATGCTTGACACTACAGAATGAAATTCTTAAAGAAAGGTTTGAAAAACTCTGGAGTGTTAAAAAGTTAGATAATACAAACATTTCGGGCTTAGCCCCTTGTCAGTGTGGTAGTAGAAAGACTGATGGTGTAAAAGCAAGCTACGCCATAAAAACAACAACTGTGCCAGGGTGCGCATAAAATGCATGTGCAAGAAACACAGGAGAAAATTCAATTTGTGGATTAATGAGTGAGCTACATTAAACAAAAACCGGATGATAAGCACAGGCACATAAAAAATGTGAGTAAAACACAGTCAGAGAAAGGAAAAGTTGATGTTAAGTCTGCTTGGTCTGATCGTGCCAAGCTTAAAGATAAGTTCCATCTCTTGTTGTTTGCGGCGGGTGTTGGTGCCGGTGCATTGCTTTAAGCCACAGACCATGATGTCATCCACGGAGTGCTCAGGTGAGTTGATGTGTTCTGCTATAGGAAGGCCAGGAGATTGGTTGCGGATAATGCGTAAATGTTTTGGTTGAATGGAAAGAGCCTCTAGTTATTCCCTTTTCACCATCACAATATACATTAGGCCTCAACCCTCAGCTGTCAATGAGCCTGCTCTGTCAGATGCTGTGGTGTGTATTTCATTCCTTGTCCTCCACTGATTTTTCCTCTCCCTTACCACTGTCCTGCTTCACATTGTTTTAGGTTTCTCTTGTTCCCTGGGGTATAGGAGATGTAAAGCAGAGTGCTCCACTGCTGGCTGTTTGGAGCCCTATAAGCCTACTCTATGTGGGAGTTGCAGCTGGACATATAGTGATGGGGGGGGAGGGCAGAAGGGAGCCAGGGGTATCAACTTTCCACTTCCCACCCTTCTCTCCTGGTTCCCACTTCTTTCTTGGTGGTTCTCACCCCCTGCACTTTTTCTGTTGCAAAATATTATGCAATCTATTGTGAATTTTTTCTAATATCTCCTGCTTCCTGTCACCCAAAGAATCCCATTTCCTGCTACCTTTTTCCCACCTCCTGTAGATTTTTGTCCCCTTGCCCCCCCTGCCTCCCACTTCATAATCATGACATACACAAAGACTTTATGTAAAGTGGATATACATTTAGCTTGAAAGCTAGTTTTCAGATATTCCACTGGAATACCTTACAGTTTTGCTTGACACTGCTGTATTCTAGAGGACAGGGTTTGCAGTACCAGTAATTTCTTTGTGTTTTTACTCAAGAAACCACCAATTGTTAGTACAGGCCTAACTGACTGTGATTGACACGGAGCTTTCATGCCCTGCCATGGGTTGGGTTGTCTAATTTGCTATTAAACTGGCTACTTGGTTAATAACTGTAAGACATTTAGTAGTTTCAATTGCTTGGGGTAATATAACGTCATGTCATATTCTGTTTATTAAACACAACTAACCATCAGCCCGTTTAATTCCCTTTAGACGTGAGTGATGAAGAAGATAGCACAGCTAACATCCAAAGGAGAGGAGAAGATTTCAGTGTTCTTCTTCAAAGATCAGGTAATGGTTTAGTAGATAACAATAAGCTCATCAGATGTGGAAGTTGGAAGTTTGGAACCTGTGCACATGTACTTGTGCTTAGTGCCTCTCTGCACTATGTTAAAGCAGTTACTGTGACATTGTGGGGCAAACAACCTTCTACAGACTAACAATCCATCGAGGAAAGAGAGTACTCTTAGAACAAAGAGGAGACTTGTCTAAAGAGAAACTACATTTTTTGTCAGATTACTAATTCAGGGCTCGACCAAAGTCCCATCTGGGTGTTGTGGACAAGTTTTTGAAGTTAGACATGGAACTGGATTTGAAATGATGGGTGGGTGGAGTCACACTCTTGTGATAGGTGACAGTGGGTGCTCCAGTAGCACTGTCACCATTACTCACAGATTCAGGGCTACTGGCTGAGCATCCACTAACAGTTCACTAGTACTCATCAGTTTTGCATACACCTGGGTATTGAAGACAATGCAGAGCAAAGGTTTAGAAAAAGACATGATATTGCAAATGGTCTAAAGCTACCTCCTTGAGATGTAACTGTCCCTCCTTAAAAGGCTTTCCACCCTTACACTTAACACTATACCTGACCCTGTGTTACACTTAACACTATACCTGACCCTGTGTTACACTTAACATTATACCTGACCCTGTGATTTGATATGCTTCTTCAGCAAACCCTGCATCACAGTTTCGCTTTCAGTCAGAAAAAGACTGGGATCAAGAAAGTGATGCTTGCACGACACAGGTATTAAAGTAAAACAAAAACATGGCATTAGAGTATGGAATGCTGCAACTAAAGTGACTCTGCTGAGAATTTAGTAGATTGATAAAAAGAACCTTGATGGTGAATGAAGAGCTTGATCAAGTTGCCAGTGTAAGCACACTGTGTTCAGTTTGTCATGAGCCTGAGTCTGTCTGAAAACCCAGTAGGAGTCAAACCCTTGACCTTCCACCCACCAGTTGAATACCACTGCTCTTTCACCTCAACAGTGAAACCCTGAGACTTGAAATGTCATTTTCACTTTTTGTCTGTGGATGAAATCCTGTGTGAACATTCACCTAAAAACACTTTGGCAGTTACCATCTTACAATGTCTTCGTTTTTCAGTATTTTAGAAAATGGAGTTCAGTTTTTTTGTTTCATATTATTTTATGAGAAGGACAAGGAGAAAAAAATGGCATTTGTTGTTTAATTAGTTTAATTTTCTCTTTGGTGCCATTGTGTTCCAGGTTACTGATTCCACTCTTGAGTTTGACTTTGGAGCCTTAGCAACTTCCTTAAATTGTGTTCCTCTGCATGAACGTCTTAACATCTCAGCTAACCATTTACCTGTAAGTCTCTTATCAAGCAATACTAGTTATTTAATTAATTTAATTATTGATGTCCTTTTGAGGTAAAAATTAAAATCTGAATGTTACTTAGGTATCAGGATTTAGTTTGGGTTATTACTACCATAGAAACCTTACAATGACCGACAGCCCAGAAAAACTTGGCAATATTATTGGGCTGGGTTTTACTCAAGAAAATGACTACATAAGGATCTGTTCATATGAATAGTGGGTTGGTCAGGTTTGGTACTAAATAAATGATTTTGCTTTCAGCCGGATCTTGTTAAAGAATTTGAATTCAGTGCAGAATTGCACAGAAGGAATCAGTCTATTTTACCTTGGAGTTCCATCAATAAACCAGATACCAACACGACAGCAACAACAGAAACAAGATTTACCCTTGAAGATACGTGTCAAAATTTGACGTTACCACACAGTGCAAATTCAACTAATGAACAAAAGTTAACTAAGCAGTATAGCAGTGACTCTAAACAATTAGCAAGCAGGACAAAAGGTGACAAGGACTTGTTAAAAGTAAAACAAAGAGGGCATCCTATTGAACCTTCAAAGCCACATAATGCAGAGGGGCTACAAACCTCTTTGAAGGATGTTTTAAAAACTGTAAATGCTACTTCTGCAGTGGGTGGACAAGTCAAAAAATTAGCTAATAATGAGGAAGATGATGAACTTGAGTTCCTTCTGTCTCTTGATACACCAAGAGTTGATAAAGACAGCATTGCCTCTGGTGGAGATAATTCACAAAAGGTGAGAAGTGAAAGCTCTAGTAAGACCATCAGGGAGGTGGACAGTGGTGAGAGGGGAGGGGTGGGGGGCTGGGTGAGTGGGGAGGGGGTTGAAGGGGGCTGGGTGAGTGGGGCTGATGTCAACTGAGGTTACAAGAAAATGATGCTTCTTAGTCTAGAGAGTGGGCTTACATTTCTGAAGAAGCTGAAAAATTATTTTTCAAACTTAAAGTCATGCCACTAACAAGCAGTGCAAGACAATTTTTGTAGTTCCGTTTTAAAGTAAAAGAATTTTCCCAAATTCAAATTTTCCTACAAACAAACTTAAAATTAGATGAACTTGACCCAACAAAAATCAATTTTGATGTGTTGACCATCTTACACTTACTCCAAGGGTAAGGGGATAAAAAACAAAAAAACAGCTGACATCCAAAAGACGGTTGAATAGACTTTTATGGTAAAGGGGAAAATAGCAAGAATTTGGAGTCAATGACGATTATCAAGATTGCACTAGTTGCTATCATTTTGTTCTTGGTCAAAATACAGTTTACTTTAAATGTGCCCCCCCCCCCCCACCCCTGCCTGTAAATGAATGTTTTGGAAGAAACCTGCAGTGAGCCACTCATTAAGTGATGATGTGGCTCTTGTTTTTTAGGTAAATTTGTGTCCAGAAGCTCGTTCTTCTTCAGTGAAGCCAAGTAATCAGTCCACAAACGATGCTGATGATGAGCTGGAAGATTGGCTGGACAGTGTGCTGGGCTGATGATGATATATTAACTAACTTAATGAAGCATTGTCTGCTTTGCTGTTGTGGAGACATGTGTCTGACTGAGCTGGGAATCTGGCAAGGTTACAATGTTCAAACAATTTCACTTGGAACTGTGAACAAGTACTTCTTACCCACTTGCACCTAAGTGGATAATTCCCATAAAATATGATGGGTGTTCTCCCAGCTGGAAGATTTGAAAGCAACATTCTGTCACTAGAATTTTTTTGGATGTCACTTTAATGTACTGTTACCTCTAAGAGAAACCAAAACAAAACATTTAATAGACATTGACAAAAGTGGTCAGTGTAGCAGTGGGTGAAAGTAATGAACCAGAGTTCCCAGACTTTGTAGGGGAAATATTGGATCATTAAAACTGATTATCTCCACATCAAAAGACTGTGTTGTCAAGAAAGTTTGCACCTGAACCTCTGCAATCAATGGTGCTCAGAATTTGATTAACAGGATGTCAGGACAAAACACCATGGCCTCACTCTTTACTGCCCTAATGTTAGTCTTATTTTGACATCTAAATAAGCATCGTTAACTCACAAGTTTTCTTGTCTTTACTATAACTTTTTAAAAGACAAACTCCTTTTATTACTCAGTCAAGGAGAACTCTTGCATATAAAATTGACAAGGATTGTCAGAGACCCAGGGTTGCCATTCGGAAGAAGCTGGCCAACGTATCCTAAGAAAACCTCTTATGTCTATTGTCTTTAGGCCTATTCACATCCTTTTAGATAAAAATTGGCTATTTTGCCAGGTGAATCCGCCCATTAAGTGCCCTTTTTCTGCTCGATTCTGCCTTCGCAGGTTGCAAGTGGAACCAATAATCACTTATTCATTCAAACATTTATCCATAGCAGGCTTTGTAATATTTATCGTTGCTTTTGATTGACTAGCCTGCAAGCAGGTTCATTTAGTTAATGAGCTTTTGTGTGCAATGACTCTGCCCTCCATCCACCATGCTGCAGTTTTCTCCTTTTCCCTCTCCTATTAAAATGGGTAAAGACAATTTAAATAAGAAATCTGGAAAATTCCCCTTGTTTGCCAAGGTCTATTCTTCCCCTGAAGCCATCTTTGTTTGTCATAAAATTCTGCCATCAGTATGCAAACAAGCCTGGTTGTCTTAAGTCATGATCAACTCTAAGTTGCCATTCATCTCCACTATTGTTGCCAGTCCAAACAGCTGGTAGCCTGCCAGACTAAGGACAGTTCTAAAAGATACTTGTGAGCAAGCTGGGTCCAACTCCCTCCTGCAAGGGATACCAAAACAAACAAAAACTACCATAATTTTTCACAGCTTTTATTGGTAGTAAATTCTGTTGTACTTGAGCGAGTTTAAAACGGACTGTCATTCAGTCTCTATCTCATAAATAATGTACAAGACACCACGATAATATAAACTGCAGATTGGAAACTCAGCAGCCTTAGTGGTGCATCAAGAATCAATCTGCAGCACGTTTCTGGTGAACAGATTGAACTTGAAGGCCAGAGGTGGCAGGTACGTGAAAATATTTTGAGAGGGGGACTGGGCAGGAATGCTCCCCTCAGTTAGTCCTCAGTCCTCTCTCTTTTGTGGTCAAAAGATTTTTCTTTGCACATAGCCTACATACTTGGGGCAGGGGTTAGCGACCCACTCACCTTGAAGCCTCATGCCCTCAATCAAGCTGGCCATGCACGCTACTTTACATGCTGCCTTTCCTTTACTTAGTACAATCTAGGCACCTGAGAAAGTAACCTGCGATCAGGCCGAATTTTAGCATCGCTCTCATATTCTCTTATGTTGGTCACTCGCTAAAATAGGGCCTGATACAATCTCTCACAAGAGTTCGTGTCGGCGGCCAAATTTTGGCCGCGGGAATCTCGCAATCTGATTGGCCCTTTAACAATAGAGCTGTCAATGGAAGTAAATTGTCAACGAGACTCGGTCACAACCGCCAAGTCTGTCGAAGTAAAATTTGTTGCTCTAATAAATTCTCGTCATTCTAGGAGAATTGTCACCATTTCTTTCTCTCCTGAGAATGGCGTTCGGTTTGACGCAAGCTGTCTCTCACCTGGAGCAGAGAAGTACAGCAACAGTGAAGTATGTATTCCGTTTTATCGCATCATGTCGCGGAATTTTCATTTGATGGCTTTCAACTAGTATTGATATTAAAAACATGAACAAAGTAGTGGCTGTTTCCGCGTTTTACGAAACAAAACGAACAGCAGACGAGCAAGTGTCTTTCGCCAAGAATGATCCACAAGTCAACCGATAATTCGGTGAACTTAACGGTAAACTGATGTTTGGCGAGAACCGCAATCAAGTCGCAATAGCAATTTTCAGTTTATTCATTCATGTCGTTTTATTGATCTCTGACATTGACATCAAAGGATGTGACTAGTTTTATAATAAATGTTCTTCGTTTTAAAATTCGCTGCTGCTTGCGCTTAGAGATAAAATTCGCTGCTAATTTCAAATATTTATCACTTCTCGAATTAAATTACAAGATACTCCTTTGTTTATAAACGGTTTTATTTATATCTTTATTCTAAAGAATGAAACTGAAGGTATTTCTCTTAATTGCCCAAGGTTTTTTACGCAGAAAATCGGTGACAAATGGGAAGAGAATATTTACGGATACCACCTGAAATGGGAAATGATTCAAGCATGCAAGCATATTTTGGTACATGACAACCTCGTCGTGTTTTGAATTTTCATTCAGTTTCAGCTCAGACAGAGCAACCATGTACAGTACCGGAACCTTCAAGTTAGCAATCGTGTAAATTTGAGTACTTGTGCCTAGAAGATATATCGTAGCCTATGATTTTCTTATTTTGCCGACATTTACGTGACTTTCTGCGAATTGCTGTTATGGGAAATTTGCATACCGAGGATCGTGCAAGCAGAAGAAATTTTGATTGGCTGTTTTGTTGAATGTCAATCAATCAAAAAAAGTGGGCGGCAGACGTTCCGTAGAAGAATTGTATCAGGCTCTATTTTTCGTTTCGCCCGTCCCGCCTGAATGTTTCACCGAGCGAAACGAAAATAGAGCCTGATCGCAGGTTAGAGAAAGGCAACCTTGTCTGTACCCGGAATCCTTTATCACCTCCCAGGTATGGGACATCCAGTACATTTTCAGAGAACAAGACCTATCTAAGTTTATAAGTGATAATTTTCACTATTACCAGTAAGTGCCATCCTCTCTAACTAAACACTTTACCTTCTTAATAATACCTACTTTACTTGATTATTAGCCCAACCTTTTCCAGGGTCTCAAACACATCTCTAATAACTCTAACACTCTTTGTGTTAGAATCTAATGACCCTAACACTTAACCCCCTCCCCCCCCCCCCCAACACATACACACACACACACTGCCCCACTAAAAGCTTGCTTAAGACCAGAAGTGAACATGACAATATTATTTAGCTTTGCTATATAAGCAGGCTATAATGGCAGACTGCACGACATTTCAATATTCTTCAAGAATTAAGACCTTTGACTTCTGTTTTTAAAGACACCTGCAATATAGTTTCTCAATAATCATAAATTTAGCTTGTTCAACTTTTTTGCAGCGGTTACTTGTTATTTCTTTGCATCAGTTCTCTGCTGGCTCTCAGTAACAAGATGTGCACTCCAAACTACACGTAATTGAACTACCTGCCTGGAAGAGACAGATTTTAAGGTCATGTGCAAAAGTGTATCCATTCATATCACAAAAGAATTTCCAAAATTATTTTCAAAATGTTAACAAATACTGTCCAAATAAGGGACTCCTCAGAGTCCTCATGATTATCATGATGTCCTTGACTTTCTTCTGTGACAGAATAATCCATCAAAACTTTCATTGTGTACTTTGACAAAGGTGCATACACATGACCGAACACTGATATTCCAATAGGTCTCTTGTAATAACTTGGAATAGTTACAACATCTTCGCCGCAAGTAACAGACTTCAGATCATAATGCTCAAAATCTGGTTTGAGGTTCTCTTGTGATACATAAATATCTGCATCACCTTCCACACTGTTGAGAATCAATGTAACTTCACCTTCTTTCTTCAGTGTAAAATATGTGAAATTTCCTGCACCAATTTCTCCATCAAATGTCTGAATAATGTGTTCACAAGAGACAAGACTCAAAAGAAAGAAAATAAACAAAGGCATCCATGATGAAAACTCCATCACTGCTTCAGCATTAATCCATTCAGGGATTATATGATACAACCCTGCAAGAAATAAATGGTGGTGCCATTGTTTCAACTTGCGTAAAATCTGGAAGTCATGAATATGTAATGTTCTTGGGAGAAATCCAGCTAGATTTCAGAATACCCAGGCATTTAATATGTTGAAAAGCTGCTCCCACAGTCCTACAGTCATTAAATTTACATATTCGTCTTCAAAAGCTGCTATCGCAGTTTGCAGTCATCAAAATATATCGATGCATCGGTAAAGCGAAGCAGAAAGAGAGAAACATGTATCTTCCTCGTTCTTTAAGGTTAGTGCACCAAGCAAAACAAGCAGTAGTTTTACTGACGTAATTTTCTTTATTCTTGGACTACAGGACTGCAGAACCGTGGGAGTACTAGATTAGCTTATGCATCAGTCAATTCCAACTGCGCCCATGCCCCCCCGGGCTAACCCCTGGGCATTAGCATTTTTTTTCTTTTGAATGGCAAATTCCCGGGGGTGGGGACACTTTAGCTGCCAAATGCCCCGTGGCAGGGACTAAGGAAGAGGGCAAATGCCCCGCCCCCGGGATCGTACGTCCTCAATCAACACAGCAGCAGTTTTCATGTATTGCACAATAATGCCACTTTCAGCATTTTTATGTGTGATTTTTCATTTCTGTGGGCCTGCCTCTCAGTCTTCTACTGTTTGTAATGGAACTATCCGGTGTTTAACATAATAATAAAGTTAGTATAAATTCCAAGCGATGATATTTTAATACTTCACAGACAACAATACTACCTGAACTGCATGAAGTTGATTTTTACTTTAATGTTTTGTTTTAAACAGTTCGCTAGTACTCGGTACACAAAAATCTTGCCATTACAAGTCTGTTGTAATGTCATCTGTTGTGAATATATTAACAATATGCAAAAGTATAAAACGACGATCCCTATACACATGTTTAGAATTCAATAATCGATCGTAATAGTTTAAGAATCATCTCAACCAAATTTTGCTTAAATCCTTGTTCAAAGAAGCATGCGTTAGTTGATTCACGTTGATCGTTCCCGATCTCGCTATATAAAGTGATAGTTGTGCCTTGATAAGCAATGAAGAAATGCATAAAATCGAGAAACCCTCCACAAGTTTGTCCAGTCCTTGACGGTCGATCCAATCTGTGACGAACTGCTGGTCCTTTGCGATAAAATCCTCCATGTTTGGATTTCGAGTCGGAAACCCCGTGTGTGTCAAAAGCCCGGGGGTAGGCAAATGCCCGAGCCCCGGGCCGTGCCAGATTTGCTAATGCCCCACCCCCGGGACTGACAAGGCACGCAAATGCCCCGCAGTTGCCCGGGGGGCGGGGATGGGCGCAGCTGGAATTGACTGATGCATTAGTCTTAACAATTCTCTGATTACGGGAATGCAGGACTGCAGGAGCACTAGTTTAAGTAACTTAATCTTTACTATTCTTTGACTGCAGAACTGCGGGATTGGGAACTGGAACAAAATTATTATTCGCTGACTGTGGGAACCATGGTAGTAGATTTGTGCCATTCAAAGTCGGCCGGGTAAGATCCTATAGGATCCTGTAGGATCACAGAGGATCCGGATCCTAATCGACAATGATCCTAATGATGTTTGTTAGGATTCTACTCAGGATCCTGTACAAGATCTATCAGATCCTAAACAGGATCCTGTAAGGTCCGACATCTTGATAGGATACTAAAAGATTGTCTGCCTTTCCAACTGACTGTCCAGTTTTAGACGTTGATTAAAGAACTAACGTACGGGCCCTGAATTCACCGTAAGCTCACTATAACAAGCTTACATCTATTGATCTCTATTAAGCTGACAGCCTACCAGCAACAAGGTTCGGCTCGAATGTTCGAAAGCGGTCATGATTCGTCGCACGAGCCGAATCTAGCTAGTTAAAGAAGCGCAGTACTGCAACCTACCTGTCTCTTGAAAGAAAGAAAGGAAGCCTCCAACAGAACAACCACTTATTTTTGCTTTTCGTATTTTCAACGCGACAAAACAATGCCTAAAGCAAGTTAAACGAAGACCGATTGTGTACATGCACTGATTGAACTCTCACAATTCAACTCTACTCCAGGCCTCCTCTGACATTCTTGTCTCCAGTGCTGCCCGGACAAAAGTGAGCAGCATCTTTTTCCACCTGGTCGAGATTTATTTTTCTCGAGCTGAGATTTTTTTCGCCAGTCGCCCTCCAAAAGAGATTTTTTTAACCACTCGACAATTTTTTTTAACCAGTTGGGAATTTTTTGCGAAATTGTTAACCTTGAGAATTGTCAGTGACGACGCTTGTCAACATCCCGTGACCACGTGTTTTTATAGAGCTGGCAAGGTCAGAATCACCCCTACGCGCGCGTGTTTTTAGCCTTACTCAGATACGAAACTTTGCTTAAACGGATTTTCCCCTTTTATGTGTTTAAAATCAAACGGAGACACAAGTCAACGTAAGTGCATATGTGTACCCGCGTACACAGACTTGCCATTAATGGCCAAATCGGAGTGGCAAGTTTGGCTAGGGCTTCAGCTTCACTTACGATAAAGCCTTCGGTCCCCATTAAAGCATGATAAATTTGCAAGAATACATTTTATCATTAGCACGCAGAATCAACGCATTTTGTATCCCTCCAGCTCGACAGATCGACAGGATGTCGCGTGAAACTGAGGCTATGTTTACACGGGACCGGTTCCATAAAAAGAAATCGTACGACGAGCCGAAAATCGGACAGGATAGACCTCCTGTTTACACGGGACCATTCTGGAACCGGTCCGAAACGGATCCAAAACTGGACCTGCTGTTTTGGATCCGTTTGGATCAGTTCCTGACCGGTTCCAGAACAATCGCGTGTTAAACTTGGATTGGTTCCAAACGGTTCCATGTAAACAGAAGCCGATCCGGTCCGGTTCGGTTCGGAACGGTTCCGGTCCGGTCCCGTATAAACATAGCCTCAGCCGCTAGGGTTCATCAATGACCTTGTCAATTCTATGCAGAATGGCTTCCAAACGGACATCCTGATAATGGATTTCAGCAAGGCGTTTGATAAAGTTAGTCATCCTCGTCTCATTACAAAATTGAGCTCTTATGGTATCCGTGGGAAAATTCAGTCCTTCAGTGGGTGGTCGCCGGGAGAGACTCTGGGGCACTGGAATTTTTACCGCAGAAATCATGCGGTTACCGGTTCTTAGTTATGTTATTCCCTTACCCCAGAGTCTCGCCCGGCGACCACCCGCTGACGGACTCTGGGTACGAGATTGAGTTACGGCAGAAATACTCTGAGAATGAAATCTCTTTCTTGGAGACCACATTACAAGTCTGCTGAAACTTTCCAAGACACACGTCCATTTCTCATCAAGTCACCCATTAGGAGTCACTAATTAATTTTTTAATTAATTGATTCTTTCCCTCTTTCTTTCTTTCTTTCTTTCTTTCTTTCTTTCTTTCTTTCTTTCCTTCCCTCCTTCCTTCCTTCCTTCCTTCCTTCCTTCTTTCTTTCTTTCTTTAACGGTGATGCTTAAGTACAAACTCTTCGTAGGTAACTTTTCGAACGCGAATCAACGATTTTAAATATGTAAACGAGGGAAATTCGCGTGGGAGGGGTGATTCTAGGTTTATGACCCTCATTAAACACACGTGACCATCCAAGGGGGGAAATGTCGGCAAGACATGCTGGAGTAGTGTCGTCACCAAAAATTCTCGACGTAGAAATTCTCCGCTGTATAAAAATATTCTCCTCTAGTGAAAAAATTCTCGACTGGAGACAAAAATATCGATTGATTAAAAATTTGTCAACTGGAAAAAATCTCGACTGATCAAAAAAATTCTCCACCATGTCTTCTATACAAGAGGTCCTCCGGCGGCGGTGACAAGAATAGACTCAATCCTTCTCTTCCGCCAATTCAACAGCGGGCAGTTTCTTTCCTGCTGGAACATTTAGTAATCTTATTCTTTAGGGACCCATTCAGTATTTTCGGGAATGAGCAGAAAAGTATTCTATTCGTTCCTGATGGCACAATGAAACATACCAGAATTGCAGAAATGACAGGATTGATACCCAAAGAACAATCCCGCATAGGTGGCGGAAGCTACCCAAAATGCTACGAAATTAGACCTCGCAATGGAATTTCCCGCCCCCCGCCCCCAACAGAACGTTCAAAGGGATGAGTGCGTCACAAGCTCTACCCTGCGCCGCAGACGGAATATGACCGTCGGTTACTAGCCGAGGGTTAGATTACGTCTGCGACGCAACCAGCTCGCGACACAATCTCTTTTTCCTCCGCTGAGTGACAAGCGCGTCACACGTGCGACCTCTTTTTTCTCCCCAGCGCGTGGCAGGCCCAAAGGACACCTGTGTGACCTAGCTCCTCTCACATTAAACTGCACATCTTGACCATGGACCAGGGCCATCTCGTTAAAAAGCGAGAAACGTATTCACTTGGCCATTTGAACAAATTTTCAACTGTATATACTGACAGATGTCGCAGACGTACATGCTTGAGGCGAAAAATGGAAGGGAAGAGGGGAGGCTGTCTTTGTTTGCACAATTGGATCACGGATAGCTAAGAACTTTGACAGGGCATAACGAAGAATGTTTGTGTAAATATCACTGAAGTGTCCCATTTTATGATTTTTGGTGGCTTTTTTATACCAAGGATAAAACGACTGGGGAAAGAAGGGATATTAGTTGCAGAAAAAAAGTAAGGGAGAAATAAAAAATAATAACATACTTGCAGAATTTATTTGTGCGTCATTACGTGCAATTTGTATGCGCGCTATAATATTTTACTAATTACTTACCCATGGGACTTCTGAGTGCGTATGCGATATAATTTAAATGCAAGAACTGATTGTCACTTGGAAGTTCAGTTCATCAGTTTGTCAGTTTCGGAGTTAGTTGCTACGTTTCAAAGTCAAGACTTATTCGCACAGATTTCATCACAGTTATGTAAGTTTTTAGTTTGTAATTGTATTTGTCGTCGTGTATTTTGGCTGCTTTTTCGTTCGCTTCGTTTTCACTTGTAATTTTTGTATTTAAGTTGTATGTGTTTTTTCTTTCTTTTCAGTTGAATCGCAATCGCACGCGCTAAACATCGTTAAACTTCGTCATACTTTCATTATACTTTACTACACTTCGCTAAGCGACTCTTCTTCGCATCGTTCTGGAATTAGCTGGTTCCATGTGTTAAAGCGAATGCAATTCTGTAATTTGTTGTTTTTTGTTGGAGACACTGTAGCAAAAGTGTATACGGATGCTACATTTATTCAAATAACTGTGCGAGTTCTTCGAGTCAAGGATGATGAACGCCGATGGTTTTGAGGACGACGATGGCGCTGATCAAATCCTTAAAACTTTCGCTAGCTGGATTTAAAGGTCATTTGAGCAGACTTTACAAAGAGATTGAATAGTTGTTGACTAACAGTCAAAATGTCACACTTGTTAACGAGAAGCTGAAAGTACTTGAGTCGGCCTTCGTTAATTATGACCAAGCGCACAATGCGTACACTGCAGAATGCTTCCAGGATCCCAAGAGTTACACGCGGCTTCCGTGGCGTATGAAAAAGAGCTTCGCAAGAAACAAGAGTTTATCGAGCGTGTTGGAAATTGGATGCAAAATGCCCAAATCGAGGAGCTTTCTGAAATACAACCCAGCGACTCGGTGAGTCAAAACGGTTCTTCCTTCGTCACAAAAGGAAGCCATCGTTCAAGTGGAAGCTCAAGTTCACGTCTGAGTGTTAAAATAAAGGTAGCAAAAGCAGAGAAAGCCGTCGCTCAGTTAAAATTACATCAGCTTAAGAAGAAGATAGAGTTGCAGCAGAAACGAGATGCCGTGCAGCGAGAACAGGAACTTCTTGGTGCAGAGAACGAAGTAGAGCGAGCAACTCTCAAAGCGCATAACTTAGAAGAGGAAGATGAGTTAGAAGAATTTTCTGTTCCGTCACAACCACGTGAAGATGGATTATCCGTTACGACAGAAAAGAGTCCCGCACCAAGTTCTGTGTTTGACAAACCACCGCCATTAGCTGTTTCAGCCAAAAAGGAGAAGATTTCAACAGTTACACCGGACACACGTGTTACTTTAAATCCTGTTACTCCTGAATGGTCTGGAAAACCGTATGGCAGCGAATGCATCACCAGCTCTAGAAACGAAGTTTCTCCGCCTGGAGGAAACTTTCAACAATTATTACAGCAGCAACAACAAATGATTCAAATTCAACAACCAACGTTCCAATCAATGGCGTCAACAATAAGACAAGGATTTGCTTTACCTAAACCTGAACTCAACAAGTTTGATGGAAACCCACTGGAGTTTTGGAACTTCATCCGTTCGTTCGAAAACAACATTGAAAAGAATGCATCAGATGAGAGTGAGAAGTTGTCATTCCTTCTTCAGTACTGCACTGGAGCTGCTAGAACTTTGCTAAAGGATCGTTTTGGGCATCCATACAAGATTGCTACTGCACACTTGAATCAAGTAACTCGTGGAAACCTCTGAAACCCTATGATCAGAGAGGACTGCAGTCCTTTGCAGATCAACTAAGAGACTGCCAAAATGCCTTGGAGTCCGTTGGTTACTTGGATGAGATGAATAGTGCTGACAATTTGAGAAGCGTTGTTAACAGGCTTCCGTTTCACCTAAAAATGAAGTGGTTGGAAGTAGCAGACAAAATCCAAGAATCTGGACAGCGTCCAAGAATACACCATGTTTCGCAATTTGTTTGTGCAAAGGCCCGGGCTGCCAACAACCCAGTTTTTGGTGATGATTTCAATAACGAGCGAGAAAGAACCAAGAGGGAAGGCTTCAAAACCAAAACCAAATCTCCAGGTACAAAGGTTACAACCCTTGCAACCCGGGGAGACTTAACAAAACCTGGTCCAGCAACTGTGCAAGGTGAAAGAGCACAATCATACAGCAGGGTTCCTTCGCGGGATTTAAGTCGAGCGCTGTGTTTGGAAGATACATCGTGTGTGATGGCATACATCAACTGTGGAATTGTGAACAATTTAAAAACAAACCGTACAGCGATCGCATCAACATAATTCGCGACGCCAGACTTTGTGAGAACTGTTTCAAAGTTGGACATATGGCTAAAGGATGTATGCAGAGAAGCGGTTGCTACGTTGAAGGCTGTGGAAAGCAGCACATGACTATCCTCAAACCCACCAACTCAGCTTCTACCCACTGGTCAAGAAACACAAAACGGACATCCTACCAGAGAAGAAGTCGGCAGCAATGAAATGTCCCGTGCAGGAGTTAACACTGATCAGCCGAGCCAGGATCATGCAACTGGGGCCGGCGTAAATAGCCAAAGCAGTACCAGTCATACAACCAACCAAGTCCGCCTTAGAATTGTTCCTTTTAGAGTGCGTGGTAGCCAGCCAGGTCAAGTGGTAGAAACATATGCCTTGTTGGATAATGGTTCTGATGTAACTCTCTGTGACAGGATGTTGGTCGAACAATTAGGGATCACAGGGAGACCAAGAAATTTCTTCTTGACAACCCAAGAAAGAAAGGACAGTGAGAAATCTGGTCTAGAAGTTAAGCTGACCATTGACTCGATTTATGAAGATTCGACCATTCAATCACCTATGGCATGGACTGTCGATCACCTGAACATATCTGAATGCAGTATTCCAAGAGATCATGATGTCGACAAATGGCCTCACCTTAATGGCATCGACCTACCGGAAATTGACAACAAAGAGGTTAGAGTGCTCATCGGATGCAACGTCCCTGAAGCATTTTGGGTGCTCGAAGAAAGGCGTGGCGGAAGAGGTGAACCGGTTGCCATCCGATCGTTGCTTGGTTGGACTCTGATAGGACCAATTGAAAAGGTCAAAGAAGAGAGCAGTTCTAACGTTAAATTCGTACGTCTGGAATGTGAAAGAGAACGCGGTGATGAAGCTTTGTTGCAGAAAGTAAAGAACTTCCGGAAAACTGACTTTGCCGATTCATTATCCAGTTCTAAAGCTGCCATGTCCGTTGAAGATGAGAAAGCACTCGCAATTATGGAAGATTCTGTCAAAAAGGTATCAGGGCATTATCAAGTGGCCCTACCATGGAGACAACAACCTCCTTATCTTCCGAACAATCGAGTGGCGGTTGAGCAGCGGTTGCATTTGCTGAAGAAAAGATTTCTTCGAGACCCAGAGTTCTTCGCACGCTACAAGACAGCTATCAATGATTATTTCGTGAAAGGTTACGCGAAGCAAGTGCCTGAGGAGGACCTAAACGCTGATGGCAAACCCTTATGGTACCTACCACACCATGCCGTTTTTCATCCTCACAAGCCAGACAAGTTAAGAGTGGTTTTTGACTGCGCAGCCCGATTTAGAGGAACTTCACTTAACGATCAATTGCTGCACGGTCCTGATCTGACGAACAATTTGTTTGGCGTCCTTGAAGGATTTCGACAAGATCCGATCGCTCTGGTATCGGAGTGAAGCCATGTTTCATCAAGTAAAGGTTAATCCGAAAGATGCTGATGCTTTGGGGTTCCTTTGGTGGCCTGATGACGATTTGTCTCAGCAACCCATTGAATATAAGATGGAGGTTCATCTATTTGGCAGTACCTCGTCACCAAGTTGCGCTAACTTTAGCCTCAGGAGGACCGCTCTAGGCAAGGCCGGAGACTTCAATCATGAGGTCATTGACACAGTGCTGGAAAACTTTTATGTGGACGATTGTTTAAAATCTGTCAAGTCTTCCGATGCTGCGATTAATTTACGAAATCAACTTTGCGAGCTGCTGCAGAAGGGCGGATTCCGATTGACCAAGTGGTCTTGCAATGCTAAGGATGTTCTGGAGACCATTCCAATGACAGATAGAGCTTCTTCAATCTTGGACGTTGACTTGAACGCTGATGAGCGTCCAATCGAGAGAAGCCTCGGGGTCCAGTGGAACATGGAGACAGACATGTTCGCCTTTAAGATTTTTTTTTTTTTTTTTTTATTTATTTATTTATTTGCAGAAACTTACGTTACAAACAGTAAAAACAAACAAATAACACTAACAATACCTACACTACATACAAAATATATACTGTGTGTATTTATAAATACACTACAGATAAACTACAACACAGTTAAATAAGTTAAGGGTTGACATTAACAAGCAATAAAAAATGTAAGTAAAACAGAAGAAGGGAGAAAAAAAAAAATAAAAAAAATAAAAAAAATAACCTACAGTATAGGTGCCCAAGTAGCATTGTATTTATGAAGCGTTTTGTTTGCTATGGCTACTTTACGTAAAACTTCTAATTTCGATTTCAGTCTTAAAAGAAAGCGATCAAAGCTCAGCTTGTCCTCGCAGATACAAGTTGCAAAAATATGGTATTTTGCAATAAGAAGAATGTAATTGAGCTCTCGCTCGTTGCTGGTGTTTTGGTGCCACCCAAATAAAATCGTACCTTCTGATAAAGTTATTTTTTCGAGAAATTTTTCGCTCCACCATTGAGTAAACTGTTCCCAAAAGATTGACGATTCCCTGCAACTATAGAACATATGAACAAGTGATTGCCTCTCGGAATTGCAAATAGGGCAAATGTCGTCGTCTACTAGGCCAGCACGGAGTAGGCTGACACGAGTAGGCAGAATATTATGTATTATTTTGAACTAGAAAGCAATTAGCTTTGCCTCTGTGGTAACCCGGAAAGGGAGTAAATAAATGTTGTGAATATTTTCTGTATTAAACCCGTATTTCAAAATTTTAGTTTCATTTGTTGGTGTCGCGGAACGTCTAGCAAGAATAGCATTATACGCCCCTCGAGTGGAGATGACTGTTGTTGATAGTGTGGTTTCAGAAGGGGAGCTCTGGGTACTGCGAGATGAATTTCGAATTGACATTTTCCAACTGATCGGGATAGCTCTGATGAGACCGTAATACATAGTGAATGGGTTGTTGACCTTGAATTTTTGTTTAAAGTCAGCTAGAGAGAGGAAATCTCGATTTTCATTTAACAGGTCCTTGACATGTATAATTTCCTTTTTAAACCAGGCGCTATAAAAAATCGGCTTTTGGTCAACCAGGATACTAGAGTTGTTCCAAATGATCTCATTTTCCGGGTTCTTTTCCTCAAAGGAGGTTAAATGTTTATATTCTTGCCAATACTTTAGTACGGAATGATAGAAAGCAGGGAGTTTTCGTAGGTCGAGTAGCTTAGTGTCGTAACGGCACTTTGTTAAAAACGAAAGACCACCATAATGACTTGTTGCTTGTTCGGGAATTGTTTTCCAGGAAGCATCGCTTTGTTCATGTATTCTTTTAATCCAAGCGATTTTCAGAGCTTTCTCCATTATTTCGAAGTCTAACATCTTTAATCCACCATGATTCTTTTCAGCAATGATCGTCTTCTTTTTAATTTTTGCGGTTTTACCTTCCCATATGAAGTTAAAGATAAGCTTGTTGACTCTCTCTGCAAAATGCTCTGGAATGGATAAAACGGATGTACCATATATGAGTTTAGCTACTCCCAGGGTTTTCACGATTTTTATTCTACCGATCAAAGTAAGGTTTCTTCTTCTCCAGGCATTAAGTATTGTTTCTAAATTGCGAGCCTTTTCCTCGAAGTTTAACTTATTCGCCTGTTGTTCGTCGTAAGAGAAGTGCACACCAAGGGCGTGCACAGGCTCCCTCGGCCATTTGAAATTATAAGGAGTTTCGTTGTTGTTTCGCCAGGAACCTAGCCACAACGCCTCTGTTTTGGTGGTATTAATTTCCAGTCCACAATTAATTTTGAATTCTTCTAAGAGTTTTAGAAGCTGCGTTACCGACTCACGGTCACGCACGAAGACTGTGGTATCATCAGCGTATTGCGTAACTTTAATTTCCTTTTGTTCTACTTCGATGCCGTTGATTGTGTGGTCATTTTTTAACGCTCTGGCAAATAATTCAATTCCGATTACGAATAAAAGACCAGATAACGGACAACCTTGTCTTACTCCTCGTTGCAGGAGGAAGAATTCAGATGCATGACCATTGTTTAGGACACAACTGGACACTTGATTATATAATACGGTGAACCAATTTAATAGGTCCGGTCCAAAATTGAAAAGTTTTAGAGCAGCGTTGATGTAATTCCATTCAATTGTATCGAAAGCTTTTCGGAAGTCCAAAAATATTGCGACGCCTGGTTTATCCAACATTTTTGTGTAAAACATGAGGTCTTGAATTAGCCTTATATTTTCACCGATGTAACGACCCTTGACGTATCCGGTTTGGTCAGGGTTGATAATGCTAGGTAGTACTTTTTCTAGTCTCTTCGCAATTGCTTTAGTCAAAATTTTATAATCCACGTTGAGGAGTGAAATTGGTCTAAGATTTTCTAGGAGCGTTTTATCTTTATTTTTTTTAGGAATGAGAGAGATAATTCCGCGTCGCTGACTTATTGACAGTGATCCATTCTGGAAAGCGTAATTGAAACTAGAAGTCATTTCGGTTTTTAGTTCTGGCCAAAAGAACTTATAAAACTCCGCTGTAAATCCATCAGTGCCAGGAGATTTATTATTCTTAAACTCTTTAATAGCGTTGAAACACTCGTTTTCTGAGAGGAGGCCTTCACACGACTCTTTTTCTTCTTGCGATAATGGTGATACGTTCTCGGGATTGAAAAACTTGGAAGCGAGGAAGATGCTGTTGTCTATGTTTTGGGATTTGTAAAGTGATTCGTAAAAATGTTTCTCTTCTTGTAAAATCTCAAACTGATTTTTTGTGTACTTATTTTCACCAAGTTTCAATTTTGTCACCGTTTTCCTACAGTGGTTTCGCTTTTCAAGGTTAAAGAAATATCTGGTGTTACGTTCACCATGTTCATGCCATCGTGCTTTACTTCTGAGAATAGCGCCTTTTGTCTTATGATGCATTATGTTCTGTAGACGTAAATTAGTCGCGTAAAGCTCATTTAGTATTCGTTTGTCCTTCGGATTCTTTCCGGATTCTAACAACAGCTTTTCTGCTTTCTTTTTTAGCGCCATTTCTTCATTTTCGCGTTTCTTTGCTTTCATCCTGGAATATTTAATTGTAAAACCCCGGATTTCCATTTTAATTAGGTCCCATTTTAGCCCTAAATCTTCAATAGCAGAGTATTTTTCTTTATAATCCTTTATATTTTCTTGAAGAATGGTAACGTACTCGGAGTCTTGTAGTAATGAGTTATTAAATTTCCAGAAGCCCGGGCCTCTATCTTGCTTTAGATCTTCTGATTTGAGAGGTAGTGTGATTGCAGAGTGATCGGTTTCTGGAGAATTCAAGATTGTACAGGATGTTACTAGGCTGTTGAGGTCGTTAGAAATGAGAAAGTAGTCAAGTCGGCATTGGATTTTAAGCGCTTTGTTTCTCCAAGTAAAACATTCCGTATTTGGGTTTAAGTTGCGCCAGATATCAGTTAAGTTGTAGACATGCATGATTCGTTCAATTTCCTTAATTACCGGAGTTTTCTTTGACACTGGGTTTCCACCTTTCCTGTCTTTGTCAGCCAAAGCGCAATTAAAATCCCCGGCTATTATAATGTTCTCCTGTGCAAATTCCTGTAGACGATCATGCAGGTCTTTAAAAAAAACGAGTTGTTGATTAAGATCGTTTGGGGCGTAAATATTCACAAGTATTAAATGGGTTTCGTCAACGATTACGTCTAAAATGATGTATCTACCGTTTTTGTCGGAAATCATTTTTTCTAATTTGAAGTCTAATTTCGGGTTTATAAGTGTCATGACACCTTTGCTGTGAGTTGAGCCATGGCTAAAGAAAATTCTCCCGCCCCATTCAACCTCCCATATGTTGGCACATTCTTTGGAACTATACGTTTCCTGCAGGAATGTGAAATGGTTATTTTGGTTGTGCACCCATCGGAAGATGGAGCGTCGTTTTATCGACTTATTAAGACCTCTCACATTTAACGATTCGCACTTAACATTTATATTCTCGTGCAGATTCATTATTTATGTACGTGAAAAACAAAGATGTAACGCTCAGGAGAATGCGATTGGCTGAGACTTTGAAAGCTTCATTAGACGTGCGATATACAAAACTAGCATAATTTGTAGTGTAATGTAAACATACTAAGAATAATATTGAGCTTGATAGCATTTTGGGCAAACCAAAACGAACAACATACGGAAAATTACCAAAAACATGTAACAAAAATACACACAGATAACCTAAAAGAGGCTCAAATATTGGCCTTAAAACGCACCGCGATAACGAGGTTTGGCGTTTTTGACTGGCTAGCATATGCATCAACTTTATCAAGTGCTGTTGTCAGAGATCACAATTTTGAGTTAGTGGCTTCAATTAAAACTTGAAATTTTATCTAAGCTTGTAATATTCCACAAGAAAACAAAATTAGATGAATTAAAACTATTTTGCTCTACCTATTAGTCATTTACTTGGCCTGTTTGAGCTTGCTCAGGTTCTTCATCATGAGTTGCGTTGTGCATTTCATCATCGGGAGCCTGAGAGACATTTTGCCATTTCCTTGGAATCTTGTCGAAAGAATATCGCTTACCGTTCACTAGTAAGCGATCGCCGATTATTGTCGCCTTGGTTCCCTCGCATTTTCTGGCATTTTTAAGGGCCGGCACGAGGACGTCTCTCCTGATCTCGCGAACATTTTGCGGTAAGTCCTCCGCCATTCTGGTTGAAGACCCTTTAAGGTTATAGCGTTGACGCCATGTGGACTCTCTGTCAGCGCGGCATGTGAACCTGACTATAATCGGCCTCGGTTTGTTGTTGTTGCTTGCTCTCTTTCTCCTCCCGAGGCGGTGGGCTCCACAAAACATGGTCGTGTTTACTTTCCTCTGGTCCATCTTAAGCTTGGATACCATGGTGTGTTTAATTAGGTCTGAGCAGCTTTCGTCATCTGTTTCCGGAATACCGTTAAGATGCTGACAAAGGATAAGCCCTACACACGTCGAGGGATATTATCAGTAACCAGTTCCATTTACGACCCGCTTGGCTTTGTATCACCTGTTGTACTACCTGCAGAGAAGTTAATCCAAGATCTCTGCAAGCAAGGTCTCAACTGGGATGAGAAGATTGGAGAGGCAGAAACTGCACGCTGGGAAAAGTGGCTTTCAGGTTTACCTAAACTTTCTCACATCTCTGTGCCAAGATGTTTGAAACCAACCAACTTTGGTACCGCAGAAGTAACGCAGCTTCATCACTTCGCTGATGTTTCGCAGATCGCGTATGGTGTAGTTTCGTATGCGAGATTCGTCAATGAAGACAAAAATGTCCAATGTTGTTTCCTCGTTGGAAAATCCCGATTGGCTCACATCAAACCGATGACCATTGCAAGACTAGAGTTATCAGCCGCGGTACTCGCAGTGAAGCTCGACCGATCTCTAAGAGAAGAACTGGAGATGAAAATTGATGAATCGGTCTTTTGGTCAGATTCTACAGCTGTATTACAGTACATCAAGAACCAAGATAAGCGGTTCCATACGTTTGTTGCAAATCGGCTAGCGGTGATTCACGACGGCTCAAAGCCCTCTCAGTGGAACTTTGTTGAGTCAACAAGAAACCCTGCAGATGATACCAGCAGAGGCTAGTCAGTGGAAGAATTGCTTCATCAAGAACGGTGGTTCAAAGGCTCCGAATTCCCGTGGAAAGAAGAAGCGTTGTGGCCAATTCCTCCAAGTCCTTTGCAAAGTATTTCTGATGAGGATCCTGATGATCCAGCGATATTCATCCTGATACAAGCTTAAGAGGGGCGTTGCCTGGCTGTTACGGTTTAAAGAATTCATTCGGAGAAAGCGTTATCCACGAGATGACTCGTTACCGCATGGTGAGCTTTCATTGGAGGAGCTAAGGTCTGCAGAGCTTCACATCGTGAAATATGTTCAGAAATCGGCTTTCCCCGAAACATTCGATATCCTCCAAGCTTCAAGTTCCAGAAATCAAGAGAAACGTGTATTGAGGTCTACAGGCTCACGTGGTTCCATTTATAAACTAAGACCAATGCTTGACGAGAAAGGTTGCTAAGAGTTGGTGGAAGACTGGAGAATGCGCCGTTGGACTATCAGTCAAAGCACCAGCTGCTGTTACCACACAGTCATCACGTGTCCAAGTTACTGATTATGGCAAATCACCAATCAGTAGGCCACCTTGGTCAAGAATACGTGCTCTCAAGCTTGCGACAGAAGTACTGGATCATCAAGGGACGAGTTTGACTTGCCGAAAGCAGAACACTCTCCGTGGTCAATAAGTGATGGCAGATTTACCTAAAGGAAAGTTGATTCCTGGTGAGCCAACATTTTCGTACGTTGGTATCGACTTCTTTGGTCCCCTGTACGTGAAGCAAGGGAGAGGTACTGTGAAGCATTACGGATGTCTCTGCTCATGTCTAACTGTCCGAGCAACCCACATTGAAGTATCTGAGTCTCTCGAGACAGATTCATTTATTAACGCACTGCGCAGGTTCATCAGCCGAAGAGGAAAACCGAAAGTTATCAGAAGCGACAATGGAACTAACCTCTGCGGTGGGGAAAGAGAGCTAAGAGAAGCTGTGGACAGCTGGAATCAACAAAAGATCAAGTCATTCCTACATCAAAGGAGTATCGATTGGAAGTTTAACCCTCCGGGAGCCTCTCATACGGGAGGGGTGTGGGAGCGCATAATTCGCTCTGCGCGCAAGATTCTGAGAGCGCTACTGAGAGAGCAGTTGGTTTCTGGTGAAGCATTGCGAACTTTGATGGCTGAAGTGGAGAGTATCCTGAAAAGCCGGCCGTTGACTCCTAACAGTGACGACCCTGCTGATCCAGAACCTTTGACCCCAAATCATCTACTTCTTCGTTCAAATTTGAACGTGCCGCCTGGCGTATTCGTGAAAGGTGACCTATACTGTCGAAATCGCTGCAGACAAGTTCAGTATCTCACTGACGTGTTTTGGAAGAGATGGTTGTCAGAATACTTGCCTTCATTACAAGAACGTCAGAAGTGGACAAAGCTGCGTCGGAACTTCGCAGTTGGACACCTGGTGCTCATTGTAGACGAGAGAGTTTATCGCGGTCAGTGGCCATTGGGGCGTGTTGTTGAGGTTCATCCAGGCAGAGATGGATTCACAAGATCAGTTAAAGTTGCGACAAAAGCTGCAGTGCTGACAAGACCAATTACCAAACTGTGTTTCCTTGAACAAGCTTGAAAATTCTATACGCGAATCTAGAGAATTTTGCTGAACTGTGTCTGAACATTGAGCAGATTACGTGTTACCCAAGAATGAACAATGAACTGTTCGTGAACGCCATAAATGCTTTATTAAGCTGGTGTTATTATCGTAAATCGTCTTATGATCGTGTTATCGAATTAAGTTTCTTATAGTGAACTTTTTAGCTGAAAAGTTCAGGGGCCGGGAAATATAGAATTTATTTGTACGTCATTTCGTGCAATTTGTATGCGCGCTAAAATATTTCACTAATTACTTACCCATAGGACTTCTGAGTGCGTATGCGATATAATTTAAATGCAAGAACTGATTGTCACTTGGTAGTTCAGTTCATCAGTTTGTCAGTTTCGGAATTAGTTGCTACGTTTCAAAATCAAGACTTGTTCGCACAGATTTCATCACAGTTATGTAAGTTTTTAGTTTGTAATTGTATTTGTCGTCGTGTATTTTGGCTGCCTTTTCGTTCGCTTCGTTTTCACTTGTAATTTTTGTATTTTAAGTTGTATGTGTTTTTTCTTTCTTTTCAGTTGAATCGCAATCGCACGCGCTAAACATCGTTAAACTTCGTCATGCTTTCGTCATACTTTACTACGCTTCGCTAAGCGACTCTTCTTCGCATCGTTCTGGAATTAGCTGGTTCCATGTGTTAAAGCGAATGCAATTCTGTGATTTGTTGTTTTTTGTTGGAGACACTGTAGCAAAAGTGTATACGGATGCTACAATACTTAAGATACAGTGTTAATTAAAACAAAGAGTAAATTGTAAGAGAAACTGGTCTTAATTGTGTTTATTTTATGCCATGAACAGGAACTAAACAACTCAGCCAGGCCTGACAAATTAACCTCTCGCTTATAACGAGAGAGCATCAATAAATGGCGGCACTTCGCAATAATTACTTCAGAACCTGACAAAAAAGCAGTTCTTGTACAATAATAAATTACGTCTCTTTGAAATTTTGCATAGCAAGCTTTGATGATGAAAGCCAGTGTTGACAGTTAAATGATATATTCTTTATAGTATTTGGATATAACCCGGCACTTAACCGGCCGAGATAAGCACACTATGGTGGTTCTGTGAAGGTTCAAAACATGTTAACTGTTATAAGTAGAAGTTGTTTCCAGTGAAAATAAAGGGTTGTTTTCAGTGTTATATTGCATTCGTCTTTTCTTTTAATTCTGTCGTTTGCGCTTCTCCTTATTTCAACGAGCAACAACACGTATCACTCACTAACGTCGAGATTCTTGATACCACTACATGTACTTTGCAAGGTGGACATTAAGTAGTCTTTGGAATTCATAAACAGGTGAGGGCTTGAATACTGATAAAATTTTGAACATTCACTCGTGGTATTTTCGTTTCAATATACGGAATAATTTCGTACTAACCCTGGTATTTATAAAGTAAAAATGGGTGTCCTGTAGTTTGCTTTTATGTACGAGGCTTAGCAGACCAATGTTAAAGCATTTATGTAAATCATACAATAAACAAAATCAAAATATAAGCTTATAAACTGGGCGGTTTTAGGATAAGGACTGAAACGGTCCAAACAGAGAAAATTTACAAAAATATTCTAGAGCTTCTTCTATCTGAAAACTTTACCAAATTTACGTTTACTTAGAAAACTCCAGTCGGTATGGCCTGCAGCCTGCCTCGTTCTATATAAAATAATTTAACAATTTCATTCTGTCAACTGACCACATAATATGGCACAGTTAAACAAGAACAACAATCTAGGGTCTATTTTTAAAGATATTTTTACAAAACTATTTGCCTACAAAATGCAGTTTCCAAAACTTACTCTTAACAATTAAGTAATATTTAACTTGAACCAACATTAATCGTTGAAATGCAACAGTTTTTTTTTGTTTTACACGAGAATGTGTTTAGACTCACCATTGTTCAAGCTGAACTACAGGGCCATTTAAATATTAAATTAAATAGTTTACATATGTACAGCTTTAAAAACCATTTAAATACTTTTGTTGGATTATTTACACGTTGGCCTTTCAACAAATCCGGCACCAAGGAATCTTGATGCCTTTAAACATTTGTCTTTTTATAAATAAATTATTTCAGCCGCCATATTTTAACTATTGGAGTCATAGAAAATTGCTTTCAAAAGCTACACTTTTTGTGGTATTAATAAATTAACAATAGGGTATTTTCAACAATCCTCTCTCTACGAATTATAGAAGGATATAATGATTAATCAGGGATAATTATTTATACAATTATTTCTATCTGCGTACTGTTCCTTTGCACCCGAAATCTCCGCCACTCATCCTTGGCGCCTTCCTCCTTAGGGGAGAGGGGTGGAGAGAGTACTTGGGGTGTAGAACACACGGACGGTGTTGAGTCGAGCAAACTCGCTCGATTGTACTCAAAGTTTCTTAGCTCGGTTGAATGAGTCGATGTCGACGCTGAGGAAGATGAAACCGTTGAATCCGTAGAAGTCTGGTTATAATAAGTTCTAGCAGTAGTCAATGGCTTTTCTTGTGTATTATTTCTTTTCTTTTTCAATGTAGTCCTTGCTGCTAAGCGGGTTTCTCTGTTTGCTCGTCTTCTCTCTCTCCATTTGCCTCTGATGCAAAGTATTAACAGGAGAATGGCAGCCAGTACAACAAGTGACGCAATTAGAGGTATGAGATAGTCTGGAGCAGCTGTTAAAAGAAACCAAAAGCAGCCTGTTAGTATCTCTGTTGCCAAACGTTCGTCTGTGGTAATAACTGCTTTGCGTTCGTTCAGCTGCGGTAAAAAGTTCTTTATGGCAGTTTTAGTTTGCCAATGAAAACGTATTGAGTGTTAAGATTGCAAGATTTAAAAATTCACGATATAAAAACTGATATTCCTTTTCCACAACACGCTGACCTAGCTCGTTGACCTATGCTCGTCATGAGTCTCCCAGTAGCTCAGTGGTTAGAGCTTCCGACCGGTGTACGGAAGGTCATGGGTTCGATTCCCGTCGGGGACTTAGATTTTTTCTTTGTCCCACGCTCTCGACATGTTGAATATTCCATCTTTTCTTACGTTTAGTTTATGTTGATCGCAGTCATCATTGAGGGGAAAAGTTCGTCTGTTTTTTAATAAATCTAATCTACTGCCAGCTAGGGGAGATAGTTTCATATCCTTAGGACACGAGCTTATTGTCTAGTTGTACGAAGCCAATCAGATCACTCGCTTGCTCATATCCAAACAGTCTATGTAACAACTTCAAATATTTTACACTCACCTTCTTCTTCATGATACGACAGCGTCACTGAGCGCTCCACTGTGACCTCATCAACAGCTATGAGCACGTTGTAAAAGGTGATGTTGATTTCCCGTCCTTTGTTTGAAGGAACTGATCGGATGTATCTGGCTATGTCTACCGCTGCCTTTTGAGCCATTTCTGAACGTGGCGTGCTGGCCTACAAACACGTCAAATAACAAAAGCAAATAAGTACGAGAAACACAAGGCATGGGCGCCTCTTAACACAGCTTGCAAAAAACCATACTAAATAACAATCGTTTTTCGCGCTAGACTTGCTGCCGAAGGTGATTATTAATTTTAGAATACTTACCACAGACACGACCACGGTTCTGGTGGGGCCATTCTTTTCTCTCCCTGCACATAGAAGTCGAATGTTTGCCTTCTCTGCCCATTTCCTTAAAATCGGCAAATTTCGTAGCTGATGACATAGTTCTTCCACGAGAGTCCCCTGTTGATAAGAAAAAACAATAAATCTGTTAAAACAAAGTTATTAAAACATTAATAGTTGGAGGGGTGTACCTAATGCTATTCAGATAGCTGATAGGATTTGTCGTTACCCTACCCAAAACAAAAACCCTAAAAAGAAAGAAAAACATATAATGTTCTAACCTCGGGAAGCTTGTCCACGCTGAACACGATATGGATCTTAGCGCAGTCGCCATTCAAGTCAGTACTGCTGGGAAGACACACTTCATCGCTGATTCCTGAGTCGCTTTGCGCAGAGCTTGTGGCGCCACCACTGCACTCCGCCCACTGTTTACAAGGAGGCCTCAGACATCCCACCTCCTGCTTGGGTACACACACCCCTCCTGAGGGGCAAACCCCGGCCTGGGTGTGGTTCCAACAGTTGCTCGCACCACATACGATCCCTGTGCACGTGCGCTCGCCTTTTAAGCACCTGCACGTGTTGCAGTCTTCTTGCATTGAGGTGTTATGCGATTGAATCCTGCCGTCGGTAAGCTTGCAGTGGATCCCATCGTTTTCATCATCTAATTTAAAAAAAGCGTTTAATGTTTCAGGGTTACTTTCCTTAACTCATTATTGGTATGGAGTGCAGCACAAAAATAACGAGATCACACGCTAAGGGCCACAGCGTAACTGGCAAACGAAAGTCACCTATATCTCAGTTTGGATTCCTTAATCGCTAGTAATTTTAAAAAGAAGTTAGCCGCTTTAAAAACCTACCTTGACAACGCGATCCAAATTTTCCGGGGGGACATATGCATTCAAAGCCGTCAATTTTATCTTTACAAGTGGCGCCATCACTGCATGGAGAAGAGTTGCATTCGTTGATGTTGATTTTACACACTGGTCCAGTGAAGCCCGCAGCGCATGAGCACAGAAACCAGTTAACACCGTCGATACACGTGCCGCCATTATGACATGGATTAGACGCACAATCATCCACATCTGAAACACAAATGAGCAGACGACAAATAAGCATTGGAATATGGATAACTTTAGAAAGCTGCTGCAAGTATATGTGCGACCCTCAAGCGAAAAAGACTTTTTGTAGCCAAATGCGAATTCAAGAAATTATGACGAACATCACAGTGAAGATATCAACTGAAGCAGTTGAGAAAGAACCTGAAAAAAATTTAGGCTTGAACACGATTCGAACCCATAACCCTGCGTTACGCGTACAGTTTTACAAGTTACCATACCTAACCACCAGTTACTTTTTCTTTTCATTTCAACATCCATATTTATACAATTATTCACTCCTTACTTTTTTCGCACAGACTTCCTTCCCAGGCATCTGAACACACACATGAGAAACTAAGGCCATCCGCTGAATTCAGACATGTGCCTCCATTTCGACAAGGATTGGACGAGCAGGGCGTGGGTGCTACAAAAATAACACACATTGTTAGACATGCGATGAAGGATGCACAAAAACCGTGGAAAAAAATTTTACTTCAGGATGCGGTTAAAATTAATGATTAGAAACACTGGAAACACTTCATTTCCCCCACCGCAAAAATAAACAAACTGGAAAAACTACCACCTTATTGTCTTTATGGTTTCCTCTCATAATGTGCAAATGTACGTTAAAAGTAAGTGCAACGATATTTGACGTCAATGACACTTTATTATCTTGATTGTAGATCAAATCTTTGAAGACAAACTTTGCTCATTTCTAAAGTGGCAAAACCTTCGTCAAGTGTAATTTGTAAGATTACAATCTCAGCTGAAATTTTAATTGCAAAAGTGCAGCCTTAAACCTAGTTATGAAATTAGACAGGAAATGGCACGAGACACATTTCCACTTGCGTCAACAACGGAAATTTTAGCCACAAACAATAAAAACATCGCGAATTTAATGAAACTGCGGAGACTTTAAGATTAAGAACGTGACATGGAATACACGGAACAAGGGTATCATTAATTATTGTAAATTCATTTACAGACGTTTAACGTTTCTTCCGTTGTAAGTAAACGTGATTGAAAACTTGAACGCGGGCACGTTCTCGGCAAAGCGTTCTTCTTTTGTATAAAATACGCAGGCAAAAAAGAAATAAAAGAATTCAATGATGATTCATAGCGCGTTTTACAAAAAACACACGAAGTGTGGATAGAGCGAGCTATTGAGGCGCACATGTTGGCGCGTTTGATAACAATGAAGCCACATATTAATGAAAGAAAAAAACAGGTGTTCATTAGCAACACAATGTACTTCCTGAAAGAAAAAATAAGCAGGTACAAGCTTATTTGTGTGCGAACTGATTGAAGCGTGTGATGAATTCGTTTTTCCACGGGTGGTTCTACTATTTGATCAATAAAGCGACGCAAAAAAAGCAAAAGGGGCAAAACACCACCGGTTATAAAAACATGGCAGTAAGATAATGAGACAATCAACATCGTTGAAAGAAAACATAAAACAGTCAAGGTGAATCGAGGCTTACCTATTTGGCAAATATCTCCCGTGTATCCGCCCTTACAATCGCAATGAAAGTTATCTCCCGTTTCTCTACAAAGGCCACCATTTTGGCAAGGGTCGTCACTACAATGTGAGGTTTCTGTTGATACAAAAGTTGTAAATTAAATCCATACGCAAATTAATTTTCAGGCGCAGTCTTACAGAAACTGTTTTATTAGCCCGGCAGTCGCAAAGTAATCACATAAAAATACACTTACTTGATCTGCATAGTTTTCCTTTCCACTCTCCTGGGCACTTGCAGATAAACCCGTTTACCAGGTCGGTACAGTTGCCGCCATTTCTACAGGGACTGGAACTGCATTCATCAATATCTGTCACAAAACATTAAAGCAAAAATAAGCACTTAGGAAACATTGTTATCATAAATTATGTTAAAGGGCTTCAATTTCATTTTCCATACTCCACAAGGACTTCACAAAAAGTTATCTCTAGTTTTGGAAAGAGTAATTTTACGAAAAATAATCCTACAGTTTTAATAGTGCGTTTATAAATTTAAACGCTCTTGCAGGGATAAATTCACTACAAGTACGATTTGGAAAAAAGAACGCATTTGAGGTTTTCTTCATGTTGAATGATACAGAGTAAATTACCTGCCAAAATTTTTTGCTCACCGTCAAGAGCATTTTCGCTACACATATTAACAACTGTTGGTTACGTTTTACCCTCCCTCCTACACAAAAAACTATAACCAAAGCATAATTACTTCGTTGACAGAATGGTCCTTCCCAACCATCAGCGCAGACACAAGTGTATGACTCTATGCCGTCCAGGCAACTCGCTCCATTCTCACAGGTGTTGTTTAAGCAGTTGTCAATCTCTGAGAACAGGAAAAGATTTACAACATCAGCAAAAAACTTCACTTTATAAAAGCAGGATAATAATAAAACGTGAGCAGGGTTGGAAATTTCTAGGCGTGTATCAATAGCTATTAGGCTAATAATATAAGACATGCAATAGCCACCATATGCTGGACAGAAGAAGGAGTAACACAAGATAAAGATGTTTTCAACTTCTTTTACTATCTTGCCAAACCCAGGCTAAACTAGTGCAAGTGTGATAGTCCTAATCGAGGAATAAAACCATTGCCAAGGGGCAATAAATTGTGAGTTAATATCATAACCATCTTACTTGTATGACAATGGTTTCCAGTGTAGTCTTTGTCGCACTTGCAGCCATAGTTTCCTGCAGACAGTGCCTCGCAGGTGCCATGTGCTCCACACACTCCGGAATCTCGTAGTACTGAAGTTCCATTGACTATGGCAGGCTCCAAACAAGGATTGATCACTGAAAACATTAAAAACGAAATCGTAAATTTCCACGGCACAGCACTTGCCTCCAAATGTCCCATTTCCCCTATACTATTACCACTGACATTCCTTCAGGCTTCATTTGGCAATAACTTTGGAGAACAGCTTGTTTCCTTAACAATTCTGGCTAGATGATTGCATTTTACAAGAAAAGCAAATACCACATGGAACAATGCATTCCCTCAGTTCTTACCTTGTTCACAAAAGCTTCCTCTTGTTGCTGATGGACATACACAGTGAAAGCTATTGATCTTGTCCACACAGCGGCCTCCATTACGGCAAGGACTAGATAGGCATTCATCGATATTGACCTGACAGTGTTTTCCGTTAAACCCTGGCACACAAATGCAGGATGCTCCCCCTAAACCACTGGAACAGGTGCCACCATTATCACAAGTAAAGTTGTTGCAATAGTTAATTCTTGTGGCACAGTCATGACCAGTAAATCCAGCAGGACAGGAACAAGTATAGGCAACAGACAGACTGTGGCAAGTTGCACCATTGTGGCAGGGGTTGGAGTCACACGCATCAATCTTTGTTTCACATTTCTGTCCGGTGAAGCCAGGAAGGCAGCTACAGGTGAATGCACCAGCTCCTTGAATGCAGGTTCCATTGTTGAAACACGAATTATTGGAGCACTTATTGACAGGAACTTCACATTCGGCACCATTAAACTCTAGCCTAAAGATAACAAAACAAATTCAAACTATTAAAATGAAACTTTTCCACGAAGGTTTATGAAGATGTGCATGTCGAGGCTTTCATCAATAGTACCTTTTATTTTATAGTTAACACATGTTCACTGCCCCTCTTAGAACTGCTCTCCAGATCTGTTCTGTGAGATTTGACCATTAAGGCATCATAAAACTCTGACATTCTATTTCTTTCTTACCTACACTGACACTGATATCCATTGTGCCTGTCCAAACATGTTCCTCCATTCCTACAAGGATTTAATGTGCCACAGTCATTGATATCATGGCCGCAGTTCACTCCAGTGTATCCTGCAGCACACATGCATTCATAACCATTCACTCTATCAACACACGTCGCTGAGCTGTGACAAGGAGAACTTAAACAGGCATTCACACTAATCTGGCAAGTAGATCCTGTATAGCCTGACGGGCAGACACATTTGAATCCATTGACAGCATCCACACATGTTCCACCATTATAACATGAAGTAGTCAAACACTCATTGACATCCGTTTCACAAAATGCTCCGGTGTAACCCACAGGGCAAAGACAGGTATTTGAACCATCCATATTCTTAACACACACAGCTCCATGTTGGCAAGGATAGGGATCACAAGTGTTTGCTGTTACCAACACTGAACAATTTCTTCCAGTATATCCTGAGCTGCATGCACAGTTGTAGTCATTAAGCAAATTGGAACAAGTTCCATGAACACAAGGTGAAGGTTGGCATTCATTGATGGCAACTTTGCAGTCTTTTCCAGTAAATCCAGTTTGACAAACACAATTATATCCTTGGATTCCATCAACACACACTCCTCCATTTACACAAGGATTGTTTTGACAGTCATCAATGTTAGTCTCACAATTCTTGCTTGTAAACCCACTGGGACAGCTGCACTGGTAATCGTTTACCAAATCTATACAGGTGCCTCCATTTCTGCACTGCCCTGCACAGTCATTAATACCTGCAAAAAATGCATAAGAACGTCAGTCACATGGAAGCTTAAGTTCAGCTGCTTTTCCAAACAAGATTGTTAATACAAAAGGCTTTGGAAATACCAAACACAAGATGTTATACTCACTCTCATTACAGATCCTTCCCTTCCATCCAGATTTGCATTCACAAGCAAAGTCGTTTATTAAATTAATGCACTTGCCAGCATTAGAACAAGGGCTTGACGCACACTCATCAATATCTGTAATTAATACACGACTGTATGATTAAAACCCAACTCATGACATCTTGCAGCACAGCAAGAAAAAATGATAAACATACAACTCGTGACTAGTAATTAAGAAGCAGAAATTGAGAACTCACCCTGCTCGCACATGTGCCCTGACCATCCAGGGGGGCACACGCACTTATAGCCCTGACCACTGTTGCGACAAACTCCACCATTCTGACACGGTTGACTCTGACAATCTCTACCTACAAATTAAAAGGACTCTGATATTAATCATCATTTCTTTGCACCACAGGAAAGTCAAATTTCATCCTGGTCAAACAAATTTAAATGATCAATTTAAGGATGTTTACTCACTTATTTCACAAGTGGATCCTGCCCAGCCAGGAGGGCAAGTGCAGCGAAAGTCACTGGCGTCATTGTGGCATGTCCCATTGTGCTTGCATGGTGAGGATGCACAGAAGTCAATTGCTGCAACAAGAGAAAACATTTCTGTCAATTACATGACATCACTAATGTGGCCATAGAGGGCAACAACCTCTAGGATACAAACCTTTAAGGTTTTCTGTTGTACAACTTGTGTGAAAGTTTTTTTTTTTTGCACATGATAGATGTTGCTCAATAACACTGACCTGTTTCACAGTTAACTCCAGTATATCCAGTTTGGCAGTCGCATCTGTACCGCCCTGCTTCAGTGTTGTAACAAAGGCCTCCATTTTGGCAAGGAAGTGATCTGCATGAGTTAAGATCTGTGAAGAAATATCCAAAAACCTCAAAAAGTTGAAAGCAGATTATTTTACACTATGAAAATCTCAATGCATTAGATCATAAGCACAATTATCTTAGACAAACCAAAGATCAGGGCATGTCATCACCTGCATCACAGAGTAATCCACCCCACTGTGGCTGACAGGTGCACTGCCATGGCAAACTGCAGGTTCCATGAACACATCCAGGATACAACTGACACTGATCACAAAGTTCTCCACCCCAGCCTGATTGAGGATGACAACTGAAACAGCAACAAACATGATAAGCATTCTATACATGGTAAGAGTCTGTTAGTGGAGGGCAAATTATTAATATTCAATCCTGCTGAAAATGTCATATCCAGAAGACCACATTTAGGTGTCCCATAAGAAAAGAACAACCCTCAGCACTCTTTTCCTACAGTAGGTATCACTCTAAGTGTTTTTCTTTGATAAAATGGTCAGTAAGCTATAAGAATGTAAACTTACAAGCATTCTCCTGGCTGATTGCAGGTTCCATGGACTGGGTCACAACCTGTTTTACAGATGGCTGCAAGAAAAGAAATCATTTTTTTTTTAACAAAAATAAATCACTGCACCTGCAATCAAGTTTCCTGTTCTACTGTCTCAGTATGGTGCTCTTATAGTTCTACATTATGTTTATTTTTAAATGAACTCTCAACCAACCTGTATCACAGCGCTTTCCTCTCCAGCCAGGCAAACAGACTTTATTTCCACTCTCATCACAAGTGTAGTGTCCAAAGCTGTCATTTCGAGGTTGACAAAATTTTGTGCATTGACTCCCATAGTAGTTTGTATCACAGACCACTCTTATCTTGTACTTGATAGTTGCAGCAGGACCGTTGTATGTATGTAATTCCCATGTCTTGTTAGGAAGCAGAGTGCCACGCTGTGTGGCTCTGTCAATCAGTTCACTGGTACCTAGTAACACAATAGTATGAGCAGTTGGAGAATACCTTGGATTCAGGGTTCACTAACCCTTTGTGAAGCCCCAGTTGCAATCAACAACCTATTTATTGTTGTAAATAAATATCAATGTGTGATCAAACACACAAGTCATGAGCATAAAGGAAATTATCACCAAAGGTACGTTTTTTGGAAATTTAAACAGCTTCTCCGTGCCACAACTAAAGTAAGTTGTATCTTGATATTGGACTTAACAGGCTAAAGCTCAACAACAAAATAACTTATGCAAAAATGCATTTATATCAGACACTTAATGGTTAATTCAAAGATTACTACAGCTGAAGTGTCTAGTTTGGATGTTTGTAATCAGAAATTAAAAAAAAAACAATTCATATAAAATAGACACAAAGGATGAAAGCCAGGGATTTTTCGCACTATATACAAAGAAATTTCACGGCAAGAAAACCAATTAAGGAAAAAATTAAGAGTGAAGTTAGAGAATACTCTGCATTTGCATGACAACCAGTTGTATAGGAACAATATGTTGATGCAAAGAAATCCATTATGATGACAAGCTTTAAAAGCAGCCTCAGGTCATGCAATCTATTTGAAAATCGTTTTAAATTTTATAAGCAAAAATCAAAACTTACTTGAGTTATCGTCATCCCAGGCTTCCAAAGCTAAGTAGTAAGTGGCCTGAAATAAAGGATTTAACTCAGTAAAACTATTGCATGACAAACAGCAGTTTTTATGAGGTAGTGACAATGCATCAAGCACTACAAAAGCACTTTCCTCACTTGCCATTCACAAGTTGAACATAATACCTCCATCACTTAGAGGAAAATTACACTTCACAGCAAGAAACAAAATGTAATTCCACAATTAAACAAACTGGCATCTTAACATTTATACATTAAAAAAAACTGACCATTAATTTATGCAGGTTTTGATAATTTTTCCAAGAGCTGAGTCATAAAACTCTTGTCAGGTATTAAAAATTCTAATGAAACAGCTGAACAAAATATATTGGGCACTGTTCTGACAATTACTGCTTTCTGGTTTGGTTCATGAAAAATGTGCACACACATAAATGATAATGTTCAATACTAGCTTTGCAGTAGATAATCAAATGTCACAATTATTATTTTCAAAGGCTTCCAAGAAAATGTGGAACTGTATCAAAATGAATATGTTACCATTTGTACATTGGGTTTCTATTCTTTTTGAGAATAAAAGTTTGGCAAAAGTTACAAACTGCCAGAATGATATTGCTTTACTGGTTCTACTTTAATTTTTTTCATATTAACATTAAAACCAAGAAAAAGAATAAAAACAACAACAAGAAATATTACTACTAACAGTCACTCAGAATAACTTCTTTTACTAGTTTTTGCTAACACAGAATACTAGATTCAAGACAATAAACATTTTCTTTTCAATTATTTTGCTAATTAAAAATTTAGTATTTACCAACGTGTTATTCATCCATTCATTTTATTTGTGCAAATGAAAGACTTTGAGTGAAAACATATTCAGCAGTAGAGCAATGTTTCTGAGGCATGTTTGGCAAACTAACAGTATGAATTAAAGATACTGCGAACTAGAAAAAAAGAAAAATCAAAAAGGTGGAAGGACGTAGAAAAATATTGCTAACTGGAGAAAAATTTGGGAAGGATACTGCTTCAGGAACGAGAAATTCATTATTTATTCAATTCAAGGCATGTGTGCTATGTGCCAAAGAAACATTCTACAAAATACTGCATTACTAGTTTATTGAATTTGGTAACAATCAGAACCACATAAACCATTGTATAGCAGATAATTTTTCAAAACTAAAAATAATCTTCTGGAGAATGACTGCAAAATAGTCTAAATCTGGAAACTTCTTACAGCTTCCATCGAGGTTCCTTAATTAACACTTGTAGAACTCAAATGTCTGCAAAACCAAAAGGAAGAGTGACCACAAGAAAACTGAAAAAGAAAGTTTGCGAGTTTATAAAGTGGATAATTTTGGTTTTAACTGTTGAACATGACAAACTTCTAAATAAAAACGTGCAAGAAATATTATCTTGTGTACTATTCTTGCGGTTATCTTAATTGAATTGAGCAAAAATGGAGAGAATACGTTTGCACCTGTGAGATCAAATACTGCTAACATGAGTATATTTATAGCTACAAAAGCTAACCCTGGATCATAATGAAATTGTTTACAAAAGGGGCTAAATTAGAAAGATTTTTTTTAAAGACCTCAGATTGGTCTGAATGAAAATTAATGAAACTCACCTAAATCTAAAGAAAAGTTCACAACTTATGTAACAAACCAAAGATTAAATTATACAGCACAAAACAGGGGAAAAACCCACAGCTCTTCCTCACAAATACATCAAACAACAAGGCACTTTTTCTATCCAAAAATCTATTTGCTATATGATAGATCTGGCTGTATTTGATGGCTGAATAAATTAGAATTATGCAAACAGGAGATACAATTGATTTTTGTTTTTTCCCCAAATTGTTTACCTTGGAGAAGAGAAACCATTATTTTAATAAAATTAACAGAAAACTTGCAGGTTAAAAACAGAACTCCTCCATTTTTCTTTACAAGCTTATTTCAAGAGGCTTCATGTGACAAAGAAAAGCCAGGGGGAAATGACGCAAAGTTCTCAATGGCTCCAGGAAGAAAACAAAGTTTGAAAATTAAAACTAAAACAATTACAGAGAACAAAATGTTGTTGGTCTTTTAGTGATACTAATGACCTAAATTCCTTGCTCCTATTACGAATAAAATAGAGGTTATTTTCAACTTAAAACAGAAACATGAAATCATCCTTACAGAAGATCAAAGTCCTACAAATAATAATTATTTTGACTCCCTAAATAAAGAAAACTATGGATAGTACAATAAATGTATTTCAATGTGAGATGCAAGTGTGTGAATTTCGAGGAAAAATCAGGTGATATACTAATAATCTCAATGGAAAGACCAAAGATTTTGCTATCAGTGACAAAAAACAGATAAATATGAAAGCAAACACAACACAAATTACATTGTAAATGAATACTAAATTCAAAAAGAGGACACAGAAATGCCAATTTACAGACCAGCATAATTTCTGAAGCTTTAGACACATCAAGGGGGACCAGAATCCCTTCAAGAACCTAATTTGTGTTTTAACTATCTCAGATCATTAGCTTTTTGTCTCTTGCAAACTGACTCAGTGGCACCCAGTGATATCAAAAACATAAAAGTAAGGCCACAAACAGAGAACAAGACCACAAAGAATGCAAGATTTTACAAGTTAAGGAATAATTCACTCCGTGCATGTTTTGATGTCTACCTATTCTTTGGTCACAATCTGGCACCATGCAGCCAAAGAAAGAAAACTAATAAAAAACACAAGGTGACTGAAACACTTTTACAGTCGACGAAAACGTGTAGTAAATTAGCCGGAGTCTATAATTTTCCCCTTTTTCTTGTGTAATTTATATTTAATTCATGTAAAGCTCAGGAAAAAAAACATAAAACAAAAATATTTTCAATGCTTTCAAGCAGAAATTGAAATATTTCAAAACATAATTCGGCACATGTGTCACTTTTCATTAAATGAAGAGAAAAGGTGAAAACAAGCACTAACTGACAATGAGATCAACCTCCACAATGAACGCAGGTTATCGCAAATCTTGCGCCGATCAAGAATACCGTGAAATGAGATCAAACAATGCTGAACTAGTCGATTCAAAGATTAACTCCCCAGGCAACCAGTCATTTCTCTAGAGTATGCTATCGATTGAAAGTTTAATTGCGCTGTAATACTTTCAGTAGTTAGGGAGAAATGTAAAGAGAATTATTTATCTTCTGGGACGATGAACGTGGGAAAGTTTTAAGTAAACAGTTTCGGATTTCGTTGATTTCTTGAAATCTACGTCAACGCAAGTGACAACGCGAGAAATTCACAACACTCATTTTTTACCGCAGTTGAATGAATAAACCACTTCTATCATATGCCATGCGGCATCAATGGCAATTCTTTGATTTTTTCCAGTCAGAAGCTATCATTGTGTTGCAAATACAACGTAACTCCTATCAATTAACATAATTCGCACAAAAGGCTGTCAAACCAAAGACACGTGGCTTCGAAACTTCACTACAAGCTACGATAAACAACGTTGAAAATGTATATGGCGACGCACTCCAAAAAATTATCTAGCAAAACAGTCTTGGCCTTAGGGGCGCTGTTTAGATAGGTGCAGCTGTGTTTGTCAGAAAGATTTTAAGTTACGACGTGGTTGTCGATTCTCTGAAATAAACGTGCTTCTGCTACAAGCATACGAGAGCCAATGAGAGCAATTGATTTTTGAAATGCAAACTTTCAAGTGAAATGATTGTTTCGTGCAAGCGTATTCGCAGCGGTCGCATTAACGATTGATACTAACCCGATGAAAAATTTCTTATAAAAATTTTGTGACCACTTCCTTAACTGCCCTCTGTTTTCAGGTTAAAAGCGGCTGTTAGACGCGGTTACATTAAAATTTTATTATTGAAAAATATATCCCATCTGCGTGAACGTCCGCATAAATTTAATCCAAATTATTACGTTGAATTTTCTAAGATTTTAAAAATAACGGAACTACCCTAACAAATTCGTGGCAGTAATTTTGCTGTTCTAAAATAATTTCTAAGAAGATATTACAGTGACTTACCAGCCATGAAAACGTGAAGCGGATGGAAATCGGGTTGCGAAAACCATTCGGCGATGAAGTATTCGTAAAGGTGATCGAACTGCCTCCTAAAACAGAAGTTGTATACTTGCCAAAAGTACAGGGACCAGTCGGTGAAACATACTGTGTGTATTGCTTGAGACAAACTCTGAAGAACGTGTCGCACTCGTCCAGGCACCGTTCTTGTCCGCGATATATTGTGCGACTCCCATCACAGCATCCACCGTCCAATTTCTCATTTCCGATATTTTGTAGCGAAATCAAATGGACTTCGAACGATCCCGATCCGATGACAGTCTGCGAAAAAGGAGAACAAGTCAGATTTATCACCCGCACCGCGAATGAGAAAAAATCTTTGTAGTCTACAGCATTGCACCTGACCAAAACACGAGAATTCACCACTTAGCACAGACTCACGGTCTTATACCTGCACATGAATGAACTGGAGTAAGGCTTCGAAAAATAAGCTTTTCAAAAGCAGGCCCGAGGCCATTGCTAAAATCACTATCTAGAATTTAGTAAAGCCTTTGAGTTCGCGGCCGAAATTTTCTCCTCGTCTGCGTGCGACATGAACGGCCGCCTGTGCGCCGATCCGACCTCAGCTCACTTGCAAATCATACGATTCTGAGTGATATGAAAGCACAAGACAGATGTAAGTTTTGTTGGGGGTGCGGTAATGCTAATGAGCATGCGTAGTTTAATTAGTGACGCAACATGATACCCATAGGTACACTTTATCGCCATCATAATTGGCGATGATTGGCTAAAGCCAAGAGAAGTGTAAACAATTCTGCAGGACAAATTATTTTCAACTCTTCAAAATCTTTCAAGACTGCTCAAGATAGGTTCGCAAGATATCGTGTTTCTTCAAGTTGGTCACTTTGCAGCAGCCGGACGAGAGATTTTATCTCGGCAATTATGGGCAATATCAGCCTTGCCAATAATAATCCGTGAAAGCTGCCGGTCACTGCTCAAAGACGGAGAAGATTTTGGCATCAAACAGATTTAATAAAAGACACTATATTGAAGTTGTTTATAGAGGCCGCAAGGAAGCAAAAGAAAAAGGCTGTAGGCTGCGCAGGATTTTAATATCTTCAAATCCACCTGCAGACTTCAGACAATTCCTTAATACCTTCGCCGAAACACAATCATTGTCTAAGATTTTAATATGTTTTTACTTGCAAGCCGTAAGCGGCATGTTACAATAAGACGAAAGGATTTGAAATGTTTACAGGAAAAGACCAAACTAAATACAGTGGTTTGCGTTTAACAAATGGTAATAGGAAACACAGTGTAAACAATAGGCCTGGCGCGTGCCACTAAGCAAAATAATGGAGCGCGTTTCGCTTGTTTTATCTCCAATAGACGCCAAGCGAGTCTCTTGAGGGAAACACAATGTTGCACCTGGGTCAAACAAGGCAAGATGATAAGCGTTTAATAACTTTTTTTTTGAAGAAAAGTACCAAAGTATTTGATCTTAATTCGTCACCCACAAAGAACCTGCTGAAACTTGCCTTGTCCTTGTGACCCGATCAGTGCAAACAGGTATAAACTCACAGGGCAAATTTGATTGTTTAGTTCACAAGTATTAAGTTCAAGAATTCAGTTAACACAGCAAAGCCTTGTCACTCGCTGACAAACCGATCTTGCGAGAACTCCGCATTTCGTAACACGCATCGCCTGAATTGCGTTAATGAGCCAGGCGCATGTCACATCCAGAATATGAATTTAATCGTTATTAATTACAAGGTGCAGAAAATGCTCCAAGTTCAGTGTTGAATCTTAGATACCGCACTTACGAGAAGCTGAACCGGAAAACAGTTCAACTCACCAACAAAGGTCGGTGCATCAAGCTTCAATGAACCCATAGCTTATGAAATTGTTATAGTGAACGATGGTGATTGGAACAAGGAAGAAGTGGCTTGTTTCAGAAGGAATTTTTAAACTCCTAGAAAAACTCTTGGTTTAGACCACTAGACAAACACTGAAGCACGGAACGGAGAGTTGCGGTTCACATCCACCTTATTATGCGCCATGTTAATTACCCCAAAAAACAGACAAGTGCTGACCTGACCTCTATGAAACTGAAAGCGACTAAATCGGTTTGCAGATTTTTCTCACGGTTTGTTTTGGTAGATTAGATCACATCTCATCACAGAAGTTGATCAAGCACGAAATCAAGCATGGAATGGACAAAAAGTCAATGGCGTTTAAACGACGATAGCTGTCGTCAAAACCCTACCGATAACCTTGGCAATGGAAACAGTTTATTGATCACCTTATCTAGGCAACACGGATTAAGCGCAAGAAGCTTCTTATTACAAGATGCCTCTTTTCAGATGATATTAAACAAGCCTCCGTTGAACTCATCCATTCTCTACGTCAAAAGAACCAAACTTCTTTCTGAGAATGTTTAAAATATGTTTAAAATGTTAAAACTTCAATTGTGACTGGGATTTTTTTATTTTATCACAAGTTGTTTTTACATGAACAGCATCAGTTAAGAATATCATGCTTAGCTAGCAGTACCTTTTTACGTGCTCATGATATAAGCCTCTTAACCTCACTTATCGCTGAAACGAAACCGCGCGTGTCACATTCAAGTTCGAGCACGCGCCAACTCCGTTATCTTTGTAAAAAGGCGGGAAACACACAGGAGAAACGCTATGTTACTCGTGACCACGAGCGCGTGAAAGTGACGACATTAATTCTCTACAGTATAAATTAGTGCTGTGTTTTATATTTGGCCTCAAATCATGCCGGGGGCGACTAAGTCGTGCGTAACCATGACACGGAAACATCGTTTATCAAATTCATACAACCTGAAAGTAATACAGACAACTTTCCGGTCCCTTTTATTATCGAGACGCTATCATGCAAGGGGTGATGCTTTCAAAACTGCTAAGAAGATAAAACTTGGCGTCTTATAGACGCATCAAAATATTAAAAGATTCGGGATTACTTGATGCAAAGTTGCGATGAAAGGTTTGTAAAGAAAAAAGAACTTATATGACTAGAATCATTAATTAAGGAAAAAGGTTGAGAAACAACAAAATGAGACAAAAGGAAGAAAGGAAATCACTTTTCAAGTAGCGAGGCCGTCTGAACAGAAATTAGCATTTCTAGTTCATTAAAAGTTCTTGTATTTGCATATAAAAAGAAAAACACCAATACTAATACTATATCCATTAGTTTTCACGTTATTGCAAACAAAGCGCACACATGGCTTTTGGAACAATGGCTGCATGAATAACGAAGTATGCCTAAAGACACGCAAAGTTATCTCGCACTTAGTTTTACGCCAAGCATGCTGCCATCACGGCTTCTTCAATACCATGTTAAAATCTGAACACACAAAAGACACCAAATAAGCGGAATTACGGTAAAATTGAGAGAAGAGCATCCTAAGTAAACATGACGAGATCGTTTTGTATAGGGACGCCTTAAGGGATTAAAACGGCACGTGTGTGCAAACGCTGTGTGATTCGGCGCGGCCCCCTCTCCGAAAAAAAAAAGATGTAGAGAGCGTTTTACCACAGATTTAACTGGAGGCCTTTTCTGGGGATAGCGTATCAATTTCTTGCCTAAAATATGAGACGAAGTGCTGTAAAGCGACACGCGCATGTTGACAAAGTCAAACAAACTTGCGGCGGAATGCGAGGGATGTGCTACCACGTGCCACAGCTGTTCTAGAACAAAGGAAGTAAGCGTGCCATAAAGTAGAGCGAAATTGTTATGCAAAGAAGGCCTAACGAACACCTGTGGAAGGAGGAGTCCAAACAATACTATTGTACAGCTGACAATTACGAAACTTCTGCGTGGCGTGCGACACAGCATCATTACAAACCCCAGTGTAATTACACACAATAACAACTCGAGTTTACTAACTTAGCTTGTCTCACTTGAGTTGCTGTGAGTCTGCCGCGTGCGCTTCAGTGGTTCTACAATATCTACAGCTCTGCAGCATAGCTCTAGTCTAGTCACCTAGGTAACCAACAGGTATGAGTATAGGAATGCGGACATTTGCTGTCAAGATTCGGATACCAAAGGTTGCAATTATTTCGAAAAGAAACTGTTCAAGCACAGATTTAAGTAAGAAAATGTGTATTGAAAATTATCGAAGCGTTCAATGAGCAAATTGCTACAGCTGATCGAAAACAAATCTTTCAAGGCGTTAGGTGCGAGTCAAGTAGTACGCCGTCTGACAAGTTAAAAGGACACTTGAGCACAAGTTTAAATGAACAATTGTTGTTCACAAATACAGCCACGTGCCGGCCAACACAAAAGAATTCCGATACTTCACTCAGAAAGCAACCTATTTTGAAATCATCAAGAATGTAATGGCAGCTGTACAAAAGAATTTCGATAGAGCATTGAGAATAGCAACTGTTAAGATCGCGGCATCGCGAGGCTAGCTGTACAAGAAATTCCGATACTATACCTAAACAACAGAACAACAAAAGATTACTGATATCAGCAACAATGGAGGCCAGGTGTGCAAAGTTTTTAATGACTATTCCTGAGCTGAACTATTTCTTCTTATGCAAAGTTAAGTTACACCAATCAGCTTATAAATGCCCGAATCGAACCAATACGTACATCACGAGTCTTAAAATGTCCTGGTAATGTGCGATATCAAATCCTTAACAAGAAAACCTCGTTCAGGGCGGATTCTGTAATAAATGTCGCAAAACCAACGCAAGTGACGCAAAAAAAAAAAACAATGAGAACTGAAGGTAGAAACATGAAACCGGTTCCACAAAACGGGCTTCAGTCGTCACAATTGGCACTTTCTGACTGGTTTCAAGGCTAAACAGTAACATTATTTTTTAAATAAACTGTACGTTTGCGAGGACAGGTTGCAAGAGATTGCGTTCTTTAAACTATTGACAAGCTCATGTAAACGCATAACCAACGTGAATAGATTTGGTAAAATTCCTAATAGAAAAAAAGGCAAGACGCAAACATGCTTTCGACGACAAGCCCCCTTCCGCCTCCCCTTCCCCCCCCCCCCCGGTCCCCCCACCAACCGAGAAAAACATTAGAAGACAAGAGCAACGTTAAGGTGAATGTATTTACTGTATTTAAGTAAAACCGAGCAAAAGTTACGTTACACAATGGATGATGTACACTTATTATTCACTGATCAAAGTAAAACGGTCATTTACGGCAATGTCAATGTCAGGCAATGTCAGGGGGGACAATTTTCTTCGCTTCGCCGGGTCTTCAGCTGAAATAGCCTAAAATTCAGTTTGTGCCACATAATGCAAACATGCCTTCAAACATAACGCAATAGACTTTTGGTAAAATTACCTCGTTGGCTGAGTCTACAAATAAGTTATTTTGAGTCACCCCTATCATCCCTCCGTTGACTGATTGGCTAAATACAAGGTTACTCCCTTCTGACTACACGTGTGACTTGCGAAGTTGTTTTAACATTCTATTTTTCGTGAAAATGCTCCCTTGGTCTTGCAAAAAAGCAGAACAGATGAGCAAATGGCTTCAAGGAATCTTTGGTAAGTTGCAGTAGCATCATTAAACGAACTGAAACGTTTAAGTTTTTTGCTCCCATAGTCAAAACTTGGGCTGATTCTAATTTTTGAGTCTTCTAGCTTTCCTTTTACTTCCTTGGATGGTATCCTACCGTGTAACCGTTCAAATGAAAGCTGTTGTTCTGTACTTTCCTGTGATACTGTTTATTATGCTGTACATGGTGGTTCTAACTTAAAAAAATTGTGGATGAAATTCTAAACTGCGACCTTTCAAATAAAACCACTAAGCAGTACTTTCCTGTGGTGCTGTTTATTATGGTGTACAAGGTAGTTTTAACTTCTGAGGCTGTGGATGAAATGTGACCATTCAAATGAAAGCTACTGAGCAGTGCTTTTCCTGCGGTGCTGTTTATTATGGTGTACAAGGTAGTTTTAACTTCTGAGGCTGTGGATGAAATGTGACCATTCAAATGAAAGCTACTGAGCAGTGCTTTTCCTGCGGTGCTGTTTATTATGGTGTACAAGGTAGTTTTAACTTCTGAGGCTGTGGATGAAATGTGACCATTCAAACGAAAGCTACTGAGCAGTGCTTTTCCTGTGGTGCTGTTTATTATGGTGTACAAGGTAGTTTTAACTTCTGAGGCTGTGGATGAAATGTGACCATTCAAATGAAAGCTACTGAGCAGTGCTTTTCCTGCGGTGCTGTTTATTATGGTGTACAAGGTAGTTTTAACTTCTGAGGCTGTGGATGAAATGTGACCATTCAAATGAAAGCTACTGAGCAGTGCTTTTCCTGCGGTGCTGTTTATTATGGTGTACAAGGTAGTTTTAACTTCTGAGGCTGTGGATGAAATGTGACCATTCAAACGAAAGCTACTGAGCAGTGCTTTTCCTGTGGTGCTGTTTATTATGGTGTACAAGGTAGTTTTAACTTCTGAGGCTGTGGATGAAATGTGACCATTCAAATGAAAGCTACTGAGCAGTGCTTTTCCTGCGGTGCTGTTTATTATGGTGTACAAGGTAGTTTTAACTTCTGAGGCTGTGGATGAAATGTGACCATTCAAACGAAAGCTACTGAGCAGTGCTTTTCCTGTGGTGCTGTTTATTATGGTGTACAAGGTAGTTTTAACTTCTGAGGCTGTGGATGAAATGTGACCATTCAAATGAAAGCTACTGAGCAGTGCTTTTCCTGCGGTGCTGTTTATTATGGTGTACAAGGTAGTTTTAACTTCTGAGGCTGTGGATGAAATGTGACCATTCAAACGAAAGCTACTGAGCAGTGCTTTTCCTGCGGTGCTGTTTATTATGGTGTACAAAGTAGTTTTATCTTCTGAGGCTGTGGATGAAATGTGACCATTCAAATGAAAGCTACTGAGCAGTGCTTTTCCTGCGGTGCTGTTTATTATGGTGTACAAGGTAGTTTTAACTTCTGAGGCTGTGGATGAAATGTGACCATTCAAACGAAAGCTACTGAGCAGTGCTTTTCCTGTGGTGCTGTTTATTATGGTGTACAAGGTAGTTTTAACTTCTGAGGCTGTGGACGAAATGTGACCATTCAAATGAAAGCTACTGAGCAGTGCTTTTCCTGCGGTGCTGTTTATTATGGTGTACAAGGTAGTTTTAACTTCTGAGGCTGTGGATGAAATGTGACCATTCAAACGAAAGCTACTGAGCAGTGCTTTTCCTGTGGTGCTGTTTATTATGGTGTACAAGGTAGTTTTAACTTCTGAGGCTGTGGATGAAATGTGACCATTCAAATGAAAGCTACTGAGCAGTGCTTTTCCTGCGGTGCTGTTTATTATGGTGTACAAGGTAGTTTTAACTTCTGAGGCTGTGGATGAAATGTGACCATTCAAACGAAAGCTACTGAGCAGTGCTTTTCCTGTGGTGCTGTTTATTATGGTGTACAAGGTAGTTTTAACTTCTGAGGCTGTGGATGAAATGTGACCATTCAAATGAAAGCTACTGAGCAGTGCTTTTCCTGTGGTGCTGTCTATTGTGGTGTACAAGGTGGTGCTACATTTTTAGCCTGTGGATTAAATCCTAAAGTATGACCACTCAAATGAAAGCTATTGAACATTTCTATCTTGTGGTGCTGTTTATCCAGCTGTAGGCTGAAATCCGGCAGTAAGACTATTCTATGCAAAAGTTTTTCATGTGATGTTTTTCGTTTTCAATAAATTTTGAAACTGAAAAAATGGATCACGAGTTAAGCCGGCGATCTCAGTTGATCGCTGCACTTCAAGAAACCCTTGACCCCCTCAGTCTCACTCACTCACTGTCCACTTTTGAAGCGAATTCTACCAGAGATTCTACCAGATATCTTATCTGCGTTCCTAGTTACTACTATTACCGTTTTTCTATACCTGTTTTGTATTTTAATATATATATATAAGGAGAGTCACTTTGAATGGGAATTAAGTTTCCCCCTGCTACTATCCTGCCATCCCTTTGTTCTTTGTTTGTCGTAGGTTTTTTATGGCAAAGTTTTATTAAACATTAAAATTACAGAAATGGGTGCAATTTGCTCTTATTTTATTTAGAATGGGTAATGGGAACGGATTAAGGTTGTCTTCCTTTTACTTCAAATTCACCTTGAATGTCGAAAGGTTAAAAAGGCGTCAAATTGACGGAGTGGTTTGTAATGACTGTTAAAACCAAACAAAATCAGTACTCAACGAAACAACAGGAGCTCGAGGTTTAAACCTGATGTGCAGCCCGTGCCAGACGCGGGAAAACGCACGCAAAACAAGACACGACTGGTTTTGATTTCCCTCGTGATTGGTTGAAAAGACAGCATCTTCGTTTTGATTAGCCGGGTCATGCCGCAAGAGTTACCAAACGAACACAAGATTCCTTACGGCCTTCATCGAAAACCGCAAAACATTACGCAGCCTCTGAGCTTATGTAAAATAAACGTTAAAATATGGCATATTTCAGACTGGAAAGGTAAATAGTAAACATATCAATTAACAAATTTTGTTTCTTTAAACTTTCCCAGCTTTCCTATCTCGTGAATATTCCTTCCACACATCACCGTAGAGGAAATTGTTTTTGGAAGATCAGTTTACGAACTTTGCTTATGATTGGAGAAATTACGAATGCAAATGAGTCAACAAAGAAAGTAATAGAAGTACATTTTGCTGTTACTGATGAACGCTGGAATGCAGCCTTTATGTTTTGGAGCCGAGAACAGAGATTTTATAATTTGTGAACACTGCGATCAAGTGACCAATTTTGCTGTTTCACGTTTATGTTAAACAACTGTGCAGTGCGTTTTAACGCAGCAAATTAGCAGGGCTTATGGCAATTCCCTTGGTTGAAATACATACAAAGCTCACTGAAGTATGTCCATTAAGCATACTGAGTTTCTGACAACTAGAATCAAAAAGTTAAAAAATCATTTCAACATCTGTCTATAACGAGGAACAACCCAATAAATGAGCTGTTATGTGCCGTAAGAATAAATCAGTTCTCTTACATTATATTTAAAATCTACCTTATTAGTCATGGAGATATTCATGCAATAAATTAAGTTCTGAAATATTTGACTGAGTCCTGGCAGATATATATTGTCGAAACAAAGCCTTGAGATGCCAATTTTTGAAATGTTTTTTGGAAGTGGTAGGAGATATGACTAAGTAGTATAGCCTCAAAAAGCTCAGGTATAAAAAAAGTGATGTTTACTTAGCTCTAAGTAAATTTTAGTGCGAACTATAGGTGTGATCTGCTCTAAATAATTCTGTTCTTACACCACTCATTTGAGACGCTCAGACCTGTCTAAACCTTATTGACCCTATAAGGCCATTCTTTTGATAGATTTGTCAGCTTTTTGGCTTTCGAGAAACTAATTAGAGGAAGAAATAAAGTATTTAGTCACCAGTTGCCTTCTCTGCAAGAGTTGAATGCTCCCATTAATCCACACTTCCCAGTTTCTTCATGATTGCGTTTAAACTGCAGTAAGTAACGATTACAGCACTGCCGGCCTTAGCTCACCCCGAAACATAAAAGAGGCACTCTCGGCTAAAAGTTTCAGTGCAGCGCAGATGCCAGCTTTCTTGGCCACTCGCGATCTTAATTTCGATCAGCGTGTAGTGATGGCGAAATTGACTTTATTAATATGTTAATCTTGACTTGTTAGAGGTAATATCTTTTATTGGAATGTCGTAACGTTTGTTTATTTAGATTACTGATATTGATTGAGCATGTCAAGCGTAGCGTAGGACCAAGCTCATTTTGATGTGGAAAAGAAACTTAAGGGAAAGGAAATCATGTTATTGTACGAATTCACATGCGCACAAATCATAGCCTTGAAGAGAATACACAAAACAAAACTCGGGCTTCCAGCTCTATTATGCGGCAAGAGCCTCAATAAGGAATTTCTAGGTCTTCCTGTGCGTACAACCGAAAAAGGAAATTCCGGGTTTGCCTGTGACATCTAGAAAGAATTTCCAGATCTGCCTGTGCGCGCTGAGTAAGAATTTTCAGGTTTGCCTGTGGGTATCGAGTAAGAATTTTCAGGTTTGCCTGTGGGTATCGAGTAAGAATTTTCAGGTTTGCCTGTGGGTATCGAGTAAGAATTTTCAGGTTTGCCTGTGCATATCGAGTAAGAATTTTCAGGAGTGCCTGTGGGTATCGAGTAAGAATTTTAGGAGTGCCTGTGGGTATCGAGTAAGAATTTTCAGGTTTGCCTGTGGGTATCGAGTAAGAATTTTCAGGTTTGCCTGTGGGTATCGAGTAAGAATTTTAGGAGTGCCTGTGGGTATCGAGTAAGAATTTTCAGGTTTGCCTGTGGGTATCGAGTAAGAATTTTCAGGTTTGCCTGTGCATATCGAGTAATAATTTTCAGAAATAATTGTAAAGAGGTATCGCAGAGGTCAGGGTTCGAATCCCGGCAAGCCTGATTTTTTCAGGCTTTCTTTTCGCAACTGCATAAGTTGCGTTAACAACTGCGAGGATCTTCTTTACAATTATTTCTTCATTCCGCAGTTCAAATATATGAATTTCATATATTCATAATTTCATCTTCATCTTTCCCGGGTATATTACGAACCAATTTAATGACCAGCTCCCAGTTGGCTTGTTAGCTCAATTGGTTAGAGCGCTGCACCGGTATCGCAGAGGTCAGGGTTCGAATCCCGGCAAGCCTGATTTTTTCAGGCTTTCTTTTCGCAACTGCATAAGTTGCGTTAACAACTGCGAGGATCTTCTTTACAATTATTTCTTCATTCCGCAGTTCAAATATATGAATTTCATATATTCATAATTTAATAATTTTCAGGTTTGCCTGTGCGTATCGAGTAAGAATTTTCAGGTTTGCCTGTGTGCATCGAGTAAGAATTTTCAGGTTTGCCTGTGCATATCGAGTAATAATTTTCAGGTTTGCCTGTGCGTATCGAGTAAGAATTTTCAGGTTTGCCTGTGTGCATCGAGTAAGAATTTTCAGGTTTGCCTGTGCATATCGACTAAGAATTTTCAGGTTTGCCTGTGCGTATCGAGTAAGAATTTTCAGATTTGCCTGTGCGTATCGAGTAAGAATTTTCAGGTTTGCCTGTGCGTATCGAGTAAGAATTTTCAGGTTTGCCTGTGCACATCGAGTAAGAATTTTCAGGTTTGCCTGTGCGTATCGAGTAAGAATTTTCAGGTTTGCCTGTGCATATCGAGTAAGAATTTTCAGGTTTGCCTGTGCGTATCGAGTAAGAATTTTCAGGTTTGCCTGTGCGTATCGAGTAAGAATTTTCAGCTTTGCCTGCGCGTATCGAGTAAGAATATTCAAGTTTGCCTGTGCATATCGAGTAAGAATATTCAGGTTTGCCTGTGTGCATCGAGCTCGAATTTCCAGTTCTGCCTGTGCGCACCAGAAACGAATTTCCAAAATTTCGTGCGCGCGCGTGTAAAGATAGGCTGATAATCCTAACTAGTAACACGCTGTGAGGTAATAGCGACCTTCAGATCAGACTACGAGTACGAGATTGAAAAACAGCTTTGTTCTCAGAACCCTCTTTCCTGCATGTTGATGACCAGTAGAGAAGGACGCTATGTAAATGACATTGTTGTGACGGGTCGAGGAATTGAAAAGTCGCACTCGTAGTCAATCTCGTACTCGCAGTCCAATCTGAAGGTCGCTAATAAGTCCATTAGAGAGCTGCAAATAACTGTCGGTCATCGGACAATGTCCGACTAAAATCGGCCCATGTCCGACGAAATCTTAACTTTGGTTGGACATTATGTCCGGACAAATTTTTTTACCAAATAATAAGCAAATAATGATAAGAAATAATTATTTCAAAAAGACTTCTACTTAAAAATAGTAATAAAAGAAAAACGTCCGACCACATTTCTGTTTTGTCCGATTAAAATTGAGACTTGATGGGACATATGTCCTTTTAAGAAAGAAAAATTATTTGCAGCCCTGCATTAGGTGAACGATTTAGGGTGATTTGAAGGAAACTATAAGAGAAGAGACCTGCGTTGAAAATTCATGCCACTGCTACTTGGGCTAGTTAATTAACTAAAAATACATCAGCGCGGACACTGTGGGGACCGTAACCATCCATAGTAACCAGATGAACACGTATTTAGGTATGTCTGTGAAGTGCCAATCAGCTGCAGTTAAATCCGTTCAATCTGCAACTTTTGTTCCAAAGCATGCAAACGCAAGTAGACACAATATTATATCGATACAATTTTCGATGCAAACAAACTTACCTCTTCGTCTGAAGAGGACTTGTGAGAAAGATCTTTGTACTGAAGATCAGATCTGATATTAGCAGCCACGCCTGTTGAGGAGACATATAGAAAAGCACTCAAAATAAATAGCATATTACCTCCCTTAGTAGTACTAAGTTAAAACTGGAAAACCTCCGTGGTAGTACAAGTGATGAAACTGTCCACGTATATGATCATTTCCATAGCCATCCAGCAATCTCTTTCTAGATACTCGAGTGATAAGCTCGCCAGTTCGACCATGTAGAAAGGCCTGAGCAGTACAATAACAATCACTTCATGTATTCAACATATACGAGAATGCAAAATTACAGTTCGCCATCTCCTTACGGACGTGAGGAACCAGGTTATGCACGGTTATGAGCCGTTTGAGTAAGATCTTTCTTTACAACTGCCGAAGTTGTTAACATCACTGCAAGGCTCTTTCGCATCCCGGATATATGTCCCCTCGCTTATAAGCCCACCGGTTTTGGGCCAGCAGTTCAGTGACAAAACGTCAAATTCCGCCCTCCTAGTATTCCAAGATATAAGCATACCCATCTCCTAATGGCATTTTTTAAAGTAACGTTACACAAATCGAATAAAATGACGCTCACTAACAAAATGTCTTGTTGCTTGCCAGTTAGAAAAACCTTTACGAATTAAGTTGTCGATCCGCTGGATTGGACAAAACCAATCATATTTCGAACCAGAAAGTAGTTTCACTTGCTCTTGGCCTCACACGAAATTACCGATGATATGAACCACGTAACGTGCATCTGACTTTCGAATTTGCAGATAAATCCCTGAATTCTGATCATCAAATGATAACTATCGTAAGACGGCATTTAACATTTTTAGGAGACTCTTATATGCGAAAGGCGTCCTTTTTTCAATTGACATCAGCCGTTGAGACTGTGCTGTAACAGTATTTTGTATGTTGATTTTTTCGATGCAGTTGTCTCATAGGTACTTAAATTTACTCAAATTTACTCATCAGCCGTTGAGACTGTGCTGTAACAGTATTTTGTATGTTGATTTTTTCTATGTATTTGCCTCACAGGTACTTAAATTTACTCTCGGTAATTTATGTTTATAATGTTCAGTTTTATGAAACTAACTTTGGAAAAAATATGTCGCTGTTGAAGGCGTAAGACACTGTTTGCTTCCTTGCGGAGCGCGATAATTCCCCACCCTGTCCGTGTCACACGGTGATAAGGGACGGTATTTCATTCACGAAAGTCAATGTAGGTATTTGCCATACAACTGGAAAGTAACGTGCGTCTTGACATCGTCAATTCTTCACCAACCGTCGCTTAGCTTAGCATGACGCCGTAGTCGTTTGCTTTTTACATCCAAAACCTGACTATCAATCATAATCCGCGTTTATAAACATCAGTGTCTTTAATTATGCGCAGCTCTTTTTACTGTTAGTACGTAAAAATTTATTAAACGTGGAAATGTTTTAATCTTAAAGCTACAAGCTTTAACGCCATTTTTGAAACTTCGCCGTTCCGTAGCGCAGCGTACGTACATTCTGTGCCGTACGGCCGGTGACCTACGATGTTGCCGCAAGTTGATTGTTATTGATAAAGAATGACAAGAGATTTTCTACTTATCCAGTAATAAACAATCTGATCAAGCAACTGGTGAAGGTTTATTAATTAGTCAGTGAAAATTCACGAGTAATCCTTGCTTTGTTTCGTCCACTTTTTCCTAAAAGGGAGCCATGTCACCTCAGTAGCAAGTATTCCACAAGTGATTATCTAAGTGTATGGCATGCGACCAAAGTACATTCTTGTGTAATACAAGAAAGTTGAAGAGAACAACAAAAACCATGGGTTGCCGCCAAGCCTTGGATGACTGCCATGCTTGTACAGTGTTATTATTCTTAGCAATGCGTGGCTTTTGATACGAATAAAACAGTTGACACGTGATCTACGGACAGATACGGTTAAGTCAGCCAACAGGGTGATTGACCGGGAAGTTTGGAATGGCAGAATGTCCAAACCGCCTGAAGATATTCCATTGAAAAACAAGTTTAACACTTTCCCGTCAATTTCCACGTGAAGTCGGGTAACAATAAGTTGTCATTTTGGCAACAAAGACACGACCTTGACTTTAAAAAAAAATTGTTAAAAATTGACACTTTGTGTACGTTGCATATCGGGTATTGATCAAATTAGTAGTCGAGAGTGTTGATCAAATTGCCATGTTTAAACTCGTAACCTCAAGGTCAGTGTTATATGGGGTGTTATGGACTATGAAAGCCCAAGGCGAACAAGTCAAGGTGAAGCAGCCTTGAATAATTGATGATTTATTGTTAAATTGAGATAATTTGTTTTAAAAGTTGATAATTAGTTTGTTAGTCTAGTCTTTCATGGCAACTTTTAATTACCAAATCGGTGGGTAACGAAGAAACATGAAAAAAGAATTTAAAAAGTACGAAGAAATTTGGCATCAGTTCATGTTGCCATCGCTGATTTGTAAGAGCTAATCTTTTTTCGTGTTCGTTGCCTTAAGCCTTTAGCAGTACCTTTGAAGAATTGTTGACAGGAGCCAGCAGGACCAGAAAAAATATTTAATACTTAGATGAAAACAGTTACATGAACTTTCATCAGTAAATGCCCACAAAAAGCCAGATTCAAAGAGATGGTACACGGATTGCTGTGAGAGATATATAGCATCTCACGTATTCAATAACAAATTTGTCCTTAGCACCAGGCGCCAAACAAACATCTAAGTAATGTAGCACGTGCACTCGTCTATACAACCACCCGGTCCTTAGGCTTTTATACCTTATCTCGCCACGAGGTGTGTTTACAACCAGTTAGCAGCCAGGGTGCAGTTACTGAACAGCAAAGGTATATACTATCTTGTATGCCCACTACATGAAAATGCCCAAACCAAAATTAAATGTTTACACCAATTACGTGACGTTTCTACCGTAAAAGCTTACGCTATCTAATAAAAAGAGCACATTACAGTTACCTCTGCAGTTGATTAGGAAGTAAAATTAACAATTTAATTAAACGGTGTAGGCTTCATTTAAAAAACAACACAAACAGTAGACCTTGGTAAGCCCTCACCAAGCTTAACCTTTCAGACCAAAAGAAAATAAATAGAAAAGAGCCACAATGTTTTTAAATGGAAGAGTGTAACGGTTGTTGGAGTCACGTAAGACTTTTTAAGGTGCGTTCTTACTGGTAGTAACACAACTGTTCCATTACACGAACCGGTTAAAAGCACTGCTGTGATAACATCCTTTAGCCTTATCGAATACTGGACTTCTTCAGTACTTTGTCTCGGCTTAAGGTGGACTTCCACTGCTGCGTAACTTTTTTCATTGCGCTTAAAGCGCATAAATAAAATAAGACACGATGGGTAAATGTAAAAAGTTGAGCGCAATTTTAACTGTCTTTACGCAAGGATTTCATACCGTCTCGTTACTTTATTGACGCCCGTAAAATGCATATAAAAGTTAAAAAGTTAAGGTTCAGTGAAAATCCACCTTTATTAATGTTTAGTAATGCAAAAACAGACGAACACTGAGACAGTGGAAGACTACGTTCGCGGACGTGACACAAGCCAACGATTAAACCCGTTTCCAAGCAAACACTCAAGAAAACCTCAAGGAACAAAACAACTAATGATTTAGCCACAGAGACTTGGCATAGAGAACGCGCACTGCAAACACAGACTATGGCACTGATATAACAGTTTTTTCTCTATGTCGTCGGACAGTGAAGGAACGAAAGGTAACCATGTTATTTACTGTTAGTTTTAGACAAAAAATTGCAATACACCCACCTGCTAACAATGAAATACTGCTGACAAAAACAAATGAAAGCCATCTTTGAAACATCTTTACGGCGTAGATTTCAATTCAAACTGCAGAAACATAACGAGAACAACGTCATCTCGTAAAACATTACCATGTTTTACACATGACTTGACAGATGAGAGAATAACAAGAGCAAAAGGACAGGAAATCCTTGTGTAACGGAAACACACAATAAAAGCCATTACTAGACAAAACAATACCGCATTACTTAAGACCATTCCACTAGCTGAATTCTGTGAAAGTAATTTGAATCTACGTTTCCATAACACCCCCAAGTAACGTAGTTTTCAAGGAAAGAAATGGAGTAAATCGTCCACGTTTCAAATTTAGGACTGTCTGCCCTTGGAAGGGGCTATTGACATGCGCTGAATGTATGACTCAGCAAAGGCTCAAACACAGCAGAACTTGGCAAGTGAAACTTACAACTGTAGTCAATACTTAAGTCGATGTCATGAAAAAAGAAATGCTCTCTGAGATAACTGACATTAACTCAATTATGTCCTTTACCAACATCCCGCCAGGTTAACAAGTTTTTCAAAGGATATGAACAGCACTCTCACCAATAAGTTTCTGAAGTGAATGTTCCATTAGGCGACGAAAATCGATCCTTGTTACATTGCAACACGTCCATACAAACCGTGTGAGATAGCTTTTGGCATTCAGTTAAAAAATGTTGTTTTATTGCGAAAGGCGTTAATATTTTATGAGGGCTCAGTGCATTAAGCACCTGCGCGGAGCCGGAAAAGCTTCCCAAATGCAACTGTTACAATGGAAACGGAGCTGGCGCAAACAACTCCATGTTATCGGTGCGGTCATTTGAAATAACAAACAAAACTTGGAATCTGACCAGCTTAGCGCTAGAAAACATATCCTGTTCAAATACTAAAAATATGTCTGTAAAAAACCTCAGACATTGTTAAGTTGTAAAGATTTAAGCTCCATTTTCTCGCGGGAGATTTACCACCGACTCCGAGGTACTGAAATTCTAAACATACTACGGGTCTATTCGATTGGTCAGTACACAGCAAGTCCCTTAAACTGGGAATTTACTGAGCCTATAGAATACGAAATACATATCTTGAATTCCCAGGAGCTGTTACGAGGGAGATGGGTAGATTAATGGGTATAGGTAACAGCGATGCATGCAATTGAGATTCAGAGGTCGAGAGCTTCAGACTGCCGCTACTGTCTGCGTTGTGTTTTGGGGCAATGCCTCTCAAGCTAGGAGTAGATAAAAATGGTCACTAACTGACGTTTGGATGGTAGGTAAGAAGAATCTTGTAGTAGTAGAACTAATATGGTTGCTTCATGCTAGGGAAACTGGAGATGCGCGCCCCTAACTCACCTACCGGAGTCTTTACAACTTTTGAGTTAGAAATGTTGGACGACAATAAGAAATTATATTAAAAAGACTCGCTTAAAAGCCATGGTTTACACTAAAGACTTTTTACATAACAGGACAGCTCATAGTTTTGTCTGTTTTAAAAATGGCGATTATAACAATCCCATGTTGTTTGGCATTAATTAAAATTAATAACGGAGGAACATAAACGGTGACACTGGAAAATTGAAACTTTGCTGATCAGTATCAGACGTCTTTTGTTTTGTCAATGTAATAAAGGTTTCATAGTTTATGTCAGTTCCACGAGAGGACTGCTCCCGTACAGGAAAAGCACGCGTTGGAAAAAAAACACCAGCTGGACGCTTCTGCCAGTTCTGGTGGCGCCATGTTCATCCCATGACAGAGGACTACATAATGATGTAGGATAATTATTATTCAACATTCTATACACATGAAAACGAACAACGCAGAAAAAGACAACAAACGAAAAACAAAAAGGAGAGCCATTCCCGTCGGGGACTCAGATTTTTTCTTTGTCCCACGCTCGCGACATGTTGAATATTCCATCTTTTCTTATTTCTTCTCCGAGCTTAAAATTCACCATCTTTCTTTATTTATCACCTATAGGGCACTTCGACATTGCTGATCCTAGCAGTATGCAGGACGCGTGTCACCACGAACTCAGCAAATATGACCTATGCTCGCCACAAGTCTCCCAGTAGCTCAGTGGTTAGAGCGTCCGACGGTGTACGGAAGGTCATGGGTTCGATTCCCGTCGGGGGCTCAGATTTTTTCTTTGTCCCACGCTCGCGACATGTTGAATATTCCATCTTTTCTTAAGAGAACTATTTGTTTTGCAGTCCAGGACAATCATGATATTCGTTTGTCTGACGAGTTTCGTGTTCAGCGCATGCATTATACATACGTTTGATATTGTTTCCTTTTGCTAAACATATCCAATCGATTCAAAGGCTCAAATTGTAAAGTTAGGCAACACTACACTGAAAGCAATTTGTTTTCTAAACCCGAAACTCAAAACTACTGAAATTTCAACTGAAAGTCTGATGAAACAAACAGTTCTTATTTAAAGAATATAGACAGCAGATAAGCGCAAGTTTTGGGAGCGAAGGAACCTCTTAGTCTTTTTTCACACCCTCTCACGGTCCCTGGTGTGATTTTAAGGGGTAGTATCAAGGTTCACGTTCGCGCACCGTTCGCCAAATGGAATATAGGGGACTGGATCTAGGAAACGATACTCTACATAGCCCTATTTTTCACGGGCTCTGTCTTGTTACTGCCGGCGGAAGTGCGACCCATCCTTAGTTAGAGTTGTAAACACCATCCGCACTATATAGATCCATTTTTGTCACCATTAGATAGAGTAGACATGTTACGGTGTAAATTCTTTCTTTCGTCCGTCACGTCTCGATAATAAATACGAATTTGGGATAATAAGAAAAAAATAGGCAGGAAAAATATATTTGTAGAGAGCTACATTACCCCAGCCTTATGCCAGGCTGAGCCAGAATCTGCCATGCAAACATCCGCACAGCCCATTTAACCTGTCGTGGCCGCCTCCGTGGGATTAAACAATGCCTTCAAGTAAGTTAATAAGTATAGGGTTCTGGGAAGTCGTTTCGATTTCAATTTCAATTCTGACCTCAAACTTTGTCGTACTTGGCAAAAACCCTCGAGTAAGTCAGCTTGATTCTAATACGGTAGACTCCCGCTATCTCGAACAGGCGAGGGAGACCAAATATTGTTGGAGGTAAAGGGAGTTGGAGATTGCCAATAGTAAATAAGTGAGCCAGTCAACCAAGAGAAAGGGGTTTTAGTTCGAGACAGAAGGGGGTCTTCTGTGGATGTCCTAACTACTTTATTAGGGGTTGTTTACAGGAGAAAGGGTGCCCTTAGATAGTAGGGTTACCCTAGGAAATAGAGTTTCCCTTCTCCTTTGTATTACGCAGTTCGTTTAACATTTAAGGGAGGGTGCCCCTAGGGGGTAGGGTTTCCCTACCTTGAAGGTAGGAAAATCTGACATGGTAGGGACAAGATTTGTTTACATAAGCCATGTAAAACCAAAACATAGGGCTAGCCCTAACGGGAAGGGCTATGTTTCGTCGTTCTCAGATTACCGCTGGCCACGCGTAAACGCAACAAATTCGAGCATGGCTTCGAACTCTTCCAGCTCAAGCTACAAACCTGGAAAATATTTTCCGAGATTCCAACTCTAAGTAATGACTGAAAGTCAACCTGAAGGTTCAGAAACGACGAGGGGTGCAATGGAGGAAGATTTGCTCGAGGAAAGCGCTTTCGAGGTCGAAGAAACCGACCAATACACTCATAGAGCGAACGCGAAATCATTTACAAACGTCAACAAACGAAAATCACCGGCAAGCCAAAATAAAAGCACCAACAAGGCGAAGAAGTTTTCTTGGTCAACGGAGAAAGTGGAAGTTTTGTTAATTTTCTAAAACAATTTTTTAAAACAATTTTTTTAAAATAAACAAGTCTTACAACTTAAGTTCGCACAGTGCTGCTCAACTAGTTTAGCTTTTTATAAAATTGCGCTTTAGTTTAGCCCCCGAGGTAGGGACGATTCAGCTCATGTAAAATGATGCTACCTCTTTACCCTGCTAGGGAGGGTGCCCCTACCATGTTCGAGCTTTGCATGTAGCTAAGGGCACCCACTTTCCATCTAAACGGGCCCTTAGAGACAGGGTTCAGTGCTTCTTTGCAGGGACTTCAGGGTGTGGTTATTTGAAGGGAGTCGGTTAAGCGAAGTTGGAAAAGAGGAAATTTGAAATAAGGTATGTCTTTAACCTTGACGCCAGAATGAAATCTGAAGGAGTGCCTTGTTGTTTTATAGCTTTCAGTATTCTTGTCCCTTATTTCCAATTTCCGAACCCAAGATGAATTAGTAGCTTGCCTATTTTCTTTGAACAAGTGGTAGAGAGCACAATCTACAAACCTGGATCTGACGTAAGTACGACAGTAAACGCCAGTTTCACACACAGCGGAATCAATGACACAACAACACCACGTTGATATCACGCAATGAGATCCAATGGAGCGACGCCTGAACTTCTTGTCATGAGCTGTGAAGAAAAATTAAAACAACTTAGTAAAATCGTATCTAGGCGGGTTTAACTAGGGTAAAGAAAGGAAATTACCTACAAAGATAAATTGATAAATCATCTAATGTGACTAGGAACAACGGTTATAAGAAAATCTAACTTATTCAATCCTTCTCGGCATCGCTCAACCTGAGAAGCTCCATTTGCAGGAGGTCACATAACTTACCAGGTAGAGTGATTTTAAATTGAGAACCGTAAGACCAAAAATAGAGTTACCGCTGTGGACAATCACAGACACAAACTTCCCATTTAACCAATCAGAACTTTAAGAAAACACTTGCAACCGGCGCCAAGAGCGGGAAAACGCGTGCGCCCAAGTCACGATTGGTATTATTTGACTTCTAATTGGCTGAGAAAGTGGCGCGAGTTTTTTAGCCAATCATATAGCGTAGACTAGGAACTGAAAACAAAACCGTAGCAAACGCCATCAACTTTTGACACTCAATTCGAAATCCCTCTGTCTAAAAAAAGCAACAAGTACAAAAGACGTGAAAACCTTTTTCTTTTTCAATTAAAGCGAAAAAATGTGGCAAAACAAAATGTTGTTGTGCTTTTTTTTTAATCCAACAAACTGATGGACAGAGAAAGGAAATTACTCCATAAGGAAGTGAACTCCAGTTGAAAAACACTTGAAGAGAGCAAAGACAACAACATGAAGGAGTTCAATTAATAATATAAACACTTCTCTGTAGGTACACGCAATGGAACAGAACTGCGCTCATTGACTTCCAAAGCATGCTTTTTATGCCTCCTTAAGACGATTCCTGCTATAGTATACCTTTGGTTCACGAGCAATAAAAACAAGCATACAAGCATAAAACTTGGAGCCAGCCTTTCACTGAATTTACATTACAAAGAAAACCAAGATAAATAAGGGAAGTGTCACTTTTTCAAACAATTCCTCTTTATTTCCTTGAAATTTTTCTTCTATACGTTTCTTTTATGGCAGAAGTAAAATATAGTCACTCGCACCGCCATCCTAATTCCTCTAAGTGTGACCATTGAAGTGAAACACAAAACTTTTGATTTATCGACTGAGTTGATAAGGTAAATTGGCCACCGTAGAGAAATCCTACAGTTTTAGAAACTAACCCCCTTGTCATTCAAATGAAAGCTTTTGACCAATAAATTTATATAATGCTATTTGTAATTTTTCTTCGATTATCATTCTAAACGGTTTTGGGAGTGAATAAGCAGAAACACGCGCGACGCGAACTCCACGAGTTTTAGTAAAATCACACAAAGCAAGGCACGAATCTCATTTCGTGCACCGAAGATTATACATTTACCATTACAAAGTCAGCTGATGGATAGGGAATACATTTCAATCGTACCTGTTGGTGATTATGCAGTTGCCAAGCGAAATGTTTCAGACGATAGCGTACACAAGGTGATTTGCTACAAAGGACACAGCAGGGAATCAAAGCCGCCGCAACCAGTGGATACAGGTGCAGCGATACGTGTGCGAGTAGTATCCGTCTCCAAACGTAGTCGGTTAAATAATTATGACTGTCTGCGTCAGTGTTAAAACTAAAAGCCACCATTTCATCCTGTTGAGCTTTCCAGTAACTTGAGAGCACTTAATGCTTTTATTGGCCTTTATTTCAATTAGGTTAGTTTGCATTACAAGATTTGTCTCCACATATCACTTTTGATTGAGTAAAGGATATGACTCTATTAGTGTAGAGCACTACGTGCCCTTTCCTTGGTGTAACTTTCAAATTTGTAAATTAGCCACAAAAACTTTAGCTCATTTGTTATTTTTACCTCTCAGGAACGCTAAATGGAACTGAATGTCTATTTATCACTCCGGATGTTGTATCTTTGCGTACATTAGGTTCCGACAACTAATACTCGTTAAAAAGGAAGTAAAAACAGTTTTCTCTAAACTGTACGAGGCTGGAGAAAACTTCTCAGCTTGCTGCCATACGGATCATGATTACACATTGCGTCCGTATGAAGCACCTTGCACAAAGGTTGGGAAATATCACATAATTGTAAGAAAAAAAATATTTAGATCCATATCAATATGAAGACGAGACATGGTGACATGAAAGAATGGCAAAACAGTTTATCTTTATGTAGCCAGTGAGACTGAGTCAGTGAGTGAGACGTGTCTTTTATGGTAATAAAACGCCAAGATCCATCAGTGGTTAAGACAATATTGAAACCCACGTTGTGTTCTCTCCGGCAAGGGCGAGGATTAAACACGAAATTTGCAAGGGCAATTTTCTTACAACGAGAACAAAACCCTTTTTCAATAACAAGCTTTGCTCTTCTCGACAAATGACATGTGAAATTATCACCACACACGCAACAGTCCAATTGTCGCTCAATTTCACAATACATTTCACATTTGTTGGAAAACGGCGGTTCCATATTAAAGCCACTAAGAAGTGATATAAATGGGGGATCGCTGCAAATAAGGAAATATTCGCTTAGATCACTGCCAAGACGAAGATTAAAATAATAAGGTTACTAAATTAGAGCAGTCTTTTGTCGAACATGCACGCAACATTTTAGTGAGTACTTAAACCAGATATGAAGATTTTCTTTCAATACGATGTTTTCAATTTTAAGTTCAACGTGTTGACGCGACTAATATTTTACAGAAGATTGCGATTATTTTTATTCCGCATAAACTAAAGTGAGTTACTGAAATGACAGGTAATACTACTGCACGTGCTACGAGAGTTCCTAGCAAGTATTATGAGACTACTAATAACAGACTAAGTAAGTAAAAGGCTTCAAAAGAGCGACACTGTCATTCCATAAACTATTTATTCTGCGTGAAGTGCGGTAAATTTCATAATTTGAGCATTGATTACATTGTCAAGTGCCAGGCAACACTTTTACACTTCTTAACCGGCGCAGAAGAAATGGCAAAAAATGGACGAAGCACACTCTTCACCTGCGCTCTCCATAATCTTTTAAAATGAATGCACTTTATTGAAACATAGATTAGCTGCAACTTTTGTTAAGATTCTTTGTGTACGTTAATTCATTTGTATATTATGTGTTATAATAGAGGAAGAAAGGCCGTCGCCTGAGATAATAGAAATTCTCGTTGTGCAATACTACTTTTACCTAATGGAAATATTTCAAGCTAGTCTGAAAGAAGAATCGTAAGTTAAAATGAGTCTAATTCTAAGCATGGAAGTCCAAAAAACAAGCCACAAGCAGCTGCGATGTGTTTAGTGGAGAATTTTAATACATGCAAAACCTTATTTTGTGCGCGCTTGTTTTTCATCGGCAAAACGCCGGAGCGGAACTAAACTACATTCACTTTGGATTTAAAACTTAAAAGAGACTAATTTGCAGTAATTCGCGCTCGATTAACATGTGCGGTAGGTCCAAACCGCAATTGCCTGGGTTTTTATGACAAGTGTCCGGCCTGTGGGCAGATGGTGTGAGCACCTAGCCACCTAAACATTAAAAGACCTGCTACATCTAGCGCCGCCAAACTCCAGTTTTGAAGCAGACTTAAGTGTGAGCAATTCAAAATGAGAAATTTGCATGTATTTCCCGGCCCTCTTTTTTCTCTGTGGTTGCCCTGTCTGAACAGAAAGAAAGGTCTTGTATTACAACTTAAAAGATCCTCGTTCTTGAATAGCCACCACTGTGGTGAAAATACTAACAAGAGACACCAGCCGACACCTTAAAACAACCCTAGCTTGTGCGTGGAGAATCTTCTCCGATCATCACCATGAAAGCTGGCAGAAAATACAAGTGATAAGTTTTCGGACCCACCAACAAATTTGTTTACTTTCAAATAACTATTCGAATAAAGATTTGTTCAGAAACGTGGTTGTTACACGGCAAAGAACAAGGGTTTGGATGAAAAAAAATACATTATACATTGAAAGAACCATCTGAGATCAAGCACTGAAGATCCTGTTGACACAGGGATAAAAATCGTTTCCATGCAACTTTGATTTCTATTATGACTTTATAAGCTTTGTTTCTATACATCTGAGGCAATTTTTCTAAAGGAATTTCTCACGATGTTTTTATGTCATTTTTTCGATTGCGAATAATCAGAAAACGTTTCATTTATTAAGAATTTTAGAGATAACACTAATCTGATTTGACTTGAACGTCACCTTTTCCGGGAGTCCGTTTGTTTTATTCAAAAAGAGAAAATGAAAGAGGAGAAAAAGTCTTGTGAAACTCAGTCAAACAAAACGAACGTATCGTTGAATCGACATTTGCATTTGATCGAGGAAACGTCGAACGTCAAGGTTTACGTTGTATTGCTAAATTCAATTAATGATTCATGATGGCCCACATAAATTCGAATTACATTCATTTAACGAAAAACAAGCCGATGGATCGAAGGTTCAAACCTCGAGTTTTGTATATTCCCCCATCATTTAGACAAGCTAAAAATCTCTCCGCGTTTTTTTTTACAGAACGCCAAAAAGCAAAAATCAGAACACACCTTTAAGTAGAAGCGTCAAGGTTCAGCAGGCCTTCTCGAGCTATTCCAGAAATTACAAACCTTTCACAACTTCTATCCTCGAATACAGTCAAGACAGGCAATTATGAAAATGCACTTTCCCTTGCAGACTATCAAAGGAAACACGTAAATGAACGGACGATTCATTCAAGAGAATTTTCCTTTTACGTTCCTGTGGAACAAACCGCTACTTCTATTGTGGACGGTTTAGTGAAGGTGAACGTGATAGGGCTGCCCAACAATATCTAATTGAACCGGGTCATTGTACAAAGCCTTATTTCACTTGCAAATGTCGCAGGTGCACAGGGGAGCTGTGAGAAATGGTTTTTCCTTGGAGTCTAATTGACAGTCGTAATTATTTTTATCAAGCAAATTAAGGTGTTTATTGGTTTAGACTGTCAAAAACAATTCAAATCTCTCCAAGTTGTCACTGGCTAAAACGACCGTTCATCAATATCGAAACTTATGGTCACAGACAATTTTTATCGCAAAAGAATCTCATGGTCGAGACGTAATCAAAATTGATAATTAGAGTAATTACCAAAGCTGTTTAAAGTTGGCTCGGTGGTGCGCAGCGCTTTAGAATTACAACCACCTTGATCGCCGCTAAATTTCGAAGTTTAAGAGTGTTTACGGAATTTATTTCTCGCTAAAATCTAAAACATGCCGATCAGTATGGTAGTTAAATTAATTCGTTTGTTGATTTTGTTTTCATTGCAAAGTTTTCTCTCACAACCAACCTAACAAAGGATGACATATTATAATTTAGGAAATCACAAGTCATTGCGCGATGGTCGTAGCACTTTTAGGCGGACTGAAGACAGACGCTTCGAGGAGAGAGAGTGAGTGCTGACAGTTGACAAAATAACAAAGGCTCTCCACTGGTAAACTAAGCCACGTGCCACAATGAGCAAAATGTTCGCCATGAATTGGTTTAATTTACTAAGCTTAAAACTAATTCTTTAAAGCGAACAAAGAGAGCTAAAGATGTTTTGGATTCCTGAGGCGACACATAAACACTTGTTTAGATTTAACCGCCACGATACCAAAGGATTGTTATGAGAAACAATTACGCTTCTTTGTTAAATTGCTTCGAAGAGATAATTACACTTTTAAGTAAGAACTTTGAACTGATACCAAAGACATAACCGACGAAAATACGCTCCGATCCATATTTTTCGCGGATCCTTGACTAATTCAAGTTTGTAAATATCGGAAAACCAAGTCATACATATTTCGTGATTAGTTTTAAGTAGAAAATTAGAAAACAAGAACGGCCGGACACACCGTGAGTGCTAAAGGACACAAAGAGCGATCGGAGCCTAAACATTCTGCTGTTGCATAAAAAGCAATAAAATAGCATCAAAATTTAATTTATCTTTGGGAGATTTAAAGGACATTTTATACAATGTAACGAGTTCTAAAAAATATGTTCAAAGTTTCATTTTTAGTGTCCAATAAACGTTTAGGAGCTTCTAGAGTAATGGTGGAGCCTAGGTAATGCTTCTTTCGACGGACAAAACAAACCGCCATGAAAAAGAAAAAAAGCAAAATTAAGACAAGACAAACACTTTGCAGATGGCACAATTTCTTCATGAAAATTATAATTTCTTCCGGTGATGCTTAATTGTCAGAAAGAAGGAATAAACTACGAGCCAAAGAAGACAACTGCGTGTATTTCGACTTTTCATTTTCTTTAAGGAGGCTCATACAGCGAGAAGCGAACCTGTCCGAGAACGAAAAATAATGATCTGTCTGTCGCATATTTTAGATTTTTCTTTGTGGGGGTAGAAAAGGGGCAGCTGGGAGGCCAACAAAGACAAACAGTCTCCTAGAGAAAACTTAGCTCTTAAACATCGTCCTTAATGGAGATTACCATCAAAATTGTGATAATTACGATAATGGAGGCTGAGCGCGCGTGTACGCCGGCTTTCTCAGTGCACAGAACCTGTTATACACATGTTTTTTGAGCGCAATAAAAGAGTATTGTTATCATCTTAGTTCAGTGGCGAGGCAATAGTAGTATTGCTCTGAAAGACAAACAAAAGGGCACGAGCAACAGACAAGGAGCTCGTGGCTAATAACTCCAATCCAAACTCCTGTTCTTTTCCTTCTCATTTCTTTGCTGTGTTTTTACGACGCGGATCCCTGCTTCATTTAGTTTCCTAAGATTTTTTTTCACATATTCTTGTGATTCAAATTAAACGTCGCTTCTGTTTGCGGGATGAATAAGAAATCTATACTTATGGGTCTACAATTCAAACATATATAATTCTCGTTTGTTCTTAAAACGGCGATCGAAGGAGAAATATTCCAGCAAGACCGCAAGTCATCGAACTTGAGACACTGCGCGGCAGAATGAAGCGTAAGCTTTACGCAAATGGTGTATAACTTATGCAGTTTTGTTATTGTAATGCAAGCGCCGGACTATTGTATCGGCCACAGTAGAAGAAATTGTATGATTTAAACTGAGACTATCAATAAACTAACCAGTCTGTACCACAGTTAACTTCAAACCTGGCATACTTACTTATAAAACCAATCTGCAGTTTAAATATCCTCAAAACAAATTTCTTTCAGAACAAAAAAACATGGTTTACAGCGCGAAGCCACGGAATAAAGGCTATTTACTTCTTTAGTACAATTTAACACTAAGACCAATATAAATTGATTATTGCCGTACTTCTTTCGTTGGTAGTAATTTAGTAAAGGTTTGAAGCAAAAAAAAATTTAATTTAGCCATGCTGGATATTTGTGATTGTCGCTGGTTTTGAAATAACCGTCGCGCGCGAGCTCGTACCACATGGTTCATTGTCCAGTGTGAAGAGGAGTGTGAATGGATTTGTCCATCTGCCAGCTTGTTGTACTACGCAAACTCGTGTGTTTCAGGTGGTTACTTTCTCATTCTTTATCAGTTTTTTCGCGATACAGTTTTTTGACGCCTTCGACAAATTTTTTTAAGGCAGAATACCTGCCTTCCAACAAAAAAATTAGTCAAGGTAATAACACAAAACCAGCAAGTTTTCACCTGTTTCTGGCAGATATAGATTACCCGTTGACAGACAAAACAGAATATTACAACAATCGAACTGAAATCGATAAGAAAGCATGTCGCTTAGCTAAAAGCTGTGATTTTAGCCACGCTGTAACACTTTGACGCTGAGCTCACTGGCACTAAGATGACAGAACTTAATTACAATTATCACCGACACGTAATTAGCAAACTGACCTAAAAGCTTTAACGCTTGCGCTAACTTTTGTTGGAATCTCCTCTGTATCGTTTTGCTCCTGTTTGCAGGCCATATGGGAAGGCGAAAAATAAAATATAATCACTCCTGTCGCAGCTGATTTTATTAATTTAGCTTAGAGACTTAACGAATAAGACAAATTGGGAATCGCACGTTTCAGCCTAAGTGCTTATCTTCTAAGTAGTCCTTCAAACTCCAAAGTGGGAATGAATACTCCTGGGGTGTATCAGTGGACAAAAAGAGTGAATTGTTTTTTGTGAGGTCTTTAGGGTTTCAAACGTTTGCAAAGTAAAATAGAAATTTTGGCTTTCTCGTCTCTAGTAAGGGACAGAGCGAGAGAGAGCTTACGAGAGATACAAAGTAGGTTCTCAAAATAGTGGCACTTATGCGTCCTCGCACAAGACTGTTTGTGTGTGTAGAATTACATCTGGGGAGGAGATTTTTATTAAATTGAATTTCAGAAAACGCAAGCTTACCTTTTGGGCTGTGCAAGAAGTGAAACGGCGTTTGAAGAGAGCGTTAGATGAGACTTGCTGTGGTTCCTGCAGGAGCACAAGACAAGTGAGCAATCTCAGGTGTGCACCTGACGATTATTAAGAGAAAAACACTCATTTACCTTACCAAACCAGTTTCTACCTGCTACGAGCGACAGCGAGGTCCTAGTCCCCCTTTTGTGTCAGCGCTGATTAAACATATGCTTGCCATTTTAACGGTAATGGAACCACTGGTATAGCATAGATATATTTGCATTGTAGATATTAAACTTACGGACTCTTATTTCTTGTAAAAAACAATAACCAGTCCACAGTTTGCAATTGTGTATTGTTTAACAAACATCTTTTGTTTAAAAATGTGTATTTTTTTTTCATGAAAAGAATGAGTAAGAGGTGCACGCGAGTTTAAGACACTGAGATTTCCCTCCACTTAAAGGAGCGAGCGTAATTCAAATCTTTGTAGGTCACTTTGCTGGACTTAAATCATACATAAATCTGCAGATGAAGTACTAATTAATTATAATTAACTTAACGCCTATGCTAACGAACTTACCCAATTCTTCTCCGGTATAAATTAATAAAAGTTCTGTGTCATTTTTTTGTACCAAAAAAATTCTGGAGAACAGAAGCCAAGAATTTCCATAGCCTGATGCTAACACAGTTGCCGCTGTCTTTTCGGGAGGAGAGAGACATAGCAGCCAACCTCGGACCATCTTGACTCTCTTAAAACGCTCAGGAATTCCGAGAGTTCAATAACCCGCGAGGTCTGGATTCCAATTGAGAAACAAGACAATCCGATTTCAGAATGCTAACATAGTTTGTCCGTTTCCAGCTCCTTTCATCTCTTCGGTCCGCGTTTTCGTGTATAAAATCAGTTAAATGTACATGTAAATGGATGGTTATATTTAATAGGAAGCGTATCTGTAGTGGTAAACTGTAGTGGTCCATAAGCATCTATTTTTTAACATTTTTAAATATAGTATTGTATTTTAATTTTCCTTTTTTAAATAAATTGTAAACTGTTTTTACGTGTAAGATTTCTTTGAAATGTCCTGTCACTGAAAAGCCCCACCAGGAGATAAAGTATCGTATTGTATTGTATTTTACCTAGCCTGTTGTGTAGTTACCAACTCAGTACAGTTTGGTAGTCGGGGCATGTACTACCCATCCTTGTAAGATTGTACACAGCTGACTTGTCACAGGGTTCATTGACGTTGTTTACCGACGAAGCTCTGACTACTATTTGAAGTCAAGTACCCGCTTCCTTTGTCTTGATTTTGAGGTTTTCACATTACTGCTTATAAAAAATACTCAGTACCTCTAAGACTAGGGGTATATTTTAGAGCGTGACACCCAAAGTTTGCAATGGCCCATCAAACGACAAACAAAATTTCGCAATGGAAGCCTACGTTATTTTTGTAATAAACTAAGTCGCTAAAAGTATCAAAATGTTACTCGACAAACTGAGGCTGCAAAGAGGTTTGATCGTGGAACTTGATCTGCAACTATTTTTACTAAAACCACGTTTTGGAGAAACTTATGGGAAATTTTCAAATTTCTCAAAATATGACGCGGTTCCATTATATATAAAGGTGCTAATACGAAATTCTCTGAAGGAACTCACTTGGCTCTCATTAACAAGAATAGATCTGAAAAAACCTTCTTCAATTACCGAAACCCCTGGGATGAAATAGGCGAAGATAAGGAAGTGTGAGGGTCGACTCTCCATTTTGGTTCGATATGACTCTGTTGGTTCAGCGCGCAGCGTTTCCTTCCTTACATGTTCGGACTTGAACACTCATAATTGGACCAAAAACGAAGAAAGAAAATAAGCAACACCTTCGAGCCACAAGCTCTATCGCCAACCTAGCATTATTGACTAATAACGTCCGAGCCAAACGGCAACGAGAATTGACGAGAATTCAAAGTGTTGGAGAGTCCATGACAGTTCACTAGATTTAGAGGCCAAAGAAGAGCTAGACTTTTGAACTTTTCACGGATTCTTATTAAAATCTGAACAGTTTCAAAACTCTTCGAGAACATACGAGAGTCGCCGGGAGGACATGTGAGTTTCCGGCCACACGATAGAGAGAATTCGAACTCTCGGCAACTCTTGTTCCCGTTTGGCTCGAAGTTTCACCACGGTTAACCCAGTAGAACTTCTGAAGTTCTCTCTGTAGCTTGAACCGAAAGTAGGTTCTCTGCTTCATCCTTTCTCAACAATTTATCCTCCGATAAATCGAACTTCTCGGTAACTTGCCTTCACCGGCTGTTCTGTGTTTTCGCTGTCAACTCAAGTTGTCAACTGACCGCTTATAAGAGGGTGACAATTTATATAAGGTGGCCGCTTGAGGTTTGCTTATCTTTTGTATCAAACTCCTGCCTACTCTTTGCTTTACCGGCTGATAAAGTTGAAAAATCAACAAGGATGACTCAGAAACGGATTATTTTAACAAGTCTCCAGCTTACTTCCATTCCAGCTTGGACCAATTGCTTCTGAGTTCCACGGTTTTTTCTCATCTTGTCCTTGCCCTTTCAACCACACCAAGTCTTTCTTCCTCTTTTTCTTATCATCTGAAAAGTCGACAGTGTCACATGCTTTAAACAAACTTAATTATTGAATACAAGTACCCTGAGATATAAAAATCTTTCTCATTTCTTGCTCGTCAGATGATATTAGGTAAGATCTTCACAGCCTAGTGGCCCACAGCTGCGGGAACTTTATATCATCAGTTCCTAGAGCAGTAGCCATCCCTTGACGTATTAATCCCATCCTTCCCCCATTTTAGGTATTTTTGAATAACAGCGACCCACCGACCCCCTCCCCCGATATTATTCGAGGAAATATGATACTGACCTTAATTTAGATGGCATAAGGTGACTATGGGTGTTTTACTTCCTCACTTTGAACGCATGCAAGTCCACCAAAGGACTGGAAAGTGACAACATTAAGTAAAGTTTAGTCTCTCATTTATTAGCCTGTAAACAAGCTACTTAATAGCGGACAAGTAATGTTTTCACTCGCCGATTTTTCCTTGTCGTCGTCTTGACTTAGGAGCCTGTCTACAGGCGCAATAGGGAGGAATGCGAGGCTACATCCCACCCAGGGGGAGTGGCCTCGGCATAGACGTCACCCAAAGATATGGTATGACACTCGTGTGGCTAGTCTCCTTCGCAGCCTTCGGCCCGAGCGGCTGCGAAGAAGAGTATCCTGTGGCCAAAAGAGAATTGAATCAGATATTACCGAGCAACGTACTGAACTCATTTTTTCTCCTTAGAAATTCAAATTATTAAGACCATTCTTTCATAATTGCAATATGCAGGTTTTGCGGTTTTGCGGACGCTGTTGCAATGAAGAGATCGGTCCGTATTTTTTCGCTAAAGATTTCGCGAGGTATTCCGACTTAAATTTGCCAAGTAAACATCAAATTAACTTCGTTATTCATAGCTAAGGCTCTACATGATAAGATATAACGAAACAGAAACTTACCGTGTTCTTCTTTCTGTAAATTTCTACCATCTTTCACTGTTGTCTCTTCGCAGCACAATTATTCAGTTTTTGCTTTCGGTCAACAGCCGTGTGGTTCCTAATGACTGTTATTCGACATTTGAACATGAAAACGAAACGATCAAAACGTAAAAAGGCGATTCTTATTTCCTCGCTTAGTCAACTAAAAACGAAAACAGAGAGAAAAACCCGAGTAAAACCAGTGAGACGACCGAAGAAAACAGGATTCGTTGCACTCGATGGCTCCTCGTCTGTAGATGTAATACGATGCGTTTGTTGGCAGGAAGCGGGTGGCGTGACGCGACCGGCCTCAGCAGTTTTGCGCTCAATTTTCCCGCCTTTTTTGCTTGCCGCAGAGTCGCAGACCTCTCCAAGCTACTTGCTTAGTCAGACTCAAACAGCCTGTTCGTTTTCTGCTGGTAAATATTATTTCAGTCGCTTTGATTATTCGCCCTGCTCGGTGTTATTAAATAAAGACTAAACTGAAAACAACAACAACAGCAACAACAAATACAGCCTCAGATCATAGACTGTCTTTGTTTGGAACTCTTCTCCGAGATGGATAGATGAAAAGGACCCCGATACCTTCATTATTCGATTCGTTATCCAAACTCTTTGATTTCGAGTTCTGAATGCAGGAAATGTAGTATTTATAAGCAAGACAAAGGATGACAAAACTTTTTTTCAGGGGACTAAGATCTTGGTCACAAGGAAACTTAGAATCAATGGAGGTCTAAGTCTGGAATATGGTCACGTTCGTCCTGAGCAAGGCGAGTGGAGTGTCATCCTTTTCTAAGGTAGAAAAATTCCTGCGCGGTGAAAATGCTGTCTGGAGTATGTGTGCCGGTATGGGTATGGGTGGCGGTAACTCAGTGACATTTTCAATTCTTCGTGTCGTGTGATTCCATATCCTTTCCTTCCATGACCTTTCCAATACGGACCTAGGGAAGGCTTTTGGCCCGAGAGCGTAACAAAAAGCAAACAAAAACTGTTTCTTTCCCATGCAGTTACTTTTATACACCTATTTCAGTTAAGGTTGCTTCCTTGCTCCATAGACCGTAAAGCAATATGCTTGCTATGAAATAAATGTATTGATCACTGGCGGTTTTTTCGCTAAAGGCACTCCAAGAGAAAACGAAATCATAAAAAAATATACATTTGCTCTTGCTTTAGGACTAATAGCTAGAGAAAAGCAGCCATAAATTTAACGAGCATGATGTACTCCGGTCTATGAAACATGCATCACTGAAGCAACCTTTTTGGAAATATAGGTATATACAGAACTCTTAATAAGTGAAGACTCCGTTACCTGATTGAGGGGGATTGAGAACAAAGTGAAGGTAATGTTTCGGCCTACGAAAGCAATTTCTGACATTTTCTTAAATACGTATTATGCGACGTAATAAACGATAATTAGAGAGAACGAACTTAATCATCTTCACTAGTCGCGGATCCGTTCCACAGACACCAATGGGTAAGCTGTAACTTTTTATTCATTTATTATATATTTCTTCACTCCCCTAACGAATTGTAATCTATTGACAGCTTTCGAATAACCTACTGTATGAAACGTGGCAATAAACCTTACAGTGTAACATTTGAATCCTTGGTAATGCGGCTAGTGAAACATTCGAAAGCCAATCAAAAGTCAAGTTGAAAACCGAGTCACATTGGGGACGGCAACAAGACAGCAACAAGATGGCAGAAGCAGCAAAGATAGCGAGACGCTCAGCTAAAGGGAAATTCACAAGAAAAAGAAGCGATTTCTTAAACTCTGTTCGAGACAGAAACAGTATCGCAACTATAGAGAAAGCCTATGATCAATTGGAAGACGCTATGAAAGATCTTGAAGGTAAACATGAGCAATTCACATCGTTTCTAAACGACGAAGAATTCGATGCAGCTGAAAATTGGATGAGTGAGCTGCAAACATTATACAGAGATGCAACAAATCTGAAAAATGAATACATGGATAATATACAATTTGATGAATCTAACGCGCGCGCTACACGTGAGCGCGAGGAACTAGAAAATCAACAAAGAGAGCAAAATGAAAAATTGAAAGAAAACATTCTAATAAAGAGAGCCGGCGCGCGCACTCTTTTTGATGCTATATTTAGCAATGCGACGCACATTCTAGAAACTGAGAATGCTGCAACTTCTCTCATGAAGAAAGTACTCGCACAACTCGAAGAAGTATTTATTGAATGCAAGTTAAGGAATGAACAATATCTAGAGTTAATAGGCAAGGAAATGATGGAACAAGAACTGCTATGGATTTCAAATGTCCAGGTTCTGTACAGTCAAATATTTGAAATATTTGAAACCCGAATCAGTGAAAAGGAAGAAAGCAAACTCAGCGAAACAACCCTATGCAACAGTAATTCACCGGGAACCGCCAATAATGTACATTTAGAGAAGATCAAAAGACCGCACTTTGAAGGCGATATAAGAGAGTACCCTCAGTTTAAGCGAGATTTTCAAACGCAAGTAATGCCAGGTCTTACTAAGCTCACAGCCCCGTACACGTTACGTACTTGTCTTGACAAAGAAGCTCTAGCACAGGTTAAATCAGTTGATGATGATATCGAAGAAATGTGGGCCCGTTTAGATGAAAAGTTCGGAGACCCAGGAAAGGTCACGGATGTGATCATTAATGATATCAAGCGATTTAAAGTCATCCGAGAGGGAGAAAGCAAGAAATTTGTGGAATTCGTAGATATGATAGAGGATAGTTATCGTGACTTGAAAAGACTCGGTATTGAAAAGGAAATTACAACCACAAGCTCAGTTAGCACTATTGAAAGCAAACTTCCTCCTGATCACAGAAAGGAATGGGCTAGGCTTGTTAGCTCACGCAAAAGTACAGTCGACAAAACTGACAAATTTCCGAGTCTCCTCGATTTTCTATTGGATCAAAAACGTGCCATAGAATATGACGCATCTGACTTAAGATCAGCAGGCACACCTCAAGTGCGAGGCGCAACCCATTTATCAGATGGGAGACCATCGCCAACGGCAAAATATTGCCTTGTGCATGGTAACGCGAAGCATTCCACTTACGAGTGTAGAAATTATCTAGCTAAACCTGTTCAACAGAGAAAGGATGTTGTAAAGGATAAGCTTGCATGCTTTTCGTGCCTGAAACCAGGCCATCGCTGGGTTCAGTGCAAAAAGAAGAAAGAATGTGGAATTGATAATTGCAAGGTATTCCATCACCGAACTCTTCACGAGAATAAAAGGAACACCCCAACCGGCGAGGATGATCAAGAAGAAGAAGTCTCTGGCACCACAAACACGTGTTCGAGAACCAGTAGTAAGACCACATGCCTCTTACAGATACAACGCATAAAAACGCACGCAAATTGGCTCAATGTTATGTGGGATAATGCATCTTCGCTTAGTTTTATTACGAACAAGACAGCCAAAGCGCAAAATTTGCATGGTACAACAGTTCAGCTGTCACTTGTAAAGGTTGGAGCAGAGAAAAAGGATATCACGACGAAGAAGTACACATTACCACTTATTGATTTGCAAGGACATCAGACCCTCATTGAAGTTTATGGAATCGACCAAATAACATCTAACATCCGCAAAATCAAGATCGATGGAATACTCCATATTTTTGACGTCCCAAAGAAGGACATAGAACGACCAACTGGAACCATCGACGTGTTGATAGGATATGACTATGCAGGATTGCATCCAGAAATGCAAAATCGCTCGGGACACCTCCTGTTGCTAAAGAATCGCTTTGGTTTCTGTATCGGTGGGACACACCCAGCAATTGAAGAAAATGCAGAATGTTTCAAATACAATGTAGCACATGTAAATCATGTAAGAGGAATCGAGTTAAGCGATTTCTACAAAATAGAAAATCTGGGCGTGGAGTGTACACCGCGCTGCGGCGGCTGTAAATGTGGGAAATGCCCACCAGGCAGTAAAAATTATACGCTCAAAGAAGAAAAGGAATTGAATCTTATCGAGAATAATCTTGAATATAATTCACAAGAGAATCTATGGATAACTACCTACCCATGGATTAAAGACCCGCATAACCTCCCGGACAACAAAAGAGCCGCGTATGCAAGATTGATGTCAACAGAACAACGTCTGCGCAAAAATCCAGATCACGCGAAAGTGTACCAACAACAGATACAAGATATGATCGACAGAGATGTAGCTCGTAAACTAAACACTGAAGAAATAACAAAGTATAACGGGCCAGTGCATTACATCTCGCATCACGAGGTCTTGAAAACTGATTCAAAATCCACACCTGTCCGCATCGTCTTCAATAGCAGTGCTGGCTATATGGGCCATATTCTAAACGAATATTGGGCAAAGGGACCAGACCTCTTGAATAACCTATTAGGAATACTCATAAGATTTCGCGAAAATCGTGTTGCATTCATTGGAGATGTCAGCAAGATGTATCATACTGTAAAAACTAAGGTCGTTGAACAACATACTCATCGTTTCCTATGGAGAGACATGAACACGGCAAGAGAACCTGACACTTACGTGATACAAAGAGTGTCCTTTGGCGACAGACCTTCCGGAACGATAGCAACCGTTGCTATGAGAAAAACAGCACAAATGGGTATCGAATCTCATCCCCAAGCAGCTCAGATTATAAAGGAAAACTCCTACATGGATGACATAATTGAGAGCGTCGATGACACTAAGTTAGCTAAACAATTAACAGAAGCTATTGAAGAACTCTTGATCAAGGGAGGATTTCGCATAAAAGAATGGATAATGTCAAAAGATGACACTAAAGAAAATCTGACGCTCACCTTGAGAGGCGATTCAAACGAACCCACGGAAAAGGTTCTTGGAGTTGTATGGAATCCGCGTACGGATCAGTTGTGTTTTCGCGTTAAATTCGATTTACAGATGAAGAGTAAAAGGAAAAGACCTCCCCCCCAAGGAATTGATATAACGAGCTCACAAGACATCAAACTTACAAAAAGAATTGTCTTATCTCAAGTCAATCGCATTTATGATCCGATGGGACTCGCCACTCCATTTACAATCAGGGCTAAAGGCTTGATGAGAAGTTTGTGGATAAGCGAAAACAAATCTGACTGGGATGATCCAATTCCTGATATGCTTAAGAAAGAATGGATGAACTTCTTTGATGATCTTCCAAACATGGAACAAGAAGTCTTTGAGAGATGTATCAAACCCGCAAATGCAAGAGGGGATCCAATTTTAGTGATATTTAGTGACGGATCAGAAGTAGCTTACGGCGCATGCGCTTACGCCAGGTGGAACACCACAGACAACAGCTATGAGAGCAGATTGATCATATCGAAAAATCGACTTTCCCCTGTGAAGAAAATGTCTATTGACCGAGTCGAATTATGTGGAGCAGTTCTGAATAAAAGACTCAAGACATTTATAGAAAAGGAATCGAGGTACAAATTTACTAAATTCTACCACATCGTTGACTCACAAATAGTGTACGGAATGGTTCAGAAGGAATCATATGGCTTTAATACTTTCGCCGCCACACGTATTGGCGAGATCCAACAGGGAACCAACAAAGATGATTGGTATTGGGTAGAGAGTAAGAATAACATAGCGGATTGGATTACACGAGGAAGGAAACCGGCAGAGATTGGATTGAATAGCATCTGGCAAACCGGTCCAGAATTCCTTAGATTTCCTGAACATGAGTGGCCGATATGCAAGCCAAATTATCAGAAAGAGTTACCAGAACAAATAAAAACAGTTATGTTAGCTGAAGCTAAATCTGAAGATAGCTTAGAAGCAAGAATTGACATAAACAGATATTCCAACTACACTAAGCTAATCAGAGTGACTGCAAGGGTATTGTCCTTGTATAAACGAAAACCTCGACCTTCCTTAAAGAACGTAACTAGTCCATTAACGCCAGAAGATATAGACAGAGCAGAAAGATTCTGGATACTTCGATGTCAAAAATTGTTAACAGCGGACATGGAAAAGGGAAGATTCAAAAGACTATGTCCACGGACGCGAGAGGATGGCATAATAGTTGTAGGCGGCAGAGTTGAAAAGTGGCTCGAGATAAGCTACAATAAGAACGACTTAATTTTGCTACCATACGAGCATCGCTTTGCAAGGTTATGTGCTGAATATATACACCAAAGAGGGCATCATGGGGTATCATCTACAGTAAGCAAGATAAGAGCACGATTTTGGATTACAAATATCCAACGTATGGTGAGGTCCATCAAATACAACTGCGTAATCTGCAAGAAGATAGATAAACAGCTTTGCCAACAAAAGATGGGAAAACTACCAGAGGAGAGATTGAAACCCTCCCCACCTTGGCACTATACAGGTATAGATCTCTTTGGACCTTTCAAAATCAGAGATGAAGTGAAGCGAAGAACCTATGGGAAATGTTACGGAGTGATATTCAACTGCATGTGCACTCGAGCAGTTCACTTAGATCTAGCACCGGACTACAGCACGGAAACATTTCTATTAGTACTCAGAAGATTTGTATCATTGAGAGGGTATCCAGCAAAGTTGTATTCTGACAACGGACCACAATTAGTAGCTGCTGATAAAGAGCTCAAAGATATAACGAAGAACTGGAATTGGGACGAATTACTCGAATTCGGAGTAACAGAGGGCCTACAATGGGAATTCTCACCTGCCGACGCCCCTTGGTACAATGGTACATCCGAAGCATTAATACGTTCCGTCAAACGAGGCTTAAACATCGCAATCGGAGATAACATCATGACATTCTCTGAATTACAGACAGCCTGCTTTGAAGTTGGTAACTTGATAAACGAAAGACCAATTGGTAAGCACCCAACTGATACAGATGATGGCGTATATTTAAGTCCGAACGACCTATTACTTGGAAGATCTGCTTCACGAGTTCCAAGCGGACCCTTTAGGGAAACAACAAACCCTCGTCACAGATTTGAATTTGTCCAGAATATAGTGAAGAGCTTCTGGAGAAAATGGACGCGCGATTATTTTCCTAGTCTTCTTATTGAATCGAAGTGGCACACCGCACACCGTGATGTTAAAGTCGGAGACGTCGTCTTGATACAAGACTCGAATCTTGTTCGAGGAAATTGGAAACTAGGCAAAGTTATCACAGCCAAACCGAGTAAAGATGGAAGAGTACGCAGAGTGGAGATCGTCTATAAGAACACTAAGCCAGGAGAACATGTAAAGACATACCGCGGAGGAGGCTATGTAACAGTTGAACGTCCTGTTCAGAGGATAATAGTCATCGTTCCAGTGGACGAAAACGAAATGAAAGACTAAATGAACTTTACTAAACTCGATTTTGTAACTTTACTATTTAAACTTTTTAACTTGCACAACTTTCTAGAAGAGAGGGGAGTGTTTCGGCCTACGAAAGCAATTTCTGACATTTTCTTAAATACGTATTATGCGACGTAATAAACGATAATTAGAGAGAACGAACTTAATCATCTTCACTGGTCGCGGATCCGTTCCACAGACACCAATGGGTAAGCTGTAACTTTTTATTCATTTATTATATATTTCTTCACTCCCCTAACGAATTGTAATCTATTGACAGCTTTCGAATAACCTACTGTATGAAACGTGGCAATAAACCTTACAGTGTAACATTTGAATCCTTGGTAATGCGGCTAGTGAAACAGGTAACGCCTGTGGTTTTCTTCTATTTTAATAACATAACAAAGAATTTAAAAAAATGAGGCGGTCCTAAAAAAGACACGGGCAGGGACGATAAACATGTATTCATTTATTTATTATTAAATTTTTTTTATTTTACTTAGCCTAAAACGCTCTTTCCGGCTTTTCCTGGCTCTCTCGTGTCCGAGCGCAATGAATGAAATCCCTACTCAAACCATCGCTTGCACCAGCATAGCCGCAGACACTGAAAGGCTAAGCCAGGCGAGGAAACAGATGGCAGAACGCGGGAACGTCCTAGACTATCTGACACAAGGGTGGTAGGCGTGATTGGGAAGAGAAGCACCGGGTGGGAAGGAAACGGGAAACGGAAAATTCAGATGCCACAAGAAAAACAGACGAAATGACAGTAAAGCGCACAAGAAACGCCGCTGACATCAAGGACCGTTGCCACTCCCACTGTTTTTAAAATTAATTCTTTACAACTCTTCATGTCGCTGGCCAATAATGATACTAAAAGAACTACAGGAAACGAAGTTGCCAAGTTTTGCGTTCGCACTCTTCTCACGACTCCTGCATTCCTAGTTCTTTGATTTGTTTTGGTCAGTTGAAACGAAACCCATCAAAAAGTTGACAAAAACCAATGAAAAACTATGTGAAAGGGGCCACGGTAAGGAGCGTAGCGCTGTAGACAAGTGTATAATTAGGGGATAAGGTGAAGAACTGCTCGTAACAGAATGATAACAGGTTCTTTATTTCACACGCTCGGTGTGTGTAGGGGCCCCACTGCAAAGGCGATGCACACCAAACGGCTTCCATTATCCCTTGAGCTCCCCTGTGTGTTTTATACTTATTTTCAATTATGATGTCTAGAGCAATAATATTATTACATTTTCGCACTTAGAAATAGTTCTGATACGCATTTCTAATAAATTGATATGCATTTTGTCATCTCATATTAGTTGTTAATCTATCAAAAATACCTAGAAGAACGGGAAAAAAGTAGGAAACAAAGAAGAAAAAATATCTAGCAACGTCGAGACTTAAGCGAAATTACGTTATCAAGCATTAGACCAACATGGAACAAAATGATAATTTATAGACTAGACTCCTTCCTTTGTTCAAAAGCTAATCTTTTACAGCTACTTTTCAATCCTACTATTGCTAATACTACAAAGACTGTCCAGAGTGTCGGGCTTAAAGAGGTAAAGTTAAGAACGTAGGAGGCCGAGAGCACATACGGAGTTTATTCTTGAATGTGGCGGTGCGGGATTACCACATTTAAAACATGGCGCATACAATTTGCACTGGCGCGTCAAAGGTGTGGCACAATATTTCGTCGAGCAAGTCTGTGTTGCTATAACAAACAGGTTTAGCATTTCAACAGCTTTGTCGTACATAATCAATTGCTAGTCGTTGAGCAGTCGTTTCACTACAAACCTAACGTAGACGCAGTACAAATTTTATCTACAATTCGCCATTTGAGCAACTTGTGATATCTCATGATTTAAGTCTTAAACCACCAATTTAAACATCTTGAGTGCCCTTTCGTAAAAATTTCCGATGGGGACACAATGATCTCTAAGGAGTTTAATATGGAATAAACATTGTATATATGTCTTATGCTGACGTTGCTTCATCATTCAATGTAGGGCATGTCTAAGGAAGTCTAGACGACTTGTTTAAAATTATTCTTTACATTAACTAAATAATAAGTATCCACCATTTGACATCGCATCTTTTGACGATAAACATCCCTCTCTTTTTTAGCATACAGCACTATAATAACGAAGAAATTCTGGGAAAATCCGTACAGCTGCAGCTGTGGATCTGGACTAGGTCCGACTATGGATAACTTTATCCAGTGGATCCAGCGGCGAAATCCTTATCTAGAGGATAAACTGTGTAACAAAACGAAATGGGTGCATTTTAACACTTCACTAGATAAAGTTACCCACAAATTCAACAAGCGAGGGGTAGAAACGAGCACTGGATTTCATAGTGCAATCCAGTTAACGAAGCGAAAACATTTATGATATCGTTTCACGACTATCACATGGGTAAGAAAGTTGCATATTTTAAACTCAATGTTTGTTTGTTTGCTTGTTTGTTTTTCTTTTTTTAAAGTTCAATACTGTTTTCTTTATTAGTTAGGTTACGTTTCCATTGTCTGAGAATCCATCAGAGTCCATGCTGGGGCAGAAGTTGTTTGTGTATGGCACACAGTCAATGTACTGGCACCATGAACAGAAGTTGGCTTCCTTCACCAAGAAGAACGCAACACAAGTACCAGCCAAGGTGACGAGAAGGAGCAAGAGAAAAATTCTTCTGGAAAAGTTATTAACTGCCAAGTTCCTGCAGCGAAAATTCGTGCGGGGAAGCAGGGCTAATGAGGCAAGCAATCCAAACACAAAGCCGCCAATGTGCACAAAGTTTCCAATATATGGTAAAGTTCCTAAGGCTGAAACAAAGAACGAAATATTAAATTATAGAGAATTTAGACTGCGAGCAGTCGTCCTATTTTCCTTAGATCCTACGCGCGAGTGGACATGAATAGTTAATGCAAAATAACGGTAAAAACGAGGAGGAGTTAGGAGAAGAAAGAGACTGCTCGCAGTCCATAGCGAATTAAACCTGTAGTTTTCGTTGGAGAGACAGCTAGTCTGGGATCGAAGTTTTCACTTGGCACAATCCTTTTCGTGGGCGCCATCTCTTCGATAAGTGCTCCAGGTAGGATCATGTTTTGTAAACAAGCCCCCCATCTCTTCACCCGTTGAGACCCTGAAGTAAAATTGGTATTAGCTTCTAAATGAAGCATGCGTAAAATACAAAACCACTATGTATAATAGTTTGCAGGCAACGATGGCACTTACCAAAACTGGTCAAAGCCACGGCCAGTAAAACAAGCGCTTCACAGCAGGGACGTTGAACGTCGTGTCTCAGTTGAAGCAGTTTAACAATCAGCAAACCAATGAGGCCAAACAGTGCACCTGACGCCCCCACCTGCAGTATGAAACACGCAATTTAGAAGATGTTGTGTGCATGTACAGAGTACGAATGTGCAAACGATTACAGTGAAACACACTACACCCTCCCCCCCCCCAAAAAAAACCCAAACAAAGAAAAATTTAAAAAAGTTTTCGTCTAGCTAATCAGGCAAACAAACAAGAATAACTAAGACTTACAAGGACAGCAAATCGGTAAAACGCAAAACAGCAATTGCAAACAACCACAGAAAAAGAAAAAATAGTGATAAGAAGAAAACCATTACGATATAACCGGAGGAATACCGCTGTAATGGTAGCAAGTGCACTTGCAGTGGGCAGATGGCTTTGGGCCAAATTGTTGGTGTTTGATTTTAAGCCTAAACCAAATATTTCATGCAGTCATGAAGCAGTTAGCTGATTAGTCATAACGGTGTCCAAGACGAAAATGAAAGTAAAAATTCACAAAGTTAACTACATTGAAAATGGGTATAAATTATTGAGCCAACAAGAGTTTTATTTATCTTTTATTTATAAATCATGCACTTACTTGTGGGCTAAGAGGATTGAAAAGACCACACATTAAATTTCCACCGATTCCACTTATCATGTATATTAAGCATGTGCGTACGGTGCTGAGAACAAAACAAAAAAATTAGTGCAGTGATGGTTAGTATCTCTCCCTTGAAGGAAGTGCCCGTGTTACAGACACTATCAAAGAAGCAGGAACATAAAAATTAGATTTAAAAATAGTACTACTAAATAATATTACTTCCAGAGACTGCAGATAGTAGGGTGTTATCTTCACATGGCTTTGGGAAGTTATTAAACTAGTTAATAAGCTATCTTGGAATACATTGTTCAGAAAGAGTTGTTTGAGCTAATATGGCTCCCAAGTAATTCAACAAACATTTGCTATTAAAGATAGAATGAGTTTGTTACACATTCGTTTGCAAATCTATGATCTATGGTAAACTATTTAGGAATACTTGACTCTGGAGACACACCCAATTTCTCTCTCAATCAATATACCCACAGGAATTTGGAAGAATAGATTGGTAAGCAAATGAATGACACCTGAAACAGACACAAAATATGCACTGTGAACTTCCTCGCAAAACAACACTCTTAAATTCAGTAATTAATAAGTACTATAAAATCCAGTTGATTATGCTCACTGTTGTGTCTGGTAACAAAAACCTATTCCAGACAAAAGCTAGTTTGTTTATGGCCCATCAGAAATAAGTCCGCCTCCCAGTTATAATCCCTTCCTTAAGATACAGGCTCCCCTAGGGAGTTATACCCCGCCCCTGATATTGGCTTCCCTGGTTCCAAAATAACTTATAAAGGTGTAATTAGTTGAGGGCTAATAACCTGATAAAGCACTTGTCAATTACATTGACGAATTGTCTGTTATTCATTTTATGCAGTGACTTCAAAAACATTGACTTAATATTGATTTAAACTCACCGAGGTGCAAAAATATTGGAGTGATGAGTCTGTACCACTGATGTCCACCAGTCTTTTCTTTTACTCCACTCATTCCACAAATATCATCCAGGCAGTTCACCTCACTACAGAGGAGCTACATAATATTGACAAAATAATATTACACACTAAACAATAAAACGGAAGTGCTGAAACACACCCCAAACTCAAACTCATCTACTCCAAACTCATGTAGATTGACTGCAACAAAATACCAAATTAAGTGGTTGGTATAACTGAGTTTTTATGGGATGAGTTCTTTTTACTTAAGGTTAAATGTGAGAGTGCAGTGCTATAGTGGTTGGTCTGTGCTATCGTACTGTTGTCTTCGACAAGAAACTTTGGTCCACACGGCTTTCACCACTTAGTGTGCAAATGAAGCTGACAATAAAATGCTAGGGAAACCTAACAAAATGGACCAGCCTCTCATCAAGGAGACTTGTTGCCTTGCACAGAGACCACAGCTAAGCACAGTGGCCCCAGTAAGCCACCCACCTTATTCAATTATTAGATGCATGCCACATACTAAGATTTTAAAGAGAACTAATCTGGCCAGGAGCAACAGTCTGTGAGAGTATAAACTGCACCAAATCACCTTTCGCTTTCTTCTTAAAAGAACTGGCAAGTTCCATTTCTCCAGGTAGGAAAAAAAGCTTTTAGCTCTTGACTCTAACGTGAGAATTTCTGGGCTCCATTCCCTTGCCACTCCCTTCCCCTTTGGCACCCCAGGGTTGACATACCTTGTCTGTGTGCCAATGGCCTCCTAGGAATGCACAATTTTGTTGGGAAATCACGTAACACATCGAGTGCAACCCAAGGCAGCAGGGTCTGAGAGTAATGCCATTCGTACAATTAAGACTATTGGAACTGCAGTTCTGACTACAACCAATGATCACACCTGGGCAGCTGAAACACAGTCAAGAACACCACAGTATCTTAACTGATAACGACAAACTTTAGCTGATAATATGACTTCACGCAATATTGACCATCCTTAGAGGTCACTATTTTAACTTTCCTTAACATAATTTTCAAGAAATTTACTGTCAATTTAAGAAATGTGCAGAGACATTTGCAAGATAAGACCACTTCTGATTTGTGTTAGATCCATTCTCTAGGTAACATGGACAAATTATCATTCAGTGGCGGCAATCAAACAGTCATGAAAGATGACCTAGCTTCCAACTGTATCAATAGGAATACTCAAAAGCTGTCTCATTTATGAGCTTTAATAGTTACGTCTATAAAAAATAAAAACTCAATTAAAATAATAGAGAATCCAACCTTTTGTTGGCCATCATGCCACACTCTCCATTATAGGAACAGCAGGAAAAATTAACTTCACGTTCTTCTATACCCTTGATTCTTCCTTCTATCTCTTTCAATTTTTTCATACACTAAGAAAAAGCATACCAAGCAGTCATTACAACCAATGTCATCATTTGTCAACTGGCTTCAAAATAACGTGTTATCGAACGCGTTATTACACGATAATTACCTTACAATACCCTACTGCGCGCAACACGGGATGCAACAATTTGTCCGTTGTATTTTTTTTTTTAGTTTTAGTTAAGGAGGCTTGCAACAGTTTTTTTGGCCTTGGAGTGTATCTTTTGAAGTCAAAATTTCGCATAGAAGATAAACTTCGATTTCCTTGATACTACACCGCCTTTTCAACAAATGATCGAAGTTTATATTCTCACTGGTTTCCTAGCAACAGCTGTCACCATAGCAACGGTAATGGACAACCCCTCATTTTGAATAATGTCGAATATCTCGAAAACTAGTCAGACACTTTATGACGAAACTTGAACTATTTGAACTACTCAACCTACACAGCTTGTATGCGAAATTAGGGAAAAATCTGTAAGAGCGTTTTCACGTAAATCATGATTCATTTTTTACGGGCTGACTTTGGTCATCCCTGCAATTTTCTCCAATATTTCAAGAAAGATAAAACTTAACACTTTCTATTTTCAGTTGAAGGATCTTTTATGATATCAAAACATTCTTAATGTACCTTGAGCTTCCTAGGTGGTTGGGATTTTAAGATATTTATATTTAAGAACTGCTAAAATGCAGCACCAATCAGCCAAAAAGTCCGTAATTTGCATAAATAGAAATATTAATTTTCTAAACTGCCCTCACAGATTTTCTCTTAAATTGATTGACATTAGAATAATAATTCTTTTTGATGTTCCAGCAAGTTTTAGGCTGAATAAACATTTCTGTTATTAGATAAGAAGGCTGGATCTTGGTCAAGTTTCAGTCGTTATTACCTTTCCACGAGCAACAGTTTTATTTCATTTTTTCTGGTCTATTTCTCGGTTATTCACGTGCAATGAATATTAATACACACTGCACTTGTGTCCTCTCGTACGTTTATAATTCCTTCTCATAATAAAAAAAAAAATATTCGTCTTCTGAGCTTGTTTCTCATCATTTTTCGGCCCCAGTGTAATGCCATCGTGGGCGTTAACATGTATGCAATCCGTAATTAAAAAAGCTACAACATCAGTCAGTATTTAAAGAATAATGGCAAAGAGTCTCCAGGAGAAGCTCAGAAGACGAAAATTTTTTATTATTATGAGAAGATATTATAAATGCACGAGAGGATACAAGCGCAACGTGTATAAGTATTCATTGCACGTGAATAACCGAGAAATAGACCAGGAAACACAAAATAATACTGTTGTTCGTTGAAAGTTAATAACGACTGAAACCTGACCGAGATTCAGCCAGAAAAAATGAAATAAAACTGTTGCTCGTGGAAAGGTAATAACGACTGAAACTTGACCAAGATCCAGCCTTCTTATCTAATAACAGAAATGTTTATTCAGCCTAAAACTTGCTGGAACATCAAAAAGAATTATTATTCTAACGTCAATCAATTTAAGAGAAAAATCTGTAGGGGCAGTTTAAAAATATTTCTATTTATGCAAATTACGGACTTTTTGGCTGATTTGTGCTGCATTTTGGCAGTTTTTAAATATAAATATCTTAAAATCCCAACCACCTAGGAAGCTCAAGGTACATTAAGAATGTTTTGATATCATAAAAGATCCTTCAACTGAAAAGAGAAAGTGTTAAGTTTTATCTTTCTTGAAATATTGGAGAAAATTGCTGGAATGACCAAAATCAGCCCGTAAAAAACAAGAAAGCCCATTGGGCATTTTAACCGGCCATTATGACCCTCCCCACCCCTAGGTTTCACAAATGTTAGCGCGATCCTGTTTTTTACGAACCGGCGTGACGAAAAGTGTGATTGTGTGACACAATATTTTGACTATAGCGGTACTGGATGACGTAATGTTTAAACTGATGACTCAGCTTATCTTTCTTATCGCTTTTTAATATTTGTGCTGAAAAACGCACATTTTTACACCCCTCAAAATGTCAATCCCAATAAAAAAAACTCCTGCGCTAAAAAAAATTTCACCATAACCACTAACTAGATCAGACAACACAGCCAATTTCGCATTCAATCCTATTTTCGCATTCAATCCTATCAAAAATAATGCACGCGCAAGAAGTGGCGCAAGAAGTTCTTGCACCGCAAGAACACGCAAGCCCGCGCAAGAAGTGAAAGTGCTAGGGTTTTGCAGTTTACCCGCAAGAACATTCGAAACGCAAGAAGTTGAAAATCTAGCCGCAAGAAGTTACTAATGTTACCGCAAGCCGCAAGAAGGCGCAAGAAGTACTGAGGGTCCAGCCGAAGAAACTTGTAGTGCTCGTGTTAGTGTGAGGTATTGCAAAAGTAATGAGAGCGAATCTCGCGCTCTATTCTCTTTGAAATATCACCGAGCTTTCGAGCGATTTTTCGCCGTGTTGGCGTGTTAGCGCGACAATTCGCCAATTCAAGCGAAAGTTCACAAGGCTAATCAAAAAATCAAGGAAGCAAATGTTCGAACAACCGAAGTATCGAAGAAAATTCACATCACGAAATGGAATATCCGCCAGCTTTCCGACTGCAAGATAAACACCCGGTAAACATGATCTCCGGCACATGACAAAACATGAACAATTTTTTTAAGCGTGTCTCAGATACAGTGATACGGGTTCAACTCAGAACTGACTCAATTCAGTTTTTTATTCCATCCAAGAAATAGAAACAAAAAGGTCCAAAAGCTATAATTGTGGCAAACTGCGCGAACTCTTCTTTGACAGGCAAGACAAGACAAGACTTACACATGCAGGAGGTCATGCCATCGCGTGGGTGAAGTCATCAAGAATCCCTGCATCTTTACCAGTTTAATTTCCCAGCAAAAAAGGGATACTCGAAGAAATAGCATAGACATATGATTTCAACTACACATTCGCCTTTCGACACAGCTTGCTGCCCGGGGCTTGCTGTCTTGACGACTTAGAGAACTGCTCATGCATTGCGTTACAAAATGTCATTCAAGCAAATCATACCAAATTTGCATACGGCAGATCTGTGTTTACTCAGGTTAGAATTGACGTGCCGAATTTCTTTCAGATCGTGGAGTTTTAGTTTCCTTCAGACTTTTTTGGTTTACTTCGAAGATTTAAAATGTGATATCGCCTTCAGCGTAATGAGTGGAACTATTTTTACAAACATAATGTGTTTTTCCAATTAAGACTTCGGGTATGTTCATTTCTCACACGTGTGAGCGCAACTAATTAAAAGTATTTGTCCGAGTTTAATATGTTGGTGGAAGTACAGCAACACTGAACAGGTGAATGTTGCTTCTTTAATAATGTGACTGATGGACTGTGCTTTGCCATTGTTCCTCATTTAAGTGAAATAAATCGAGCGAAATCTTTCGCGCCGCTAAGCGTACCGCATGTCTGGGACTCCGGGACACATAAACAATAACATACGCGTGCTTCGTTTGAGTCTCGTTTCTCCCTAGCCATTAAAAAATAACATAGAAGGCGACCAGTGTCAAATTCAGAACCTAGTGAACTCTTTATCGGATAAAAAATTCAAAACCGAAGAAAAAAACTTACAAGGGACCAAATAAACAACTGATTGCAAGTTACAAAGGCAGCCAATTTCGAACGTGCCTTGCGCTACAAAGTGGTCTCTTTTTTACCTTCTCCGGGTTCCGGGTTTTTAAGATGTTAGGGCAAAGACGTTCTTGCGCTTACTTGCGGTCCAGATATCTTACCACAAAGAAGTTCTTGCGGTTTTAACTTCTAAACGCAAAGACGTTCTTGCGGCTTGCAGTATTCAAGTGCAGGCATCCTGCAAGTAGCCGCAAGAAGTTCTCGGCTTGCGGACGCAAAAAGAAGTTCTTGCGCGTGCATTATTTTTGGGCTGTACTTGAGAAAAAAACCCCAAACTTAAACAACCCTTCGCCGTTCATATCTTAAATACTGTAAATTAAAAGACAAAAACATAGGAAGGTAACATTCAGAAGACTAACATGCGCATGCGTCTTATATAAGACAGTACCGCTCTTGAGTACCCGTACCACAAGCTTTACAGCACTTTCTTCGTATGTTAAGCCAACTTGCTTTCACCAAAAACCGTGTCCATTTTATAAACCGGCGGTCGCCATCATGGCGACGGCCGGTTAATGAATCATGATTTACGTGAATACGCTCTTACAGATTTTTCCCTAATTTCGCATACAAGCTGTGTAGGTTGAGTAGTTCAAATAGTTCAAGTTTCCACATAAAGTGTCTGACTAGTTTTCAAGATATTCGACATTATTTAAAATGAGGGGTTGCCATTACCATTGCTATGGTGACAGCTGTTGCTAGGAAACCAGTGAGAAAATAAACGTTGATCATTTGTTGAAAAGGTGGTTTAGTACCAAGGAAATTGAAGTTTATCTTCTATGCAAAATTTTGACTTCAAAAGATACACTCCAAGGCCAAAAAAACTGTTGCGAGCCTCCTTAAGAAGCCTCTCTATTAATAATTTTAAATGGCTGCTGACAATTTTAAACTTTCGCGCGTTCGAAATATATATATTATACCCCGTTCTAGGAAACATCTCTAAAATGGATACCCCGTTCTAGATCAGGAGTCCCAAAATCACGACCCCGTTGAACGGCACATACCCGTATAGGTATTGTGGGGGAGTACCCCCCCCCCGGGGTATGGGCGAGGCGCTAAGAAGTAAGAAATATATTCTTATGTGGGTGGTTCAAATACCTGGTTCGAAATTACACTGAAGAAAGCAAACATTTGATCTTAGTGACTTCAATGGGTTGCAAAAACAAGAAAGTATGTTCAGATTCTTCTTCTTTTTTGACTTATTTGTTTGTTTGTTTGCTTTTAAGACAAGATTGAGGGAAGTGTACTGCAAATTTGACTTCCAAAGGTTGTGACTCACATGGAAATCATCATTAACCCTTAATCAATCTTTGGTTGGAATAGCAACAATAGTTTTCTTTGATTTACAATAAACAATCAAGCAAACAACAGTTCTGGTATTTTGGGGTCACCCATTTTCCCCAGGATTAATCTTTTTGGGGGGTGAGGGGGGAAGGGGGTTAACTTGAGCACATTTAAAATTTAATTGGGGATGGGATGAACTTGTTCAAGTTGACCTGTATCGGGGTTGAATACCATGCATATGAAGTCTTATTATGCATATTATCAAAAGTTATCACGATCTGAAATATAAAATAAAGTTTGAACCAAAGAATAATATACTTACAGGTACAAATTTAGCCCCCACTCGAACAAGAAAGGAGGAATTTGGTCCAATAAATCCATTCACTCCACAGTATCTTTCGATGTTTTCTTGGTATGATGAGTTACTCCCATTATTTGTCAATGCTATGAAGCCAAATTTGTTGATTGCTTCCCTAGTAACCTTGGGTTTAAAACTGATGGGTTCAATTCCCCCAGCAACACAAACATAAATGAGGAGCGCAAAGTGAGCAAGAGTCACAACACATATAAAGTATGGCCGATGAAACTTTGTAGCTGGCAGTTCATCAACACTATTTTGAGTCTCTACAGTTACTGATCGAGGCTTCCGTCTGTCTGGTGGGATAGGATAATTATCACCACAGTAACTATATACAGAGATGTCTGTGTTATCATCGCTACTTAGTGGCCTGCAATAATGCACATATCTACTTCCAGATCTAGATGAGCGACCTGAAAATAAAAATATATATATTGAGAAAAAAACCGGTTACACCTTATTAATTACATATTTAATTATAAGGCATTACGTATAATTTAAGTATTACCCTAAAAACGACTGTGCGGGAGGCTATCATCCCACCACCACATACACAAATCACGTCATACGACACTATTTGAAATGGTGTAGCATCCCCGGGGGGGGGGGTACTCCCTATAATGACCTACACTGTATATGGGGAGGCTCTGCCCGAGAGGGGTACCTTTTTCAGGCTTCAGGTATATAAAAGGGTAGGAATTTCACGAGCTGAAGTATATGAAAGGGTAGGGAAATCTGTCATTTAGGTATCTAAAAGGGCCTTTAATTTTCGAGTAGACAATAATATCATTGTTTGGTTAACATCTCTTCCGGTAATACTGTTCTCCCCTAATATTGTTCATTAACTGCATTCCAAGGGTTTAGAAAAGGGATGCAGTGATCTAGGTATGTGAAAGGGGTACCATTTTTCAATGAAAGGTATATGAAAGGGGTACCTTTTCTGTCAAAAATGGTATATAAAAGGGTAAGGGGATGGACATTGGGGCGGAGCCTCCCGGTATAAAACTTTGTTCATTGCCTCCCCGGGTGTAGCATAACCTATCCACAATGATCACTGACTTTTGTTCAGAATTGTCTGGCCATTTCAGAGAGGTGGCCATTATGGGAGGTTTCAAGGACAGTATTTGAGTGAACAGCATTTGGGACAAGAGTACATGGTCGCTGTGGGGAGGTTATCAATTATGCCGTGTAATACGGAGGTGGTTGCTACCTCAAGTGCCATTGCATATTCTCCTGAATTTACTGTGCAAGTCAGAACAGTGTGAACAATATATATTATTTCTGGAATGTTGTCACAAGAAAAACCAAAGGGGTACTCAATACATACATACAAAATAAAGTTTCATATGATGAGGCTCCACCTCAAGGCTGAACCCTCGCCAGTTTGATTGATACCAGCATAACTTATGTGTCAAAGTGTTCACACAGCAGTTGTGGTGGCAGTATGTCGCCCTCTTTAATGATCCAGAACGCCTAATTCAAGCTATTAAATTAGGCAAATGAGCTGTCAACATTCATATCAGCCTATTTCATTAATGACCACCCTATCGTTATTTTTGGAACTGAGTCCAAGACAAAATTACTACCGGTGAACAGTGCACAAAAACTGCATACGTAATCATAAGCCAGGTCACGAGACAATCACGACACAAACTGGTTCCGTGCGCGAATACGGATTACGCGTATGAAATTTTCTTACGTTAACCTACAGTCTGATCCTTAAAGGTATATTCCTTTCGTAGTGTTTTCTCGGCTCAATGAAATAACAATTCTTGAAAGTCAACATATTCTTATGGCTGTTACCATGAATAGGAAATATTATCTTGTGGGTTTTTTTAACACTGGTTTCGTAATTTGGCGAGCCATTACGCGCGACTCCCGTGCAGGAGGTATTCACTACCCTCTACTCATAAATCAGAATTTAAGTGGCTCTGTTAGTAATATCATATTTGCTAGTATTTACCAGTCTTTTTATCTCCAAGGAGTGGTTGCCTCTCCATGTACCAAACTACGTGAAGTGGATATAAACAACCTCTCTCCGACACAAACTTTCAAAACATTCGTCCATTTTTGCTTTCAGTTTCAATATTCAGCGCGTTTCAAATTGAGGAAGACTGGGCCCTAACCTGCTTTGTTTTGCGACAGTACAGAGAGAATTGCTGAAAATCACACAGGAACAAAATAATTTGCAAATATTTGCCTGAGCTTTTCGTTGAAAAAAAGAGAAATATCAAATAACGAATAGCAAAAATATTGCAATGTTCCATGCACATTTCTGCAGATCGTGCGAAATTTCTGAAGGAAATAAATAGTTAGGGTCACAGAGGACATACCGCACTCATTCAAGATCTAGAACAAGTTCTTCCAACATGCAGATGTGTCGAGTAGACTCGTGGAGGGAGGGGGAAAGGAAATTTCCTATAACTTCTTCCACAAAACTGTTACTAGGCAAACATTCAGAAAGCCGAAAAAAACAATAAAAAATCTTTAAATTCTCAACATTGAGGTCATGTTGATAACCGTCCACAACTGCATTATAATATGGTTTTTGTAAGATTTAAAGCCCTCCCCTCCCTGCGCCTACCCCTTACCTCCAAACCTCCCCCTTACCCCCTCCGTTCGTAGACGTTTCTTCTCGTGCCCGGTCTCTCGCCTTCTGTTGTCTTGAGAACGGCGCCAGTTTGAGACGTACATGTTCTGGTGTGTGCAGGAATTTCTGTTATGTTGCCTTGTCCGCTTCACTCTAGTTGCCTGGTTGTCCTGGTTCGTCTTCCATTTGGACTTTTGACTCGTATAACTCAAAAAATAACAATGGAAGTAATTCTGGTAAGTCAAGCTTGAAGCGTCGTCTAAGAAATGGCGTAAAACCCTTTGAAGTCCTAGTTTTTTTCGCGCCATATGTTGATAATAATTTATAAGCATGAACTGTTATGCTGCACGACATGAAGCTCATAAATAATTTTAGATCTCAGGTCAAGAAATAAGTGTGCAACAGCGTTCCTCACATGAACACCAGCCTGTGTGCCAATGTTCAGCTAAATAGGAGCAATTTCAATTTTAACCTCAAATCGTCACTTACGCCCTTTTTCCACCGGGCCCTTCAATTGTAACTGTGATCCAAAGTACCTGGTCAATACATGTTCCATTGTTGTGACAGGGGTGTGCAGTACATTCATTTATGTTAACTGAGCAGTTGCTGCCTGTGTACCCAACAGCACAGTGACAATACTGTCCACTGGGTGTGTTAACACACGTGCCACCATTGAGACAGGATTTTGATGTACAGGTAGCATCATAACCCTGGTGAAAACGAAACATATTATACATCAATAAAATGATTAATAGCCACCAAGCCACTAAGCATCAAGTTGATTTTTGGCTTTGAACTCACCCCAGCCTGATCAATGAATCAAATCAATTACATCATTTATTGTTCGTCAATTTATTGTGACTATCAATTGCAGGGTCATCAACTGGATGATGTCTTAAACATAAATTAAGTAATCACATCAACAGTCATTGATAATCGACTGGATTTTCGATAATCAATTTTCATTGATTGATAAGTCTTAGAACTTTTTCGACAGCGACATCCCAAATTAAAGGGGTCTCCCCAGAGACCTTCAATTTTTGCTTGGGTGTGTGGAGCCTGAAGCTTTTTACTCCTTGGTTACCTCAAGCTGGTTCATCAGTTCAGAGATAAGAAGCCCTAAGATAAAAGCATGCTTTTTCATTACCTGGAGAAAACCACTGGATATTACGAAGGTAGCAATCACAGCCCTGAACATATTACATGCAGGACAGTACATTGGATGAAACTTCTTGCCTAGTGTTCCTGACAGATAGATGTCTTTTACCTGCCAATAACAACATCATAAAGGCATGGGCACATGGTGCAAAATGCTATGTAATACCACACAATAAATAAACAGGGTGGTAAAGGGGTTATGCGTGACATGTGATTTGAGCAAAAAATAACACGTGACACGTGAAAGCAGCTCAAATATTGCCGTGATCCGTGAATTTGCGATCCAGCCTGACGCATGATCTTCTCACTTGAAAGACCGTGATTCGTGATTCCGTCCAAAAATATTCGTGAAACCAGAAACTAAGTTAGAAAATACCGAAATTACTGAGCAAGAATCTGAATACGACTCCGCATCAGACAAAGAAGGTGACCAACTAGTAGATGAACAGCCTGCGAAAGAAGCAAAAACGAATGAGGTTGCAGTAAACTTTCTTTCAAAAACATTTTGTACTCGATCAGAATTGAGTACAAATAGAGCATTGTTGTCCTACTAATGAAGCTAAGAACAGTTCAGTTACTAAAGAGTCTACGACAATTAAGCCTAGGAGAGATACCTCGCCCCCTTTTCTTAAACGACACTTAAAAAAAACTGATTTTGTGTGAAGAACACGTTATCTTGACTCATTTCATGAGTCTGAAGACATTTTTTCCACACTCGAAGCTCCCCTAAAAGACTGTGTACTGAAAACTAAACACAAAGGAAACTAATTAATCAATTAGGGACAATTTCTTTGCAATGGTGTATGTTAAAAACGTGATTCGTGAAATGTTTCAGAAAACGTATGTGATTCGTGATTTGTGATCGGGACCCCCCCTTTACCACCCTGAATAAAGTGCACACACCCCATAATCTCAACTCAACACTTACATCACGGACTCTTAAGAACAAGGGAAAGATGCACTAAAGGAATTTAACAAGCAATGAAATAAAACAAGACGTTGGTTACCTTGTTGTCACTCACCTTTAAAAAAGAGTGAAGGCTGTGACCTCACAACCAGGGCCGTAGCCAGTATGAGGCAAACCGAGGCACTTGCCTCGGTCATTTTTTCGTTTAACACCCTAAATACCTAGGAAGAGAATTTAACCGTGGACATTGCCTCAGTCATAATTTTTTTTTTCTGGCTACGGCCCTGACAACAGGCCCTTAAATATTGTCAAATACTTGAATAAATGCTGAAAACGAATTGTTTTTAACTAAGTACTTGGGAAAAGTAAGAATATTTGATGAATGGCATATTTGAACTTGTTCATGCACATGTTCCTACATGTTAGAAATTTAACAAATTGAATGATAACTGATTTCAGAGTACCATAACTTGTGTACTAAAAACCTCAATTTAAGAACTGAACTGGGAATATGAGAAAAACCTCGACAAAAGGAAAATCAAAGTGTTCAGGAGAAAATTTGACTAATTAGCGTATTACTTTTGCGTGAAAAGTGTTGTTGAACTGAACTCGCTCAAGTGATGCATGAAAGATTTCTTTTGTTCTCTGCCTGAACTAAAACAAAGAAATTCAACCTAGAATCCGCGGTCCTGTTGTTTTCTTTGTGTCAGTTTTAAGCAAAAGTAATATGCTAATTCTTCAAATTTTAGATCTCAGGTCAAGAAATAAGTGCGCAACGGCGTTCCTCACCTGAAAACCAGCCTGTGTGCCAATGTTCAGCTAAATAGGAGCAATTTCGATTTTAACCTCAAATCGTCACTTACGCCCTTTTTCCACCAGGCCCTTCAATTGGTTTCTTGGTCAATTGAAATTCTTAGTAAAATTAATTAGTAAACATAAGAGACCAGAACTCTTGTAGATCTCTAAAGCGTACCTGCCAACCATCCCAATTGTTGTGATTTTTGAGTTTCAAAGCCTATAAAAATTGGGACATTCTGATTTTCAAGAGGAAAAAAAAACAATTTCTTTTGTAAAAATTTGGAACTGGGTTGTTAAAGATTGGTCTTGACTCTTCTAAATCCTATTGTTTTGTGCAATACGTTTAGTGCTTGAGACCATTAAAAACAACACCTGAGAATTCTAATGCTAAAACAGTACAGTACAGGCAATAGTTTTAAAAATTAATGCCAAATTACCCTGGAGCGTCCTGAACCCTGTTCAGTGCTGGAGGCAGGGCACTACTCCAGGACTGGGATGGGGGGGGGGGGGGGTGGTCGCTATTTCTGATTTAATAAGGTTGGCAGGTATGCTAAAGCCGTTTTGCTTCCAAGTTAGCTGCTAAATGAATGTACTTCACACCCCTGTCACAACAATGGAACATGTATTGACCAGGTGCTTAGGATCAAAATTATAATTGGTTTCTCAGTCAACTGAAATTCCTAGTAAAATTAGTAAACATAAGAGACTAAAACTCCTGTAGATCTCTAAAGCTCTTTTGTTTTAAAGTTAGCTGATGTTGCCACAGCCACAAGGTGATCAGTACTTGATTATTTTTCAGGTTAACTCGTTTCGGTGCAAATGTCTTAGGGGATTTACTGGAATCATTTGTGAGACAAACATCGACGATTGTCATGGCAACCCATGTAGAAATGGTGCCACTTGTCAAGACCTCATCTCTGACTTCCGCTGCAAGTGCTTGCCTGGTTTTGTGGGAAAGTCATGTGAGATTGATGTTGATGACTGTGCTGGTTTGCCTTGCCATCATGGCGGCACTTGCACTGACCATGTCAATGGTTTTTCTTGCACTTGCCTCCCTGGTTATACAGGGAATCTGTGTGAAGTAAACTATAATGAATGTGGCAACAGTCCATGCAGAAATGGTGGAATCTGTGCTGATGGAGTGAATGCATACCTGTGTGTTTGTAAGTCAGGTTTCACTGGAAAGAACTGTGAGTTGGACATTGATGACTGTTACCAGGCACCATGTAAAAATGGAGGTGAGAAAAATAAGTCTTGTCACAGTTGATTCAGAAGAGTTTCCAACCTAGATGTCAATCTTCTTAACATTTTTAAAAAGCAGTTCTCTGGATTGACTAAGACTACAGTGAATAGGAAGTCATTAAAACAACTTTATTAGGCAAAAACAAGTATGTAAGTTAAGACTGACAGGAGGACCAAAGGGAAGGGCATGAATGGGATATGAATTTTTTACTGTCTGGAGGCACACTGGCAGAAGCCCCTACAGCATATCCCTATGGCTACCACAAATCTGCAGAATACTACTGGCTTGGTGTAAAGGTGTTCAATTTTTTTTATTACTATCTTTTTTTTTAAATTTTCTTTCAGGAACCTGTCATGACCTTGGGGGTGATTTCCATTGTGATTGTACAGTTGGCTTTCAAGGAGCAACCTGTGAAACTAACATTGATGATTGTTTATCTGCTCCATGCGATAACAATGCCACCTGTGTAGACTTAGTGAATGGATTTTCTTGTACATGTTTACCAGGCTTCACTGGACAAAGATGTGAGGTGAACATAGATGGCTGTATAGACCACAAGTGCATGCATAATTCTGCTTGCATTGATGGAGTTAACTCATACAGTTGCATCTGCAAGCCTGGTTTCACTGGCAAGTTCTGTGAAGTGGATGTTGATGATTGCATTGTTCAACCATGCCAGAACCAAGGTGTGTGTGTGGACCTCACCAATGACTTCAAATGTGTCTGCCAAACAGGATTCACCGGAAAGGACTGTGCAGTAAACATTGATGATTGTGTTAACAGTCCTTGTCATCACAATGGAACATGTATAGATCTTGTGAGTGACTACAACTGCACTTGTTTAAATGGTTATACTGGTAAAGACTGTCATATCAATATTGACGAGTGTGTACATCAACCCTGTCAGAATGGAGGTACATGCATAAACAGGGCAGATGGGCTCGGCTATGACTGCATTTGCCCCAGTGGATTCACAGGTCCAGTTTGTGCTGTTGATGTGGATAACTGCTTGCCTAATCCTTGTCATAGTGGCAAGTGCATTGATTTGGTTAACAACTTTAAATGTAACTGTTCTGGAAGCACTCCAGGAAGAACTTGTGCAGGTTCAGTAGATGTGTGCAGTACATTCTCATGCTGCAATGGAGGGTCATGCATCTCCACGAACTCCTCATATCAATGTATTTGCCCCAAAGGTTTTACTGGTACTGACTGTGAGGTGGATATTAATCACTGTCAATCACACAGCTGTCAAAACAATGCAACATGTCTTGATGGCATAAATAATTATACCTGCATCTCCATGAAGGGATATACTGGGAATTTCTGTGAAACAGAAATCTGAATGAATGCCTTGGTAATCCTTGTGATAATGGAACCACTTGTGTAGATTTGATCAACGACTTTAAATGTTCTTGTGTAGCAGGTTTCAAAGGACGTACATGTTCTGTGGATATAAATGAATGTTGCTCATTTCCTTGTAATCATGATGGGATTTGCACAGATTTGGTAAATGATTTTAGCTGTTCTTGCAGGCCAGGATTTAGTCTTAGAGGCAGAACATGCGAGATTAATATTTATTTAATGAATGCGGGAATGTAACATGCTCAAATGGAGGTTTTTGTGTGGATGGTATTAACAAGTTTCAATGTCTGTGCAGTCCAGGTTTTGGTGGAATGTTCTGTGAAATAAATATTGATGACTGTGCACGTCAGCCATGCAAGAACTCAGGCAACTGCACTGATTATGTGAACCACTTCAAATGTACATGTTCTCCAGGTTATTCAGGACGACAGTGTGAAGTAAATATCGATGATTGTGTGAATCAACCTTGTGGTTATGGTGGCACATGTGCTGATCTAGTGAATGGTTTCATCTGTAACTGTCCATTGGGTTACACTGGTGTCCAATGTGAGATGGACATAAATGAGTGTCTGTTGCAGCCATGTGTCAATGGAACCTGTGCAGATAAAGTAGGTAGATTTGAATGTATATGCCAGGCTGGCTTTGCTGGACGTCACTTTGAGGTGCATATAGATGATTGTGCTCGGCATCCTTGCCTAAATAGTGGCAGCTGTTTTGATATGATTGATGACGTTCGCTGTCAGTGCCCTGCTGGTTTCACAGGAAGGACTTGTGCAGTGAATATTGGTGATTGTTCTCTACAGCCTTGTCAGCATAATGGCAGCATATGTGTGGCTGGTGTGAATACCGTTAGCTGTGAGTGTGCTCCAGGTTATACTGGGGTCAACTGCTCTGTTGATATCAATGAGTGTGCCACTTTACCTTGCCACAATAATGCTACTTGCACCAATGAAGTATCTGATTTCAAATGCTGGTGCCCATCAGGTTTCAAAGGTAAGACCAGCCCTCTTAAGTTTTTGTAGTGTGTATGAGGCAGCACAACACTCAACAGGAGTAGTAGGCAGCCTGAGACAGGTCAGTTCCCAAGCCTGCTAGGAGGGTTCTTGTGAAGTCCAGTGTGAAGTATAAATGGCATACAACGGAGTGAGGATATAGGTAGCAAAATAACCAGCAGTCAGAACTATCTGCGTTTTGTAGTGCAGCATTTGTCCAGTATAACGAGAAGCAGCATTTGTCCAATGACTAATGCTAGTTAAGCCTTCCTGTCTTCTTGAAATTGGCTAATAAACACAAAACTTTACTTGCTCTTTCTCCCTTGTGCCTCAGTACAGAGGCAAAACTGTATCAATAACCTTTCACTAGCTAGTAAAATGAGGAGAACCCACCCCTTGCTTCTCATGCTTCTTGGAGCTCACTTGCAGTAATTCAACCCCACACACACCACACAGTGGTCACATAGTCATTAGCACTTTAAACTTTTCATTACATTTTTGTTCAAGGCTGGTTACTTAAAAGTCATATTGTATTGTGTCCTTATTAAGACAGAGACTTTTTGAAATCTTGTCTCTATCCACTTTGGTGTATAAAATGTGTAGTGGTGAACCATTTGAGGGAAACACAAAAGAAATTGGCAGGGTGGGGAGTAACCCTGTGATGGTCCAGCATCCCATCCAGGGGAGAGTTTAAATGCTCATTACTTCTACATGCTATAGAAACCCGGTTCAGCTTTGGCAATTGTATTACACTGTAGGCTTCCATGTGCAACCTGTTATTTAATATAGAATTAATCCAAATAAAATCAATATTTTATTGTATTCCTCCAGTAATTATTTGGAACAAGCTAAGATTCATTACTCTGACTGCACTTCAGTGTGAGTCGACTCCAGCCGCCATGGTGGAACATGTGTTGATATTCCAGAAGGTTTCCAATGCATCTGTTTACCAGGCCTTACTGGGGATACATGTAACATCACAACAGGCATTGTTGAATGTGCAGGAGTGATTTGTTTACATGGTGGCAGATGTGGCCTGGTTGGAAACCAAAGCAAGTGTCTTTGCACTGTGAATTAAAAAATGACAGGTGCTAATCATCTCCTTGTCACAGTGGAGCTACATGTGTTGATAACGGCGAGCTGCTGTTCTGTAAGTGTCCTGTGGGATTCATTGGAAAACTGTGAAAGAGGTGAGTGAGAAATGGTACACCTGCTACAGTTTTGTTCAACTGGTTATACAAACACTGGTATTTGATTCATAGATCCCAGTTTACAGAGCGGTAGACAAAAGTATCATCACTTCTAATTTGTGTACTTTGCGGTCCAATTCCCCACTTGGGGACAGTTGAAAAATGATGATGATGACTCTCTTGAGAACAACTCAGCCTATCTGGTTCCTTGGAAGACATCGTTGAATTCTGATGACGTGGTCACACTTTTGCATTTCGCACTGTAAGTGCGTTGAATTTATAAATTTTTGAGTTGATAACAATGGGACAAAAAACTTATAATAGAATAGGCCATTGCCGAATTGTCCTGAGGACCTTTTTCAAAGTGAGGCCTGGTGTGCAAGCTTTCATATAAACAAGGGTTTTATTTGCAAGTGAATGGGCAACTGATTTTCATGTGCAGGACAGTTCATCTGGCCTCGCTTCGAGAAAGAGCCCAAGACAAATCGAAAATGGCCCACTGCTCATAACGTCTGCTGTTATGAGATTTCAGTGGTACGTAAATGAAAATTTTAGTCGCTCTTGGGACTTCAAGAACTAAATCTGAGTACAATTGTTCTTTTATACTTAAAGCTGTTTCAAAGTGAAAGTTCTCACCTTGGTCAACTGAGGGGGTGAATAAGATTTCGAATAGACAAATTCTTTAAAAATACCCGGACTTCGGATTTAGTGGATAATTTTTACGGATTTACCGATCCTGTAAACATAACGGGGTATTGATTTATTCACTCTATCTGGCGGGTGAGATATTGCATTTCGACCCTGGGGCTGGATTCACGATGCGCTCGATGTATCCTAAGTATGGTTTCTTAACAAGAGGCTATTGTTAAGAAACAGTAAATACCGTGTAACACTTAATTTTTGCGGGAGTTTAACTTTGCGGTTTGGCGATTTTTTGTGTTTCGCGGGAACTAATTTTTGCGATTGGGAGAAACTGGTTTTTCTTGCTGGGAATTAATTTTTTCGATTTACAGGAAGTCGCCTCAGTTCTATTTGGAATTATAACGTTATCGTTTTTTGAGTACAAACAATCGAATACAGGTTAAAACATAGTGTGCCAACTCAGGAGCTCCTTTTAATACCAACTGTAATTTCATCGTTTTATTTCTGAATGTTTTGGTTCTAATTTCGTTTTGTTTCTGAACGAAAGAGACGGTTTAAGTGAATGGGCACCAACATGATTTTACCTTACGATCGTGGAGTAAATTTTTACAGAAAAAATTTTTGCTGGAGAATTTTTTTGCTGGAACTTTTTTTTGCGGATTGCGAAAAAACCCGCAAAAATCGCAAATATGAGAACCTGCAACAACTTAGTGCCACACGGTAGGATACATCTTAACTTAGGAAGGCTTCGTGAATCCAGCCCCTGGATTACATTTGTCCGGCAAGCCCGTTAGTTACAAGGCCTTATGATCCTTTATATTGCCTACCCAGTAAAAATTATCTGAAAATGCTGCTGAGAAGGGTGACTGATGCAAAAGCTAATGTATAATTCCCTTTCAATATGCATTCTAGGTTTTGACCACTGCAGTGTTCGAGTAGCTGACAGTAACCTTACCTTCCCATCCAACATCTGTGGACCTCACGGAACATGCGTAAGTCACCGCACTAGTTTCTTGTGCACGTGTCATCCGGGATATTCAGGCCCTCTCTGCCAGTATGGTAAGTTTGCTCACAGAGACCAAGAGCTTACATGCAAAACACAAACAAGAGACACTCCATCAGGTCAGATTCCACGACTGGTATCTAAGCTGAATGGCCAGGTCGAAGTCGACTTGCTCTCATGAAGGGCGGAAGCATCATGTTTTACATCCACGATCCAGGATCTTCCTTTTCAACACAAGTTGTTCGTTGACGAAGTGAAATTTCTACATCTTAAGAACTTACTCATATCAGGCAAGAGGGGACAATGTTTTATGGGTTGTCACGCAATGCTTTCCCCAAGAAGCATTGTTTGCTGACCAAGTAGGGACTGGAAAGGATAGAAGGAAGGTTGTGAGACCGAGTAGGGACTGGAAAGGATAGAAGGAAGGTTGTGAGGGTTAAGAAAAGATTGTATTGACCTTGACTGCGAGTCAGTTACGTCTTCTGCCATTTCCGGGATGTTCATGAAATTTACCACAATAACTGACGAAGCTATTTTCTCTAAGTGAACAGTAGTTCAAACCTTGCAGTGCTTGCTTCTCACCGCTAAATTGAATTGAGGAGTGTTTCTTCTCTCTTGCAGAAATAAACGAATGTTTATCGAATCCTTGCGCAGAAAACACGATTTGTGTTGATGGAATCAACATGTTTACTTGTGAGCCTCTTAGTAAACACAACAAGATGGCTGGCAAACCACTGATGTCAGGTATGATACTGATACCCCGATCTTAAAACTCCTGATTAAGGGGACTAAGCTACTTTTACCATCACGGGTATTTGTCTGTGTCCACAGCTCCTATTTTACAAGATTTCATAATGAACAAGCAAGCCAACAAATATTACGTTACACCCGAATAACGAAACTTTCTATGAAGCCGTTGAAAGTCCTTTAATCCTCAGAAATTCTCTGCAGTATACCTATGTTTTCATCATTCTTAAAGCTTATTAAAGAATTAGAATTACTAACTGAAGACTATCGTGACCTAACTCGGTTTATGCTACGCCCCACAGGTTCCTCCACCAAGCCCTCATATTTAGGTCCTGTTGTCGTGGTTACAGTCGTGGTCCTGTTATTCACCGCTGTTCTCTTTGTATTATCACGGAGGGTTCGGAGGCAGAGGAACGGACGAATGAAGCTCACAGAACAACATGCCGACACTCTTCCCCACCCCTACCCTGAAGAAAAAACTTTTGAGAACCCTATATACCAGGTTAGCACAAAGATATGTTCACTTGATGAAAGAATGATGAACTTGCTTATGTAGCGTGCTAATCACAATATGTGGTAAACAGACAATCATTGGAATTAGATCAGACGTCAGCTGGAAGGTACGGAGTGTTAAAGCCTTTTGCACTGCTAAAGTGATTGGAGACAGAGAGTCATCCGAGTGATAAACTGCGTAGCTTTTGGAAGAACGGAGAACTTATTTTAGTGCAAATTACAAAAAAGGAACTTAAAAAACTCAAAACCAAAATTATTATGATAAACTACAAGGGAAAAAGAATGGTTAATATTGGGAATAAAGACGGACTGCGAACGCAAAAATTGAAAATTGTAGGTTTAATCAAGTTGCGTGAACCGTGGCGTGGCTTCAAGTTAGAAGAAGGGTGATTAATAATGTAGTGACTGGCGATTTGTTGTTGTCTCCTTTCAGCCCAGTGACAAGGTAATCGCCGTGGATTGTCGTGACGATATCGACGCTTTAGAGGCTCTGAGACTACACATCGACCAGGAACTACTCAACCTCTCCTTTTTGAGCGATGGAGGAAACTTGGGGCGGAGAGAACTGAGAAAAACCACTTCGGTCCCAGATCTCCGCAACTTGCACATCACCATCACGGACATGGAAGCGAGCAGTGTGTGTACAGTGGACGACCTATCCCAGGGGTCTCCAGCGGCAGTGCGCACACGTAACAGTGCATTCCACCGGGAAAACAATACCAAGAACCTGAAGCACTCTAAGGAATGGCTTGATACTTTCCTTTAAAATGTTTTAAAACGCCGATGTGACGACATGTACCTCCTGCCCCAGTTAAAGAAGAACGATTTGACCTAGAAAAGAACTAAGTCATGTGTGGCTTAGAAAAGCAAGCCTTCTTTATTTAATGTTAATTAAAATTGTGGCAGCAAAGAATGTGGGTTAAGGGTATTTCTATGTACAGACTCAAAGTGGCAAACTATCAGTTCTCCTTGCTATTTGGCTTATGTATGGAGAATTTAGTGGTACCTTAATTAATGTAGTAATTGTACTCACGGTAACTGTTTCTTCTGTCTTCTAAACAATGTATTAACCATATAAGAGTGAATTTGTAAATAAGAGAGAATCGTTGTTTTCTGTATCTACGTAATAGCAATATAGTAAGCAGGCCCTCTTGTTTCGAATGGCACGCGAGAATCTCTTGCGAGCGGCTAAGTTTGAATAAGTGTCGTGAATAATCCACAATCGAAACGAGCAAGAAGATCTTCTCGTGTGACCCTAAACAAGTGAGTATACTGTCAGGCTATGTAAGTATAAATAATAAATTGTTGACCCTTAATGGAGAAAAACATCCCATAGGAATAGCCCTTTTCACAGTTTACTTTTCTGATTTACATTAAAATGCATTTGAACGTGGATGTGGGGCAATTTCGGGCAGAAACTGCAAAATTGCCCGAAATTGCCTCACATCCATGTCCAATTACATTGTAACGCAAATGAGAAAAATTAACTGTGAAAAGGGCTATTATTTATGTTGCTAAGTTGTCTATCAAATGAGGCATCATAATGCAATATTTGTTATTATCTTTTCAGAAGAAATAAACATTTCCATAACATCGCTTGGATTAAATGCATGCATTCGAGAAAGAAACTACAAAATCAAGTGATTTATAGTGAAATAAATAATGTGATAATGAATAATATTCATTTCGAAAATAAGTTATACCTTATTTGGAAATAAATCTTGCCTTTGTAATACACAAGAGCAGTGGCGTCCAGAATTGCTTAAATGTCCAAATTAATTTATAGCGGAGCCTGCGGGCAAAGCCCGCCAGTGGAGCTCCATTGCTAAGGAAATGGTAACCTATCAACCCGAGAAATTTTGGTTGTGACGTAATAGTCACGTGACCGTACGTCCGTCCGTCCGCACACTCTGTGGGAGGGGGAGGGGAGTCCCAAGACAACCCGACGGGGGCAGAGAATGCCATCTTTTCTTGGCGGGAAATCGCACGGTGCTTTAGGGCAACCGGCATTTTTCTTGGCGGGAAATGGCATGACCATCGTCGCTTTTGAAAAAGAGGTTTCTTTAAAAGCTTAAGGGCCCATTAAAGTATCTCGTTGCCATGATACGCGGTTGCCATGCACGTGCAATTTTACTTCCGGTCGTCCGCAAATTTTTCGCGCGCTTTCTGGCCTCCCGTCGCCGGTTCAAGTCGCCGATAATTTTTTTATTTCGTTGCGACAAACACAAAAGAAACTTTTTTGTTTACTTTTTAAATTGATTTTAATTTTCTGCTTTACGTTTACAACATGTGAGTTGTGCCTTTATTTCTTAAACTGGGTGTTTCAGTTGAAAATGAGCTCGAAGCTATCCACGTACGCACGTAAACAGAAAGCGCAGCGATGGCTGCAAGTCGATGGGGAAATGCACATCGCGAAAAGCCGACATTCAAAGATTTTCAGTGTTAGGTCGGGGATAGAAATGTCAGTGATGCGGAGGCAAACAGAAATAAGTACTGTGCCATCATCCCGAACCCATAAAGAAATCCCTGCCTGTGTCCACGGCCGTGACTTCGACTGCTCTCAAACTACCTGACGTCGCTTGCTAGAAAACTGTAATCGATGTGCGAACCTGTGAACTGTCCTTCCGAACCTGAGCAACTCCAGTGTTTAGACAGCTCTTCAAGAAACGAAGCTCTCGAGGCCACTGACTTGCCGCCACTGTCGCAAGACAGCGTGGAGCAGCATACAACAAGAAAGGAAGCTTGTAAATTGTCCTTGAAAACAGCTCTATCGCGCGAATTTCATGCCCACATTGACAATGCTGACAAATAATGGTCAGCTCGATACATCTGATGGGCAACGTCTGCTATCAACATCACTTGAGAAATTAGCAAAAAGTAATTTAAGCGATCTAAAAGACTGTGACTGTAGAAAGGACTGAGAAATACGAATTTTGTTCGGTAAAACAAAACACAGTTGAAGAGTTTGAGTTCGAGTGCAGTCGATGTGGACAGAAATTCAGCTTGAAGAGTGATACCTCTGTCGTGAAAAGCCACAACTCGTCCAAGGTCTGCAATACGTAACGTAATCGTGCTCTTTCATTCCTTGTGAGTATTTCAAAGATTATCATAAAATTCTCTGGACTCTAAGTCTGGACCAAGTCAATTCGACTCGGTGGATCCACATTGTTGAATGGCTTGCGCCGTTCGTAAAACAGATCGCCGACTGGAGCGTGAAAGAAGCGAGAACTGAAGCAATCCAACGGAAAAACCAATCATCATTACACATCCAGTTCGACGGCAGTAGTTATAGAGTTGGCGGTTCTAGACCACTTTCTTTGAAAGTGTTCTAAAACCAAGCCAACTCTGTAACTACTTTTCCATTTGATGAAATCTATATGTTTTTTTTTATCACATGACTCCATCACGGCAATAGACCCCCCGGCATGCTAAGTATTTGGATGGCTTGCGAAGCAAGACGTTCAAAGACGACGCACGGGGATGGGGGGGTCGTTATTGCTAAAGACGCTCGGCGGGAAGAGCTTGAAGAGCTCGAAGAGCTTGAAGAGCGATGGCGTCTTTATTTTGTGATGACATTATGTGATGGAGTCATTTTATGGATAACTATATACAAGATCCATTTTTTAAGCATTGGGGAACAAAAGCGGAGCTTTTGTGAGGCAGTGAATTGATCGCAAAGCGATCAAGAGGGGAAGTTTCTTTTTGCGATGCTGGTTCCATTTTATGGATAACTATATACAAGATCCATTTTTTAAGCATTGGGGAACAAAAGCGGAGCTTTTGTGAGGCAGTGAATTGATCGCAAAGCGATCAAGAGGGGAAGTTTCTTTTTGCGATGCTGGTTCCATTTTATGGATAACTATATACAAGATCCATTTTTTAAGCATTGGGGAACAAAAGCGGAGCTTTTGTGAGGCAGTGAATTGATCGCAAAGCGATCAAGAGGGGAAGTTTCTTTTTGCGATGCTGGTTCCATTTTATGGGAAACTATATGTATTTTATTACATAGGCTCAATTGATTGGATTTGGATACTATATGTTGTATCTCATGATGCATCCAACGCATTATTCAATCACGTGATTCCACACCACAGGAAGTCTTTCTCAGAAACAAGTCTGGACATGTCTGATGAAAACAGGAAATGACTCAGCCATTTTACAAGGTCATGATATCACATGATCTCTATTGACCAATTAAAAACGTACCCATAAATTACTTTTTCGTGTAAAAATATCAGAAAATGTTCCAGTTTGATAAAAAGAGCAGAAGTATCTTCCGGTTGACAAAAAAATGAACTCATTTGATTTTATAGTGACCATATGCTAAACTTTGTTTTCCCCCTTTTAATATATATCTTTTATCATCAAAGCAGCTGAGTGACACTTTATTGAGCTCATAGCTTCCGAGTTGATGTTTGCTGCTTCTAATAGTTTTCATAGTATGTTTAATTTGCTTGTTTTTAAATAAAACATTTTTGTAGTCAGTATGTTTGATGTTGTTCTTTATTATATTTTTCTTGATTCCTTTGGCTGTTTTTTCGCATTTCCGGTTGTCTTTTATGTAGCTATACATTTTTGATCGCAAACCGACGAATTCTTTTATTGGAATACTGCAAGCTTCATCTTTGAATTTACCGATTACCTTCTTGTTTGTTGTATCGAAATACGGCGAGCTTTCTGGGTAGTCGCTGTTGTCAAATCGATCTTTGTCATTCCAAAAGTCTTGGTAAACATCTTCTGCTTCAATTTCATATGTTAATGAGTCTGTGTCTGTGAATAATAATTTGGCTTTATTTCCATACTTTTTTTTGATGTAATTATAATGGAAATTATACATTAATGTTTTGCTCAGATCAAGGATACACATTCCAATATATGCCGGCCTGTTTAAAGTGAGCGTTTCCTTTATTTTATACACTGCAACTAGATTTTCGTTGAAGATCTTACTGCTTACATAAGTTGGTTTACTCACCATCTTCAATAATTTCTTTTCATCTGTGATAAGTCGGACATCAACACGCTTTCTTATGTTTTCCATTGTTTTACCAAATACTGAGTTATTCATAAGTTTGAAAAAGTCTTTTTCGAATGAATTTTTCGCTTGAGCACGTTTTATTGTATTGAAGTTAATGTATTCTTTGAGCCAAGGTGACTGATTGAATTCTAACACTCGATGGACTTTGTTTATTTTCAATCCAAGATCAAGATATAGTTGCAGGTTTCTGTAATGCAGAACATATTTTTCTTTATTGCTTAATGTAGGAATTAATTTATGTACTAGTCCTGTCGATATATTATATTTTGCAGCTATTCTTTTACAATACTTAGACAGCATGTTATTGTTTACACAAACTCTCTCAGCAGCTAATGGGTAGTCATTATGAAGATCGTGCAACTCTTTCGGGTATTCTAAATCGACTTCTATTAACAATCCTTTATTACTGTCTTCATTATACTGAGCTAAATTGATTTTATTAATCTGCTTTTCCGTCAACCATTTGAAACCGCCAGTAGGGAGATATTGGCTCATTGCCCAACCGTATAAATTATTAGCATCAAGATACATAATGTATTTTGACGGCTTATTCTCATCGTATTCTTTCATGTACTTATTGTTTGCTTTTCCATATCGATTTGCTATATAAGATATACCACCTCTCATGCCTTTTTCAATGAATTGAAACATATCTATGTCTGTCATTAGTTCTAATTGAATATTAGTCATCTTCAACATGGCATCCCACGACAACCCAGGGCTACTGAAATAGTTAGCCGGATCAAGTTTATAATACTGAATACAAGTCTTTCGGAAGTTTTCAAACACGTCGGCTAATAAAAGGATATCAGACTTAAGATATAAATTATGGTATTCACCCATTGTTTGTAATTGAAATGTATTCCACACTTTCTTAGCATGACAATAATCTTCATCTGAAATATGCTCATTATTTAATATGCTGTAAAATTCTTCTTTAGTCGGTAATTCTGTTTTATTGAATTTCTCAAAACTGTCCATGTAATCATACGGATAAATACCTTTTCGTGTCATGAGATTTAATTTTTCTTTTTGGAATCTTTTGCTTGTATACTTTAAAGCTTCTGCTGGTAAGTTGCTAACTAATTTATCCAAACTTGAACTCATAAACTGGAAACTGTCGATAAATGTTAGATGATTGCCAAGCATAAAAGCCATATACTTCTCCATGTTATGTGGAATAGCATTGATATTCATTTTAATTTCTTTTCCGTTTTTGGCGTATGTATTATTCTTAACAATAGCTCCAATTTCTTGCATAATGAAATGACTGTCATAACCTCTCAAATTATGGAATATAACAGGAATTTTAATTTCTTCTGGATTTATTCTGAGTTTCAGATTGCATTCTTGATGCGCAGAGCCCCTGTATTTGCCAGTAATATGACAATGATCTCTGACGCGTATGTCTTTTTCAGTATATTTTTTATCACAGGTGTGACATGTTGTTGCTTTTTCAAATTCCTGTTCATTCTCTTCAGTCATTCTCAATGGTTTGTTGAAATGTTTTTTCATTACTTTTTTGCAGTATTTTACTTCTTCTAAAATATTTTCCATGAATTTGTATACAGCCTTTTCACCTCTATATAGTTGTATTGGTTTGGTATATTTGTCATCATAACAGCAGACAACCTTGTATCCATATCCACAGTCGGTATGCCTTTGGTAAGCTTCTGTGTATGATTTATTACCTTTTTGTTGGCATCCATGAATCTTCTCTGTTATAGCCTCGAAATCGGCATAAATTACAAATGGTACAGGTTGCTGTTTATGAAAGTTGTTGAATTTCAGTATGTTATTGTCTTTGTTGGGCATTTTAATTGCTTGAGTGCCGTTCACTTGTATGCAAATATCTTTGTGGTTGCTTAATACCCTGTCTGAACTAAAACATTGCAGACAGTGCATACAAAAGTGTTTCCTGTGTTCATGTTTTGTTTGGTTATACATGAATCTGTTAAAATCCTTTATAAGAACATAATGCTTGTTTTCTTTTTCAGTTACCAGAAGTAGTTCCATATGATCTTCATACTTTTCTTTTGAAACATAGATGGGGTACGGTTGTTTGTTTTCATATCCGAATACATTTATATTGATGCTGTTATGCTTTTCAATTTTGTTATAATGTTTAACACCGACTGGAAATTCAACACCTGAGTAATCTAACTTTTCAACGTATTGTTTGTCAATCTTTTTTATTCTTTGAGGATACTTGTCTTGTGGATTTATATGTCTAATGTGACACCATCGAAAGCATTCATTATCCTCATTTTTCATGTTTATTAAGCCCTTCTTTGAATTTCTCAGTTCAGAAGGCAGTTGGATATATGAGGATCCTTTCATAGGTTCGTATTTGGCAATGTTCAGGTAATGGTTATCAACTGATTGTACCGTCCATCCTGATCCTTCTGAAATCCATTGAGCTATCTTGTTTAAGATATTTTGTTTAGACATTTGTAATGTTTCATTAATTTCCATTTGGTTGATTATTGTTTGACTTGCACTATTGAAATATGCTGACTTTTCGACTATTACATCAGCTGATATTTTTTCGAAAGTGACTTTCAATGTTTCAACGTATTTCAAGCCTTTCATTTCATTCAATAAAGTTGTTACTTGACGTTCTGCACCTTTTCGTGTATTTTGCATTTGAACAAGCGGATCTCTGTTGTTTCTTATGTTAATTTCATAAGATTTGGCAAAACCTTTTAAAGCTTTGTCGGTTTGTTTTATTATGGTTCTTGGTGTTGGAACCGGTTTTTTAACAGCATTTTTCTTAGTTCTTGGTGCTGGGACTGGTTTGTAATTATCCCGGAACTCTGCTGGTGGTTGAATAATATTATCTTCATACTGCTTGACCATTTCTTTAACACTCTTACGAGGTGTTGGTATTGGTCTTCTTTTTTGTTGAACTGGCTTCTTATTTTCCTGCTTCAGAAGCAATTTGATGAGTTTTGATTTGCTGAGTTTTTTCAAACTAGCTTTATCCATATATATATAATTAGATTTTTCCATTCTATATATAACTATAGTATAATATTATTTAAATAGTTTTAATCTGCGTTTAAATATAGTCGAGAATTCAAATGATCCTGTCATGGATCCTTCGAACTGTAATTGTAACTTATAACTTATATAGGTCAACAAATCCCATAATATCAAGTTGGTAGCAGTTGAAATTGTCTATATAATCTGAACATTTATCACATATCATAGTCTCTGCATAGTTAGGAAACTTACCAGTAATTAGTCGATGTGTTGCTGGTAAATAACAGTATCTACGAAATTTACAAATAATTAGGTTATATCTCTTATCTATTTCATCACTAATTCGTGATATTTTTTGTTCTAATCTATTGATTTTCAACATTGTCTCATTTAATTCCATTCTATATATTACTATACTATAATATTATTTAAATATTTTTAATCCGCGTTTAAATATAGTTGAGAATTCAAATCATCCGCGATTGGATCCTTTGAACTGTAATTATGAAACATTATTATGCATTATGTCAATTATTTTTCTCCATGATATTGATGCAATGCTATTTTTTTGGTGCTTTATCGTCTTCAAATGACAATGCTTGCCAGCCAGTGTATAGTTACGACCTGTTTTACAAATATCACAATACCATTCTTTGTCTAGCATGTACTTCGATTTTTGTCGTCTTAAAGCATCCTTCCTCTCTTCTTCAGTTGAATATTTTGGTGGTCTACCTCGACCTCTCTTAACATTCTGATTTTCCATATATATATTAATACTATATTATTATTTTAAATAAATATTTCAATCTCGTTTAAATCATTTTATATATCCTTAAAGTCCTTGAACGGTATCCAACTGTTAAATTCATCACTGTATCCCTTCCATTTGACAAGACCCTGTTTCTTCTTATAATCCCTCCGAATGACTTTATCAATTCTGAATACCTCCTGTTTTGCTCTTAATAATTCAGGTTCATAAAAACTCCCTCGAATGTCTTCACCTCTGAGATCCTTTAGTTTGTAATTTATTGGATTTGTATATTGGATTTTATCAACTGTAAAAACTTCCTCAGACCAATTTGGTGTATAGCCCTTATCAAACACATTCCGTTTATACTTACTTATTCTAACCTTATCACCTATTTTGAATTTTGGTTTAGATGATACTTGCTCCAAATTACCATACAAATTAAAGTAAACAGTGCCTTCATTTTTCTTTTTACTGGCTTCTATGGGTGTCGTTTTGATAGAACTATGTTTAGTGTTGTTATACTGTTTCACTAATTTGGGTAGCATTTCTAAATACTGTGTATTACCTTGAACAGTAAACTGCTTCCACATCTTGGTTTTGATTGTACGGTTCCATCTTTCACAAACTGACGACTTTTCCTCATTCTCAGTTGAGTACAAGGTTATTTTATTCTTATCAAGTAGTTCCTTAACATGTTTGTTGTAATACTCCTTGCCTTTGTCTGTCCAAAGATATTGTGGTTTACGCCCCTCTTTGAATATTGTTTTAAAAGCATTCATAACGGTTTCACCCTTTTTATCTTTTAATGGGACGATCCAACCGTATTTAGAGAATACATCTAGAACCATTAGAAGATATCTGTAGCCAGCGTTCCATCGACTGAATTTTTGCATCTCAACGATATCTGAACACCATGTCTCGTCAATATGGTTTACAATTACCCGCCGCCGGGTGAAGTTACGCTTTATCGGTTTATGTAATTCATCAGCTAATTCTTTTTGCCAGTTTTCTTCACTCGACGGCCTTTCCCGTTTTTTGTCTTCCTTTGTTTTACACCAAGACCTAGTTTTTGTTTTGTGTTGATTATAAATCGTGCTGTTTGTCCCCATTTTGGCATCTGTCCATAAGGTATTCCATCCAATGACTTGACCATTTTTCTGTCACATTCACCTTTGTTTTTCCCCATATCATAACAAATATCATGATGAGCTGATATTCTATCAACTTCATTGTAAGGTTGTACGTGCCACTTGGTGACCTCTCCAGTGTTTTTATCATACTCTAACTGTTTATCGAGAGGGTTATATGCCCCCATGTATTTATACTTTCCAGGAGTCCATCCAGCTTTTGGTTTCGGTAATTTCCCAATTAGTTTATGTATATCAACACCAGCGCCATCCAAATCCTTTCTGTCGGTTTTATACTTTCTATTTGGTCTGATTTTGGTTGATAATTGATCAAGAGCTTGACTTCCGACATTTTGAATCATTGGATTCAACTTATCCAGAGCATAATCGATAGCCTTTTTCTGCAGTTTTGGGTTTCTCAAGGCTTCTGATCCATAATATCTTCCCATTTCAACTGCCTTTTTTCCAAGCCAAGGAATACCGTGGTGAATCAATAAATCAGCACCAGTCGATGCTACTGTATCTAGTACGCCCGCCCCTGTCGACGGGCTGACCCGTTTCCCTGGTTTTGTTTCACAAATTGAGTTTTAGTTGAATGACAGCTGATGCATGTCGATTTCATCATTAATCTGTTATTCTTGGTTCTAACGTAATGTTCAGAACCTGGTACTGAATTTGTCAGCTTCCTTTCTCGTACACAATAACTTTTAACCATTATATATAATATGATTACATATTTTTGAAATACCGTTCTAGAAACCTCTCATTCTTCATTGTATCATATATATCAAATACCTGAAGCAGATCAAAATATGATTTACCCTTATTCATCTCATTCAAAAAGTACAAACAGAAGTAACCGCATGTTGTCGTCAGTAAATTTTGTATTTGATTGTTCTGATGAAGTAATGTTAAATTCTTTTTTCTCGCGTGATTGACCATTTCTTGGAAGGGGGGCAAACCAAAACTATCAAAGTAATTGATGACGTTATCTTTGACATATGTTGACACCCAATGACTCCCTGACATATAACTCGGTTCAAGATTGTAAATGAATAGAGCCTGTTGATGATCATGTGGGACAGTTTCATCTCGAGACAGAACATCTTTGATTGGGATATTCAGATATTTACACCATTTTATTAAATCATAATTGCTTAATGGGGCATTCTTATGGAATTTTGGTTTTACAATAGAATGTTTAGAAGAGGGACGTTTTTGAAGGGTGAGTTCTTGCCCAATAGTAGACCTTCGCCCTTTTTTTTTGGAGCTTTTTTTTTTGTCCCCATACCGATTGTACCGTTCGGCCAATTTCCAAAAAATGGTGGAGTTCTATACATTGGGACTAACAAACCACCATCTTGATTATCATTGGTTAGTTGTGATATAGATCTGGGTGGTCTTTGTTTCGGTTGACCCATCTGAGGGGCACCTTTACCAGTCATCTTCTTTATTGCCTCAATAGCTAAAGGGACTCCAATTGATGCAAGAAGAGTGCCCAAGAAACCACCTGTTTGTACTTTAGTCGGTTTTATATGAACACCAGAGCCTGTTTGTAGAGCATTTAATATATCCTTCTTTTGTTTGGTTGTCAAAAGATGTTTATATGCTATCAACTGATCGATTTTATTTTGTGGTATGAGAAACCCACCAGTTTGAACACCTTTTCCAGATATCTTCTTAACAATCTGAGATGCTCCTTCACTAGCTGCTCCAGCTAAAGCCGACAATCCAAGAGTCTTAGCAATCGTTGGAACAAAAGTTCTTCCAAGCGCCAGAACTGTAGACAGAAGAGATCCACCTAATTGCTTTCGAATGTTTGTTTTAGAAAGTTTAATGTCCATTCCCTTTTTCAATTTTCTATTTTTTTCCAATCGTTTAACTATATTCTGAGGCACGTATAGAGTGTCATTCCCAGATAGAGAGTCCTTCGTGAGCCTTAGAACTATTGTTTCTCTTTTATGATACGCGTTACTAAGATTCTTTTTCTGGTTTGGTGATAAACTAACTTTAATTTCGTATAGTTGTGTCATATAATATACGTTAGATAAATTCTCTTTTAAAAAACATATTCATTTAAATTTTCATCGATGTAAAACTTATTTATTTAAACTATCATCAATTCGTTTCCAACTGTCTTTACTACAACCTCACTCTCGTAAAATACGATGCTATGAGCTCGGACGTTTGCTGCTGGGGCTACATTGAGACGATAATGGAGAATCAACTGTTTAGGATCTGTCGTCACTACCTCTTTCTGATATGACAAATCGAAATACAATAATCCATACAAACTAGTGAAATTGGATACATTAAGCTGTGTTCCTGAATTGTAATCGTTCTTACGAAATGCATATGACATGAGATCATTAAATATCCGTATTTTAGAGTCACTATCATATTCCAACTCTGGGTAAAATGTATTGTTTCCGTATTCTAAACGGCAGCTTGAGAGAGAGCTATTAGCGTCAGCGGCATTCAACTTGAAAGTGTCAAACAAATACGGACTCCTCTCTGCTTCATCAGCATTTGGTGCGTCTGTCCTCTGGAGATATATAAAAACATGTTTAACGTCATCGATAGCCGGGCTGATTTGAAACATATTCTGAATAGCTCTGGTATTTGCTGACTGATTGTAGAGATCTCGCATATATGTCCAGGTTGTTCGCTTAAGAAACTCTGAAACGAAATTACTATACATACTGTCTTTTGGGATTAATCTTGGGAGCCAAAGATACAATCTCTTTACTACAACACGACCAACGTCTGTGCCATTTGCCATGTGAATCAGTTCACTGTCTTCGTTAAATGTAAGTTCAATTGTGAGCTGCATCGGAGGCAACATTTTTCTTTCTAATTCTTGAAAAAAGCTGTATCTGTTTAAGGGAATCATCTCGTTAATACTTTTAGCTCCTCCGCCGCCGTTATTCTGATTAGCCTGGGTTAAAATACGACGGGCTTCAAAACCTGTGTTTGTATTTGCAGTAGTTCCATCAGTATCAAGATACCAGAACGAATTCTTCCCAACAGATCTACTAAAATCATCACTGTATTCAAGGAGATTTTTGACATTCGTTATTCGATGCAAATTATCACTCTCGTATACTATTTTACCAGACGATTTAATAACCATATGTCTGATTAGACTGTGAGATCCGTTTATCATTGTGATGCGATCCGCTGCAGCATATCCAGTACCATCTGCCCTTTTTTGAAGCTCTTTGGTTACTTCTATATACCCATTGAAAAAATCGAACATTGTCGACCTATCGTTGATTGTGAATCTGTAACCTGTCTTTTTCTGGCTTTGATTGTTAGCAGGTTGCTCAATGACATTATCCAAATGGAAACGAACGTATTCATATCGTTGTAGATTTTCATTTGTTCTGAAACTCATTTATATGAGTAGTTTAGATAAAATTCACTTTTTAATAACCAGTACCAGATATAAGTCTATTCAGAATTGTGTTGTAATCTTCTTGTTTTGGTTTAGTAGGTTTGGTAGGTTTCATTGGTTGTTTAGTTGAACCATGTAATTTTCTCATAATAAGCTCTCCGCTTTTTTCAGCTGCTTTTTTTCCCAGTTTGTCTCCAGCATGTGAAATACCAGATTCAAGCGCTTTTTTGGCAAAAGGTTTTAAAACCATTTCTGGAACTTTACTTAACACCCTTCCAACCGGTTTGAAAATGTTATCAACAATGATCCCGGATCCTTTATGCTTATACACAAAACGACCTAGTTTCGGGTGATAAATTCGCTTGTATTCATACGACGACATATATAACTATTAGTTAGATTAATCTCTCTTCTCTCTTAAAATCAAACTGAATGAAGTGTCACTATGATTAAGATCGATGATTCTCCTCTTACCATCTGTGATATAAATTCTTATTTTATTGATCGTATTTTTATTACACGGGTTGTACTGTACTCGTCGAGGCTCTTGTGTGAAACTATAACTCGGGGTGAGAGTTGAGGTACTGAAACTATATATAATATCTGACTCTTCACCATCGACAAGACTGTCACTTATCAAATCACAATGAACATTCCATATTTCTCTGTCTTGTGAGAGATTAGGAATGTAATCTCCAACATTTACACTACTTGTTAGAATCTTTTTATTGAAACCAATAAGATCATTAAAATTACTTTGAGTAAGATCTAATCTGTAATTTGAGGCTAGTGTTATTATTGTCCTGAATACAGTATCGTTAAACTCCAGAGTGATTGGATATTGAGGGTTTGATGAGGTTCCTGTTTTTGTTTTTTCTTTGATTAAATTGTCAAAATCAATGTAATTCCATACTCCAGGATTGAATATAATTTCCGTCCAATTAGCACCACTATCTGCCGAATATCTTATTTTCTGATTATTGAGTTCGTTTGTCACATTAAACCAAGTGAATGACATCGAAATGATTCGGTCTAGGCCGATTTCATATTGTCTGTTTGAATCTAGTATTACCGGATTACTGTATTTGATTGTGAAATCCGATGGTTTATTACCATTTTGGTTTTTTACTGTATGACTGGATAATACAAGTTGTCTATTCATTTATATGATTAGTTTAGACTAAAATAGTTTTTGTATATTTTGTTGTATTGCGGCCTGTTCAAAATAGAGTTTCTCAACAAGATGTCAAGAAGAGCGACACCTGTGTTTCTTAGCTCTATGCTATTATTACCAGCAACCTTTGATCCGATAATCAGTTCAAGTTTTTTCATCATTTCTGTTGGATTATTGAAAAACATTACCTGCCCACCTTTTTTTGTTTTTTTCTTCAAACCAGACCCTTTAATATTTTTTAATCTTTGATTGTTGTAATTGATATAATCAGTAAGAACCTTTCTTGTATCTTGAATAATTTTTCTTCGATATTGAGCCTCAGCTTCAGTAATTAAACCACTATTTAATTTTTTAGTGATATCACTCCAATAACCATTTAGTTGTTGCCGTTTCTCTTTAGCTATCTTCAGGGTCTTGGTAAGATAAGATTTCCTCTTTTTGTCATTCATATCTTCTTGCTGAAGTCGTAATTCGATATCATCATAGTTAGGAATTTGAAGTTCATCCAAAACTTGATTAATTCTATCCTCTTCAAGAATTTCGTAATCAGGTACTTCTTCTTCTTCGTATTCAGGTGGAAGATCTTCAGGTTTATACATGTATTCTGGATCTACATACATTTGTTTTTTACCTGATGCTAAATCCTCAAGGACATCTTCATAAGATGGAGGTTTTGGAACCAATTGTTTCTCGTTTTCAGGTAAAACAGGTTGATCAAATAGATCTTCCAATCCATAATCAGGCACTTCATCATCAATAGCTATTCCATAATCTGGAACAGGTCGCTTTTTCTTTGGTAATCTTCTCAATGGCATTTTTGGAGCTGTGAGTTCCTTTAATCCTGATGTTATAGGTTTGAAAAGTTTCTCTGCCTCAACTTCACCCATTTGATCAGATATCGTTTTTTGTTTTATTGTCTCTCTCACTGTGTTAATCTTTTTACCAAGCTCGGATCGTTTCTCAGCCATTTCTTTCCATTTGAGTAAACTCATTATATCATTTGTTTACATAAAATTTCGTATTTTGTTCGGAAAAATTAGGGTTATCATATATAAAAACGCTCGCATAGCGTGTCGCATAGCGTGTCGCCATGCGATAAAATTGTATAACATATTATCATATGAAGATTCAAAATTACGACATTCAAGATGATGAAAACAACGATTTTGTTCAATTAAAGAGTTTCATGCCAAACCGATGTTTCAGGATGCTTATTTGTGCTCCCTCTGGTGGTGGCAAGACTAACCTTTTGCTTGATATGATATATAGGCTTCTCTATTTTGATAAGATATACCTTTATGCTCGAAATCTCCAACAAAGCAAATATAAGCATCTGTTGAAATCACTCGAACCAATATCAAAATCAAAAGAGGTTGGTTATGACGTGATAGAAGCAAGTAACGATGAAATCATCCCTCTAACAGATTTGTCTGATGAAAACCAAAAATTAATCATATTTGATGACTATTTGAATACAGGTAAGAAAAATGACGAACGGATACGAGACTACTTCACCAATTCAAGAAATAAAAATTGTTGTTGTATATATTTGAGTCAAAGCTATTACGGAACCGATAAAACAATAAGACTGAATAGTTCACATTTTTGTGTTTTTGATTTTCCTTCTATAAACGAGCAATCGATGATTTGCCGAGAACTGAACATAAATAAATCAGATTATCAGAAAGCTACTAAGGATCCATATAGTTTTTTGTATGTTGATAAGGTAAAAAAAAAGGTAGCCCGAAATTTCGACGAAAAAATCTAAACTAATATTATATGAGTTATACAAACGGTATTCTCAATCATGTTGATTCTCAAGGACAAGGTCAGATAGGTTTAAGAGGTTTACCTGGTATTGGATTTAAATTAGATGCTAATAATGATTATGATATGCAGAATAAAAAATTAGTGAATGTAAAACAAGGAACTAATAATGATGATGTGGTTACTAAACAATATATTGATTCTGAAATAGCTAAGATTCCAAGTGTTGATACACCTAAATTTGTTGCAATATCTGGTGATACGATGACAGGGTCACTCATTGTCCCAAAAGACAATTACCCAGTTCAAGGTAATCTCAACAAGGTTATTAGTTATGAAACGCAAAGGGAGATATTCTTGTCAAAGGAGGAAGGAGGCTTGATGAAGCAATCTATTAACATGAACAATAATTTCATCACAAATGTGAAAGATCCAGTTAATTCAGACCATTGTGTTAATAAAAAGTATGTCGAAAATCAGCTTGAAAAAAAACTGGATAAAGGATCTGATATTGATATGAAAAATAATTCAATTATCAATCTTGATCTTCCATCAAACCAAAGAGACGCCGCATGTGTCGAGTTTGTTAACAACAGAATTGATGACATGACACAAAAAAAGTTTCTCAAAGTTGATGGCACTAACAATATGACTGGAAACTTGAATTTAAATAACAATAAAATTATTAACTTACAAACCGACTACGGAGATTCAAAATCCGCAGTTAATGTTGATTTTGTGCAAGAGGAAATAAAAGATTTGAGAAATCTTGTCACTCAAAAAATTCGTGAATCTCAGATCAATAACTCAGGACAAAAACGAGACGCCTTCAGATACTTGATGGAAGACACTGATGAATCTTCGAGTGAAAACAATATCGAGGTTTTGGGTATTGTCGATTTTCCCAATTCTCCACATCAAATTAATAAAAAAGCTTACCAACTTAAACTCTTGTTTGAAAAAAGCTCACCCTTCCAGTACCGCTCACGTCTTGGTTTTAACTTATATAAACTTCCAGTCGGGTATTACACAATGGTCGTTGAATGGTTTCCGCCGGAAATGAATGAGATAAGTGTAACAGCTCAAGGAACAACGATTTCAATTTCTGATGAAACAACCAAAACATTCGAGAAGTACACCAAAACAGTTATCCATTTTCACAGATGGGGTAGCTCACCCCCACAATTTATATATCTCGATCTGCACGGTACAGTCAGTAAGCAATCGTTATTAACAATTGGGCATTTAATTGTCTATGGTGTTAAAGAAACAATTTCAAATGTTGACCCAAGTGTCTATGACACCGCTTTTGTTATTGAAAATGGCAAGATGGTAATGGAAACGGATTTGTCTTTAAACGGGCACCAACTACGCTCTTCCATTCACCACATAAACGGTTTTTTAAATTCGACAAAAGGGAACAAAAATTTTGTTTTAAATGGCGCCGAAATAATGTCATTGCCGGGTGAAGCGATTTTGAAAAATATTGATATATATTGTACGCGTCCAATCACTTCTTCGGATTCTCATGTCACTGTACATAGACACAAAAAAATATCTTTGAAACTCAAAACATCTTTACGGAATTTTTTTACTGGAACTCTAAGCTCTTCAAGAAATTTTACCTCAAAAAAAAGTGGGTGGTATCAGACAATAAACCTAAATTCTTTCCAAATGTCTTCGTCCGGGATTTTGGCTTTTGAACTAAATATGAATGATGATATTTGGAAAAGTTACAACTCAATTATACTTCGTATCGAGTATCAAACAAGTGCGTGATAACTTTCCACAAAAATTTTCATTTATAATATAGCACAATGCGGAACATTTTCGAATTCAACCAATCTCAGTTGATAGTGAAATTCCCTCAAAGCCTGAGAGTAATGAATAATCTAAACAATATAATATGAAAACATCAACTTTAATCAGCGAAATTATTGAGAATATAGAAAAAATAGTTCGAAACATTAGAAAATTATACATCAGTATTACGAAATCGTTCAAAAAAGAAAAAATGTAACCATATAATATATATGGTTAGACGTGAAAGAATATTCAATTGGAACCATGTTTCAGAAAATTTAACAGAAGATCAAATATCTGAGTTGAAAGCATTGTACAAATTCTACCATAAGCAATACTGGCTCCACAAAGAGTCATTTAAAAGCTTCAAGAAAAAGAATATAGCATGTAACATTGGATCTGTTGTATTGATAGTAACTGGGACTGTGGCTGGTGGTGTGACGTTAAACCCCGCTGTACTTGGATCAATATCAGGCGCAGGGCTTATACTAAAAACATATTCAGAGGTCAAAAATTACAAAAGAAAGATCGAGATGTGTAAATTCGCGTACACTACGTATGAAAAGGTTTTAACTCATTTACGATCCTTTATGAGAGGACTGGAGTATAATGAAAAAGAATTTCTTGATCATGTCAAAGTTCTTGATGAAATAATCATTGAAATGTGTCCTTTAACTGACAAATTTGAAAAGAAATATAATAAGGTATTCATCTAATAATAGATTTTATTTTACAACCAATAAGAGACATAATACTTACCCAATACCGATCGTAAAAGGCCAATGTTTTTTTAGATTTGCTAATTGGAATATTTTTGTAAGGTATTCCCATCATCTTGAATATCTTTCTCATAATAAAATTAACGCTAATCATTCTTTTCCTAGTTCCATTAACTTCATTAAGAACCTTACCGATCTCTGTAAACACTCTATCGATCTTATATTTCTGACAGTTTGATATTTTAATGTTATATTTTTCTTCAATATCGAGTAATATGTTGCTGATGTGGTACTCTCGATGGTAAACAGATTTTCTAATAAATTTATGTCTATTTTCATAAAAATTAACATATTCTTTCACATAATTATATCCTTGAACAATACCACAACTTAGACATGCTAACATCCCATCGTCGTTAATAATATACTGATTATCACAGCATGAATAATATTTCACTAAACGATCTTGTGGTTTTTCATTAGAATCTTCCAATTTTTGGTCACAAAAAGGACAAACAATATCTCCTGATTCTTTCAGTTCATCATGTAATTCCTTGTTACAATTCATTCTATACTATTATATGAGATATTTTTTTATGTAAATACAAGTTCCGCAAACACAGTCTGCTTTTCTGTTCACTACAAACTTTACTGACAAACTTTACTGACAAACTTTACTGACAAACTTTACTGACAAACTTTACTGACAAACTTTACTTCAAATACAAGTTCATCTGATATTACATGACAATCTGATGACTCATCGGGAAAGTCCCATTTCATCATAAACTTCCTGTTTTCATCAGACATGTCCAGACTTGTTTCTGAGAAAGACTTCCTGTGGTGTGGAATCACGTGATTGAATAATGCGTTGGATGCATCATGAGATACAACATATAGTATCCAAATCCAATCAATTGAGCCTATGTAATAAAATACATATAGTTTCCCATAAAATGGAACCAGCATCGCAAAAAGAAACTTCCCCTCTTGATCGCTTTGCGATCAATTCACTGCCTCACAAAAGCTCCGCTTTTGTTCCCCAATGCTTAAAAAATGGATCTTGTATATAGTTATCCATAAAATGGAACCAGCATCGCAAAAAGAAACTTCCCCTCTTGATCGCTTTGCGATCAATTCACTGCCTCACAAAAGCTCCGCTTTTGTTCCCCAATGCTTAAAAAATGGATCTTGTATATAGTTATCCATAAAATGACTCCATCACATAATGTCATCACAAAATAAAGACGCCATCGCTCTTCAAGCTCTTCGAGCTCTTCAAGCTCTTCCCGCCGAGCGTCTTTAGCAATAACGACCCCCCCATCCCCGTGCGTCGTCTTTGAACGTCTTGCTTCGCAAGCCATCCAAATACTTAGCATGCCGGGGGGTCTATTGCCGTGATGGAGTCATGTGATAAAAAAAAACATATAGATTTCATCAAATGGAAAAGTAGTTACAGAGTTGGCTTGGTTTTAGAACACTTTCAAAGAAAGTGGTCTAGAACCGCCAACTCTATAACTACTGACGGCTTTTATCTGACTCGCGGCCATTATTCCAACAACAGCTCAGCTCAGCTAAGCTACCGTCCACGATGCTAAGAATGGGAAAATTATCGCCTTAGCGGCCTAGCCATTTAACGCTTAGGCACCTGGCCATTGAAAAAAGTAGCGTCACTTCCGGTGCCGCGAAAAATGTACTTTTCTCGTCGAGAAGTAAACGTAGCTGCTACATTTTAAAAGAAATCGAAAAGACATCTTTTTTCCTCGAAATTTAAGCATCCTTTTTGCGAAAAAACAGAAAACAAAAAAATTATACCCAAAAGAGTGGTCAAAGAAGCACATTTTTCATTCTTATTTGTTTATTTTTCTTCGTAAACCAAAACGCATGCTTAAATTTCCTCAAGACGGCTTATGAAATGGTACGGTACAAGAAATTATGGACAAAAAGGTAAGTCTTGAAGTAAAAACGCATTTTTCTGTTTCTGATCACGTGACATGGGGCGTGGTCCGATGACGTCATAAACTGAACCATACTTGCCCTCAATGAATGTTGTCCAAATTTGGTCCAATGAAAGCATACATGTGTTCAGTTACAGCAAACTCATTTTTCCCTAGCAACGGCCTAAAAAGATACTGTAATGGGCCCTTAAGCTTCTTTAGCATTTAACGATTGCTCGAGAGTACTGAAGTTTTATACTTGACAAAAAAACATCTAATATATATAAATGGAAAGAAAAAGTTCAAAAGAATACTGGTAAAAGGCGAAAAGTTCAAGTTACGAAAGCTGCATTCAAAGGACTTCATCGCTTTGTTTTCTTCACGGCGGAGAGTTTGCCCTGTTCTGAAACACAACCGAGTAAATGAAGTTTTTAAAAGGTCTAAGGTACATGATTTCGAGTATTACGATGAAAGAAATTACGTTTTGAAATGTAAATTTGATTTATGCCATTAGAAATGTGTTATTTACTTTTGACTTTAAAAAATTATTAGAAAACGCGCTCAGATTTGTGACAGATTCTTGAATATTTTGCCATGCTGAGCCGATTTCACTCGCGTGGACCGACCTACGATTTTGGAAGTGGAACGCGAATTGCATTTAAGTATAAACTTAGGGGTTTTCGAATAAATGTTTTTCAAAAATGATTTCTCTGTCCATTATTTTGTGTTTGTTTATTCATAACAGTAGGTCTAAGCACAGCCGCAAGACAACTGCACAAGCTTTGCTTTCAATTTTCACCGTCCGGTCCATCTCTTTGTGCAACTGTCGATTTTCTTGTCCTAGAAGTTTTCAATAGTAATAATCTTTTAAGCGAAGCAGTTGTCGGTTTAAGGCTATTTTATCCGAAAAGCTTCCGAAAACAGTTTTGTGCGTTCCTCAAAGCGCCTAACTTTATATAGGCTTACTTCGCATCCGCAAAATAATCCGGCATAATAACAATTTAATTAAAGCGTGTTTGGCGTTTCTTTGTTTTGAATCTTGATTGTCTCTAGTTAGAGAACGAAATATAACAGTTATTTGAAAAACTATAAGCGAAGCAGTTGTCGGTTTAAACCTATTATGCCCGAAAAGCTTCCAAAAACAGTTCGGTGCATTTTTTAAAGCGCTCGAATTTCAGACAATTTGCAGCCGCAAAACTTATGCAACAGAGTTAAGAATGTTTGGACGGTGTTTGTTCGTTTGTTTTCAATCTCGATGGTCTCAAGTTAGAGAACGAAATATAAGCGAAGCAGTTTTGAGTTTAAAGCTATTTTATCCCGTAAGTAATGTGTGCTCCTCAAAGTGCTTGAATTTTTTCGCGGCTGCTAAAACCTACGCGACATTTCTTCGATAAGTTTATTACAAGTGCTTCGAAGCTCCCCAGATCCTTTATTTCGGGTAATCCCAGTAAAATGCCGGTGAAATGTCAGTATAAATTTTTGACCAGACTAATATTTTTATTTAGTGGCATTTCATGTTATTTGTTAACATCCGAACGCGATGAAGATAATCCAGTCGAATAATTTTTATTTTGTTTTTGTAAATGAGCGCCGTTTCAAGTTCATTCAAGCGAACAGCCAATAAACCAAGGAGATTTGACAAGCCTTCACAGTTAGTGACAGGATATGGAAACATTGGAAACACCAAGCTAGACGGCTCGTGAGTAAAATAATCAAGCTGTGCTCAGCCTCTAGAACGACCTTTCGAGCTTGGTTTTACAGAACAGATCCCCAAAATATTGAAGGACAATTCGGAACACTTTCAGGCTTTTTGAGAAACACTTTTCGAAAGCGAACGAGCCAAAAAAAGCCCCGAAATGTATTTCAGACCGAAAAGTTTCAGGACTATTTTTGAGAAACGAACACCAGTTTATTCCTTCGCGGCTCCGCTTTTAGGCTTGGCTAAATCTATATATTATATTTATATGTTCCGATAACGTAATATTGTGATGAAATAAAATGATATTGTGGCATGCGTAATTGTTATTGTTGTGAGCCTTGTGCAAGTTTCCAAATTTTCCCTCCACCAATTAACCCTCGCTTCGCTTGTTGTCTCAGAGGTCAGATGCACATGTTTATGCGGTCGTTTCGGGTGTTTTTCAGGTCCCTCAATAATGAGCAGACGTGTAGAGGCCGGACCAGTTATTTTGCGCACTCGAAGGTATTAAATTTACAGACGTTTTGGGACTGCTGTCTCTTTTTAGCGTACTTTTCCCTATTCTGATTCGTGGTCATCTATTTCGTTCTCTATTCTTTTATTCTGGCGTCTTTCAATCAGGTTTGATATGGCGCGAGTAGCAAGTGAGAAGAGGATCATGAGAAATGTTACTCCTCCAAACACCAGGAACGTCCAGGACCCTCCAAGGCTGCCCCTGAGGAGCCCACCAATTATTGTTCCTACTCCATAGCCTATACCAAGATAATATGAAGTCACAATACCTAAAAAAAGGAAGGCGATGATATATTTTCTACTACTTTCACTTCATTAGTCCTTCTTTTCCCTATACGAGCTTACCACTCGAATTACGAAAAATTTATCTAGTTTCGAATGTTATGCTGAATCGATTTTTGTTTCACTAGCCGCATTACCAAGGATTCAAATGTTACACTGTAAGGTTTATTGCCACGTTTCATACAGTAGGTTATTCGAAAGCTGTCAATAGATTACAATTCGTTAGGGGAGTGAAGAAATATATAATAAATGAATAAAAAGTTACAGCTTACCCATTGGTGTCTGTGGAACGGATCCGCGACTAGTGAAGATGATTAAGTTCGTTCTCTCTAATTATCGTTTATTACGTCGCATAATACATATTTAAGAAAATGTCAGAAATTGCTTTCGTAGGCCGAAACACTCCCCTCTCTTCTAGAAAGTTGTGCAAGTTAAAAAGTTTAAATAGTAAAGTTACAAAATCGAGTTTAGTAAAGTTCATTTAGTCTTTCATTTCGTTTTCGTCCACTGGAACGATGACTATTATCCTCTGAACAGGACGTTCAACTGTTACATAGCCTCCTCCGCGGTATGTCTTTACATGTTCTCCTGGCTTAGTGTTCTTATAGACGATCTCCACTCTGCGTACTCTTCCATCTTTACTCGGTTTGGCTGTGATAACTTTGCCTAGTTTCCAACTTCCTCGAACAAGATTCGAGTCTTGTATCAAGACGACGTCTCCGACTTTAACATCACGGTGTGCAGTGTGCCACTTCGATTCAATAAGAAGACTAGGAAAATAATCGCGCGTCCATTTTCTCCAGAAGCTCTTCACTATATTCTGGACAAATTCAAATCTGTGACGAGGGTTTGTTGTTTCCCTAAAGGTTCTTCGCTTCACTTCATCTCTGATTTTGAAAGGTCCAAAGAGATCTATACCTGTATAGTGCCAAGGTGGGGAGGGTTTCAATCTCTCCTCTGGTAGTTTTCCCATCTTTTGTTGGCAAAGCTGTTTATCTATCTTCTTGCAGATTACGCAGTTGTATTTGATGGACCTCACCATGCGTTGGATATTTGTAATCCAAAATCGTGCTCTTATCTTGCTTACTGTAGATGATACCCCATGATGCCCTCTTTGGTGTATATATTCAGCATATAACCTTGCAAAGCGATGCTCGTATGGTAGCAAAATTAAGTCGTTCTTATTATAGCTTATCTCGAGCCACTTTTCAACTCTGCCGCCTGCAACTATTATGCCATCCTCTCGCGTCCGTGGACATAGTCTTTTGAATCTTCCCTTTTCCATGTCCGCTGTTAACAATTTTTGACATCGAAGTATCCAGAATCTTTCTGCTCTGTCTATATCTTCTGGCGTTAATGGACTAGTTACGTTCTTTAAGGAAGGTCGAGGTTTTCGTTTGTACAAGGACAATACCCTTGCAGTCACTCTGATTAGCTTAGTGTAGTTGGAATATCTGTTTATGTCAATTCTTGCTTCTAAGCTATCTTCAGATTTAGCTTCAGCTAACATAACTGTTTTTATTTGTTCTGGTAACTCTTTCTGATAATTTGGCTTGCATATCGGCCACTCATGTTCAGGAAATCTAAGGAATTCTGGACCGGTTTGCCAGATGCTATTCAATCCAATCTCTGCCGGTTTCCTTCCTCGTGTAATCCAATCCGCTATGTTATTCTTACTCTCTACCCAATACCAATCATCTTTGTTGGTTCCCTGTTGGATCTCGCCAATACGTGTGGCGGCGAAAGTATTAAAGCCATATGATTCCTTCTGAACCATTCCGTACACTATTTGTGAGTCAACGATGTGGTAGAATTTAGTAAATTTGTACCTCGATTCCTTTTCTATAAATGTCTTGAGTCTTTTATTCAGAACTGCTCCACATAATTCGACTCGGTCAATAGACATTTTCTTCACAGGGGAAAGTCGATTTTTCGATATGATCAATCTGCTCTCATAGCTGTTGTCTGTGGTGTTCCACCTGGCGTAAGCGCATGCGCCGTAAGCTACTTCTGATCCGTCACTAAATATCACTAAAATTGGATCCCCTCTTGCATTTGCGGGTTTGATACATCTCTCAAAGACTTCTTGTTCCATGTTTGGAAGATCATCAAAGAAGTTCATCCATTCTTTCTTAAGCATATCAGGAATTGGATCATCCCAGTCAGATTTGTTTTCGCTTATCCACAAACTTCTCATCAAGCCTTTAGCCCTGATTGTAAATGGAGTGGCGAGTCCCATCGGATCATAAATGCGATTGACTTGAGATAAGACAATTCTTTTTGTAAGTTTGATGTCTTGTGAGCTCGTTATATCAATTCCTTGGGGGGGAGGTCTTTTCCTTTTACTCTTCATCTGTAAATCGAATTTAACGCGAAAACACAACTGATCCGTACGCGGATTCCATACAACTCCAAGAACCTTTTCCGTGGGTTCGTTTGAATCGCCTCTCAAGGTGAGCGTCAGATTTTCTTCAGTGTCATCTTTTGACATTATCCATTCTTTTATGCGAAATCCTCCCTTGATCAAGAGTTCTTCAATAGCTTCTGTTAATTGTTTAGCTAACTTAGTGTCATCGACGCTCTCAATTATGTCATCCATGTAGGAGTTTTCCTTTATAATCTGAGCTGCTTGGGGATGAGATTCGATACCCATTTGTGCTGTTTTTCTCATAGCAACGGTTGCTATCGTTCCGGAAGGTCTGTCGCCAAAGGACACTCTTTGTATCACGTAAGTGTCAGGTTCTCTTGCCGTGTTCATGTCTCTCCATAGGAAACGATGAGTATGTTGTTCAACGACCTTAGTTTTTACAGTATGATACATCTTGCTGACATCTCCAATGAATGCAACACGATTTTCGCGAAATCTTATGAGTATTCCTAATAGGTTATTCAAGAGGTCTGGTCCCTTTGCCCAATATTCGTTTAGAATATGGCCCATATAGCTAGCACTGCTATTGAAGACGATGCGGACAGGTGTGGATTTTGAATCAGTTTTCAAGACCTCGTGATGCGAGATGTAATGCACTGGCCCGTTATACTTTGTTATTTCTTCAGTGTTTAGTTTACGAGCTACATCTCTGTCGATCATATCTTGTGTCTGTTGTTGGTACACTTTCGCGTGATCTGGATTTTTGCGCAGACGTTGTTCTGTTGACATCAATCTTCCATACGCGGCTCTTTTGTTGTCCGGGAGGTTATGCGGGTCTTTAATCCATGGGTAGGTACTTATCCATAGATTCTCTTGTGAATTATATTCAAGATTATTCTCGATAAGATTCAATTCCTTTTCTTCTTTGAGCGTATAATTCTTACTGCCTGGTGGGCATTTCCCACATTTACAGCCGCCGCAGCGCGGTGTACACTCCACGCCCAGATTTTCTATTTTGTAGAAATCGCTTAACTCGATTCCTCTTACATGATTTACATGTGCTACATTGTATTTGAAACATTCTGCATTTTCTTCAATTGCTGGGTGTGTCCCACCGATACAGAAACCAAAGCGATTCTTTAACAACAGGAGGTGTCCCGAGCGATTTTGCATTTCTGGATGCAATCCTGCATAGTCATATCCTATCAGCACGTCGATGGTTCCAGTTGGTCGTTCTATGTCCTTCTTTGGGACGTCAAAAATATGGAGTATTCCATCGATCTTGATTTTGCGGATGTTAGATGTTCTTTGGTCGATTCCATAAACTTCAATGAGGGTCTGATGTCCTTGCAAATCAATAAGTGGTAATGTGTACTTCTTCGTCGTGATATCCTTTTTCTCTGCTCCAACCTTTACAAGTGACAGCTGAACTGTTGTACCACGCAAATTTTGCGCTTTGGCTGTCTTGTTCGTAATAAAACTAAGTGAAGATGCATTATCCCACATAACATTGAGCCAATTTGCGTGCGTTTTTATGCGTTGTATCTGTAAGAGGCATGTGGTCTTACTACTGGTTCTCGAACACGTGTTTGTGGTGCCAGAGACTTCTTCTTCTTGATCATCCTCGCCGGTTGGGGTGTTCCTTTTATTCTCGTGAAGAGTTCGGTGATGTAATACCTTGCAATTATCAATTCCACATTCTTTCTTCTTTTTGCACTGAACCCAGCGATGGCCTGGTTTCAGGCACGAAAAGCATGCAAGCTTATCCTTTACAACATCCTTTCTCTGTTGAACAGGTTTAGCTAGATAATTTCTACACTCGTAAGTGGAATGCTTCGCGTTACCATGCACAAGGCAATATTTTGCCGTTGGCGATGGTCTCCCATCTGATAAATGGGTTGCGCCTCGCACTTGAGGTGTGCCTGCTGATCTTAAGTCAGATGCGTCATATTCTATGGCACGTTTTTGATCCAATAGAAAATCGAGGAGACTCGGAAATTTGTCAGTTTTGTCGACTGTACTTTTGCGTGAGCTAACAAGCCTAGCCCATTCCTTTCTGTGATCAGGAGGAAGTTTGCTTTCAATAGTGCTAACTGAGCTTGTGGTTGTAATTTCCTTTTCAATACCGAGTCTTTTCAAGTCACGATAACTATCCTCTATCATATCTACGAATTCCACAAATTTCTTGCTTTCTCCCTCTCGGATGACTTTAAATCGCTTGATATCATTAATGATCACATCCGTGACCTTTCCTGGGTCTCCGAACTTTTCATCTAAACGGGCCCACATTTCTTCGATATCATCATCAACTGATTTAACCTGTGCTAGAGCTTCTTTGTCAAGACAAGTACGTAACGTGTACGGGGCTGTGAGCTTAGTAAGACCTGGCATTACTTGCGTTTGAAAATCTCGCTTAAACTGAGGGTACTCTCTTATATCGCCTTCAAAGTGCGGTCTTTTGATCTTCTCTAAATGTACATTATTGGCGGTTCCCGGTGAATTACTGTTGCATAGGGTTGTTTCGCTGAGTTTGCTTTCTTCCTTTTCACTGATTCGGGTTTCAAATATTTCAAATATTTGACTGTACAGAACCTGGACATTTGAAATCCATAGCAGTTCTTGTTCCATCATTTCCTTGCCTATTAACTCTAGATATTGTTCATTCCTTAACTTGCATTCAATAAATGCTTCTTCGAGTTGTGCGAGTACTTTCTTCATGAGAGAAGTTGCAGCATTCTCAGTTTCTAGAATGTGCGTCGCATTGCTAAATATAGCATCAAAAAGAGTGCGCGCGCCGGCTCTCTTTATTAGAATGTTTTCTTTCAATTTTTCATTTTGCTCTCTTTGTTGATTTTCTAGTTCCTCGCGCTCACGTGTAGCGCGCGCGTTAGATTCATCAAATTGTATATTATCCATGTATTCATTTTTCAGATTTGTTGCATCTCTGTATAATGTTTGCAGCTCACTCATCCAATTTTCAGCTGCATCGAATTCTTCGTCGTTTAGAAACGATGTGAATTGCTCATGTTTACCTTCAAGGTCTTTCATAGCGTCTTCCAATTGATCATAGGCTTTCTCTATAGTTGCGATACTGTTTCTGTCTCGAACAGAGTTTAAGAAATCGCTTCTTTTTCTTGTGAATTTCCCTTTAGCTGAGCGTCTCGCTATCTTTGCTGCTTCTGCCATCTTGTTGCTGTCTTGTTGCCGTCCCCAATGTGACTCGGTTTTCAACTTGACTTTTGATTGGCTTTCGAATGTTTCACTAGCCGCATTACCAAGGATTCAAATGTTACACTGTAAGGTTTATTGCCACGTTTCATACAGTAGGTTATTCGAAAGCTGTCAATAGATTACAATTCGTTAGGGGAGTGAAGAAATATATAATAAATGAATAAAAAGTTACAGCTTACCCATTGGTGTCTGTGGAACGGATCCTCGACTAGTGAAGATGATTAAGTTCGTTCTCTCTAATTATCGTTTATTACGTCGCATAATACATATTTAAGAAAATGTCAGAAATTGCTTTCGTAGGCCGAAACAATTTTCTTCATCAAAAATGTAATTATACCCACCTTGTACCGTTGCTGAATTTTTGTCAGGTGACCTTTCTTTGAAAAACACAATGCATGCTGGCATGGAGAAACCAAACGCAAGAAACTGCATAACCTCCGGGATAATAGCTAATCACGGGTGTGATAGCAGGTCGTAGAAGGCAAAGGCTCATAAGCCTCAAGTGGATTGTATTAGAACTCCTATCTTTTGCATAATGCTTCCAGAATAACCAAGTGAAACATCAGCTGCGATACTACGGCATGTACCGGCAACGCCTATAATCCACGTGGCCTGAGATGGTGCGATATCAGTCAGGAACCAGAACATGAACGAGGAGGTATATTCAACGTCCACTAGTCCAAGGTTAATGATAACGATAAATGTGAGGCTACGAAAGGTCAGTAACGTATCTTTCAGGGATGATAAATAAGAATAATTTTGTCTCTGGAGTACTGAAAACTGCATAAAAACACAGTCAGACGTTTCGGGGATGAAGGAGTTATCCCGAAACGTCTGACTGTGTTTTTCATGCAGTCTTCGGCACTCTAGAGACACATATATTCTTATTTATCATTAATTTATTTTGAGTGCTACGCAACAAAAACTTTTATTGTGTTATTATCTTTCAGGGATGACTTGTGTATTTCGAATGCATCGTACACACGTTTACTATGAATTTCACCCTACTTGAAGTTTATCTCAAAGAAGAAAAGTTGTGGTTTATCAAAGACGGGCCCTACAAGCTGAAGTATCGCAGTTGTGGGCACCTAGACTCACGAATGTTTCCATTTGGGTATGATAAATAAATTTTAAGTGATCTGTTTTAAAACTGATTGCAAAAATACATATCGCAAAAATGAAAACCCATCGGAGAGCAAAAATTTCATACCAAACCGTAAATGCTAGAATTAAACCTTTGAGTTTGCATTACAAGTTTAGTGGGTGATACTCAATCATTATCGTCTTGTTTATCATTCTTTTGTTCATTTTCTTTTTACTTGAAGTAAAAGGTACACGTTCTTCATAAATACTTTTACTACTTAATGCACTCCTCTGCAATATTTGAAGTTGTCCCGGAGCTACGCCCTCTTTCTTGTTAACGAAACGATGGTTGTCTCGGGTACTGTATAAAACTTCATCGTTTTGTGCATTGCTTTGGAAATGCTTCTAAGCAACAGAATAGCTCACAGGCAGTCAGTTGTATATTACACAATTAGTATTACTCGTTTTTACTATAATTCAGCGATACATTGAGTCGTATATACAGTTCCTGCAACCATACACCACTACCGCCATTACCGCGAAAAGTGCCAATAAATACATCTCCACAGCTCTAACTCCTCTTCCTTTTTTAGGACAAAGTTCAATTTTTGGTCAACTATTTCTGTCATACTAAAGTTTAATTTGATTGCATTAAACTTCACAATCTCTCAAGAAATTATTGTGAAACCACCTTCTGGAACTTCTAGCAAATAGGGAACTTTTGTAACATCGCCGCTTTTTTGACATGAGTAACTTGAAATCTCCATAAAAAAATAAGGTTTTATCCGATTTACTCCAAGTTTTCTTTGTTGCGTTGGCAAAAGATAGCTTCAACTTCCCCTAAAATTATAGCACGATTGACCTAATTAATTTTTCAAACTCATTTGTTCAAATTCATGATGTAAAAAACGGGCTTTTTCCGAATCGTGATTCTTTTCATGGACATGAAAAGTCAAACACATTCACGGCAGATTTTTGTGAGCCAAAATAACTCATATTTAAAGTGCTGTGGTAATTGAGAGAATCGTTTGGCGCATAAATGGTAAGGCAATAGCTACAATTTAGCACAGAAATGGATTTTATTGCTTTTAAACAAACAGTTACCACAACATAGGGCACTTTCGTAACCTCTCGAGGACACATCAGAGCCTAATACATGCAGATTTACGTGGTATTAACTGACTACTTGCATGCAGTGGGTTTACAGCAGTAAGTATTCCCGTGATTTTATTTAGTTTTTTCTGCAAAGATCTAAGCATAGCTACCATCAAGAGAGACAAAAGTTACAAAAGTGCCTGACTTTTCTTCTGGAGAGAGAGAGAGAGAGAGAGAGAGAGAGAGAGAGAGAGAGCCAGAGGAAAGGGCACTTTTGTAACGAAAAAAGGGAACTTTCGTAACGAAAAAAGGGAACTTTTGTAACGTCGGGAACTTTTGTAACGGAAAAAGGGAACTTTTGTAACGATTAATGGGGAACTTTTGTAACGACAGGGAACTTTGGTAACGGCAAGGAACTTTTGTAAGGTAGAAACAGGGAACTTTAGTAACGAGTGTAGGGACAGTGTCCCAGAGTCACCTATTTAATCAACCTCAGTAGAAAAATGGGGATTGTTCCAATAGTCAAATCTCTTTGCTGATTTCGTCAAAATACATCGTTACAACCTGCTGTTAACGATTTCTTAACAAAACCAGCTGGATCACCCTCAGCGTCCGTACGGAATTTAAGCGGCAAAATTCCACACGTTTGTCCATACTATTTACCAACCAGTCATTTTTTTTTTAATTTTTGCCAAGCCTAAGCTGCATGTCAAAAATATGACAAACATTTTTCATGCAGGCAGAACTCATATAGATTATACCCACTAAGGAGCTCTATCCCTTTTCCGGACAAAAAGTAATAATTGTCTATTCTTTTTCCGGGTAGGATAACCTGAAATGATTGGTATACTGCACTTAGCTGAAACTGCGACTACGACATTTGTTGGAACTCAATGCACACATAAACCCTCAATTTAAACTACCTTTTAGTCAATTTTTTGCTCTAAAAGCAAGATGCAATGAACGGTCATTTTACATAACAAAAGAACCGTCTTGATCCAAATGCAACAAATGTAAGTGTTGTTACACAAAAATCAAAAACTGAAAATAAGGAAAACTAAAAGGGTTTTTGGGTTGTTACAAGAATTAAAAGAACATCATATAATTAGTAAACACAAAGAACAAGTGAGCTGGTTTAGGTATCACTAGGCGTCAGTGGATTCTGTGGAAGGGAGAAAGCCTTCTGACATGCCATGAAAAATAATACAACACTTAAGAAAAGGCAAGACCAAGAAGTGAAATTTAAGATTTGTGATTGTTATGGGCCGGTGATAGGTTGGAAAAGAAATAACACAAACGTCTACCTGTGTTTTCTATCTCACACCAACTGTATCTAAGACATGCGACGTTTATGTATAAAAATGTTTGAACGGTCTAGCTCCTGTGTACTTCCAGAGCTTGTTTACCTTGAGGTGTAGTATTCACAGCCTTAACACCTGGTTTAATAATTAGTCGCAGGTCCCAAGTGCAGGGTTGCCCTCGCACAAGATGCCTCGCAATTTGATTTATGCGCAGGTTGGTTTTTTTTTTTTTCATTTTTTATGTAAATCAAATTTTTCTTATTTTCATTTTATTTTTTTCTTCACTGTAATTATAAGTTATTATAGTAAAAAAACGTTGCAAATTGGTTTTCAAAATCCTCAGGAGAAAATCAATAAATGTACTTGTATCTCTATCCCGCGTTCGGGTGAGGCATGCAGTGTTCACCTTGCACTCTTATTGCGTAGGCAAACAAGTTGCTGTGGAACTTCAACGTTCATTTGGCATAAGATAGACGTTTTCCAATCTCAACGACGCTTTTCATCTCAGCAACCTATTAATTCAAAAGATGAAGGATAAAAGACTTCTTGGAACTTATGGCCAGCTAACAAGTAGTGGCTCCTATAAGGTTCTTAAGTGACTTTCCTTAGTAATTTGCACTAATCACTTCCCTACCCTGCGTGTAGCTAAATAGGCAAGGACTTTTCTTGGACGCCTATGTAACGGTATAGATCGGGTAACAGTCTTACAGCTGTCGGCTTTAAACCCTATTTAGCTTGGGAGGTGGGGAGAACAAAGTGCCCGCGCTCAATTTGAACGCTAATAAATTTGTAATATGCAAGCAAAAGCCACCAAACTGTGTTACTTTCCCTAAAATTTATCTAGAAGCAATTTAGTGTGACACGTCCTTTTTTATTCTATTTGTTGTTGCCATGGCAACCATATTTTGATAGGTGTTTTTTCACAATTTTAAGTTTTACTGTTTTAAATAAAAAATTCTATTTCCACTTCGCTAACTTTTACATTTTTACACCATTTGAGTCGTCTTATGTTGCTTTTCAATGGTTATTGACCAATGTTAATGGTTTCTTAAGGTTTTAGACAAAGCAAGGAATTACGCCAGGTGACGTCATCAAATGTTGTTATTGGACCTCAAAGGAAACGTTTTGGGACACCTATATCACCCTCGAGATTTTCTTGTCAAGGTTTTAATACTCTCGGAGTTGGATTCAATTTTTGTCCTCACAATTCTTAACCTCGGACGTACAAGGGATGGGGGGGGGGGGGGGTGCCAGCCCCTATAAGGTTTTTCTTGAATTTTCCTAATATGATTTTTCATCAGCACCTGCCATTTTCAGTAGCTGTACGCATATCCCTTAGACACATTTTGACCTAAGTTTGGTGAGAATCGTTTACTACGGTTACGGGATATGACGTCATAAGTAGCAGGTGGTCAAGCCATTTTTGAGTAAAAATGCGTCTTGTTAGGTGATAAAAGATAAAGAAGCAAAGTGCTTAATTATGTCATATTCTACTTGTCTAACATTAAAAATGGCAATTTCCGCCTTTTTATGAGAACTTCTACAATACTAGATGGTGTCACAGGTCCCCAGCAGTGCCACAACCCATAATATATAACTCATCTTGTAGAGCACATCACAGACTAAAGGCAAAATGTTTTCAAAACATGGCAACATATAAGAAACCCAAGAGGGGTTCCATCACCCCGCTCCTCCCATTGTACCACGCTGGGGGTATGACTTTTCCCGTGCGTCCGAGGGTCACGACTTCGCTCAAAAAAAGCTTCATGCTATATGTTACATTTTAAGATCATTTTGATCATTCATTTATTGATTTGAATTACTGTTAGGCCAATTTTGGTGGTTTTCAGAGGTTTTGACAAAAACAGGAAATCTTAGATGACGGATTCAAGATGGCCTCCATTTTGGCAATAATGACGTATTACCCACATCATGTGACGTCATCAGGTCATGTTGCGAACTTCAAAAGAAAGATTTTTGGACGTGCTATCGAAGTTTCGTTGTCGTAGCTTAAACTTTCTTGGAGTTAAGAAGGCGGCATTTTGTACCTCCTCCAAGCTCGGGAACAAAAAAAGCCCAAGCTGAATAGGATTAAGAGTGGACCCTGTAACAGTTAAAAGTGGAATTTTTAGCAACTTTTAACTGTTACTGCCGTTTATTTGAACAGATGATATTAAATGGCGCGAAATAACTTGAAAATACCGTTCACCACTACAATGTACATAAATAGTTAAAAAAATTAAAGCCACTTACATTAAGACCCCATTTGGAACCTCTAGCTAATTAAGCGCAATAATATACAAAGATATCAATCAAGGATAAGTTAAAAACATTAAAAAAGTCAAATGAAAGCAGAGAAGTATGTACAAAGTTTCCTGCAGACCAGTAAATAGTTCAAAAGGTTGTCCTAACTTTGCGCTACAAATCAGACCGCGTGAAGGCTTGCACTACAAGTGTAGTGGGTGATACTCAATCATCATCATCTTACATACATACTTTATTGTTACCTCCCCAATGGGGCTTTTTCATCTTGTTTATCATTCTTTTGTTCATCTTCTTTTTACTTGAAGTAAAAGGTACACGTTCTTCACAAATACTTTTACTACTAAATGCACTCCTCTGCAATATTTTATTTGAAGTTGTCCCGGAGCTACGCCCTCTTTCTTGTACGACAAAACGATGGTTGTCTCGGGTACTGTATAAAACTTCACCGTTTTGTGCATTGCTTTGGAAATGTTTCTAAGCAACAGAATAGCTCACAGGCAGTCAGTTGTATATTACACAATTAGTATTACCCGTTTTTACTATAATTCAGCGATACATTGAGTCGTATATACAGTTCCTGCAACCATATACCCTTACGGCCATTACCGCGAAAAGCGCCAAAGTAGAATAAATACATTTCCACAGCTCTAACTCCTCTTCCTTTTTTAGGACAAAGTTCAATTTTTGGTCAACTATTTCTCTCATACTAAAGTTTAATTTGATTGCATTAAACTTCACAATCTCTCAAGAAATTATTGTGAAACCACCTTCTGGAACTTCTAGCAAATAGGGAACTTTTGTAACATCGCCGCTTTTTTGACATTAGTAATTTGAAATGTCCGTAAAAAAATAAGGATTTATCCGATTCACTTCAAGTTTTCTTTGTTGCATTGGCAAAAGATAGCTTCAACTTCCCCTAAAATTATAGCACGATTGACCGACTTAAATTTTCAAACTCATTTGTTCAAATTCGTGATGTAAAAAATGGGCTTTTTCCGAATCGTGATTCTTTTCATGGACATGAAAAGTCAAACACATACACGGCAGATTTTTGTGAGCCAAAATAACTCAGATTTAAAGTGCTGTGGTAATTGAGAGAATCGTTTGGCGCATAAATGGTAAGGCAATAGCTACAATTTAGCACAGAAATGGATTTTATTGCTTTTAAACAAACAGTTACCACAACATAGGGCACTTTCGTAACCTCTCGAGGACACATCAGAGCCTAATACATGCACATTTGTGTGGTATTTACTGACTACTTGCATGCAGTGGGTTTACAGCAGTAAGTATTCCCATGATTTTATTTAGTTTTTTCTGCAAAGATCTAAGCATAGCTATCATCAAGAAAGACAAAAGTTACAAAAGTGCCCGACTTTTCTTCTGGAGAGAGAGAGAGAGAGAGAGAGAGAGAGAGAGAGAGAGAGAGAGAGAGAGAGAGAGAGAGAGAGAGAGAGAGAGAGAGAGAAGCTCACGGGTAAAACTATGAGCTTCGAGAAACAGGTAGTTTTTGGGAACATTTTAAAAAATGTAGTAATGTGCTGAAATTAGCAGCTGTCTCAGGAAATGGGCGATATCTCAAAAACAGCTCCCAGGTTGAGATGGGACTCAGCGAGTACAATTAGCTGGATAAGGGGAATGGATTGAATATTTTACTGGTTCCCGTCATGTACGTGACATATCATAGATACACTTAAGAGTCGTAAGATAAAGCCAAAGAAAGCATTTATTTGAATCACAAGTCGTTCGTTACACTGACTGTCTTTTAATATTATGCTGCAATACTTTTAAAAACCTCTCGTTCATGATCCAGGTATACGTCTTCATTGTTGACTCTCTTTGCGTTTAATTTGAAGCTATTGTTTCAGTTTTTTTGGAGGAAACTAACGAATGATCTATGCTTATATAAGTCTCTTAAATAGCAATATTATTTATCATGATCCGTTTAGTTTAGTCTACTTTGAACACCTGGCCTCACAGCACATTATGGTCCCAGACTCGTGCACCGCATTTTTATCGCATATGTTCACTTTCAACTTTACGTTTTGCCTGCATTTCAGGTAATATACGCAGTGGGAAGTTGTAAACTTGCATCTTAGTTTCCATGCTGTCCAACTGCATGGGGGTCGCGATTGACCACACAAGTCAAATTCGTCAAACGTTATTTGGCGCTTGGCTCTTTCTGTGTGAGTACAAAAATAATATTGTTTCAAGCACTAAAGTTTACTTGGAGAACCGATTAGAGAACTTAAGAGATTCGAAAACGAAGAGGTAAATATTATTATTATTATTATTATTATTATTATTATTATTATTGTTATTATTATTATTATGATCATCATCATCATCATCATCATCATCATCATCATCTAAAGCTAAAGCTAATTGCTTAATTTTCCTATTTTTCTTATCCTTTCTTCCTCTCCTATATTAATTTCGTATTAAGTGTTCTGTAATTCCCGTAATTCTTACCTGTAATTCCTAAAAGTTGCCAATTGATGTATTGGGTTATTTATTCTGCTGTACCTTTGTAGCTCCGCCCGCCTCGATTAGCTTCTGCTCTTTGCGGGCGGAACCGAATCTTCATTTACCAGTATTTAGTAGTTAATAATTCTTGTGTAATAATTCTTGTGTAAGCAAAAATATGCGCCCATTTTAAGTTTATTTTGTACTGCTATATGTAATTTTTTTAATTGACGGATGGGCAGAGCGATCATGAATACCAACCTCCTAGATGCCCTGCATTTGCGTCAGGTGTGTACTCATGAAGGCGATACACTGGGTAATGGCCACAGAAACCTCTCACTTCTCGCCTGAGTGTTGTTTTATCGATTTTTGCATTAATCTTCCACTTGTGAGTCACTGTTTTGATCTGGTGATCAGCGGGAAGGGCAGCCACCTGAAAAACAGAAGTTTCAGAGAATTCATAAAAGATTAATACCCTACCTCCAAGTTACCTCCATTTGCAGTTTTTTTTTACATCTCGGACATTTTACTTATGAGACCTTAGTTTATACTTTTATAGCCTGTAAACTCGATCACTGCAATTCTCGATTGCACGCCACTACAACACTTGTTCAGAGACTTTAGTTCATCCACAACTGTGCAGCTTGTTTAAACATGTGCAAGTTTGATCATGCCTTTACAATACGTAATAAATTTCACAGACTTTCTGTTACTCAGTTATTATTTTTAAGATATTGTTGATTACTTTCAAGACTGACTAAACGCACTTTAACCAAAATGCGTCAATGTCACATTGTTAGAGATAGAATATACACCTGCCCAGTGGATCCTTAATTACGATCTAGCTCTAAACAGCTGCTGTATGTTCTGCTATCTAATACTAAGACCTATGGCGATGGGGGGATTCTCTGTGGGAGCTCCTCGAACAGGTAATGTTTATCCAAATACTTTTATGACTAAGAGGATGTGGTATAGAGAACAGTTGTGAAGCTTTCTTTTTGTCACTATCCGCTAGCTGGCATCTTATTCTTTGGCTGGTTTGTGTGGGAAAACAGCTGAATCGAAAGGAGGCGAAGTATGGTGGGCGATCTTACTTGCGTCTATCTATTAATCAAAATTGATTGAGTTGGAGAATAGGTTTGCGGATCGGCGGATTTGGCCTTTTTTTGCGCGCGCGGATTGTGGATTTTACCGCGATAAATTAAGCGGATTCGCGGATTTGAAAAATACCGTGGATTGCAGATCAGCTGAAAATTTTGGCCCTGATTCCGGACTCTGTATGTCTAGAAGTTCGGATTGTGGATCGGAACATTAATTTTCGGTCGGCCTTGGTCGGTATTTTGGTGTTTTGTCGACTAATTTTTTCAGTTTCAATTTTTTTCTCGGTATAAAATTTTATGGAATCAAATCCGCTGGACCGTTACGCTAGATTTACGATAAACTGAATGCAGCTTACATTTTGCCCTCTCATATTTAGTGCTAGAATTAACTGCGACTCAAACTATTAGCAAATGAGACACTATATCTAAGCCCTAAGCCGGAAAACAAATGTAGTTTGCAATTGAATTGTGAATTGAATTTGCTAAATCTTGTACCCAGATCTCATGCATTCGTGCGTAGTGAAATAAACTTTCTGTCTCGCTCGTTCGATAGGCCTACCGTCGAGAAAAGTTTCAGTAAAATGAAGCTCACAAAGCCGAGAAATCGAGAAATTTGGGTACTCAAGGAAAACGAAAACAACGAGTATGAAAATGAGATCGAACTACTGTGAAAAGTTCACACCTTAGGTGTGAAGTTTCAGAAGCATGAAGTTAGGATTTACGTGCGATACATAACTTGCCTTTGCGTTTGCTCCAAACTGCACGCTTCTAAAGTTCAAACCTAAGGTGTGAACTTTTCACGATACTTCAATCTGATTTTCGTGCTTGTTTTCTTTATCCTTGATTACCCTTGCCAAATTTCTCGATTTCTCGACTTTTTGGGTACGCATATTACTAAAACTTTCTTCGATGGTAGGCCTTTCGAACAAGCGACACAAAAAGTTGAATTCAGTACGCACGAGTGCATGAGATCTGGGTACAATATTTAGCAAAGTTACACGCTGTATAAGACGTCACGAAAGGAACGGTGAAATAAGCTGATCGCTGATTGGGCACAAAAAATACGATGCCTCAAAATTTGTGCTCAATCAGAAGCAAGAACGCAAATGGGCTCTTGAACTAGTCCGTTAAAGGTATCCTCCCAGGGATTCTCCCGCCCGTCTTGTAAACTTTCGCTAGCACAAGGTTTCAGCTCGCGCCGATTTCGCCCGTTTTTTTCTGCCTTTCGCCCCAACTATCTGCCCCTGGGTCTCCGAGGATGAACGAAAAGTTGAGTACTGCCTACTTTAAAACGTGCTGTAAGCTAGAAGATTGGCCAAAGTGATGTAACTAAAGAGATTACAATCTTACCTTACACGCCATACCAGATACTTGCAGTCCAAATTATCGGAAATCATTACACTGTCGATTTGGTTTTATTATATGCTCGCAGGTTATTTGATAATTCAAAGGCTTAACTGTGCGGAGAAACACAGCAATTTCCAACTTTTTTATGCTAGAATTTACGAAGCTGTCGCGAAAACTTCTAAATATCTAATTCCCGAAGTAGTTACGATTGCAGAACAACTTGTGAAAGTATTTATTAATTCATTTTGTAATGCTATAACTCTGCTTTCTCAAACACTAGCAAAGACAGGAAACTTCTGGTAAAATCTAAATACTGTAGAAGGAAAAATAAAACAAATATATATACCCATATGTAGTATATTTAAACCGCGGAAAGTTTTTAGGTAATGGGGATCCGGATTTGAACGAAATTAACGTCGGATCTACGGATCGGGCCAAAAAATAGCACGGATCGGCGGATTTGCACACCCCTGTTCACCCCCCTCTTGATTTCTTTGTTATAATTCTCCTTCTTCTTTCACGTGATTAGTGTTTAATATGGTATTTTAGAAACTTATTTCCTACCCCTAATACAGCCCGAAGGTGGGGGGTACTCCCTTATATGGCTTCAGTATGGCTTATACGGGGATGTGCCGCTGGACAGGGTATGGTTTTTGGCCTCTTTGTCCTAAACAGGATATATAATTTTATGTCTCTGTCCTAAACATGGAGTGTATTTTGGCAATTTGTCCTAAACGGGGAACTAAAATGAAAGGTGTTGCCCTAAACAGGGTAGGTATTTTAGGGCTTTTTTTGTCCTAAACAGGGCCACGGTTTTAAACCCTCAGCGGTAGCTCTATACCCAAACATGGGTCAAGTGTTCCCCTCTGGGTAACACAGTTACTTAAGTTTCGACAGTTGTTTGGTATATCTCAATGATGCCACTACAATTTATTCGACGATAAATTTTAGTCAGTCTATTGTGCTCCACTGTTCTTTCTTGATCAAGGTTTGCTAGCAGCACCTCACTTAACTTGTGCAAAAATAGCAAACAAAAATAATCAATAACCCGGAACCGGCGAAACTGCGCTTGTCGTGCGCAAAGAGTCTCTTAATCACCCTCTTTAGAAGGTTACAACCCAATAGCCATGAAATTAGTGAAAGTTTTCGTGAGATCATGGTTGAGCTCTTACCTCTCGCAGTCCAGTTTTCAAGAGATTTGGTTTTGGCAGCTCCGATGGTAGAGGGGTGAGAAAACAAATGCCACGGTCCTTAAATCGGGTCAGTGTAATGTTCTGTGAAACATAAAAAAAAGCGTTGTCATTGAACTACACAAATGCCATTTGTTTTTCAGAAAATCTGACATGAATGTAGAAAATGTTACAGCCTTTTTTATGGCAGGTAAGGGTTTTATTTTTTCTTTCGTATATTTTGATCATGCTTTGATCAGTGACAAAAGTTTTACATCAGATGTGTGAGTTAGATAGTAGTCTTCAACTTACAGCAGTTTGTAAACGTAATGACAACAAATAAAAGTTACACTAATCCTGACTATTTTTTTTCAACATAATCTTTAAAAATTACTCATAGCAACATACTTCCACGAATTAATTGGAAGCCATTCCTTATGACACAATTTGATGTCTCATCTGAATTTTGTCTACTTTACTAAGTAAGCGTTTTAGAATCATTTTGCCGTCAGAATACAACATAAAATTCCCAGTAACGACCTAGAGTGGAAGTATCATATTCACTACATCTTTAAGAAGGCCTCTAAGCGTTTATTTTCGTTGCGAATTCTAAGAAAAGCAGGAGTAGCTAGTAGACTAATCGTTAAGGTGAACCTAACCACTGTAAGACCTATTTTGTATGGTGATGGTGTTAGGGTGGGGCAGGACATTCCTGCCCTCCTCTCTGACAAGCTTGAATCGGTTCAGAAAAGGGCCCTGCTTATTATATATCCATCCCTTGGCTACACCGACGCCCTTAGTTCTGCCCAGCTTACAAGCCTTGCAACTAGGAGGAATCACTATATGTAACAAATACATCCAAAAATTACATGATAGCAACCATCCAAACCACTTTTTACTACCCAGTAGCAGAGGACACACCCACGGCTATATCCTCAGGCCAAACACGACCACTAATACCAAAGCATGTAACAAGAGGAACATGTGCCGCACGAAGCGTTCCTGTTCATTTGTCACCTTTCATCAAGGGCACAGTGTGTTAATGCTAAAAATTTAGTTTAATAGCAAACCCTACATTTATTAGTGTATATCATTACAGTGTTATTATAGTAGTATTAATTTTTATATCAAGTATTTTATCCCCGTAATTCAGTTTTTTAACTGCAATGGTGATCAATAAACAGTTATCTATTTATTTATTTATTTATTTATTTTAAAACAACAACAACAACAAAAACAAGAAGCCCTTCCGAGGTTATAAATGTAGAAATTATTTGTCGGGGATGCATACCCTCTAACCCCATGGAAACTGCACTAACGGGTGGGTTTGCCAAGCCAACTATTCAAAAAGCTTGCTTCACTTCTGCATTGGCCTTATTTAGTTTGGTTTCCTCTAGTTAATTTGTTTTCTTCGTGCGTTTGACAGGACCTTGCTGATTCCTTTTCTACCACCTTGTAGTGGTTAAACCTGACAAAGAGGACTAAGAGACGGGCAAGTTCGGCTGGGTTGTTTTCTTTCATTAATTGAGTGGAATACAGTTTCGAGATTCGAGTAAAGTAATGTTAATTGCCTGGGGTAGCAGCCGGGATAGAACTTCCTCTGGACACATATCTTACGGAATGAAAAAGTGTTGTCCTCATTCTTAAAATTAAGGAAGAAGGAAATCTCACCATCTTGAAGTCAAATACAAAGTCGGCAGCAAGCACGTCATTGTGAGCCGGTACTGTAAAGTACTCAATATCGTTGTCCTCGTCAATCTCTACTTGCTCGTCAAAGTTTGTTTCTTTTTCAGTAATGCGGAGATTAAAATTCTCAGTCTTTTCTCCCAACCCGAGATCAGAGGTTCGAACCTGCCGGTGGAGATAAAAGGAGCCAAATTTAAGGCCTGGGAGAGGAGGAGCTAGACTAAGGACGCGTTTTTTTATCCACAATTCTGGAATAAGAATGGTTGGTACGGAATGCTAGGAATAATTCGGATTGTCTGCATAAAAAAACGCCCGTCGAGATGCGCGGTCCTGACACGAGTAAACATTGCGTAACAAATATGGCGGCCGACGAAGAGGCTGCCATTGCAGCCGTTATCGCAGCAATTTTCCTTGTAAATAAAGAGGAGGAAGAAAATAGGGAGACTGTTTTGGATTTGCCGAATGTTTTGGCAGTCCTATATACAAAGGAGAGGAGACAAATCCCTCGAATCACGGGTTTCTAAACGAAATATCACTGAAAAAAACCTCGTACTTTTGGTACAATGAAATTAGAAGCAATGTTTTATTGTGTCCAAAAGTGTAACCTGATTCTTTCTCCGGTAGAGACGTATTTGAATCCGCAGCGCTCATCTCGCCGTCCGCCATCTTGGATTTTCATTCGCAACATTCTGTTCATTCTGCCCCTGGGAGCAGAATGGATGGACTGGCGTTATGTCCATTCCGGAATAGGAATGCGGAATAGAAAAACGCACGCATTTTACATTCTGACCATTCTCATTCCAGAATTGTGAATAAAAAAACGCGCCCTAAGTGTGGCCGTGCAACCCAGGAAGGAGGGATAAGCATTTTAGTTCTGTGCATGCCACCCCAAAGAGTAAGGTGTTTCAGGTTCTCTTCTTCTGGAACAGGGTTTCGTTAAACTGCAGATTTTCCCTTTTTGGTTTAAATTATACTTCGGTATCCCAGGCTTTTTATAAATGGAACTATGCATGTCCAATGTATAACTGACAAAAATATTTAAACTTAAGGACGAAAGAGGAGGTATAATTTGCAGGCATCACAGGATTTTTTGGGATATAACGTACCTTTTGCAATACTGTAAATAATTATAGTCATGCAAGTAAAGGTTATTGTTATGTTATGTTATGGACATGTGGTGGCCTAATGGGAGTGCGTTGGTCTTCACGTCGGGTGGTCCGGGTTCGAACCCTGGTTGGGGTCAGTGTTGCGTTCTTAGGCAAGACACTTTACCCTCCAGAGTATAAATAGGTACCAGCGAATTGTTAGGGCACCTTAAGAAAAATGTTCGGGGGAGCGGGACGGGGGGGGGGGGGGTGTAGTCTGCCATAGCTAGAACGACTAGCATCCCATCCATCCGGCGGGGGTAGTAACAATCCAAAGTTGTTAAGGCTATGGAAGCCGGAGTTAGGCGCCGACCTGATAAGCTACCTTGCCTTGTATCCAGACTGTAATCTTTAACATGATTTTAAAATAAAAGCCAATTAAACGACAAGGACAGTTTCGTATAACCCAATCACTGGAAAAAAAATGCGTGAAGGTCACATTTCCACTGTTGAAAAATTGAAACTAGCACGAACAACTCACCACTGAAGCTCTCATCTGACTCATAAAGGCCAACAAAATAAAACAGGCTGTGAGAAAAGAAGAAAATGCCTAATGACAAAAGAAAAACAGGAAGGTGAGAAAATGAGCGAGCGGAGAACTATGATAATAAAAGTTAAATCTATAAACTGAGACATAACGAACCCTCACAAAGTGTTGTTTAAATTAAAGAACAAGCTTTCTTAGTTTGATAAATAAAGTTCACAAAAAATACTATGATAAGTTGAAATTTGTCAGCGTATTCGAGTCAAAAGCTGGATAGACAATAAGTTTATTATTATCAATAATATATGCATTTCTTTAAAGCGCATCACACATAAAAAGCTCTCGATCCTTCTTACAGCGATATTATCACAATCTATTGAAATGCAAACTTTTGAATTATTGCAAGAATGATTACGAATGACTGATCTGGTTCCAACGCAATCGTTTGCAAAATACCATGCTTACCAGTAAATGAGGATTGAAACTTATCAGTACCTCGCAAATCCGTTGAGTTTTATTTTAACTTTCACACGCTTATCAGAGACTTAAATGCAGAATTCAAAAAGTGATCATGACTTACCATGGCACAAGTTCTTGGTATCTTCACTAAACACACTCACGCTTCAGGCAAGGTCTGCTTTGTGAAGAGGTATGATGGCTTATATAACCTTGAATTCCGTCAATTAGGATACTGTCAATTAACTCTCCTAGACTGGCAGTTTCTTCTTGTTGCTCTGCAGCAGTTTGAGAGTCACTCCCCTCCAAGGTATTTCCTTTTCAGCTTAACAGGAAAACTAGAACTACAAAGATGTGTCAACAATAATGTGGGATACACATCGAAGAAAACCTCAAAACAAAAGTTAATGAAAAAAAAAAAAGAAGAAGAAGAAGAAACCCATGACTGGTTAGAAGAAATAAACGGGTTCTTTGAAACATTCTTCATTAAATAGATTCTATCAGTGTTTTCAAACTAGTGAATGAAAGGAGAAGTACAGTCCTGGCAGCCCCCTGTTACTGCCTTACTAACATTCATGAATACCGGTAGGTATGCTGAAAAAAGGTGGTGCGTCTTTTAAAATACAAATGTCATCTTCTGACTGATGCCATGACCGACAGACACGTCCTGCTTTCCTCAGGGAAGTAATCCATCGGACTGGGAAAAAAATTAATACTCGTGTCAAAAGATGATTAACAAATAAACTTCCCTTCTGTCTTACAGTAATTTTGTGGAAATGTTATAGCTGTGATAGTTTTAAAAAGCACAAATACGTATTACGTCGACAATTATCGAATATTTACTCAGTTGAGGATATCGAAAGCCAACTGAGCGAGTTCCGCCACTGCTGAAACTGTCCTCCCTATCATGCTCTTACTTACTCAAAGCTTTAATTTTTGACCTCAGTAACATCTGGGATGAATAACTCGGTCACTCTTACCCATAGCAGGTCTCATATTTGTCTGAAAATTGTGAACTATAAGGCAAACTGAAACAATATATATGTATATATATATATATATATATATATATATATATATATATATATATATATATATATATATATATATACACCCGTTTTCAAAAACATTGCTACTTGAAAAATATATATACATATATATATATACCTTTTGTTTTCATATTTATTCTTTTGTTTTCGCGTTGTGAAGACAAAAGATGTATATAATATATATATTTTTCAAGTTGCAATGTTTTTGAAAACGGGTGTATATATATATATATATATATATATATATCAAGAATGTTACGACTTTTTTGTTCACGTTTGTGAAAAAGAGAAAATTTACTCCTTTTTGTGACTTAATAAGTTGTTTTCTATTGATATTCAGATGATTGGCGGACAATTAAATATGCTGAGTGTCAGATGATCGCAGAATGTCAAATCAAGCATCAGACTTCATGATTACTTCTGGAACAGATCCTTCACTCTCGATATCTTCCCTTCACAACCTGAAAACTGCCTTTTATCTGACTTCAAAGTACTCCCTCTCGGCGTTTTCGCTCTTCTAAGGACCGCTTTCTTTCACAAACTCAGTTAACAATCTCACCGTGAAACATTTGTACGGTCCTCAGCGACCCTGTCACGAACCGAGCAAAAAAAAGTTAACAAGGCAAAAACGGCACGACGAAACCGTCAAGTTCTTGTTAGCTTTTACAACTAAAAACGTCACGTTAACATTTTTTCGTTTTCCTCGTCTGTTTTAACTCGGCTATTTTCGCCTGATTCTCTGAGGGTGCAATGATGGTCTCTTTTATGGTTTTTCAGTAGTCCATACGCGCAATAAAAACTCATGTGTCAAGTAAGAGGACTTTGAAACACTGATGTCTCGTGGATTCAGACGGATAAGTACCATCAGGAGATTACAATTAGACAACTGAACGATCCCCTTCGTCCCGTGAAACGTGAACTGTGTGATATCATAGAAACAGGCGAGGTATATGCTTTTTCAAGAACTTGACTTTTATTCGTTCCCATTAATTCGCATTACGTTTTCGACACCCCTTATCAAGAACTACACAAGGTTATATTTCAAGAAACAGAGACGGAGTTAGCTTTGGGATATTCTCCAAAGAAATTTATAAGAAGCAAAACAAAGAGAAGGATGATTAAGTGCTTTTAATGCAATCGGTTCAGTTAGCATAGTGTTCCCAATTAAGCCGTTTTAAAATAAAATCTGTTACATAGCGACAGATGTTTACAAATGCGGCCAATTTTCTTCCGCGCACTTATTTTCTTAATCAAGTCAGGCCAAATCGACCAGATGAATAGGTGGGTGTAAATTAGTCTTTAACCATCTTCAAACTCAACGAAGAAGGGACTACAGACATAAGTGAGAACACAGAACTGAGCTTGACATGCCTGTGGTAACTATAGGACAGTCATGATTCGCAATTTAAAGACTAAATCCATTTTTGCCTTCAGTTTCCCGTATAATGAGCAAACGGAAGACTAAAATAGTATGTAATATTTCTGAAGAAAACTACACATCAAGACAAACAACACATAACATAACACTTTATTTAACGTGGAAACATACGCTTAGCTATATGGTTTAGTTAAATACGGGTGATAAGTCTTGTTTTAAGAATTGTGGGGCGATAGACGCATATTGAAAACAAAAGTCAAGATAAACTGACTGGCAAGCCGACAGAACAGGCAAAATTTTACCTTACTCTGTAATGCACCGATCAATTCGAAAGTTCAACATCCCCCCCCGGGCAACCCCCCGGGCATTTGAACTTTTGAAGATTGGCTTGTTCAAATTCCCTCCCCTCGGGGCAAAAAGCCGTTCAAATGCCCCATCAATTACTACTAAAATACCTCTACTCAAAGACAAATTTCGTCTTCAATCAAACACTTTACACGCTTTTCAGAGACATATGCCGTAATGACACCTTCAAACTTCTTTTAAAGACCCTTTTGAAAGAGATATTCACTAACAAAGGCGAAATTCTATCTTGTAAATCCGTCAAACTCTGCAAAAACCAAAAAAAAACCCCGGGTGTATTACGTCAAAACAAGAGATAAATCCGGTTCAAATTCCCCACCCTTCCAACGCAACGTTCAAATTCCCCCCTCCCCGGGCACGATGCACAGTCAAATGCCCGGGGTATGCCCGGGGGGGGTGTTGAAGTTTCGAATTGATCGGCGCATAACCTCTCGTGGCAAGAAAACTATCAGATTGAAAGGAAAAGAAATTCGAGTCTGTTAAATTTTGCGTCCCGTATTTACTTCGCAGCTAGCTGCGACTTGGGCTGTCACGCACTTATTCTGTTTCAGAGGAATTGAAAATAAAAATACCTTTTTTTAAAGAAAATGAAAACTGGAACTACGGTATGGACTGTGATGACTCGAGGGTGTCGAGGGTAAAGGCAATTTCCAGTACGTTGTTGTTTATTTCATGGGTAGTCCACGTGTAAAAGCTTGTATTGAACTAATCAAACTGAGAATTCCTATCGATTCACAAAGAAGCAGCATTGGAGTCAGGTTTTGGGTCGTCTAGTACCTAACCAAAACCACTCCAATGGCGCTAAAAATCCGCACGAGAAAGACAGAAAACAGCACCAGGTGACATTTGGTCTACTATTTTCCGAACATTTTATTGGCAAAAATAGAGCATTCAGCTATTGTTGTAAACAAAACATTTTTGAATAATGTACAAAGCTTTATTTAACTTGTACGTCGCATTTAAAAGGTATCATTCGTGACGACCTGAAGATTAAAAAGAGCGGCTATTCATAATGACCGCATAATGACCGCAAAATGACCGCGCATACTGAGAGTCTAACGAAGTACATACGTGACCAAAGCAAAAACAGGAAGTTTTTATTTTAAGGTCGGTATTGAAACAGTTCCGCTTCACAGCTACGCTTCAGCAATGCAGGATTCGTTTGTTATGTGAGAAGGATTTGTCTGCGATGTTTGCGATGTGGCCGTTTCCCAAGGCCAGCGAGGAGACTGTTCACAGGCTAATCTCAAACATTAAAATATTCCGGTCACGGTGTTCACTAGGTTTTTGTTCCAAATTTTGCTGTGAACACTTAACCGATAAACGGTGTTCAAAAGCTAACAAAATATATTTTCTGTATTGAAATATAACGACTCTGTTTGTTGCATATGGCTGCACAATAAAATCTAGTCTGTACTCGTCAACTATTGCTTTCACACTGCGGGTTGTGATAGGTACACAAACGCGGCCCGCCCCTCAAGTTCTTTATTTTATTCCGGTCACGTTCCTTGGATCGTGTTTTGAAAGACAGACATAACATTCAAACCCAATCTCCAAGCGGCCATTTTCTCTCTCTTTTCATAGCCTTTCATATTCGAAGATTCTCGTGTGAGAAGAGGACCTAATTCTGGAGGAATACATGTACATCTACATACTACATGTCAAAAATGCTCATAACCAGTTAGGAGAACAAGGAAATGTCGGAGTTGACAGCTGACGGGAGAACTTTAAGCCTGGTCACTCAGCAGTCAACACGGAGGTCAACACGGGCAAGTTAGTGTTTTCGTAAACAAGACGGAAGTATGATATAATGGCTGGGTTTTTGTGTTCTACTCTGGCGCTTATATTCTTCTGTGGAGCTGATATTTTTGCCAAAGAGATTTACACCAATATCTGGGCTGTGAAAGTTCGTGGTAGTCAACAAGAAGCAGAGGAGTTAGCCATTAAGTATGGTTTCTCATACGACAGACATGTGAGTCCGGCCAAATCTGTTAAAGAATATTTTGTGAAAGCCTTAATTTAACGCTGATTAATCCCTTTCTCGATTCCGTGAGAGATACTTGTTTGAACTAAGGCTCATGGTTTTTGCATGCTAGTTACATGTATCTGTTAGAAACAAATTGAATTTGGTTCAGTTCAGTTCGATTGGCAGGGAGCTCTTCAGGTTCCTGGTAAGTATTATTAATAATTCAGGAACCCGAGCTTCAATGTTGTGAACCGAGCGTCACATTCCAAATATTAAAATGATACAAGAAAAAAAAAAAACAGGTAAAAATAAGTGCGATCAGTGACTCACATCTTAAGGCCATTTAAATCATAGATGAAACTGTTTGTTCCCAGCTATGTCTCGTTCTCCTTTATGCGCCGATCAATTCGAAAGTTCAACATTCCTCCCCCCCCCGGGCAACCCTCCGGGCGTTTGAACTTTTGAAGATTGGCTTGTTCAAATTCCCTCCCCTTGGGGCAAAAATGCTATTCAAATGCCCCACCAATTAGTACTGAACTACCTCTCCTCAAAGACAAATTTAGTCTTCAATCAAACACTTTACACATCTTTCAGAGAGAGATATGCAGTAATGACACTTTCAAACTTCTGTTGAAGCCCTTTTCAAAGAGTTATTCACTAACAAAGGCGAAATTCTATCTTGGAAATCCGTCAAACCCTGCAAAAACCGAAAAAACTCATGGGCGTATTAAGTCAGAACGAGAGATAAATCTTGTTCAAATTCCCCACCCTTCCAATGCAAAGTTCAAATTCCCCCCTCCCCGGGCATGATGCACAATCAAATGCCTGGGGTATGCCGGGGAAGGGGGGGGGGATGTTGAAGTTTCGAATTGATCGGTACATTATTGTGTTAATTTGCTTAAAACTCAGTAAACACATTGTAGGTGGGTTGGGGGACAGTAATTAGTTAGCCATGTACACCATGTAAACCATTCTAGGGCCAATCAATGCACAGTCTTAATGTTATTGGAAACAAGAAATCACAAAAGTTTTAGTCGGCCTGCGACTGCTAATACCAAGTTTTTCTGTGCTACTCCAGGTCTGGGCCACCCCAATTTTTCCTAATAACTCGGGTGGGGGGGGGGGGGGGGGTGGGTCGCTAGAAACCGGTCTTTAAAACATCATTTTTCATAGCTCACCTCCACCTGTACTTTATGACCCATCCCTAAGTGCTTTAAATTTGATCACCAAAATCATGTGTCAGATCTTCTTTACTGTGTTTTAATTGGAAAGTAAAAAAAAATGGACTTTTGGCTGGGGACGATGAACTAGTGGTCCTGAAATGGACATCTACCATTCTACCATTCGAAAGAGTGACTCTTCTGTTGGAATGGTTAGTATTTTATTTATAGCAGATTGTCATGGCCATTAAAAATGGATGCTGAATTGATAGAAAAGTCGTTTTCAAGCAGTTTAGCAGATATGTTGGATATTCGTCTTTGGCATGTGCATTCACATGTACAGGTAGCCAAAGCTTTAGTTATGACTGAAAATCAATAAAATTCTGTGAAATTAACGGTACTTCTTTGTTTATATCTTACTTACTTGCTATCTGGGGCAAAAGTTCGCTCTCCGAGCGAGAATAAGTGTCTTTCTAATTTATCCTCCTATTGAGTATTATAATTATGAAAGGTCATACACAATTCACCCACACCGAGTATACATCTGTTCATTAAATGAGCTATATTTCTTGATATTCGCCATTTCCACTCACAATTTCCTCAAACCAGAACAAATCGACAGTGAAGAAACAATTATTATTCTCCAGAAAAGTTCCATCTTTCCTAACGTTTGTTGACATAAAACGTCAATATTTTGAGCTTCTTGCACAAGAAATCAAATGTCGGCATTCGACCGTCGACCTCTGCGCACAAATATATGCAAATATGCTAAATAAATCAGACAACACAAAATCTACTGTGTCGGGGAGCTGTGTATGGTAAGCAAGTGCAAATAGCCACGTTTCAAACATGAAACGTCGCACCCCAACACAGTAGATTTTGTCATATTGACGTTATTTTGCAAATTGTGCAATGAGATGAGAACAGCGGGATGAAATTAGCATATTTGCATATATTTGTGCACCGAGGTCGACAGTCGAATGCCGACATTTGATTTCTTGTGCAAGAAGCTCAAAATATTGCCGTTTTATGTCAACAAACGTTAGGAAAGATGGAACTTTTCTGAAGAATAATTGTTTCTTCACTGTCGATTTACTCTGGTTTGAGGAAATTGTGAGTGGAACTGGCGTATAGTAAGAAATATAGCTCATTTAACGCACAGAGGTATGCTTTCTGTGGGGAATTGTGTATCACCTTTCATAATTATAATACTCATTGGGAGGATAAATTAGAGACACTAATTCTCACTCGGAGAGTGAATCTTTACCCCAGATTAAGCAAGTAAGTAAGATATAAACAAAAAAGCACTGTTAATTTCACAGAATTTTATTGATTTTTAGTCATAACTGAAACATTGGCTACCTGTGATGCATTCAGAAAATATTTGAAAACATTTATTTACTAAGAGAGTTAAAGAACATGCAACTGAGTTTCTGGGTTCCATAATATACGTAAACCTAACATGGAAACCTCACATCAACTTGATAACAAGTAAAATGTGAAAAAAATATTGGAATCTGCATGTTTAAAATGGGCCAGTTTTTAACTTTAGTTAACAAGCTATCAAAACCTTGCACCACATGCGCTCTTGTTGACTCATTTCAGCAAATGCAAGCACCCCAATGATTGCCTATTTTTATTGTTGGGGTGAGGGTTTAGTGTATTAAGGGGACAGTACAGTCTAGTCAAATTTTAGGAAATAGGATAAGATTTAAGAAAGAAATAAAAATGGGGGTAAACTTTTTGTACACACCCCCACACAAGAGTGTTTGGGGTTGTTTGTGGACTGTTTTGGTGTCCATCTATAATTGATAACTTTTAATTCCTTCCTTAACGTCCACTTGACCTTTAGGGGAAAGGGGTTAATTAAGAAGAGTCTAAATTTGGAGGTTAGTGCAGGGCATTTGGAGCAAAAATGAAACAGTGAATTTTTAAAATATACTGTATTTTACTTCATGTTGAGAACAGCACAATAGGAACTATAGTACAGTATAACATAGAGAAATAAATCAATTGGGTATCCACAGTGATACTCAAGTTTGTTGCAGCAGCTATACGTGTGTATGTCAATTCACAATCAAGTCTTTAAACATCCAATAAGCTAAAAAAAGTAATAAGTAAGTAATTAATTTGTAAGTAATAGATAATATTAAGTAATTTGTGAACAAAACTTTGAGCTTTTTCATGTGGTCTTCAAATAGTCATTCAGCTTTCTTGCCAATTGCCAGAATTTGTTTTGGTTACATTGTACACAAAAATGTTATGAGAAACTGCTACTTTTACAAATATTTCTGATAAGCGCATTACAAATAATGTTTTGCATTTGTATTTACTTGACTAAGTGGCTCTAGGCTAAGTCAGGAGCATGAAAATTCCAAGTGGACATTAAGGAGGGAATGGGATTGGGGGCTGTGACCTATAAACAATTGAGTTGGATATTAACCCTTTAAGCCCCAATATCCACATGCATATTCTCCTCACTGTTCTCCATGCATGTCTGTGTTACTAGTTGGGAGAACTTGATTAATCATCAACACATTTCACGTCTGGGGATCATTTGCTTTATTCCCATGACCTGAATATTGGATCAATTAATGATATTGTAAGGAGAAATTAGATGCTTGTCACTCTTGGGGCTTAAAGGGTTAAGCGGGGACCTTATGAACATGTTGAATATTTTGACAGTGCAGAATTTGAATCTTTGATATGTAGTTTAATTTGCAGATATTTTGCTCACAACTGAAATCAACCAAATGTTGCCATTGCTTTTATTTATGAACTAAATGTTGGTTGAGTTAAATTTACAGTAGACCTATAAAGAAGAAAAAGATCTCTGAAACCCATATATATTCAGTTCCTTTTAAAGTGAGAATCCACACATGTGACCCCATTAACATTGTGTAATCACATTTACTTAATATTCAAATTTGCTCATGCAGCAATATGCATAAACATCATAGACAAGTAACCAACAACAGTGCATGCCACTCACAATTAACCGCTGGAGCTCTGGTTGTAGCTGCTGGCTTCTAAAGAAATTGGTTTTCAGTTCAATTATGTTCAATTAGACACCCTTGGTACCGAGGAACAAATGTGTACTAGTACTGACAGCCTTTTGACTTCTATCTTAAGTAAAACTACTTAATAACTTTAAATTTATTCTCAGCTCTTTCAGGACTATTATGTCTTTAAAAGACCTGAATTTAAGAAAAGGTCAGCTGGAAAGACTGGGTTATCATCTGAAATTGACAGAAAACTGGACTTGGAGCCAAAGGTAAGACTATATAGTGCCATGATGAAGTACGTTATTTTCTTAATTAAGTTATTATGTGAAAACTGGTTTTGAGACTAATTAAACGCAGGGAAGTCATTCAACAATTATTTTTTAATCATTTACTCAACAGTTGCCCTAGAAAAAATAATGAAGTCTTATTACAGTTCACTGAGGTGCATATAACCAGTTAGTAAAATTCCAACCAAATTAATATGCTGATGTTAGTTGAATGTAAACAAAGGTCCAGTTGTTTGCTGTTTCTAATTTTGCCTTAATATTATTACAAGCTTCAGATTTCACAAATTTGGTGCTCGCCAAGCTATAATTGTCTTAAATCTTACTTTTAAAGATTTAGAAGTAGTAGAGATTTTCAATTTTAATATATTTTTGATTTTATATGTACAGTAATACACAATTCAGCCACATACGGCTGCGATGTACTTTTAATAAAGTATCTATCTATCTAGTATGTAATTGGCAACAATAGCACTTAATCTGAACTTAAATGTTATACACATTCTAGATCTAGGTCTAGAACTACTTACTGCAGCCAGTCAATAATTATTGCAGTTCTAATACATTTACTTCCTTTTTAGTCCATGACGTCACTTACGTGATGTCATGGGCTACATAGTATCTGTTTCATATCTGTTGTTTGTGTGTCCTTCGAGATCTGTCCTTCACCGGGGGGGGGGGGGGGAATTCTGTGAAATGTTGAGTGGGGGTCTGCCACCGGGACACTGAAACCCTTACTTTATAAGCGGCACATACCCATTCAGCTCAAACTATTGGAGTACGACCCCCAGGCTTTGAAATGTTTTGCAATCGCCAGTCTCGATCAACAGGGACTATTTAATTAATGTTTATACTTCGAATGTGCTGTTTTGTATACTTGATGTCTGGCTGGATTTTGTTCGCATTGTAGTCCTTCCTTTATTTAGCCCTGGTATAAAATAATTTCCACGTACAACAAACGCATCACAAATTATACCCAAGACTGACTCGTTAATTTGAGATCCACTTACCTCGTAAATTCATTCACATGTTGGTTTGTTTGTGTTTTCCTTTATTAATTTCCAAGTGGAATTATTAGTTTTCATAGAAGGTTTTGACTTCCAACCAGCTTGACGGAGTCAATTCCAATTTTAGCTTTCTGGTGGAATTAGAATTGAAGATTAAAGAAAGATAAATAATGAGAATCCCGAGCTGATCGAGAAGCAAGCGGTTTCTGCAAAGGTTAATACAAGAAGAAGTAAGCTGGATATAAATATTTCGGTGCTGTTTCTGCTATTTGAAAACAAAGCAGAATTTTAAGGTACCGGGGTTCTAAAAATAGACGAACTGTGGGAACCTATGTTTCTGCGTATCGAATTTCAACCCTCTTATGCAAATTAGACCGTGTTTACAAAACGTTGCAATACAAAAAAATTTTAACGTTCGATGTAGTCCTCCGGACGGCAGGAAAAAGCATAGTTGTGGATAGAAAAATACCAGAGCCACTCGCCGGGATCGCTCCAGAACTAGAATTCTGCAAACTCGATCAAGCAATATAAACATGTACAGGAACGTTCACGTTGTTTGACACTGATGCATGTCGGGTCACGCACTAACTTTATTTTACTTAAGGGGGTTTGAGTAAGGGCAAACGAAGTTCTAAGGCTCTAGGCTTTGTTTGTTTAAGTCCTGCTGCATTAAACACTATCTTGGGAAATTTATACAACAGGAAATTGCGACAAGGTGAAAAACACGTCATCGGCTCTTTGCGTGCCTATGTTTTGCTTCACGCACAATTTGAACATCACGCTATAATTAACTGTCACGTAGTCACACTGCTCGTTACCCGGTTTTATAGAGGGGGAGGTGTGGGTGGGGGAGTTAGGGTGGGACCGCACTGCAGTGGTGTAAAACTCCTAGGTTGCCCTCATAAGTTTCAACATATTGCAGAACAAAATGTCGTTGGCTCTGCACGCATTGCGTGGCTATGTTTTTAAACATGGAGGGAGCGTATAAAAGGAACATGGGAAGCATTTTGTTGGCTTCATTTTAATAACAAATTCAAATGTGGAGGAAACAATGGTTGTGAAACGTTTGAACAGTTATAAATTTTTCCTTTGACTAAATGCATATGGCTCTCTAGTGAAAAATAAAACTATAAAAAACTTGAGTTACAACTAAAAAGTTGCCCTGATACAATTTACAGTGAAGATATCAACTGGAGTTCAGTAAATACAACCACCTTTATGTCGCCCCCAAATTTTTTTTGTGGATTATATATAACCAAAAACCTGTGTCTACATGTAGTTGAAATATTTGCGGTTGTAAAATGGATAAAAGGCCAAAAATTCATTCAATACCTTTAAATTTTTGGTCAGTTCACGGGTGGGACCGATTTAAAACAGTTTAATATAATTTTCTAAAAGTTTCTAAATTTATTTTGACAGTTTTGTTTACACGTGATGGGGTTTTGAACCACTAGCATGGCTTTTTTCAAAAAAAAAAAACAACTATATATTGGGCCCCAAATGGGTCCATGTGTCTGCTGCTCCAACACTGATCAATATAGCACAGACATTCAATTAATTAAGGTGAACTAAAGGTGGTTTTTGTGGTAAGAGTGACCAAAATGTTTGGAAATGTAGGGAATGATCGGGAATATAAAGTGTGATGGAAATATAATGGTGGTATGAATTTGTTATTTTCATAATTTCTGCGTAACATGATAACGTAGAATGCATAATAAACTGAACAAAACTTTATTGGGTGATTCCAGAAAATATCCATACTCTACCACGGGCGGCATCTTCATCTAGACCCCCCCTTGCCTTAGGAAATTCCAAAATGCTCAACCCCCCCTTGCCCTCGGAATTCCAAACCGTTCCACCCCGCCTTCCCATCCCCGATGCCTTCGGAATTCCGTAATCATTCAAACCCCCCTTAGGAATTGCGGCTTTTTTCTTCCAACTGATTTGAAAAGCCCTTTCTATATTCCAAACACCTTTATTAAACGGAAATTAATCCTTTCACTCCCTCCGAAAGAAAAAAAAAGTACATTCAGCTCACAGCAAACAATCAACTGGTTTGTTAACGAATGTTTTAATTGTGATTTGGAGAAGGATTTAAAAGCCAAAGGAGTCATGTAATCAAAAAAGGAAATTGAAATTCCAATACATCACCGTATCTTTCTCATTACATAATTTACCGGTATGTCTTAAGCATTAAGTCGTCCACTAATAAAAATTACACACCTTATAGATTCAGTTGACACCGAGATGTTGAGTCAAGTTTCGGAATAGACATTTTATACACTTTTGACTCTTGACGTATATTAGGTGTATAAAGTGACACTTTATACACAATATTAATATACAGAAAAGACACCGATATGTTGAGTCAGTTCGAGAATAGACACTGTATACACTTTTGACTTTAGACATATATTAGACGTCTAAAGTGTATAATTATACACTTTATACACAATATACAGAATAGAGACCAAGATGTTGAGTCAACTGAGTTCGGGAATACTTACTTTATACACTTTTGACTTTAGACGTGTATATTAGACGTCTAAAGCGTATAATTATACACTTTATGCACAATATACAGAATAGACACCGAGATGTTGAGTCAAGTTCGGGAATAGACAGTTTATACACTTTTGACGTTAGACGTATATTAGACGCCTAAAGTGTATAATTATACACTTTATGCACAATATACAGAATAGACACCGAGATGTTGAGTCAAGTTCGGGAATAGACAGTTTATACACTTTTGACTTTAGACGTATATTAGACGTCTAAAGTATATAATTATACACTTTATACACAATATACAGAATACACACGGTGTTCTTGTTCATAACTTTTTCGATCTCGCTCGCGTCGTGCTTCGTCGAAGGCAGAAAGAAAAGGAAAATATCATTCTTAAACGACTTACCGAAGTAAAACTAAATTTTTAAGGAGACTTTGTCACTTCAAGAATTAACTTTCGTTGTTTTTTTCTACATCAAGCCCCATGAAGAGTTCTGCTTGGGGGGTGTATACAAAACCTGGGCTAGGCCATGGCCCACCCTATGGCCCACCCAAAATTTTGCAGTTTTTACAAAAATAACCAGAAAAAAAGCCAAACAAGGGTAAAGGCATAGAAAGTAAAACAAACTAACACGCACAAAGAAACAGATACATAGAAAGATAAGAAAAGAACTGTCAACTTCGCTTCCAAGAAATTCTGCTACTTCTCAATAGTAGTAGTAAGGGGCGTCGGTACAGCGTTTTGTATCGAAAAGCCCCAACCCTCGAGTGATGACGTCATCAGAATGGAATGTGGTTTGGGACGGGCGGACCGCTGACCGGTGGGTGTGGGATCGTGGGGGCGGGCGCGCGTGTGCGGGGAGGTTCAGTGTTGTGTTTTTTGGAGTGAGCGAGCTCTAATCCAACCGAGGTTGTGGGGAAAAAATTTTTTTTTTTTAGCCAAGATTAATTTTTTTCTCAAGGACGAATTGGGAAAAAACGATTTCTTCGTCTAATCTTATAGCGCTTTTGGTGGTGGCCATGCAGATCGAGCGCAGATATTAAGTTTTTTTTTCGAAGGGGGAAAAATCCCTGGTGGAACCTCCATGGAGGAATTCCTCTGCCTTTGAATGATGTGAAATCAGACATGTGGTGCTGGTGTGGGGGCGAAAGCGTTGGGGTGAGAAATCGAAGCGTGTTTGACTTGACTTTTGAAGAAGCGGGCGCCTGATCTTGAAAAATGGTGACGTCACGCGCGAAGGGGTTGACTAGATTCCATTTGTCTTACTAAAAAAATTGTTTTAATTTCTTTTATCTATTTTTTTACATTTTTTAACCGACAAAGTCGAGTTAGAGCAGTCGTGTCAAGAGGGTCGACTGGTTTGGTCGGTCAAAATACGTCGTGTAAGGCTCACAAGGTGTGTATTTCGCTATGGCCCACGGGGTGGGCTGACGTATTCTGCAGTTAAGCCCATCGGTTAGTACACACACGCACGTACGATAGGACAAGGGTCCACATAAAAAGTATCGTAGGTTTAGAAGGACACTTCCGCCGAGCAGTGTTGGTTTTGACCGGACTGAAATATCTGTGGAATACTAGTGAAAGAAAGCAAGGAGGACTGATAATAACGGGAGGTGAAGTCCAGTGGCACTGTTGATGCTGGTGGGACCAAAGTGTTGCTGAGACATCGTAAGGATAGAATCGTTCTCAGTAAAGGTTATGAAAGGAAAATTCTGGTGTATGTTGTTGTGGTTATGTTTATTACTTGAAAATGTCTAGCTGCCAACGTTAAGAAAGGTTATTGGCAGGTGGGAAATGAATTACAACACGAGGCTGGATCTTCTTGGATAGTATACTATAAGCGGCACAGAAGGATATACCAGTTAGTCTTTTTAATTTTTCTGCTTTACTTTTGATTTTGAACCGATTTGTTCGATTTTAGAGTTCGAGACACTGACTTGCTGACTGCGGAAGAGGAAACCAGATTTAACGATTACGTCATAAGACATGCTTTAACGTGTTTGAGATAAAGCAACGACTTCGCTTTTTACTAATTTCTCCAGATCGATAATCATGTTTGTATAGTGCCATATTCACAACAGTATATAAATGCTTCGCTTACAACTCTTGATAACGGCATGTTCAGTTGTGGACAAAATTTATCTTTAAATTTTAATTTTAATTCAACAAAATATTCAAAGCGATAAGACAGATGAGCTGAGTCATCCGATTTTAAACATTACGTCATTCGGTAACGCAAAAGACAAAATACTGTCACAATTTTCGTCACGCCAGTTAGCACGTTGAGATTCTGACGATGTGTTTGTCTTTATCGATAATCATGTTTTTATAGTGCCCTATTCACAACAGTATATAAATACATTGCTCACAACTCTTGGTAAAAGCATGTTCAGTTGTGGACAGATGTATATCAACATTTAATTTTTTAGTTTAATTCAACAAAATTAAATATTCAAAGCGATAAGACAGACGAGCTGAGTCATCAGATTTTAAACATAACGTCATTCGGTAACGCAAAGGGCAAAATACTGTCACAATTTTCGTTACGCCAGTTAGCACGTTGAACCAAGTAAAAACATTTGTCGAGGGTGGAGTGGGTCAAAACGACTGGTAAATGCCTATAATGCGCTTTCTTGTAGCCTGTACGATAGAGCATAGCAATGATTTATTTCGTATTTGCATTCACAATTTGGCTTAAGGAGCCCTTGACATGATTAAAGGAAACTGTGCACAAGGCGCAGGTATGGGGAAAAGTTCAATTCTTTTGGGCTGTTACGGTGCCCATACTGATCAATCGTGAAGATGTGGTTACTTTTATATTGGGAAATTTGTCGCCCATTTTTGAAATGCGTCTGTTTTGAGAATTTTTGTTCGGGTTTTGAGGAAGACCGACCAAAAGACAGCGAAAAATGATCTTGAGTGAAGAATGCATGAGGTCATGGGCATAGTCTGTGGAGCTATGTTTGGTGAGGAGAGGGTGAATAATTCAGTTGACCTTCTTTCCAGGGTATTGGTCGCCTTTTCAGTTGGTCAAATTTAAGCGTTAGTTACAGTTACACACTTTTACTGCAACTTGCTGTTACAGATGCTGGAATGTTATTGAAGCTGCCGTCACGCACGGCAAGCTTGCTTTCTTTTCGAGACGAACCAACAGCTTCGTCGGTTCTGCATGCGTTGCGGGCCTATGTTTTCTTAATGCCAGGGATCGTTGTTCCCCAAGGTTGGGTAGAGGTAATCTTGACTGGAGTTGTTTTTTGCCCGTTGCAACCATTGTCGAAAGGCATCACATTTCACGGTAGCACAGTATCCTCTTTCATGATGTCCGCAATCTTCCGCCGGCTCCATACCGCGCTTGACTAAATTTTGACTAAAATTTCCTGACCGTGCTATTTTTGTAAAAACTGCAAAATTTTGGGTGGGCCATAGGGTAGGCCATAGGGTGGGCCATGGCCTGGGCCATGGCCTAGCTCAGGTTTTGTATACACCCCTGCTGGGGTTTGAATTTTATTTTGCAATGGCGGCCGATCAAGTCAAATTTGTTTTGCGATTGTCTTTTCGCCCAAGGTCAGCAACTTGCGATTAATAACTACATCGACCGTCGCTTACGATTAATAATCGCTCAATGTACGATTATTAACTGTAGAATCTGTCAGACGTAGTTAATAATCGTGGATTTTATGATTATTAACTGTAAAATGCACGATTATTAATCGCAATTGATGTCTTTCGCGATTAATAAATACAAAGTACTGCTTTTCACGATTATTAGGGACATTAAAGTACGCATTTGCCGATAAATAATCGTGAAAAATCGTACTGCAAAAATTAAAAAACACTGCAAAACTAGATAAACCCCTGTTTTATGAATAAACTACCTGAACCCAACATTGTTGTGGTGTCTGTTTCGGGGTTTAGATGTTTTTCCTTTTTAGACCCGACCACATCAGCTCTGCTGTAATTAGTTTTTATCGTGTATAAGTAAATGCTTATTATTATTATTATTATTATTATAACATCTACCACAATGAAAACATTCATTTGATTACCAAAGTTAAAAGCCCGATTTGGCGGGGTTAGTAATTGGATGGTCACGAGAACTAAACAGAGTTAAAAAATAAAATACATTGAAATAATCAGTGAATCAGCTGCTGTTGGTCTGTTAACTCACTGATAACTCCGAAAAAAAGTCATCGTGGGAGAAACACAGTTTTTGGGATTTATTGCTGCAAATCTTGAAAGTGAAAATCCACAACCTTTGCTTGTTGCCAAGTGTTCTTATGTGGTCTGAACCTTGGCAGTGAAAATCCTGGGCCTTTGCCTGTTGTTGTGTTGGCAGCGATCGAATCTTGTCTGTGTAAAGTGGCAGAGCCTTTCCTGCATTATCTCAGCAAGCCAGTTGCCTGTAGTTTGATTTCACAAAAACAGTCCTGCATTTAACTGTGAGCGAGTTGCCTGTAGTTTGTTTTCACGTAAACAGTCCTGCATTATCGTAGTGAGCCAATTGCTAGTAGTTTGATTTTGCAAAAACAGTTACAATCCTACTCAGAGACAGACTTCCCTTCGAAAATCCTAGCGAGCAATGGTACTGCTGGTTGTAATGCAACAAAGCGGTGACTTTGAGACTCCTTTCAGCACTTTATCTGTAGCCATTTTCCGTGGTTGAATTTTCATTTCTGGTAGTGTGACTTAAGAGCCTTTTGTGCGTTATCCAATCATTATAAGTGTCACCAAAGTGTTCATGGAAGTTTGCTAACAGCTTTACGGTTACATAGTGTCTGCTGCGCACATGCGGGCAGCAGACACAAAAAGTATTTTCTTTTCTTTGAAACACAGGGAATAATTATTTATTTTAGTCAATTTTTTTTCAATGCATGTCGTGATCGTCTTTATCATGCTTGAATTATTTTTTCCGTACGGTTTCAAATTTTTAAGCATAAACGGTGAATATTTTGCTGATTTAGCCTCTCGATTTTTTTCTACTTTTAAAACTTCGCAATGCAAAAATCCGAACATAAAATTCAATTCATGCAATGATCTGCAATTTGCTATTTTCCTACCTAGTTTATACTGTCTCTTTCGCAGAGCTAAAAACAAGTTATTTATAGTGTTTATAGAGCATAGATTTGTGAAAATGTTTGAAGCAAATTTGATGGCTCCTTGATGGCTTCAGGCGTCTGGCCAGTGAGCTAATCAAATGTGCTCATTTGGCGCCCATTGAGAATTGTAATTGACGGGCTGAGACCCTTAGCCTTGACTTATAGAATCGCTCCGTGTTTAAGTGATCGTCTTCTTCATCTCCATGACTAACATGTCTCCAAATCTTTTATTGAAAAATGAACTAGAACTGCTGATCAGTATGTTAAGTATTTTTAGCTTTTTATAACTGGGACAAGACTTTTGAGAACACTGCAAGAATTTGAGCACAAGGTAACCATCAGACTTTCTGCCAGACTTCATCACTGACAGTGATTTCATGTATAGTCAATCCTGTATTAATTAAGCAGATACCCTCATGATTAGGGATTGCTAGTGTAGTGTCTACTTATACAGAGTGTCCACTTAAAACACTAGTTCAATCAATCAACCCAACCCAACACAACACAACCCTGAACCTACCTACCTACCTACCTACCTACCTACAAAAAAATACCTGTAAGTGACAGCAAAAAATCATATTTGGTGTGGAGGGAAATCCATCTCGTGCACCCCACAAAAAACGCCTATAGTATACATTGTGTAAGTGGTTTGTCATATTAACTGGACACATTCTTATGAGATATCAACATAATGCCTATTAAACAAGAATGTGTCTCACATTTGTAACAAATGTCAAATGTAATTCTAAAGAACATTGGAAGTTACCAGTAAGTGAAAAGTTGGTCAAAGTTAACACAGTCAAATAAGAGAAAAATAAATTCCAACATACCAGACTAGTTTTAATAAAAGATCCTACACGTACTTTACTCAGAAATACCCCTCTTTTGCTGTTTAACATGCCCAAGTGACTATGTGACCACTGTATGATCTTTCTGGACCTTTATCTTATTTCAATTAGCCTGTTTTGCCTTATACATTAACTTTTCTGTGACTGTACTCTGAAATTCAACTATTGATTAATAAATTACATTGTACACTATAGCTGCACTTGTAGTCAGCACTACAACATCAGCTCCAAGGATTGCGGTCAACTTATGATATTATATGACCGTACGATAAAATGTCTCTATGGCAACAGCACACTACAACTTCAACACAATTGCTGAACACTTCAGCTTGCTACACTACGACTGTACAATATCACTGACAGCTCTATGACACCCTAGATGCCGAACTCTACAACTGTTCAAAACCATGACTGTACAACACTGCGACACTTAAACACTGTACAACTCTACAGCTAAACCACACTAGGTGGACTTCTGGACTACTCCACCTGGAATTTCTGCAGAATCCTGGGGAATATCACCAGCTCGAAATTCTGATGAATGCCAAAGGAATGGTGGGAACAATTTCATCCATGTCCAGTTGAACTGATTTGACCCAAAAATGTCGTAGTGGGATCCACATGGATCACTGAATCATATGAATGGAGAATTGTCGACCCAGAAGACAGAGTTCTCAATGTGAAAAAATGTGTCTCATTATTACGGCCACTACAGAATTTTCCTGCATGCTTGCTGCCAGCTGTTCCTACTACAAGATTGCTGATTTGTAATGACCCGTACAAATGCGTTCCACCAGCCGAAACAAATGTAATGGACCAATTAACAGAGACCACAAAATATATGAAAAATAGACGAAGTACAATAATTATATGCTATAGCAGTGTTTATGACTTGGTAGCCAAAACAAACAACTAATATACACTCCTTAGCCAGTGCGTATGTTAAACAAACAAACCAGTTTGACTTGTAGGCAAAGCAAATTAAACAACCATGGCCTGTACTTGTGAATCAAGGACATTATTGTAGACCTGAAAAAGAGAGCTGTCAGCACTTCGAAATTTCCCAGTGTGCATGATGTCACCGCTTCTACAAGGCTACCATTAACAGTGAATTTAATGCATATTCTTCCTTCTCAAAGCCTGGCCTGAGGACATCAGGAGAATCCTTGTGAGGGAAGCCCTGATTGGGGGCAAACACTAAATTGCTACTATTTGTTCTTACAGGGAAGGTGACTTTTAGATGTCTTTTCAGATTGAATGGTTCATGCATCAGAAGGAGAAAAAGTATAAGCTGCTCTCCACAAGTTTCAAAGACCCTATGCTTAAAGATCAGTGGTACATTGTAAGTCATTCTCTTTAACACTAATTTTTGTGGTGAATCATCAGTTTTGTGATTATTTTCCCTGCCATATTCTTGTTAAACACTGCTCTTAATCCCTTCATTATGATATCCAGAAACTGGAATTTTGCTAAAGGGTGCATGGTACTATTCGTACAATATTATTAGAAAAGACTGACAAATCATTTAAAGCAAACATCTAACCAATTAAAGGTTTAAGTATATTTATATATCTCTTACATGTAGCTGTATCATGGAGATTGAGGTCTGTAAGTTGTAAGCTTTGGACTAAGTTTTTTGTGTTTGATTTATACATACACACATACATACAACCTTATTTGAACTCGGTAAAATCTTCAGACGACGAGTATAAAAAAGTGGCAATCTTATAATTAAAGTATATATTTATGACCCAAGCAACAAATGCCTAGGCAATAAATCAGACAGAAAAAAAGCAAAATAGATGCCTACATGATTGTATTATATAGTGTGGACAGAGAAAACAAGGTTAATGAGATGTTTATTACATCAGTCTGTTGCTTGGGAGAAAGGAAAACATCTTAAGTTAAGCGTGCAGAAAAGAAATTGATTTTGGAGATCATGATAATTAAATTTACAGGTTTAAAAATTTAATGGTTTAAAGATGGTAGACACCAAAAAATACATAATATGTATTTTTTGGTGTCTACCATTTTTAAGTATTGTTAAACACTCTTGCTTTTGTCATTCCTTAGGAGAGACCTGTTGGATCCAGCAAGCCAACATACAATATCACTTCTGTGTGGGAAGCTGGCTACACAGGGAAAGGAATACTGGTGGCAGTAGTTGATAATGGAGTTGATGGCAGCCATCCTGAATTACGTACAAACTACGTAATTGTCCCCTTATTGTTGTGATTGTGATTGTTGATATTACCATTTCTAGTTGCTCATTTGTGTTCAGTCAGTCGGGCGTTCAAATTTCTGCCGGTCTCACCAATACAAGTGGCCTGGCAGTCTTAGCATTTGATCTTGTAAACTGCTCTGTCTGTCGCTTGGTGCATCTTTGTCCTTAACATTCGTCAGTAGTTGTCGCAAAGTAGTTATAGGTTTGTGAGTAACGCGGCTGTTATAGGGTTGTAGGATCCGTCCGATAGTTTCAGAAGTCCCTTTGATGTAAGGTATGGTAGCAGGTGTTGACATAACAAACTTAGGCCACCAAAAAAATTATGCAAATTAGGCTAAGGGTAGATTGAATCTACCCATGGCTTATTATTAACTGTAACCAAAGACCACATTTCAAAAGATTGGAGCGCCTGCGGTGTCGCTTTTAATGTTCACGGTAACGCTTTTTCCGACTTGTTGACTTACGAAACGCATGCAGAGTGAAAGAAAACCAGAATTGCGCTGAGCAAAGCGCGTGGTCCGCTCCCTGCGGCAGATGTCCCTAGAGAGAAAGTAAAGAAAAACTATCTGAGAGGAAAAATGAAACTCCTCTTTCAATAAACGGTCTAGAAAAAATATTGCTCAGTGTAAGCAGTATAAACTATAGTATAAAGTGTATAATGCCCAGCCAAAGCGGAAAATAGTATGTTAGTGCGATGCAGTGATCAAGATTAGATTCTGCCCGACAGATAACAACAGCTCAGTACAGAACTGACTACCCAAGTGAGACAAACTACTCGAGAGATAACAACAGTTCAGTAAAAAGCTGACTGCCCAAGTAGAGCAGAATCGGTTAGCGCGCGCGATGGTTAATATCCCGCGTGCTAGACAGATAAAAACAACTCACTAAAAACTGACTAGCCACGACCAAGTGAAACAAAGCAAATCAGTGCGAGCACATATGATGGCTTATAACAGCATACACAGTCAAACTCATATTTTCAACTTCAACTTACCAGACGTGAGTCCTCTTTTCCTTGCGTTGATCATTGGGGATTACATGCGAGTCCCGCGACATCGTATTTCCCGCCAGTTCGTTTCAATGATCAGAAGACAAAAATACCGGCTCTCCAAAAGTCTGATGAATTTTCTTTTGGGTTCGAAATCATCTATCCTTGTGACATGCCAAGGACAGAAACTGTGGCAAAGCTCACCAAGAAAAAATCGAAAAAATACACACCAGACATCCAGAAATAAAGTATAAACGATTTCGAGAAGGTGCCGCACTTCATTCAGTGTTCATTTATTCCTCATATTTACGCGCATAGAAATCAAAATAAATGGCCTGATCAGTGACCGATGTCGATCTCTCTTTTCTTCCAGTACAGTAAATGGTATTTACCAAACTCAGTTTGCGGGGCTTTGTAAAGAGCATCGAGAACCGGAATCCATAAACAACTTACAATTCAAGCTTGCAGAATTCGCCTGCAATAATTCATTGGAATTCTCGCGACAAAATGCAGATTCTTCGTGAGAGTCTTAGCTTGGCTACAAAATTCAATCGCTATGAGGTTTCAAAAAGGTGTACAAACTGTTTCAGCAAAGGAATTACAATAAAATTGGACGAACACATAACGCGCCGCATGGCGGTAACTTTTGATTGAGAACGCAAACGAAGAACTTTGTGTGACTCAAATAACACTGTCCTGTCTCTGCTTCATGTTAGGGACGGACCATTTTATTTTTGAGGGGGTGACTGGGCAAATGCGGAAGAAATTTCCTGCACATCTTTTGCAAAAGAAATGAAAATCGTGCATGGTAGCACACAGAAAAGAAATATATTGCAAACTAGTGAAATAAAATTCGTACAAAGGTCTCCAAAGCTTTTAGTCGCGAAAAAATATTTCTACAGAAAAAAAAATTGCCCCACCCATCAAAAATGTCATGGTCCATCCCTTCCATTTTCTACAACTCATGCACAAGATTGTAAACATGATAAGACCTCCTGGACAGATTTTTTGTGACCAAAGCTAAGCCTCTATATTTTTGGGGGCTTTATGCATTCTAGATCAGTGCAGCTTCTGGTGCGGCATTTATTCCATTGTAGAAGCTACCTAATGCTTGTTTTTTTTTCACGCAACGAGATTGACGTAAGAACGGGATCGGAAATGTTAACGCCGGAGAATAAAATCACCGCATCTAAATGTGGGTCACGCATGTTATCTCGTCGGCTGTTTTATTTGATTCTCTGTGGGGACAATTAAGATAATTACTTAAACAGCGTCATCCAAACTCCTCGCTAGTTGAAGTCTGTCAGCTTTATTTGTCACACTCCTGCATCATTTTACGTCTCCTGTGGAGAATTTTTTTTGTGGTCTAAGTTTGTTATGTAGTGTTCGTAGCGTTCGGTTCAGAGTTTCTGTAAGTGTTGTGTCTAATAAAGTCCTGCTGGTAATTGTTCTTGTAGAAAACGTTGTCTAAAGTATTAGTAGTTGATTTCGTCCGTTAAGCTGTCAGGTGAGTCACAAACTAGTTGCACACGTCTTGTCAAGGTCCGTATAGTCGTTGCTTTGTGGGAAGTAGGGTTGTAAGATGATTGGTCTGGTAGTCTGTTGGTATTTGTGGGTTTTCTGTAAATTGTCCGTAGTTTGTTATCATCACAAGTAACTAAGCAGTCTAGTCCTAGCCTGCGAGCAAGTTCTCTGGGGCGATCTGGTGGCGGGTGGTAAAAGGAAGGAGAGCTTGCAATTACGTCTCTGGAATTTTAATTTCTGCATCGAAAAAGTCAATGCAAAATGGTGATTGGTGAAGATTTAATTTGGTAATGATGTCATCAATCTTCACATACAGACGACAAAAGTAAACGCCGAATGCGACGTAAACTACGAAGCTAAAAATTCGAAAATCGAAATTGCCTTCGCCAAACCTGCTGTCAAAAGTGAAACTTTTGAATGTAACTTATACTAGGTTATCGCCAATAAGGAGAAAACTGCGTTAACCTGAAGGTTTATTGGTAGAATGAACATCGAGCGAACACATGGAGCGGGCGAACAGGCGCAATGCGCATGCGTATAACAACGAGCCGCTGAGCAATACATAATGTCAACAACGGAGTGGCGTGGTCGCCTCTCTACTCTACCTATTGTCCTCTAACAAGGGATATAACTATAAGTAAATAAAAATAGAAGTACATGTAAGATAAAACAGTGGCGACGATAAAACTAAAAGTAAAAAATGAGCAAAGGTGCAATGTCAATGTCCTTGGCTTGTCCCTCAGAATCAGACTTTATGAAACGTATACAAACAATGTTTAACAGTCTCTTTTCAAGGACCCAGTCTTCACTATGCCAAAATGGGGCTTTACATGGGCGACCGGATCTTCTGGGAGGTTCCACAACAGCAGGCAGCAGAAGTGCGCTGGGTGGTTGAAAGCAAGCTGGAACAGGATCGAGAGGGAGTGGAACAATATCTGCTGGGACTGGGAGAGGATCCCCAGCAGGTGGAGGAACAGGTACAGGATGATAAAGAGGATCATGGCAAGGTGCACAAACTGGAGACTGGATGTCCACATGTGGGGAAGTGGGGGCAGTAGAAGGCCTCGAAGCGGGGTCGCTGGGGTCAGGTTCATCATCAGAGTCGTCTTGGGGGGGTTCATGGTGACCACGAATGGGACCAAAAGGAGATTCGACAAGAACAGTAGGGCACACACGGTACCATTCCGACGTAGGCACGGTGTAAACTTTGCTGTGGAACTGTGAGGTAGTAAACTTCCGGAGCTGACACGTGAGGTAACGAGGTACTTGTCACGGGCTTTCAGCTTGTCCTAGTCGCCTTTGAGAAAGACCAAGTCGCCAACAGAAATGGCAGCAGTGGAGGGGGTGCTGTGCCTGCGGGCTTTGGACTTGGCACTGGGCAAGTGATTCAGCTTGCGGGAGAAATTCTGGCTGAGTATAAGTTGACGGTAGACAATTGGTAACTGTTCACCGGTCAACTGGTCATGCTGTGTCCACACTTCATGAGCGGAAAGGCCATCATGCTGGATGCGAGAGTTTATATTGGTGGTAGCTAATGCAATAGAGACTGCAGAGGTAGGACCTCCCTCGGGAAATAAGTGGAGTAGTTCCATACCAAGCTCCTCTAGGGCACGTACATAGCCACGGGATTTTTGTTAGGATTTTTGATGTGGCCAACTTCCAAAGTGATCCCATGAGAGAGGAGGGACTTGTCATTCACAAGGGCGCAGAAACCGGGCGCAGGATCCACACGGATTGTCACACCACCATGGTAAAGAGAACGGAGCTGGGAACAAAGCACCAGCATGGCATTACGTAGGTCATCTCGGGTTTTGCTTTGGACAATGAAGGTCAGCGTGTAAGAAGATACGGTCTCTCTCAAAACAAGGATGAGCTGGCAGTAACGTCGGCAAACATCTGTAGCAAATGAAATGCCAATGACCGGGGGAGGACCTGTAGGTGACTGGGGCTGGAGGTGGCTGGGGATAGCCTTTAAAGACTGGTCTGTGTGACAAGCAGATGAGACTGAGTCAATAGCCTTGTCGACGTCCAAAGCGAAGAAGTACCTACTGAATAGGCGCTTGGTTTGGTACTTGGAGGGATGACTAAATCGGATGTCGAGGGCTGTTAATAGACCATCGAGAAGAGAGCGGGGCACGACTATGCGTTCCTGTGCGTCTGGAATGGTGGGTGGTCTCTCACAACGAGGAGACCATCGGTGGCGATGACAACATCCTTAAGATAGCGTTTGACATCAATAATTTTAGTAGCCTTCTTTGAGGGTCTGGTGCCTTGGCTTGGGTGCGAGTGTGTCCTCCGGAGGTGGGGGCATTCCAGTTGAGTGGCTTGCCAGGCTGCTCGGCTAGTGAAGGGCATCCTGGTTGACCCTTCGAGGACAGCAGCAACAGAAATGCTGCGCACGACTGACTCTTCAAACTCGACGATGAACTTGCAGGTCTGACAGCTGGAGTCAAGGCATTCATTCATTCGGGTTTCTGCTAGCAAAGTCAGAAGGCAGATTCTCAACACCAGCAATGTGGCACACATGAACAGAACAGCGGCTGACTGTAGACAACAAGGTGGTAACCCTGGAGCTGGCTGAAAACTCCCCTCTCTTAAGTTTCTCATAGGCTTGGACACAAGGCTTACTGTCTGTGAGAACCTGGGTTTGATGAGGCGATTGATGTAGGGGGTGATATGTCTGATCGCGGCATCTATGCTTAGTGCCGCAATCTTGCAAGGTAGCCAGGATACTCGATGCTTGCGCAGTTTAGTGCTAAAGAAACCGGCCAGGAGCAGCTTAACATTCCGGTGAATGTAAAGGGTGGGAGCAATGCCTCTGTTTTTCGCTGAGCCATCGGTCACTAACCACAAGGCGTCGCTAGGCCATGGGATTGTGATGGTCTTATGGTTTCCTAAGGCACGCTGAGCACTCTTATAGGCTAACAGTAAATCATCAGACCACACGATCCGTTCTCTAGATTCCTTTCCTGTTGTAGCTTGATCAAGGGGGTCAAGCAGCTCGGTGAATCTTGGCAAGACGCGGCTGAGCACCTTGTATGCACCGACAAAGCACCCGTAAGCCTTGCACTGTTGACGGAGGCGCAACTGTGGACAAAGTAGCTAGCTTGTGGGGTCTGGCTTGCAGGGTGCCATTTGACCAGACCCATCCCAGAACAGTTGCCTTCGTGGGGCAGATAAAGGTCTTGGAAGCTGACAAATGCAGATTGTTTTGCTGGAGCAGGGAGAGAACGCGACGCCAGTTGTGAAGGACTTCCTCAGGACTGTTGCCGCCAACATACAGGTCGTCGGCAATTTTGGCGACACACCCTTCCTGAATGGGGTCGCCCAGGATACAAGACATTAGCTCTTTGAGGCAGGTCTCAGAGCCGGGCATCCCCATAGCAGAGCGAGTGTAGACACGGATGCCTTTAAATGGTGTGGCAACACTCTAGTACTTCATGGATGAATGTGATAAGGGAATCTGATAAAAGGACTTCAACAGGTCTGTGATGACCACGAACTGCCACTTCCCCATGTCTCGCAGGACACCATCAACATCGGGCATCAAGGAAGGCTGTGGTTTGCTGTATTGGGCAACTTCGCCAAAGGATGTCACGAGCCTACTACCACCATTGGGCTTCTTAACAAGGAAGGAGGTATTAAGATATTTTACGTGAACGTTGACCTGTTCAGGTTTAGCAAACACGCCAGCAGCCTCAAGTTCATCAAACTTGGCCTGCAGCTCCTCCAGGGTAGCCCTGTTGTATTGCGGGAGCCTGCCCTTATGCTGAGGAGGGCGTGTTGGGCCAATGTTGATGACAGCTTCGATTTGGCCACTGGCACCAAGATTGTACTTTGAGGTTGACGGATTAAAGACATCGTCGAACTCCAAGTTAACAGCGCGGAACATGTTGCGAGTATCCTCGTTCAAGCACCCATCAGCTGAGGGTCGAGGATCACACCGGCGGAGTACGGCTTGAGGGTGGAGGGTGGTGGACGCGCAACACTGGGTGTACAAGGAGACAGTGTGGTTGATTCAGGGCTGTTGACTGGCGTGACATGTCTAACTTGGCACAGCTGTTTGGCACTCTTTAGGATGATGGGACAGTCCGTTGTGTTAGTGATACGTACTGCGTGGTCAACGGAGATAACTTGCTGTGGGCAGGGCCAAGCGTCTTCGGGTTTTAGCGAAGAGTTTGAGGGGCAATGTAGCCTGGGTTCAAGAGCCCAGAAGGTGTCGGGAGCTGACTCAGGAGGCGTACTGAACTGGATGAACTTTCCAGGCAGAACAACCGTGCGATGGGGGTTATGGAGCAGAAAGGACTGAGTGCGATGCACGGTAGGTGGAAGAGTATGATTTGATGGTTTTCCGTAGTGTACCACCTCTGAATCTCTGATCACAATTTGACGCTTAGCAGGACATACACCAATGTCGTTGCGGACCATAAAAGGGTTGCCTGCCAAAATGTCAACATCAAACTGGTGAACAACCAGGGCATCAAGCTCAAGGGTGGACTGACCACGGGTGAGAGGGCAATGGACCTCACCGATCACGTCCATAGGGGTGATCCCATCAGCCTGACGAGCCATTTGCAAAGCGGGGGTGATGGGGAACCCATACGTTTTGGTGGATGAAGCACGAACCATGTTCGAAGTTGCACCAGTGTCAAGGGTCAACTGCACAGGATGTTCGTGGTTGAAGGTGTTTAGAACAGGTGACTGAACAATGCTGACTCGCAAGGCAGAAGGCTCATCAGCCCAGATAGCTTGAACAATGACATCATCGATCGCTTCGTCGGGTTCAGCCGCTTCGTCAACAGGGATATCAGGATGGTCGGTCACAAGGCGGGAGCGGGCCCAAGGTCTTTTATCCTGCTCAGGTAGGAAATGGCAATCAATAGGGTCATGGGTGTTGTGGGGGCGTCCAGCGGTTTTGCACAGAATGCAGGATAAGAGGGGACGGCGACGGGCCTGACGCTTACCACTGCTGGGATTACACCTAGGGTTAAAGCTTCCGATGCGCATGGCCTTAGTGTCCTCAATAGAGTGGAACTCCTCCAAGAGGGATGCAAGAGCTTGAGAAATCTCTGGCTTGAGTGAGGCTAGCGACTTGATGCGCAATTCGGAGCCATACTTCTGTTTGACGAGTAAGGGTAGGCCTGGGTGGATTAAATTAAGCCAGAGAAATACGATGGTGTTTTCCAGTGTAAGCGAGAGGTCTTCATCAACGGTTACTTGCTCTCCGTGGTGGGTAAAGCCACAATTAACAGATATTAAGTTACCTTCAAAAACGGCCATGAGGCATTGGAAAAGATCTTGGGGCATCTCATTAGGTTGAAGGTTAATACTTGCGAGGTCGAAAAAATGCACGCTGGTGGACTGGAAACCATAATGTTGGCGAATTTTTTGCCATATGTCGTTCAGAGAAGTTGAATGTTTCACTATTGAGTTCCGGGAAATCACGGGACAAAAGTTAGTGATCTGGCCGAGCATAAGGTCTAGGTGGGCATTCTTCTGGGTGGGGGTGAGTCGCTTACTTTCAGGAACAGAAGAGCCATTGTCGGTAAGGCCTCTACAAGGGTTGGCGGCGGTTTGTTTCTGCCAAGTTGCTTCTAAGAAAGGAACAAAATTGTTGTCGAGGGAAAGGATATACATCAAGTTCTGACGCCAGATTTCATAGAAGGTGATAGTTTCATTCTTGGTCAACTGCCACTGTTTCAGGGCTCTAGGGGAAGCGGCCACGTCAGAAATGTCACTGTTGTCGTCCGCTCAAAGCTACGGTAAGTTGAGGCACTTTGTCCGCTTCCTCACTTTGTTCCAGGGTAAATGTCGCAGTTTCTGGAAGACTGCACTTGTGTTAGAGTCTTTCGAGTGTGGGTTGAGGATCGTAGAGCGCTGCCACCACGCCAGTAAGGAGAAAACTGCGTTAACCTGAAGGTTTATTGGTAGAACGAACATCGAGCAAACACATGGAGGGGGCGAACAGGCACAACACGCATGCGTATAACAACGAGCCGCTGAACAATACATAATGTCAACAACAGAGTGGCGTATGATGTTAGAAAGAGAATTAGAGTAAAATAGCAAGCTTTTTTCCTGGGATTACTTTTAGTTCACAGTGCACTGAATTTGCATACTGCGAGTCTCAAAATAAATTGCGCGAGCGATGTGGGAAGAAATCAAACCTTTCTTTCGTGCACTTTATCCTTCGATTAAAATTGAAATAGTAAAAGAGGCTCATATTGAAAGTCAATGACAATTGTAAAAGAATTTGTAAGAAATAGCGAACATAATCCAAAGTTAGCTTCAGTTCAAAAGCATATCAAATTTGAATAACGCTTGAAATCTGATCTTCTTTCACGTGTTTTACAGTCAAAATACTCAGCGCATTCCGCTTATTATTTGGGTATGACTTTCATTAATCGGGGACGGATTGCATTATTGGAATCAAGATTCCACTTTCAAATTGAATATAGTAAAACCCGCGTATAAGAACCTAGATTTTTCCAACTTAGCCTAAAAAGGTTCTTACAGAAATGGTATTTAGTGGGATTTTAGGCTACTTAGATCCTTAAATAGGTTCTTAATTTGATAGGGGCACTAGTGATCAGCACAGATAACTACTACAGTGCATATGTGATATGGAATATATTGCTGTATTAAATAATTATCTAGAATACAGTTTAGATGATAACCATACAGTAAATTGATCTTTCCAAAGTATTAGCATGCATGTCTTTCATGCTGCAGTGTCCATAAAATTCTGTGTTACATTCTGTGATGAACAGGAAGTAAAAGTCGAATCATGAAGGTCTAAAATGTATAGCCCTCAAGCGCTTGGGGCTTGATGTAATCATCATCTGACCCGTCCACAAAACCATGGATGCATGACATAGATGCAAGGAAGTTTCAATGTGCTTCAAAAACTGTGACTTTGAAAATGAGAGAGACACATGGATCTGTATTCTTAATAATTGCATTGTGTAATCCAGTATTGGCAAAGACATGATATGGTTTTCATTTTAGTTCGCTCTTTGAATCTTTCTGACTGAAACTAGACTAAAATTTTTTTCTGTATTTTCATCTGTGCCTTCATTTGTGTAAAATAAGAACCTATTGAAAATGTTAGGCTAAGTAGGTTCTTATGAAAAGGGGGTTTAAAATGAAAATTTTAGCCTAACAGGTTCTTAAATTTTAGGTTCTTATACGTGGGTTTTTGCTGTATTGTAATGTCCCAACGGTAGCTTTGTTCCAGATAAGGAATGCTGATTGGTTTATTATTGACATCTGGCGAGTGTTCACTTGCAAGTTGGTGGCTTGACGTGTCTGGCCTGATTTGTGTTCGCTCAACAAAATATTAATTGCAGACACTTTTCCACGTAAAAAAAGAGTCTGTTGTAAAACTGTAAAGAATAATTTCGTAAAAACAAGTGTGCTGTAAATGCACAACAAATGTTCCTGAAAACTGAGAAAAGTTCCCTGTAGTGTCACCCGACTGAAACCAACAGCCGCCAACGGTTTCATATTTCGCGTGTGAACTTTACAGACACCCGTTCTGGGTGTCTGTAAAACCCGGAACAGCCCCGGAACAGCCCCGGAACAGCCCCGGAACACCCCGGAACACCCCCGGAACACCCCAAAACATCCCCGGAACAGCCCGGAACAACCCGGAACACCCCTGGAACATCCCATAATACCCCGGAACATCCCATAATGCCCCGGAATACCCTCAATACAGCCAAGAGCACTCTTGAACACCAAAAATAGTGGTCAGCAGTCAGACCGCTCACGCATAGACTGACCGAGGACCTCTGAAGATTAACGAAGATTTCCGAATTTTTCCAAAGACCTTTGCGGATCACCCGAAGACAAAATGACAAAAGTAAAAAAAAATAACATTGGTGTCCTTTAGATCGACAAAGATTTGATTTTGAATATTTCAATTCAATTATTGAAGTTGTTGTAACTCATGCGAGATTTGCATCATAACTCTCGACAAACCGTTGTGACGTCTATAAGTGAAATTCTGGGGGTGGGCATCCCGAATAATAATTCAATTTACCATATAACACGTCACGGTCGGCAAAGTTCAAGGAAATGTGATAATCTCATCGTTGATATTTTCCTTTTTTCGTTTACTAAATTTTTTCTCTTAAAGTCTTAAACTAGATCTTGTGAAAGTAAATAAAATACTGGTTCCTTTTCTCGCTATAGGAGTGTAAACTCGTTTGATCCTCTTGCTCCCGGGTTATGTTGTGACATCCTACATTATAAGCCCTCAGATACCTCTACAAAATTATAGTGAGTACTTTTTTGCAGGCGCACATTTCTCCTACTCATTTATCTTCTGAGCTACGCTCTTTTGTTAACCAAAAATATATGCAGGCCTAACTGCAAAAACGTTGTCATTCAAATATGACAAGAGAAAGCTGCAAGATGGGAATTTATTAGACAATTGGAAAAGCGTTCTCAGATTTAACATTCCTGAAGCACTCATGCACTACGGTATGATACTTCAAATTAATATGAACTGAGGTTTTTTTAAATGAGGTGTATATATTAGCGTAACGAACGGGCGGCCAAACATTTTCCATGCGCTTGTGGAAATAAAACGAAGCTGATCGTGTGACCTCGGAATAATGACCGTATAGCATTGCGTGACACTGCATCATTTGGCTTTAAGTCCTTGAGGTCACACCTGTTTTTTGAACGTGATAATGCAAACCTCGCACGAGAAAAGTCAATGCAGAATTAACAGTTCAACTGTCACATTTTCATATCACTGAAAATCGTAAGTTATTAAGATGAAGGTCACGTGCATGATATATTTTTCCCATTAATTAATGGTTTTTTCGCTGTTCTTAAAAGCTTAGAAAATATTCCAAGCATTCTTGAAATGCTCGGAAATCTCACGGTGATCCACAAAAGTCTTATGAAGAATTGGGAATCTTCGGAGGTCTTCAGCTTAGTCAATTCGTGAGCAGTCTGACCGCTGACCACTATTTTTGGTGTTCTGGGGGTGTTCCTTGCTGTTTCGAGGGTGTTCCGGGATGTTATGGGATGTTCCAGGGGTGTTCCGGTGTTGTTCTGAGCTGTTCTGGGGGTGTTCTGGGGGTATTCCGGGGTTGTTCCAGGGGTGTCCCGGGGTTGTTCCGGGTTGTTCCGGGCTGTTCTGGGGGTGTTCCGGGGGTGTTCCGGGGGTGTTCTGGGGGTGTTCCGGGGGTGTTCCGGGGTGTTCCGGGGGTGTTCCGGGTTTCACAGACACCCATCCGTTCCCAATTAATGAAAATCATTCCTAAATAATGAGCGGAATGCGCTGAGCATGTAACAAACATGTTTGTTACATTGAATCTTGTTTCTGGTTTGCGATGATTAGCCAAAATCTGACAGCTCAGACAACGGGGAGCCACAGCTGTGCTGGAGGCGGAATTTGAACTCCAGAGACATAGTTGAAAGCTCTCCTTCCTTTTCCCGCCCCGCCGCCAGATCGCCCTGGAGAGCTTGCTCGCAGGCTAGTCTAGTCCATTTTCCTTGATCTCCTAAGTAAACTGTATGTCGGTGTTTGGTCTGTTGAGGTGTTTGTGAAAAGTGCAAAACATCGCGGAATGGGCCCTTGCAATTACAAATGAACACTACCACTCTGTACACAATGCCTTAATCACTTTACTAGTGCTGTATTTGTCAACATATCCTGAAAATGGTTTCTTTGTTTCTTTAAGATTTTATAACGTCTTCCGTGATTAGATGCATCACTTACACAGTGTATGACTGTTAGATTAACTTACACTGTAACTTACAGGTACTTAGCTTGCAGCACATTGCATTTGCCTCACATTGCAATGCCATAGTACATTTTTCTTAATTCATTTTCCTCGCAAAAGAGCTATTTGTTTATTTCTTTAAATTATTTTTAATTAACTCAATTTGCTTTTGCAGAATTTAACAGCAAGTTATGATTATGTGGAAGGAACCCCAGTTCTGTTTGGGAAACCAGTGCCAGGGTAAGTGGCTGCTTGGTCTACCTCAAGACAGCTTGTTATTATTATTATTATTATTATTATTATTATTATTATTATTATTATCGTTTCTATAACAAAATGCTTGATTGTGATTGGTTCTCCGTGCCCCTGTTTGATACGTAATTGGAGAGTGATCACGTGGGTGTCCAATTACAGCTGTCCAATTTAAACTTTTTGGAATAGGATAGCTGTAATTGGACAACTACGCTGCACGCACATCAATCAGGTGTACTGAAATAGGCTCTTTTTATAGCTGTTTCTCCACTGCTTGCAAAATTGATAATTAAAAATATATCCCCGAAGGACAGGTAGATAGGTACGATTAATTGGTAACTGGACTTCATGTTGTACAATTTAGGGGTAATCGTTCTCGTAATTTCAAATCAGCCTCGCGCTACGTGCTCAGACGATTTAAAATTACTCGCCCGATTATTCCCTGAATTGTACTCCACTCAGTCCAGTTACCATTATTCATTATTATTATTATTATTATTATTATTATTATTATTTTTATTGACATGTTTTATTTACAATTAAAAATGTAAAAATATCAATCATTAAAAATACTGCTAAGAAATCTTAAATATTAAAAACTGTACAAAAATATTGTTATGTACAGTGACATACTATAAACCATGCATACACATCAATGAACCTTTCTTTAAAAAAAATTGACTTCTTCACACTATTTCAAAAATTCAAATGACTTTGCACTCAATCGTTTCTCTGAAAAATTGTAACAGTAGTCCTAAATGAAATTGCTTTATTATTACACAATGTGCTAACTATTAACATAATCTAATGAAATCTGTTATTATTATTATTATTATTATTATTATTATTATTACTATTATTATTATTATTATTATTATTATTATTACTTGAAAAAGCTACACAAACGTAATTTTAGGGAATTGAATGACTTAATTTCTTAACACTCTCTGTTTACTCTATATTCAGTTTAGTAGGTTTTGTAAATGAATGATAGCTTACCCTACTCTGGGTAATAGAAGTAGCTGGCAAATTATATCACTGACATTCTTTTTAATTTTTTTTCCTTTTTCAAAATTTTAATGAGCATGTTATCTTACCGTGATTTCCTCCTAGCCATGGCAATAACTGTGCTGGTATCATAGCTGGTTTAGCCAACAATGGTAGGTGTGGTGTGGGATTGGCATACGATGTCCAAATTGCAGGTAATGGTCCAGAGTAAATGTTGATTTAAGTGTCAATTTAATTTATTCTTGTGTTTTTTTTAAGGAACTTTAAGTGAACATAGACTTTTGTTCACTCTAATTGGTTAAGTGACACCAAATACGACAGGTTGTCATTCAGTACTTTCTTACATTGCCTGTGATGTTCTATTTCACATGGTAAGCTTGTGATTTAAGGTTGTTGCATTGTCTTCCATTCTTAAAGGAAATTAAACTTTTTAAATCTTTCTTCCTGTGAGGTTTAGGGATTTGCATTGTAACGCATGGATTGGGAGGGGCACTAGTTAAGCACAACGTTGATTTTGGGTTCGAATTATGTTCAGTTTGAAATATTTGTTTCTAAGGTTTAAATGCTCGGCCCCACTAGCACCTTGCTGTAATCACTTGCCGAGGGCAAACAAAGGACATTTATTTTTATTTTATTTTAGGTTCGAGCTCTGGCTGAGTCACTGTGTTGTGTTCTTTACCAATGACCCTAAATCGGACCCTTCTCATTGAGCCCAAATCAACCGGTCTGAGCTGACTTTCAATCTTTCTTTTCTCTTCGCTCAGGTATTCGACTTTTCGATGATGAGATTAGCTCAACTGATGCAACAGAGAGCAAGGCCTTAATCCACGAAATAGAAAGTATTGACATTTATTCCAACAGTTGGGGGCCTGGGGACATGGGCTTGGAAATTGAAGGTCCTGGACCGCTGACCAGAGAGGCTATAAAATATGGCATAGAAAAGGTACAGTCAAAGCTCTACTTGCGACCACTCTCGTAAGCGACCAGCATTGTGAAACCCTATTTGAATTGTCACCTAAACTTTGTAATTGAAAGCTCTCGTAAGCGAGCGCTACCACTTTTTTGAATTACCAACGGGCTTTTCCCTTTGTCTTCAAGTTCTCGTATAAAGCGACCACTCAGTCAACACTTAAATAAAAGCGCTCAGTTCTTGGTCGAATTTAGAGTAATATATATGCAATTATTAAAAAATGGACTAGGTGTATTGGATTTCTAGCATTTTGATTGGCTGAACGGAGCTAGGCTATCAGCTTTTAGTATAAATCTACTAGCGTTCTATCACTAATGCTGTTCTCTGATTGGCTACGCTACTCACTATCTATTCTGTTGTAGATAGTGAGTAGAGTGTTTTCCGCGCGTGGTGTGACCTATTTATATCATTTTTCAATAAAAACATGTAGTGTCTGCTGTTAAGTTTTGAACGTCTAGTAGATTTATACTAAAGCAATTAGATTATTCGCTCTCGATTTCTATGCGTGATAGTTGATTCGGCCTTCGGCCTCATCAACTATCATGCGATAGAAATCTCGAGCTCATAATCTAAATGCTATATTCACCACGGTGAATCAGCTAAGTTACTTTTTTCCGTGTGTTTTTTGTCAAGTTTTAGCCCCCTTTTTTTACTTTTTGATGTCCACATCTCAAAATTATACTAAAATTATTATTTGCCTCAGGCTCAGTAAATATTCGCCAATATTTACTTCGCCTTCGGTAAATAATTGTTAAATATACCTTCTGCGACCAAATATGTCAAAGAACACTCAACAACAAAGTGAGCTGAAAGTTTTTTTCCTCGTGAGCAACCCGGCGAGAAAAATTGACGAGAAAAAACACTTTGCAGCGAATTTAAATTAAGCAGAACTTCCAACAGATTCACTAAGACACGAATCAAAATTGTTCCGTAGTGCTTGATTTTTTAAGACAACAAGAAACTGTGGAGAAATAGAAATTTAAGCATCAAGCATTGTGTTTACAATTTTAATATTTCTTTCATCGATCGTTACGTCGATCATTAAAATTGAACAAACGGTAGGTTTTAATATCAGGAAGGCTTTCCACTTCAATATATCAAGACAAGACATGAAATAAAACACAGTCAAATGGGGCAGAAACATTTAATAAAAACTCACGTACACATTCATGGCGAAAATCATGCACGAAGCAATCTAAACAAGTACTAATCAAACTACCAAGAAGGAAGGAAGGGCGAAATTTTTTTCGCCTATAACACGTAAAATTGACACTGGTTTACCTGTACTCGTTGTAGTTCTGTGTTCCAACAGGTCCAAATGTTCAGATAGAAATCGGATCCCACGTAAACAGAGTTGAATCGCTTTCCCAGTTGTTTGAGTGTTGTTTTTACCATTCCGTCCGCAACCTCTAAACTGAGAACAACTGCGTTTTGTGCTTTGCGTTTAACAAACTTATGATGGTGAATGACAATGTTCTTCGCTGCAGTAATCTTGCTTCTGAGCTGCATAGAAATTTACTCTTCAAGTTCAAATTAGTTCTGTCCTCAGTTCGATTAAACACGTTGCGAACGGATTATAAACTTGTTCCGTTTCAACTCCAGCAGCTACTATGGTGAAATCGTACAGCTTCAATCCGCTTTGAATGATGATTACAACAATGTTTCAGGGAAAATCAAACACGTACCATATTTCAGAGCCAATAACTAGAAGATTTTTTTTCCCAAACTTGTGCCACTTTGTTCACTTTCGAGCAGTTTCATTGATTCATTCAGGTTTGCAATGAAACGCTGCAACACTTTGCAAGGTTTTGGCGCCTTTCTCGCTTAGTCATGTGATCGATTTTTGTTTCCTTTTTCTCTTTTATCTCTTTTCTCGTTTTTTCGCCTTTCTTTCTTGACTTTTTTTTTCAAAAATAGCGGTTGAGTTTTTAATAAAACAATTATTCTACTTGGGCTTGCTGGATATAAAATAATTATAACCAACGGAATATCACCTGATACTTAGCCGACGAGGCCGTAGGCCGAGTTGGCTAAATCAGGGGATATTCCGCAAGATTGAACAGGATATTGTTTTGTTATTCAACAAATTCTCATCGTCTACTATTTTCACAACAAGAAAAACTTCAGTTGTATGATAAAAACGCCTTAAGCTTGCAACAAATAATAAACACAAAAGCAAAACTTCAAGAAATCAAACTTTAAGCTTACTACCGTTCACTTCAAGTACACTCATTTACAAACTCATGCCCGGTAATATCAAGTTAAAAGTAGGAAAAATATTGCTACCTTACTGACAATAAGTCCTCTCCTTGTGAATTAAAATATTTTTAACTCAACAAGTAGTATATGACGGAGGCCTAGATCAATTTATTCATGAATTCAGCAGGCCTGAGTTAATGAGATAACCATGAGAGGTAATGAGATGCAAGCCATCTTGGTAAACGTTGGGGTTATAATGAGATGCAGGGACTTTGGAGGGAGAATAAATGTATACATGTTATTGTTTTGGAGTATAATGTTTAATATTTAAAGAGTTTTTTAAGAGAGAAGTGTGTGTGTTGTAGTGGTGTAACGGTTCCACCTAGCCATCTGAGTGATATCGCAAATATATAGGCCAAAGAACAAAGGAGAGGGGTTAAACCAATCAGGAGCCACTGGCATCATAGACAAAACCGGTTTAGACAGGCTGATCATGGTCTAGGGACTCGAAACGGGGATCACAAGGAAAACCGGACAAACAGGTTTATTTAGGTTATTAGTAAACTGTGAGAGCGGTTAAAACTTTTCAAACTTCAGCAGCTAAGACAGAATTTATTCATTTGAATTTAATTGCATAAAGAAATTATATTCATTTGGCTTTTGTTGTAAACGAACACTTTAAAAGGTCAAATTTCACGGGGGAGTTAAAAGGAAAGCACTAAAAACTCTTCTCGAATGCAAAACAGACATGTTTGACAAGTCAAATGAACAGAAACATAATTCTTGTTATCAAGAAAAAAATACGCATACAGAACTCATTGCCTTTAGAACAAAGAGAAACAAATTGGCTTTTAAACAATAGACTTAGTTTTCTTTTGTTATCATTCACTCAACCTTCAGCGTGGCACATTTACTTTGTTAATGACTTGCTTGAAAACAGACGAACGAAAACTAAACACGCGTTGTGTTGCTGTAGTAAATGTTATAAGTACTTCGAACATTGGTTAGCTCTCTAAGATCTACAAAGACTTTAACATAAATGTAAACGATTAAATGTATCATTTCGCTTTTTCAATTCATTTGTGTTCTCAATTTAAAAAGTTCATTAATACAGGCACAATAAACTTAAAACTGCTTTGTTGTTAGCAATATGTAAGGGTAACCGCGTTGCTTCAGAAGATATCAAAAGAATTTTTGCATGGGATGGGAAAACACGCTAAAATAGAGGACTTTCTCTATTAGAACTATAAATTTGCGATTGAGCGAACAACATTCTGTATTATTTTACCGAATGCGGAAACGTTCCTTAGTTTGACGAGCTTTAAACTGCGCTTAAACAATAAGCGTATATGCGTACAATTTTATATTCAAATCGAACTCAGTTAGCAATGTGTCTTGTTTTAAAATACTTTTTACTACAACAAGCAAAGATCACAACACCAAAAGTCTCTTTTCAAACTGCATGAACAGTTTTATTTGTGGGTTGATATAAAAAGCAAAATCAAGAGTTACAATCCAAAACGATGACGACAGTAACGTATCACAAAGGTAATCAAAACTAAAATCCTCGCCTCGCATGTTCAGTTGGAACAAACCTAAAGCCGAGTTTGCAAACTGACTCAGTCCCTTGTACCGATTGCCTTCAAATATTTCTGATGGCTATGTTCAGTGAGTAGAGGATACTCGTCAATTGCTCCTCGAACACTCATCAGTTGCTCCTTATACTCAAACAACAGTGCTCAATTTCGAGTGTTCTGAGTATTCAACAGTTACTCACAATACAATTACTCATTACACATAAATAACACTTACTCGTTACTCGGAGTAATAAAAAAAAATTACTTATTGTATACATTTGTTATCGAGGGCTCATATCACATCCGCAGAGATGAACTGTAAAATAGCTAAGACTACTCGATATTTCAAGCAAATCACAAACAATTTATTGAATAAAGAAATGGCGGTTATTGTGTCGTTACAATGAACGCATTGTTAAATTGGTTAGTCCACTAATCAAAAGCGAAGTTTGTTTTAATCTCATTTATCACAAAATCCATATCCACGCTAAGTTCTTTCCTTGTTCCTGTTGTCCCAGCGCAAGAATCTTTCATTGGTTTAACCTCCAACAGTTCTTGGTTAGAGTATCTTGCACTTTTCAAGTGGCTGAAATCATTCTACTTTCGCCCATTTGGGCCCTAATAAATAGCGCAGATAATGCGATCTTTGAGCTCCTCTGCTTGTGCAACTTCACCAGACTGATTCTTGAGCTCTAAGGATGCGAGGTACATGGCAGTCTTGGGAAGTTTAGTTAACTCACTGAGGTAGGCTAATTCCCAGTTGTTATCCAGCTTAAATCCGAGAGCGCTACAAACGCTTTCTGCAATCGTCATAACGTGAGCATGATCAATGTCGTCCATTGCTTGGTCAAAGTAATGACATCATTGTAAGGCTAGCGGGTGTTGTTTCAAGCACAACACAAACACAACCCATCGACACATATTTTTTTCCACGTGGGTTTCTTCAACTACCTTCAGGGATGGGTGTCTTCGGGACGAATTTCGGTAGGAATGGGGACTTTCTCTCCTTCTTGGTGGTCATATGAAAAAAAAAATGCAAAGGGTTTGAAGACAGTTCCATCGCATCACATCCCATAAATATGTCCATGCATAACACACAGGAACAGACTCCATGTTTCTTTTTTTTCAGACTGAACTTTTAATTTTCATGACAACAACACTCCTTTTATAGAATTTTTTTTACAAGTCAAAAAGATTAAAAGAGAGCGCTTATTCAAAAAAGTACCTGCGCCCCGGTCGATAATTCTCTTTTTTTACGGACCTGCTTTTTTTCTAAAAAAGAGTTTCTTTTCTTACAAAGAAATGTTTAAAACAAACCGTCACTGGGTAAACCAGTACGGAAATCATAAGCTACAGTCTCTTTCTGCCAGTTCTGCACACTGTCAGTGTACTTGGGTGGAGGTGGTGCTGAAGCCACTAGAACCTCTTGACGGTTCTTGAGTTCCTGGATTTCTCGCAACAACTGGTTCTCATAGTCAGTGCGCGGACGTTCTCGTTGTACATCCTCTTTGCGCCCCACTCTGGGTGTTGGAGGTAGTGAATCTGGGATGTCATACCCACGCAGCGGATAGCCATCAGCATCACGGGTAGAGAGTGGGTGTTGTGGCTTTTCTTCCTTGTTGAACAACCATTTGCGGTACTTTTGGCCCAAAGGTTTGTTGGCCCACCGAAAGAAGTTGCACTTTTCTTGGAACAGGTCAGAAACAACCGTTTGGGGTTGTCTGAGGAGTGGCTCTGTTGAAGCGTAGCGGGTTCACGGCAAAAGCACAACAAACAGCTCCACATGTCGCAAACATCTGGATGAGGTTGACGATACACCTCCCTCATATAGTCAAGGGCTTTCTCTTTAGCACTAAACAGCAAACAGGGATACCTGGGACATTTCACATATTCCCATCCCTTTTGGGACTTGCGCTCCTCCAAACGAACCTCATGGCAAGGGCAAACCATGTAGTCCACCGAACGGGCACAGGGAAGTCTTAGAGAGTCAGGGCTTTGAAAGGCAGGGCTTTGAAAGATGGTAGCCATTCTCACCATTCTTTTAAACCCTTCATTGTCATCTTCAGGTGAGGGTTGAGGAGGATAAGTTTGTGTGGTCTGCTCCATCACGCTTAACTCATTCATCAACTCTTGCACCGCTTCCTGGGTTTCTTCCTCACCGGGTTGTGGGTAAGACATTCCCTCTTGAATCACCTCCACCATATCCTCACGGCAATGTGCATTGTTAGGGTTGGGGATGTAATCGTGGCACTCTTTTTTCATCATTTCTACTACTGCAGCAGGATCATTGTCATTAGGCATTTCACCCAAACAGGTCACCTCATTTTTCTTCAATCCAACAGGTGTCATATTTTGAATCACAAGGGTTTCATTCTCCTTCTTCTCCTTCTTTTTCTTCCCAGCAGGATTAGTGTTTTTGGCAGAACCAGATTTTCTCTTCCGACCAGGATTTGGATAACGAGCTGGAGAGACATCCCCACATTCCCTCGAGGTGGACATCCTGGTTGAATGTGAATTTTACACAAGCAGCGCATGGGTTTTTATACACTTTAAACTTTTTTCTCATTGGTTCATTTCCCAATCACGGGATGACCATATAAGGTCAAAATGTTTCTGATAGGTCAGGTCAGCACGTGAACAGCCGCGTGATACCCAATTGGACTTTTGTCCCCAAACCTTCTCCACCAATCACAACCCAGAAAAATCCAAAATGGCCGACTTTTTTTCCCTAACCCACCAATCAACATCCTCGCCTCCAAACGAGGCCAGGATTGCCATTCTAGCCCACAATACTACTAACAGGGCGGTGCAACAACTCCCAGATTCGCTTGCTGTTTCTTTCGGTCATGTATTTATGAGTACTCTCCAAATCTGAATATTTTTCCTTGGTAACATCCAATTCTTTTTTGAAGTTCTGTAAATATGTTTCTGATATCTTTGTCAGGTTGCTGGTTTCGTTTCATCATCTTCATTCTGTTCTTTTCCTTATCCAATTCTTTGATTAACTGGCTGTTGGCTTCATGATAACTCATACCGAAATGTGCGGTATACCAGATGTGGGCTTGATTATTTCAAGATCTTGAAAGTAGAGTCCACACTTTGAGTAACTCATCTTGGAAGTAATGTATGATGAGTACAGCGTACAGCCGCAGAAACCTTATACAGTTTTTAAAACCGGTTATTGGATCTTGCCCAAAGGTACAAACAGGTCTCTTGAACGTAAATGAGCTGTAATTGGTTATTGTAGGTCATACAACACGCACGATTGGAGTGCTTTACCCATTCGACTCAGGATGGGCGACAACCAAGGTGCAGCTACCAAGAGAAAGCCCACACGTCCCGCCAAGGTATCCACAGGAACCAAATCAAAGAAGAGAAAGACAGAATCGGAGATTATTGGCAGCATTCAAACCACCTCTCTCGCGAAAGAAAAAGACTAATTATATTAACATGTTTGAGTTGAAACCCGAGGGCTACAGAGAGTTCAATCCTGACCACAGCACCGAAAAAGCAGAAATTATAAAAGCCATGGATAAGGAAACTATCGTTCCTTTGTCTGAAGAACAAAGTATAGCTGTTAACGATCTGTTGCGAGAGCTCGATTGCTTTGAGTTGAAAAGCAAAAATGAGACAGAAAACAAAGCTACCCAATCGTCGGTCTGCCCTATGGTGACCAACAACCAAGCTACCCAGACAGAACCTGAAACCGCAGAGTTGGTCAACATGTTCTGTCCTATTCACAATATGGGCGAGCAAGAATTTGTCTCCAAGAATGAATGGGGTAATGGTGTTGAATACCCCTGGGGCGAATGCTTGCTGTTTACCTTTATGGAAGTCGTGCACAGACAACTACACCAGGAACTGTCCAAACAAAACTGGAAACGGTGTTTCTGTGATCTCCCAATGAGGCTAAGAATGAGCCACTCGGCCAATGATCACAAACACTCGCACGTAGATTGTAACAAAAAAGGACAGCATCTTTTTTCAGTGTGCCGATAGTCCCTTAAATCCAAAGAACGGAACGTGGGTGGATCCTATTCCCGTTAGCGCCTCGCTCCAAGATAAGAGAGGTCCTCCACCAAATCCCGTAAAGGAGTGTTCGGGCAAAAAGCTGTTTGCCGAACCTAATCGAGTGGATAGTGAAGGCTACACCAAAGAGGATGTTGAAGATATTACGGTGGTAGACAGTACCAATGAGATCGTTTTTCCACCCGAGTTGCGAGGTCGCATCTTCAACCCAGAATTGGCAGACCAATACATTCAAGAACTGCGAGAAATTAGAAAGCAGAAAGAGGACTCTTACGGTGCTGGCTTGTTTTGAACTGTGTTTTGCTTATCTTAACTGCTATGTTATAAAGAACATTGTCTAATTAAATAAAATCAGTTGTCACCATGAATACGTCGCTAATTGTGTGATGTTTTTAATGAAAGTGAAGACCTCGATATAGTTAATTAATAGCAAACCCTTATGTGAACAAACCTTGACTTTCTCATCCTTGTGTGTACATAAAAAGAAGTGGTTATTTTTACAAAAGCGCGGACATAGCTCAGCGTTCGAGCAGTCGACTTGCATGCGACGGCTCCGGGTTGAAGTCCTGGCGTTTCCAATTTTTTTTTGCATGCGCACGACAACATTCCTGGTATTTTAATTTAGCAAAGGCGAATAATGTTCTACATTAAAAAACACTGAAACAGACGGGTATGGTGTGAAACGCTTAACTTTTTTCTCAACGTGCAGTAATCTAAGGCTGACTCCAAAACAGCTAACAGCGATGTTTTCAGCAACTCGTTGAGCACCAGTAGACCATTCAGGAGTACCTTATTACGCTTAAATGCACAACCTAGAATAGTGTAAAGCAGCTCGACCCAAATGAGAACAGCTCGCAGTAACCCATATCAACTTAAAGCAGCTAGGAGCAACTGAGAACAGCTCGGAGCAACTCAGAGTAGCTCAAAGCACGAAACTGAGCCATCCAGGACAAGTCGGAGAAGCTGGAATACTTGCACGCACAATCTAGGCCAACTCAAAACCGTTGGGAATAACTCAGAGCAGCTACGAACACTCGTATGCAAACTTGAGAGCTACAAAGAGCGGCGCAGAGCAGCTTGGACTAACCGATAACAACTCCTAGCGTAGCTAAGAGAAATTGAATGAGCCTTTAGTTAAGATAGAACCGCATTAAAAGTACGAGAACAGGCGAAATCTGCACCAAAGACAACAAAAATCAAGGTTCCAAGGATCAAGTTTATTAAGTACAATCAAAATTATTACTCTTAAAAAATCTAAATAACCTACATGACAATCCACCCTCGTACCATTTAAGTTGAGAATATGATCTTTATTTATCATGTTCATCCAAATTTAACTCTTTACATTGTATGAAAAGTTTCGTAATGTTTTCTCTTTTTTGCAGAGTACGTTAAGTTTTCATCTTCATTTGAGGTGTCTTTAGGCAAGTCGACCTGCTCAAAAAGCCTGTTCAATAAATACTTTCTTTTATTATTTTATTCATCGTCTTCTATAAATTCACGCAATGTTTTCATGACCTTTTTGTGCACTGGGTCAGTTCTAAGAACACGATACCACTTTATATAGTGCAGATACAAATGTCGTAGTCCCTTTCTGTAAACAGGAAGTAAGAGGGTGGAAGCCTCAACTTCGGCAACGTCTTTTGGCAGACCCTGTGTCACCTTTTCTTCCACCTGCTCCTCCCAGGTTGAATTCAGATGATTAAGAACTTCCTCGCGCAGTTTATCCCAGGGATCTTCATCGTCATCATCGTGTTTATCTTCCTGTTCTTCATCTTCCTGGCTTAGTTCCTTTTCGTATTCTTCATCTGTTTTCCCTGGAGCAAAAGCATCTTGAGAATCGTCCCTCAGTGCATTCTGACTTCGCATCTCCTCTCCTTTTTCTGTTGGACGTCTACGACAACTTCGTTTCTCGTGGCGGTCTCTGTTGTATTTTCGACTAAAATATCTGATACAGAATTGACAAAGATACCCCATATTTTTCACGATGTTTACTCAATGCTTGCCTGCTACAAATGAGCAACAGTAGGGTTGTCCTACTCATCAATATACTTGAGTGACTCAAAGGTGGAGAGCTCATTGTATAGTTTAAGCATTAATTCCTCACTCTTAAAATGCCTCGCTAATGCGCAAACTGGTTCAGTCCTCATAAAATCTGGGTACTGGAAATTGCATTCAATGTGGTTTGAATTCCGGTTGGTTGTTTGGCTAAATGTGACTACGCGCGTGGGTGGGAACTACCTGGTACTTACAAGAAGTGCCTCGTTATGTTATGGGTTTTTTAACAGTCAATGACATGATCGAGCATGCTTAAACAAGTCCATTAGCCAAGTCAAGGAAAGCCAGAACAGGAATAACAAATTTACGCGAGTCTTTTGTTTTGAAAACCAATAAATCAAACAGGTTTAACAAGCCTAGGCCAGTTACTTTCCTCATACTCTTTTTTTTATTCTTTTCGATATAAAAATCGACCTGTTTGCATTCTATTGCACTCCAGCGTTTCTGTGACAGGCTCCTGAACTGCACTGCTTTGCGTATATAACGATGGCACCAAATATTGAGATCCAACCACCTCATTTTGTTTTCTATCCTGTGGATGAATGTGAAAAAGTTACAGTTCAACGCGCAGTTGCCGTGGTTGGTCATGTCTTTCAACTTGCTTTCGCTGCTGTATGTGATGAACTCATTCAGCAAGAAACATTGGGACATTGTATTGGATGTGCTGTCAATCATCCAAGCCAGAGGGAGCATTCGTGGATGGATCATGATGGATGATGAGGAGGCATGGTTTCGACACTTTGACCAAGCAATAGACGACATTGATCTTGCTCACGTTATGACGATTGCAGAAAGCGTTTGTAGCGCTCTCGGATTTAAGCTGGATAACAACTGGGAAGCCTACCTCAGTGAGTTAACTAAACTTCCCAAGACTGCCATGTACCTCGCATCCTTAGAGCTCAAGAATCAGTCTGGTGAAGTTGCACAAGCAGAGGAGCTCAAAGATCGCATTATCTGCGCTATTTATTAGGGCCCAAATGGGCGAAAGTGGAATGATTTCAGCCACTTGAAAAGTGCAAGATACTCTAACCAAGAACTGTTGGAGGTTAAACCAATGAAAGATTCTTGCGCTGGGACAACAGGAACAAGGAAAGAATTTAGCGTGGATATGGATTTTGTGATAAATGAGATTGAAAACAAACTTCGCTTTTGATTAGTGGACTAACCAATTTAACAATGCGACATAATAACCGCCATTTCTTTATTCAATAAATTGTTTGTGATTTGCTAGAAATATCGAGTAGTCTTAGCTATTTTACAGTTCATCTCTGCGGATGTGATATGAGCCCTGGATAACAAATGTGTACAATAAGTAATTTTTTTTTATTACTCCGAGTAACGAGTAAGTGTTATTTAAGTGTAATGAGTAATTGTGAGTAATTGTATTGTGAGTAACTGTTGAATACTCAGAGCACTCGAAATTGAGCACTGTTGTTAATAATAATAATAATAAATAATAATAAACTTTATTAACGTGTCTTAAAATATCTAGCTTACACTAAAGTAAGCTAATTGGGGACACCTATCTATACCTATCTAAAGTAGTAAAAATATATAAAATATTACAATATATACAATATAAAATATAAAATATAATATCACATCAACCTATAGTGATAAAAACCCCCAAATGTTCAGAAAATCAAAAGTCACTAATTACTACATAGAGGACAGTTGTGACATCCTTCCTCCAGTAACGCTTCGAGATTCTTTTTTCTAATAGTGTTCTTAAAACTATTTAACGAATTAGAATTTCTAATTTCTTTATCCAATTTGGACCAGAGCATCGGACCAAGGTACTTTATGCTATGTTTACCATAAGAAACGGTGTTATACCTAGGTATCACAAAATCACTGTTTCTCAAATTATACCTACTGTTATTCTTTTGAAACAGATCCTGCACATAAGATGGGCAGAGTTCATTTTTTACTTTGTACATTAAGATGGCAATGTCCTGTAAACGTCGATTCTTCATTGTTGGCAACTTTGCCCAGTTTAGCAGTTGTTCATAAGTAACCTCTTTTCTTACATTATAAATCGCTTTCAAAGCTTTTTCTTGGATACGTTCTAGTTTCCTGTGATCAGATGCTCGACAGAAGTGCCAAACAATATGACAATACGTTACTTTAGGTAGTATTGCTGACTTAAGGAGCAACTGATGAGTGCTCGATGAGCAATTGACGAGTATCCTCTACTCACTGAACATAGCCATCAGAAATATTTGAAGGCAATTAGTACAAGGGACTGAGTCAGTTTGCAAACTCGGCTTTAGTTTTGTTCCAACTGAACATGCGAGTCGAGGATTTTAGTTTTGATTACCTTTGTGATACGTTACTGTCGTCATCGTTTTGGACTGTAACTCTTGATTTTGCTTTTTATATCAACCCACAAATAAAACTGTTCATGCAGTTTGAAAAGAGACGTTTGGTGTTGTGATCTTTGCTTGTTGTATTAAAAAGTATTTTAAAACAAGACACATTGCTAACTGTGTTTGATTTGAATATAAAATTGTACGCATATACGCTTATTGTTTAAGCGCAGTTCAAAGCTCGTGAAACTAAGGAACGTTTCCGCATTCGGTAAAATAATACAGACTGTTGCTCGCTCAATCGTAAATTTCTAGTTCTAATAGAGAAAGTCCTCTATTTTAGCGTGTTTTTCCATCCCATGCAAAAATTCTTTCGATATCTTCTGAAGCAACGGGCTTACCCTTACATATTGCTAACAACAAAGCAGTTTTAAGTTTATTGTGCCTGTATTAATGAACTTTTTAAATTGAGAACACAAATGAATTGAAAAAGCGAAATGATACATTTAATCGTTTATATTTATGTTAAAGTCTTTGTAGATCTTAGAGCGCTAACCAATGTTCGAAGTACTTATAACATTTACTACGGCAACACAACGCGTGTTTAGTTTTCGTTCGTCTGTTTTCAAGCAAGTCATTAACAAAGTAAATGTGCCACGCTGAGGGTTGAGTGAATGATAACAAAAGAAAATTAAGTCTATTGTTTAAAAGCCAATTTGTTTCTCTTTGTTCTAAAGGCAGTGAGTTCTGTATGCGTATTTTTTTCTTGATAACAAGAATTATGTTTCTGTTCATTTGACTTGTCAAACATGTCTGTTTTGCATTCGAGACGAGTTTTTCGTGCTTTTCTTTTAACTCCCCCGTGAAATTTGACCTTTTAAAGTGTTCGTTTACAACAAAAGCCAAATGAATATAATTTCTTTATGCAATTAAATTCAAATGAATAAATTCTGTCTTAGCTGCTGAAGTTTGAAAAGTTTTAACCGCTCTCACAGTTTACTAATAACCTAAATAAACCTGTTTGTCCGGTTTTCCTTGTGATCCCCGTTTCGAGTCCCTAGACCATGATCAACCTGTCTAAACCGGTTTTGTCTGTGATGCCAGTGGCTCCTGATTGGTTTAACCCCTCTCCTTTGTTCTTTGGCCTATATATTTGCGATATCACCCGGATGGCTGGGCAGAACTGTTACGCCACTACAACACACACACTTCTCTCTTAAAAAACTCTTTAAATATTAAACATTATACTCCAAAACAATAACACGTATACAGTAATTCTCCCTCCAATGTCCCTGCATCTCATTATAACCCCAACGTTTACCAAGATGGCTTGCATCTCATTACCTCTTATGGTTATCTCGTTAACTCAGGCCTGCTGAATTCATGAATAACTTGATCTACGCCTCCGTCATATACTACTTTTACAGGTTTCCGTGAGCAAGTGAGTTTGAGGTTTGAGATTTCTGCTTCGCTAGCAATAGCATTTTCTTGGTTGAGTTTTCACTTTAAAAATTCGAAATCAACCGCTGGATATCCTCGGAAGCTGAAGAAAGTACTCGTTGACTTTCTCTGAGCATTAAATCTTGGAAAATTTTTTTCAGGATGTTTTTAAATTTCTGAAAAAACCGTGCTAAAACTCCCTCGCTTTTCAATAGGCTGCCCTAACAAGCCGTGAAAGACGAGCTGCAGTGCACTTCCAAATATGGTCATTTACGTATATCGCTGGATATCTGCCACGTACGGATGACAGATATTGAGGGCTTCCTGACCATATATGGGCATAGTGACAATTTGTTGAATAATAACATTCGGGTTGTTTACCATTTACAAAAACTTTCGGGAAATTCCGGTTGGAAAGTAAATGGTACACGACATTTCGGGTTGTTCCTGTGGAAAATTTCCGGGACCAACGGAACGTTTGGAAAGGTAGTCCTGTTTTTTCCGGACGGAATGTTCCAAACGGAAATTCGTGTTCCATTTGTTCAAACCTCATCTTCGATACCAGTTTCAGCGTCTCGCGGCCATTTTCTCTCCCAACAGCAATTTTAAAATTAGGGACGAGACTGGCTGAGGAAAATGTCACTTTTAAAATGACTTCACAGTCTTTTAAACTTCTCGGCGATAATTCCGACTCGTTTTGCCTATTTAATGTAGTCGAATTATCCGGGAGCTCAATTTGTAATGACGGCGGTTCCATTCAGGAGGAAATTATTTAGAAATTCATTTAGAAAATAGCTATGTGTCCCCAATAGCGCCCTGTCTTTACAGGGTGCTAGATCACTTCACCCGTTAATAAAGTTCAGTTATTATTATTATGTTATTATTTAAGAAAACGAAAAACGAAAATTCACCGTCGTGTGTTCGCGTTCTACACAGAACTTTGAATTTGGTCAGTTCACGTTGTAGTTGTGCACAGAACGGCAAAGAAATATACCAAAAATAACGCACGTGCCACAGTCGTTGTTTTGTTAATTAAAGCTTTTGTTTTGTGACCTCGTGAGTCGTCGCCGTCGTGCAAAATTTTTCGTAAAAGGGAGGAATTTCTGCAGATGGTAAGCGCCAGTCCCGAACGAAATTTTCCAGTACGAAAATTTGCTTACCATTTGCCCAAACCGTAAACCGACCGGTTTGCCCATGTAAATGGTAAACAACCTCGATATCCAGCGCGCCCTCGTGGAATAATTGTTAATTGTAACACAAGTGCTTATGGTTCTTTTACTTGTACAACCTCTTCTGTGGTAGGCAATAAAAAACTATTTAGAATTATTACTTCAAAACTATTAGTTACCACTAACACATGTCAAGCTTGCTGCTAAAAGCGCTCGTAGGCGACCACCCCTTTATTGTTTTTTCACATGGTCGCTTACGAAATCCCATTCTCCTAAGCGACCAGCTCTAGTTGCGACCACTTTTCTGAATTCCCGAGGAGGTCGCTTAGGAGAGCTTCGACTGTATTTTACAATAACTGAGCGAATTCTAGCGCGCTGATTGGTTCTTGTTTATTGTCAGTAAGGCTGTTGACAATAACATGAAAATGACATCACACGTAACGCAAGCTATTTTGGCTCGAACGTTAATTTTTTGAGAGAAAATCTTGGAACGGCATAAAGGTTAAATTTACAGAAACTTGCTTCCGAAGTTTATTTTAGTTTAAACAAGCTTGTTAAGCTTAATTTGAATGAAGTTGTGAAGCCATGCTCGATTCACTGAATTTCTTGTGTAAAAGCCTAGTGCTCACAGTTTTCTTTCTTATTGTGAAAAACAAAATCGACGTCAGTTTTTTACGCCTCACGAGCCGAAGGCGAGTGGATGCACGGGACAGTGTTATGACGAAATTTATTTCCAATAAGCGTAAAGACGCATAATAACTGACGTCAATTTGTTAATCGTGCGCAATAGCCTTTACTTTCCATTTTGCGTTTCTTTTGTCAAGGCTTTCTGGGTTTTTAACGTCTACCTCTTGGAAAAAATACTGATGTCAACTACCAAACCACCGCAATAGCTTTCTGAGGCACTTCCATATGATGTGGATTACGTTAAAAGGAAAAATGTACTAGCAACAGCGCATAGGAAAGAAAAAGATAAATTCAGACACGAGAGTCCTTTCTATTTTGACTATTCATAAGGAATCATCTTAGGTGTGCAAAAAATCAATCATTATAATAAACATAAACGTTATTGATTCAAGATTAGTTGTTAATTCAAGGTACCTTGGATTCAACGTATGATTTCTTAAGTTAAAACATCGCCGATTGTATTTGGACGTTTTCAAAATTAAGGAAAAAATGCGCTCTGTCTCAACCAATCAGCAATCAGTATTTTTACCCTCTATATTATAAGGTTAGTAATCGGTAGGTTTACCTATATGTCAGTAATGCGTTAGATGTCAATATTTAAATGAAGTAGGTCAGCCAATTTTTTTTTTGTTACTGTGGTATAAGGGACGTGAAAACAAGACATGGTATACATCCTCTACAAGACCTAAGGTACCTGTAGGACTGTTGGACTCTAATACGGCCGCTTTCAATTAGCAGCTTGTGATTGCTTATTCTGAATTCAGTAGATGGCCGTATTTATCTTAGAGGACGTCAAAGACGTCAAGACGGCTTTGACGGCTGTTCATAAGGACATCTAGTAAAAACGGAGACGTCCTTAGGGACGTTCAACTAGAACAGTAGATTCAGCCGCGCACTATTGTCTAAAATGAGAGGACGCATGAGATAGTGCGATGTTGATGTTGGGGTGATTTTTCGCACAAGGCCGTCCCGATAAGGACGTCTAGTAAGTCTTAGACGACAAAGACGTGTGCTAAGGTCTTTTGTTGGATACCCTTAGCAAAAGACGTCAAAGACATCTGGACGTCTAAGTCGTTTACCTAAAACCCGTATTTATATAAGACGGCTAAGACGTCTAAGACGACATTGACGTGTTAGACGTCTTTGACGTCCTTTAAGATAAATACGGCCAGTAGTTTTCTTCAAGCATGATTCTTTACTGCTTCTAAATATTTTTCTGAAGAATAATCAATTCAGTTTAAAGCTTGTTTCCACACGACTTGGCAACCGCTTCCCCCACAGCAGTGTTCTCCTTATCAGGCGGTAACCGCTAAAATTTACCGCTTGTAGCACCGCTTGTTACCGGTTAGAACCACATGCTAAGGCCTGGATTACAAATATCCAAAATATTTGATATAGATATACTATTGGATTGAATTGTGAAAGGATTTCTCGACATTTCTCCGTACGTTTCTACTTTTATAAGATGTTAATCCTATCTTTTCATTGTTTCTCCGTATTTTAGTACGTTCCTAAGGTATTAGTCTTCTGGGCGTTTCCGTACGTTAGTACGTTCATCAGATGTTAGCCTTTTCTTCTCGACGTTTCTCTGTACGTTAAAATCAGTTCCAAAAATATTAGTGTTATCTTTTCGCCGTTTGTCGGAAGGTGTTGTTAGTTTTATCTCCTTGACATTTCTCTGTAAGTTAGCACGTTCGTACGGTATTAGTGCTATCTTCTCGACTTTTATCCGTAAGTTGGTATGTTCGTAAGTGCTGATATAGCATTATCTCCTCCCCGGAGATCTTCGTTGGTGCCTTTCGTGAGATGTTTACTTTTCTTCTTGGCGTTTCTGTGTACGTTAGTACATTCATAAGTTGTTCAGTGTTAAGCGTTTTCTTCTCGACGTTTATCTGTACGGTTTTTGAAACCTGTTTGAGCGGCTAGTTTCACGGGTAACATTCTGGCTCTTATGACGGCACTTCGACTTCGGTGTGGAAAAAAATTTTCAAACGGGCTGCTTTACCGGTCTGGAAAACTGATTTACCTGTTGCCCTGAAAATTGGGGAGAACACTGCCACAGATTGTTAGGTGTTCTCTTATTCTTTATCCAAGTACCTGTACGGTGTATTTTCTCGATTAAAGCCGTACTCTAAATACACACGGGGCTTAAATAGTCGCCGGGTCCACACAGGAGCACCCAACGATTCGTTTCGGCAGAATAGTTGTTCGGCAGGCCTAAAGCGCGTGGGACATTCGGATTTGATTAAACTGAAAACCGGAGATTTCTTTGGCGAGACCACCTCAGACTTTCTTTTATGACGTACAGAGTGCAAAATGAGGTCAGCCAGCATTTTCGGACAGTCATTAGAAGCTCGGAATTTCGGCATTCCGTTTTCTAAAATTTTCGGCAGCCTAAGCTTTCAGCTAAAAACGCCGAACGGATCAATCTAGATTAGCTTACACAAACATCCCTTTAACTGCCATAATTCCAACCATCATATCTTGGAAACCCTGACTTCCCGAGATAAGCTGCTTGGCTAGATTTGCTTAATGGGAAAGGTTTTCAAGATTCTCGAGTCACAACCATATTTAGTAGGTCACGTGACCTGAACAGAAAAATGGCCTAAAACACAAACGTTTTAGTCATTAAATACGGTGCCAACATTTAACAATCATCAAGATGCAAAACCTGACGCATCGGTCTCTTGAAATTTACATTATAATAGAAGTTATTACGTTAAAAGTGATTGGATACTTCAGATTGTAAAGAAGCCTGGTTTGCCTCTGATTCGTGAAAAAAAAAATCGGAAACCAAGCTCTTTTCTTCCGAGTTTTAGGGATTTTTCTTTCTTATGCGCGGTTGGGGACTGGCACTAGCTACGCACGCGTAATGGTGATTACAAAAATTCAGCTGATCATCCTCATACATTTCACCAATCTAGCGGCACAAGACGCTGCAAAACAGCGTATGACAAAACACCATCCTCAAAAATCCCTTAGCAACAACACCAGATCTGTAGTTAAGGGTGTTCCCCCTAATAAAGCTCTGAAACAATCTAAGAAAGTAGAAAATGACATTTCATGTGTCTTGCTAAAATTTTCTCGTTTGGAGCCCCTACTCTTCACTCCAATGAGTAGCAAGTTCTTCCACTTTGCTTTTAAGGTTTATTCTTTAGAGACGAAATCGTTGACATTTCGTTCTCGTTTTTTGACGTTTTGGCTAAGTTTTTTAAATCGTTAAGCGAAAATTAAATTAAATTAAACGCATATTTTTAAACACTTAAAAGTATTAATGACAATATTAAGGCTGCCAAAAAAGGACGAAGAAATACCCCTGTTAAAATGAATGTTGGGTGAGTTAAAATAAGCGCAGGGTCTGCAAGGTCGAGTTTAAGAAAATACGAATTGTGTTTTGCGGAAAGTATATCCAATCTTTTTCCACCTGTCAGACTTGTTTTGTCTGTTTTTTTCCCCCTTTTTTGGCAGGGTCGTGGTGGCTTGGGCGCCATCTACACCTTTGCGGCTGGAAACGGCGGCATGACAGGAGACAGTTGTGCTTATAACGGTTATGTTAATAATATTTACACTATCGCTATTAACGGTGTCAACTCAGATGGCTCCAAGCCGAGTTATGCAGAGGAGTGTCCTGGGATCATGGCCACCGCCTACAGTAGGGATTCGTTAAATGAGATAGGAACAGTCGTAAGTAAACAATCTTCAAACGCTTTAGAGAATCAAATAACAGCACTTGTAGCTATATAATATTTGATTTTCTGTTTGATTGTGTGATCGGAATTGTCGGTGGTTCTTTCTGGTGTTGTTTTTGGTAACGTTCATTTCTTGTTGTGCAGGTAACCGTTGACAATAAGACGGGATGTGTCAATAATTTCGGAGCAACGTCAGCGGCTACAGCCATGGCATCAGGCCTGATTGCACTGACCTTACAAGCAAAGTAAGGCTACATTTAACAATATGAATGGGAGGGGAGGGCCGGGCCGCACAGGCCGAACCGGTGTACCTTATACTCCTCTCCCATTAGAGTGGATTTATAACCGGCAGTTTGCTTCAAAGCAGCTAGTGGGATTCTTTGCCCCGTCTCGCTGTAAAATGTCGTCATGTATTTTTTCCAATTCCTCCTATGTGACCGAAAATCAACAAAATTATCTGTAATTATGAATGCTACTTTGTTAATATTTTTTCCTCAATTAACTTGCTGTGGCAAAGGTCTGCTCTCCAACGGAGAATAAACGTTTTTCAAATTAATTTTTTGTGTGTAATTTTTTATTTTTTTACAGCGTTCTGCTAGTAATCTACTGCACTTTACACGTTTACATTACATTAAACTACTTACAATATACATTACCCGTTAAACTTTTTGCGATATACATTTTACACATTAAACTACTTACAATATACATTACGCATTAAACTACTTACAATATACATTACACTACATCACTTAAAGAAATTCATTATCTTTCCGTTACAATACAATGCTAAATCAGATTCTTTTAAATGATTATTAATAGTTCACACTTTCAGAAACACGCACACGGACACCGCGGCAAAATGCACCGCGCACGCGCTGTATTTTTACTTCTTGTCAATGCTCCCCTGTTGAAAACTATTGGCAAGAATAACAAACTTGGGTTCCGGCCGCGAATTTTGAAAAACTTAAGCTCCAGACATCAAACTTAAGGTTAAAAAATCCAGAGCAGTTTGAATATAGTTTTATCTGTTTCTACACCTTTGCACCTCGTAGTTTCAGGCTTGCACCCACAGCGAAAAACATCATGAAAGTCGATAGTTTACGTTTGCATGTCGCCATTGTAGTGACATTAGGGAGTTTAAGCAACCACCACGGCGACGGCAACGGCAACGAGAACGTCGAAAAACAATAGGCTTTAATGAGCAAAACATATTCTGGTACATTTCTTTTCCGTCCTCTGCAAAACAACAACGTGAAATGACCAGTTTTAAGTTTTTTTTTTGAAGAACGGGACACACGAGGGTGAATTTTTCTTCTCTTACTGGACTTGAGCGCCATCCCTACGAATTCAGTTCCCGGACAGTTCGAAAGCACACCAAATGAAAATGAACAACATAAGCTCGAAACCGGAAATGGCCGAAGTGAGCGCATGCGCAGACGTTTTGCCGCGGTGTCCGCACACGAGCATAGTGATACACTGCATCACAACACACAACAGACCCCAATGTGTTCAACCTAGTACGCATGACAAATATTTAAAGCGTAGTACTTAGATGCGCGAATTATAAGTCAGTATTTTTTAGAAATTTGCCCCATTTCGCAGTATGGTCGGATAACTTATTCTTTGACTTTGCAATCACTAGTTCAAGATTTTGACTCTTTTTTAGTCTAGCAATGAAGACGTTAATAAGAGGATAGGTGTTTTTACAACGACATGGCGATTAGTAGTACGTGATTAACAAATAACTCAACTTCACAATCCGGCATTCCAAGCATGATTTCTCTGTTATTAAGACTGTTAACATTGACTTTTAAATTGCAGAGCCACTTAATAACCTCTGCCCAAAACTCTTTGGCATAGTGACAAGAGATTAAGATATGTTTGAGGGATTCGTTTTCTTTTCCACAAAAAGAACATGCTGGGGAAGGCAAAACACCAATTTTATTTAAAAAGTCGTTTGTCACCAGGTACCTGTGTAGTAGTTTGAATTGAAATTCACGCAGCTTTGTATCGGAGGTGACACGATGTGGTAATCTATATATTTCGCTCCAATCAAGGGTATCATTTGCAAAACAGCTATTGTATTTCTTTTGAGCACAAGGGGTACTGATAACTCTGTTTCGTAGTTCTTTATAAATAGTTTTTGACACAGCTTTATTGATCGGAGTCTTTTGCCCATTTAAACTTAAAACAATTTGGTCCTGTAGATTAAACGTCCTTTTGTCAGAGTGAGAGGACCTTTTTAGTAAGTCTCGCCACTCACTTGGCAGGACGTTTACCACGGATACAAGTCTAAAGAGATCCAAAGGAGTGAGGTTCAGTTCTCTCACCTTACGTTTGGTTATTAACTCGTTGTTTTCGGAAATTAGGTCTCCTATTCTTAGAATTCCCTTTTCTGCCAACGTTTTGAAGAATACAGATTCTCCGTCGATACAGATGAATTTTTTGTCCAAAATTATGGTTTGGAGGGTTGCATTTATATCATGCTCTCAACAAGTATTATAATTATGCAAGGTTGTCCATCTTCCGTCAGCTCTCCCGCACGTAAGCACACCTCTTTTCATTAAATGAGCTATTAATATTTCTTGAAATGTGCCGTTACCACTCACAGTTTCCTCAAACTAGGATAAATCAACTGTTAACAAACAACTATCCACCGAAAACGTTCCATCTTTTTTAACGTTTCTCACCATAAAACGGCAATATTTTGGGCTTCTTGCACATGAAATCAGATGTCGGTATACGTCTGCAGACCTCTACGCTCGGAGAGCGAACCAGGTGAGTAAAAATATTATCAAAGAAGCATTCTTAAGTTCAGATAATTTTGTTGATCTTCAGTCATATAACTAAAGCTTTGGCTACCCGTGGTTTCTTATATGAAATAATGTTCATAACACGTAAATTACATTTTGACATTTATTAATTGTGAACTCACGATTATATGATTTCACCGATTGAATTTTAGGGATGTAATTGTAATTAGAAAAGTTTAATAATGCATAGAGAGGCAAAAACTAACGATAAAAACGACGATTCAGTGTGTCTTCATGACGCCATTGTCTGAGTTAACATGTTGCTGTGTAAAATGTAGACACTGTTAAGGAATGACTTGCGTTAACTATGTTTGTTGTGATTTACCAGGTGTGGTTCGTGTTAATTTTTAGACAGTTATTACAGAAGTGAGAGGTGATCTGAAAAAGGGAACTTTAGAAGGACATGTTGACCGTTGCACCACACGTTCATTCAGTGCCTTGATGTGTTTACATTCTTTTTCAGCCCTGACTTAACATGGCGTGATGTACAGCACATCATAGTTCACAGCGCAAGACGAGCGCCAGGAATCCCCGGAGTCCCGGGAATCCCACTTAAGCGAGGACACTGGGTGCAAAACAAAGCTGGTTTATATGTCAGCAAGTTTTACGGCTTTGGCCTAATGGATGCCGGCAAGATGGTGAGCCTGGCAAAGAACTGGAAAAAAGTGTCTCCACTGCTGAGGTGTGAAATTAAAGGCAACGATAAAAACAAGTAAGCCTTACGTTTAAAATGACAATCTTTATCGAGGATGACTAGGTCACTACAATTTTATTTGTTAGCCTTTTTGATTAGACTGTGGGCTCGAAGTTTCCATCTTTCAAACTATCAATATGTCAATAGAAACTAAGAGTGAGCACAGTTAACAGTCTAGATGTTTAGCTTAACCCACTGGCGGATTTCAATAATGGCACTGAACTGCCATGGTGTTTTTTTCATTTACAACTGAAATTATGAGGCATTACGGGAACAAGTCGACTTAATCCCGGCATTAGCCAATAGAGGAACAGAATATTTGTTTTGTGCAAATCCCTCCAAGGTCAATCTCTCTTTGGTTGTATAAAATTCCTTGGCTGTTTAAAGCTCACAACTTCTATTTGTTTATCTGTTTTCTTTTCTTGTACTGAGTAATCTCTTCTTTCCTTTAAACCATTAAGAAAGACAGTTTTTCAGGCAGTTTTTGGTGTTAACATGACTGCTTTTCAATTTCAGACCAATCCCAAGTAAAGTTTCAATACAGTTTAGGAATTGCGCGATAAAATTCCTGGAACACGTTCAGATTAAAGTAAATCTTGATTTCTCTCGCCGAGGAGACTTGTCTCTGCAACTAAAGGCGCCTAGTGGCACAACATGTCCACTGACCCGAAAGCGCAACTTTGACAACCTTTTGGGAATCAAAAACCTGACAGACTGGGTCATGACAACCTTGTTTTACTGGGGAGAAAGTCCTTTAGGGGAATGGGAGCTTAGTATTGCAGATTTGGACAAAAGATACCCAAGTACAGGTAACTCCTTTTTCCATATTTTTTTTAATTGTAGAAATACTGTGCTGAGCAACTTATATAATCATCACTACTGTTTTTTCCTTATGATTTTGGCCGGGGACCAAAAAACATTCCACTCAAGTGAAGTCTTCCCGGCCGTTAGATCTACTGTATGTGTCCAAAACTGTAGGAGGCGTGGTGGCCTAATGGCTATCGCGTTGGACTCGAGTGGTCCGGGTACGAGCCCTGGTCATGGTGACTGTGTTGTGTTCTTGGGCAAGACACTTAACTCTCACAGCGCCTCTGTCCACCCAGACTATGAATTGGTACCGGCAAAGTGTTACTCATCCCATTCGGGGGGAGTAGTGATACTCCTAGTTGCTTCATGCTATAGAAATCGGAATAAACCCTGGCAGTTGTGGGCCACTTGCTCACGCAGAATTATACGCCCTCGCATAAACCCCTAAACCACACTTAAGTACCTAACTGTTCATGTTTCCTCCACTGGAGTGGCTTGTCTCCCAAGTAGTTTTTGAGCTACGTCGCAACTCGATTGTAATATATTTGATTAATGTAAATTAGCCGTCGTAGCAAAATTAGAAAGCTGAGCATTGGCTCTTCGTTTTTTCTTGATTCGCGCACGGATAGCTCTCAAAACGCCAACTTTCTGAAATCTCCACAGTGGGTAATTTAACTTTATCAACGTAAAGTTGATAATCAAGTAAGTGCTACACTTGCCTACTGATGCACCGTAACAGTTTTCTCTGATACTATCGTTTTTAGCCATTTAATTACCTGTACCATGTACGCAAGATTTATCCTCTTTCTGTACCTCCTTGTGTTCATACGGCAATGTGTGTTTTGCGTCCTAGGTACACTTTACAGTTGGTCCTTGATTTTATATGGAACGACAAATGTGTCCCATGTTTTGACAAAGCCCAGTAATCTCGCAACCCAGCTAACAAGGACGGTTACAACAACTAAACGGCCTCCAACGACGAAACCTGGTAAGCTAATCTGTTTTCAGTTCACTGAATTTTTTTTTCATCAAACGAACGAGTTCGCAGTAGATTTTGCAAAGCAGTGAAAGCCAGGCTATACATAAACATGCTTGAACTGAAGGTGGATACTGAAGTATCCTATCAGAGTGAATTCGTATAACCCGTTTCTTATATGCTAATGAGGCGCATAATATTCTAATGACCGGCTTGGGTACGCACGAGCGATTCACGATTGAAATGCTTACCTGTGTTCAGCGTACCTCAAAGAAAATAAGCATTTTAAAAAAGATACAAAGTACAACTCCAGAAAAGTAATGCTTGGCACACTAGGTTTTAAGTTGTCATTTCAAACAGGATGCTACAAAACTCCACAAGGCAGCTCGCTTTACATGTACCTGTATCACACGACTTTCGACATTTTGGACATGCAACAGTGAACTAAATCTCAGTTCAACGCTTCTCTCGCGTAACCCATATGCAGCCCTGCGTTAAATTAAAAAGCTGACGTTCTGACGCCTGTGGTAGAGAAACACTCGTGCCGGTACTTTCTCTCGCTGATATCCAAACAGTAGAAGAAAAGAATAGCTCATTTTAAGGCTTGTTATTTTCAGAATGTTCACAATTAGGAATTTGAAGCAACGGTTTCAGTTGTGCGTGCTCAGTTTTTTAATTGTGATTCTCATTAGCATATAAGAAACGGGTTATACGAATTCACTCTATTAAGCAGTTTTCATATCAATAATACTATTTACTATGCACATTCAATTATGCTCGTTTGTCATTCAATTGTCTGTTTGCCATTCAATTATGTCTGTTTGTCATTCAATTAGTACTTTTTGTCATGCAATTATACCTGTTTGTCATTTAATTATTACCTTTTGTCATTCGTTTGCGCCTTTCTGTGCGTCATTCAATTTTGGCTCGTTGCCATTCAATGATTCAATATCGATTGACCGCTTGTACCTGAGCCCGCAAAAGCACCGCTGAATACTAAAACTGACAAGCGCAGAAAAGGCACACGAGGTCAATGAATAATGGCGTCTAAGCCGGATCGAGAAGTGAGCGAGGGGGCGTCGAATAAATAAACAAATGTAGACGGGAAACGAGAGAATGGAGGGAATTTTCAGCGAGCCTTAACACTGTTGAATGAGGCTGAGGGTAATCTAACGTCACCAGCCACGGCCACAGATGCATCCGATCATCAACCACAGCTCTCACAGCAATCTGCAGTTACAGTAGAAGTTTCAGGTACTTCTGAAAGGAAAGAAATGGCCCGGCTCAAACCAAGAACTTACCAACGACCAAATCAATTTATTAGCAAAAGGGTTAAAATTTGTCCCTTGCCCAATAACAAAAGAAACGCAGATAAGAAAGACAACAATTAACTCTTGCGTGACTATGAGAATTTCGCAAAGAGAATGAGACTGCGTTACATTTTTCACGGGAAAAATAAAGAACCTCACCCTTTTCACGTCAAATCAACGTGGAAACTCTCATCCAACCATCAGTAGCCCTTGAAAGCTATTTAGAGGAGGTTAAGACTCAACTTGCAGAGGTAAGACTCGCAAAGCCAAAAATAACCTACTGCTTAAAGAGCGCAAGGCGCTTAAAGCCTTAAAAATAACAATGAAGTAAATATCAAAAAAAGCGGACAAAGGAACAACGACTGTAGTTTTGAGCAAACAAGATAAGATAAACGAAGGTCAAATCCAACTAAACAACAAAGACCGCTACATGCCACTTGAACAGCCAATGGTAGTGGAGACAAACTGCAACCGGCGTTACACAACTCATTAACGAACTCTACCGCAAAAACCACATAGATGAAATGACTAAAAAATGGCTTTGTCAAACACCAGATCCGCATCTAATCCCAGTATTCTACACCCTAACAAAAATACATAAACCAGTTCGAAGTGGCAGACCTATTATATCAGGGTGTGAAGGTCCAACAGAGAAACTATCAGCTTTTCTTGATAAACTACTACTGTACAGCCTATTGGACGGCAAAAGAAGTCGTACCTAACAGATACACCCGCCTTCATGATCTTCATTGAAAGAACTAAGGTACCAGAGAAGACGTTACTTGCCTCAACGGACGTCACGAGCCTTTATACAAATATACCACAAGAAGAGGGGATTCAAACCGTATGCAAAACATACGTCTCTTTATCAAAATAAAATTCTCATCCCCACGCCACTACTAGAACGAGCGCTGATGGCTTATCCTACAGGAAAATTCCTTCCAATTTAATGGAAAAAACTATCTACAGACACACGAAACCGCCTGGCTACTGAAATGGCAGTTGCCTTTGCCAACACTTTCATGGCAAAAGTTGAAATAGACATCCTTAGTCAAAGCGTGATAAAACCGTTCGTTTCGAAACGTTTCATAGATGACATTTTTCACTCTGAAACGTTAGCGGAGATAGAATAAGTGAATTCATTAAGCAAGCAAATAAACACCACCCTACAATCAAATTTACAGCTGAAATATCTGAAACAGAAACGACGTTCTTGGATACTAACGTGTACAAAGGCGAGGGATTCAAAAAAGCCGCAGTACTTGATGTACGGACGCATTTGAAACCCACTGAAACATTTCAGTATACACATTTTTCCTTATGATTTTGGCCGGGGACCAAAAGACATTCCACTCAAGTGAAGTCTTCCCGGCCGTTAGATCTACTGTATGCGTTCAAAACTGTAAGAGGGGATGTCCACTAACATCGAGTGAGTGGTGACACATGATGAAAAATAAAATTCCCTCATAAATTTTCCACGGATAATCGAACAAACGTGGTAGAATCTTTTCTTGAAATTTTTTTAAGCCCTAAAAAAATATATAACACGTTTAGGCTCCACGTGTCCTGTAAACACGCGAAATAAACGTGTATCATACCTTCTCGTAAACTTCGCTCTGTTTGATTTGCATCCCAGAAAACCCCCATTTTAAGCGTGGAAGTTTGCTTTTGAAGTTTTTGTGAAGTAATTGAGTCCTGTTTTAGATCTGTGCATTAATTTTTAAGGTTATGGCGAGCTGCTGAAAATCACTAAAATTCGCTTGCTCAAAATTCATAATTTGGCACAGTTTTTCAAGAGAAAGTTTCCCTCCCTGATAAAACACCAAATCACTTGAAATTCAGAATTCTTGAACGACGAAGTAGCATTCTAATTTTAGGTTTAAAAATTAGTTTCGGGCTTTTTATCAGCGCCGAGTACGAACGCTCTCAAAATCATGATAATCACAACATTAACCTGTCAACCAGTACAAACAATAGGCTCGTGCGTCCAACCGAATAGCCGAAAACTTGGCATTTTTTCTTGTTTCCCTCGGTGTCTGGATGAAATGTACAGGATAAAGGTCATGTCTAGCTCACCTTGAATAAGAATTTGTCTAAATGCCAGGTTTTGTCAAGTTTTAGGTGTATTGTCCAAGGGCCATCTTGACGCGTGGAATCGACCGTTATCTCCTGGTATCTCCAGATTGACTTTCAACTAATTAATAACGACTCCTCCATCACATTCACATCCCTTAACGAATGGAAAATGAACTCTTAAAATCTCTTAGTGTTAATTCCCTTAAGAAACTAAACAACTTTGCAGTGACCTCCATTCATCTCAGAAACCGGAATGACCGTTTTCATCCCAGATGCCGGACTACCTCAACGTAAAAACAAACCGCAGAGATAGCCGAATTTTTTCCATAATTTAAACTAAAGCATATCGAAGGTTAACAAAGAAGGCATCCAATTGTTCTTTTTAAAAGATCCCTGAAATTTTTAAGTTCACTTTTTCCTATAATCGTGAGTTTTCAATGCGTAGCCCTTGGCTACAACTGTGTTTGTTTACTCACAGTCCGTCCTTCTATTTGGTGTCATGTTACACCGCCGAAGTTATGCCTGAAATATCTTTCGACTAGTAAAATAGAGCGATGCTACATATGATGGGGCTATTCACCACACAATTCTGACCTGTGGAGAACAAGTTACAGATTACGTAGATGTACATTTTGTGACGCTCTGACGAGAGGAAAAAAATTGTCACCTGTTCACTAGAAGCAGAAAGTATTAGCTTCCGATAGTCTATAATAGCAAACATTGATGTATTTTTTTTATATCTTACTGCAGAGTTTGACTTTTTAAGACGCGAATATTCCCTAGCGTGAATGCATTTTAGGATATTTTTCCCACAGCCTAATTAATTTCACGGTGAGGGATTTCAGTATAATTTGCAAGCCACCAGTGTTGCGTCGAAGAAGGCGCCTCGGGAACCTGCCATTTGCGAAAATAAAACACTTGTTGGAAATCAGGCATCTGAGAATTTCAGGTGCGACATTATTGGAAACTAAATAAAATGTCTTAAATGTGGATCGGCTTTGAGTAAATGTTCAAAAACTGATAATTTTCGTTTAAAAAAAAAACAGAAAAAAAAAAAGGAAAAGGCCAGATTTAACACACAATAGTTGTAGAGCGCTTACTCTATATTTCGCCATTGTAAAAGGATAGGGTTCTTTGGAGTCACCGAGTACAATAGCCAATCACACCATAATCTCCCTTGGCTGCGAATAAAGGTCACTTATTCTTTTCAGAAACTAGTTGCAGGCGTTTACGCCTCTTACAAGCGATATGAACGAGTAGTTGCTGTTCTTTTCGGGTCACACTTGCAGTGTTGGAATCAGCGATATCCATTCAGAAGTTGAGCTTCGTTGATTTTCTTTCAGCACGCGCAGTAGTATGTTCTAATTAGTATTCTAAACATGGACCATTTGCCCAGCCTATCGCTCTTCTCTGGGAATTGGCTAGCGCAGAGGGACTAATCGATGTTGGTCATGTTGAGTTCTACCAGGGCTGCCTAAGTATGCCTCGACCGGGAAAGTGAGAAGAGCAGACCGTGGAATTGGCAAGTCTGATTCCAAAGCAACGCATCGGCGCTTTCGTTCCAGTGGGCTCTGGTAAGTACACTTTTTTCTCATATCCACTTTCATGCATTCCTCGCTGTGATGGCAGACGTCATTTAATAAGCAGATTAACACCACCATACCAGTCCTGAAGACAGTCAGCTTCCGGCAAGACAACGCTGGCTGCTATCACTGCAGGGCCTGCAGAGGCAACATAGTTTGCGTAGGAGTACTAGGAGCAGAGCTGGGCGTGGTGTTCAAAATCCTGGCCCCCTTCCCTCCATGAAGGGCCTACGACCGCAAGGCCGGCGGAGACTAAGTCGGATACATTTATCCTCCTAAACTCCGGACACGATATCACGATCCCGGTGGAGAACCATCCTTAAGTGTCACCCTGTACGCGTCCATTACAAGCCCTTTACAAGCACTTGGAAGATCGATGGTGTGAGCACACTCTCGAATATACAGTTTTCCAAAGAAGGAATCCGTCCGTGTAGGAGGAGCATATGGCGTGGGACCTATAAAACTAATATATGCGCTGAAACCTGAGGCCCTGTCATCAGATGGTCTACCTTTCATAGCAGTGCTCTGAGCGAAACTGAGCTCGTTCTCCTCAACCGTGAAAAGACGGAGAAATATCGCACAACCAACTGTCACCTGAGAGAAACTGTGGTGCTGCGTCGGTGGGGAAGCGAAACACAAAACTTTGGATTTATCAACTAAGTTGATAAGGTAAATTGAGCCACCGTGAAGAGATTGAAAGCTGACGTTTCGAGCGTTAGCCATTCGTCACAAGGATGGTTCTCCACCTTCGTCACCTGTACTGCTCAAAAGATCAGGCAGAAAGCGACAAAGAGCCCTGAACATTAGGACTCCTTGTCATGAAGAGTTTCAACATGAGTTGAGTTTCAAATTCAACTATATTTTGAGTTTTATGTATAAATGTGTAATCCGCTAGGTTTGCCATAAAATGGTTTCATAAGCTTACAAAGAGCGAAAAGGACGGTTCCGGCACCCCTGGCCACACCCCTGGTTTGTGCTTGAGTAAACTCAACATACATTTTTACTTTCTTACTCCTGTCTTGTCCAATTTTTGAAGACCAATACATAGAGACCTAATAATAATTTTTTTCAAAGCCCTAGTAACAGGCAAGGGCCGGCCGTTGGCAAGGCTTCACTGTGTCTAATGATAATGATAAATAATAATCGGTCCTTGGGTCCACAGAGGTTTTCAAAGTTCTCATTGCTTTGTTTTCGTTTTTTGTTTGTTTGTTTTTTGCTTGCTTGTTTTGTTGTTGTTTTCGTCGTTTCCTGTGCATTTCCCCTCCAAATCACTTTTCCCAAGGTCAAACCTGGCGTCAGGTAAAATCAAGTGCGTGTCATTTTGTTGCGTGACTCAAACTAAACAGGCTTGTGAGCTTTCGGCAAGAAATTATCGTTTCGGAATATTGCAAACGAATACAGAAAAGACGTCTTATAGGAGAAAACTGTTTTGAAGTTCAAATAAGGCAAGATCATTTTATTCCTGAAGGTTCTTGATTTTAACAAAAGGAGGCGTGATGGAAGTAAGTCATTTGGGGTTGATTGCCAATACGCGATGTTCGGTGATGTTGTTGACCCCGAATGTCAAGATGGTTATTATGAAAGAGTACGTACAGAACCCGATATTTAGACAATACCATATTCAGGTGAGCTAGACATTACCTTTCCGCTGGGATTACAACCGAATACCAAACAAAATAGAGGAAATGTCCACAATTGCGGTTATTTGGTTGGAGGTATGTGCCAAGTGTTGACGTGTTAATGTTGTAATTATCGGGATTTAGAGAGCGTTTGTACTCGGCGCTGATAAAGAGCCCGAAACTAATTTTTAAACCTGGTTTAAGAACGGCATTTCCTCTTACAAGAATTCTGAATTTCAAGTGATTCGGTGTTTTACCGGGGAGGGAAACTTTCTCTTGAAAAAATGCACCAAATTGAGAATTCTGAGCAAGCGAATTTCAGTGGTTTTCAGCAGCCTGCCATGACCTTGAAAATTAATCCACAAAAGTATAATTTGACTCAAATTACGTGTAAACTCTTCAACAGCAATTTTCTAAGCTCAAAACAGGATTTTTCCTTGACGCAAATTAAACAAAGCGAAGTTTACGAGAAGGTATGATTCGCGTTTATTCGGGGTGTTTGTGGAGACACGTAGTCCGGTAAAGGGTTTTTTAATTTTTTGGAGGTTTAAAAATATTTTCTCAACAAAAAATGCCACCACTTTTCTAGAGCTACGATACGGTATCTCTGGGCGAAAAAACGAAAATTTTGATTTTTCATGTGCCTCATATTTTCGATTTCGCTCGGTCTTCGTGGACGTTGCCTCTTAATAAGTGTACAAAAGATGAAGAGTGGTTTACTTCCTAAAACTTTCCAGTAAGTGTAGCACTGTAGAGTGATTTCGACCTTCAAATTAGGAAGGAAGACGTTTACATACATGTTCCGTTTAAAATGCTATTTTGCTACAAATATTTAAAACTTTTGCATCGTTTCTTAAAAAAGAAATCGTTGAAACCAGCAGTTTTGACCTGTTGCTCGTAATTCATTTTATGTTTAGTTCAGTATCTAGCAACGCCTGCTGAGTGATATTCTAGTTTCATTTTGTCCATAAAAACAAACTGCTATTCATTTCGTGTTAAAATTAAAAAAAGAAAAAGCTTTTGTACTTTTTTTTATTTTAATATTGTTATCAGTTACAATTCAAGACATATGCTACACTATATTTGATTTACACACTGATCATTTTCTCCCAGTTCGTTGAAAAATGCTAGTGAAGATTGCAAATAATCTCAAGTGAATAAATGTGAAAATGTTTTGTCGCTTATCCCTTGGTTTGAACGCCATTCCAAAAATTACTTTGGGATCATTTCGGGGTCAGCTTGGAAAAAGACGGAGATCATTTCGGGGCCGATTTAATTTAGGAATCATTTCGGGGTTGGGGATCATTTCGGGGGCTGAACAAATCAAAAACTTCCAAAAAACAAAAACAAACAACTCCAAAAGAGAGGTTACCCAGAAAATTTTATACAAAAAAACACTTTCAGAGGTTAACTTTGAAGACAGAAAGTTAGTCCTCCAACAAAAATGCAGGGAAAATAAACGAACCTTGCCTTTTGTAACGCAATATCAACCATCAGTGCTCAGTTTGAAACATCATCATGAACAAATGACATTTCATGAAAAAACAACCATTACTTAACGAAATCTTTAAGGAACCACCATTAATGTCATCCGGATAAGAAAGGACGGTCCTTAAAAGATATACTCGTGAGAGCAAAGTTATAAGAACGGCTAAAACACGAGCGTCGGAGTCGTGCAGACCTGTCACCCCCATTTTACATTAGTATTCCGCAGTGCTTTTGCGGGCTCAGGTACAAGCGGTCAATCGATATTGAATAATTGAATGACGACGAACCATAACTAAATGACACACAGAAAGGCATAATTGCATGACAAAAAGTAATAACTGAATGACAAACAGCCATAACTGCATGACAAAAATGAAGACATTGAATGACAAAGAGACATAAGTGAATGTGCACAGTAAATACTATTTTTGATACGAAAACTGCTTCATAGTATCCGAAAGATGTTTTCCAATTCCAAGCTCAGACGTTGTGTCGTGTATTTGAAGTGTTTAGTTTCTGTACATAAGTAAATAAACATCTTTTGTCTTGTTCAATTCATCCTCTTCTGATTGTTACTTGGTAATGCGCGCAAAAATTCATAACCAAACAACAGCCAATCGGGAGCAATTCGTGGATCTTTGTTGAACTACGTCATCCGTATGGAAGTTTTCGGTTTTGCGGGGTAAGAATTAAGCGCACGAAGATAGAGGTTTGTTCACTTATGCTAGATAGAGGCACCGCACTGCCCTGAAAAACGAGCCCACGTTACCCGACCGCTGGTCTCGTGGCACGATTTGACGTCGCAGACAATTCAAAATGGCGACGCGCAGTGTTGAATCTTGGCCCTCTTTGCAGAGGAATTTCAGTGGGATCGGATGCACTTTAGAAGCTAAAACCACGGTCAGTAATTCAACTTAGTGTTATCTTTTTATTGGCGATTTGAAAAAAAGCGTTTCAAAACAGAACGTAAACAAATTCTAGAATCTGAACGGTTCCTATAATTAACATGCCTTATTTGTCGACTAATTGAAGCGGGAGCAGCTTAGGGGCTGCACTTAATCGAATAATAACAAGCGCACTCAATGGATTCTGTTTAGCTCCCAAACTATACCAGGAAATCCAAAATGGCGTATACACTGTCGCCATTTTTTATCTGATCGGCCGTGGGGGTACTGTAGTAGAGGTTTTTGGCGACATGCGTATTAACGGGTCCTTGCCACACGAATTTTTACTGACCGCATAAAGATCATATGTTTTTATTTTATTCCTATTTTGTTAGCTCCCGTACTAGCGTTCATGCAGATATACTTGCTTACAACTGGTGGCGTATTGCTGGCAGTTGCTTTTGTGTGCGGTTACTGCTGTTATCGCCAGAGAAGAAGGCGGAAAGAAGTTAAGCAGGGTGGAAATGAAAAGAGCAAAACTGAGCTGAAAGAAAACAAAAGAAGAGGTGAAGAAGGGGAAGAAAAAGAACCGAAAGAAGATGGCGAGAAATCTAAATTCATCAGGCATGTGAAAGTTGGTTCGTTGACACCAGACGCTAACGCTAGTGGAATCATGGCTTAATTCAGGGACAGAAAAAATGTGAAGCTTACAAGCTTATCTCTTATCTCTCGGCTTCTAAGGGAGAAGTAAAGAACCGTGTTTATAGCGTCAATGAACTCCAGGGGAGGGGTACACTTAAGACTCGCCTTGGTAGGGTGATTACCCTCGATTGTAATGTTTCATATTCTTGGATCTTGTATTAAAATTCCTTATTTATGAACTGATTTCAAAGGAAAACTTGAAATAGTCCGCAGCATAAGTTGTCGATATGTAATGTATAGCATAATTAAATATTTGTTTACCTTGATAAATATTCCAAATTGATGAAGATGGCCTATACAAAGACGAGGAAACGTCTACGTAGTTGATGTTTTCTTTCTTACAAGAGTAATAAGGCCTGAGACAAACGAGACTGAGAGTTGATGACAATTCAAACTCTTTCTTTCGTGTACTCTAGGGGACTCTCGTACGCCCTTTTAAAATAGTTTGAACCCGCTCAAATTTTCATTAATATCGATGGAAGCTAAAACGCTTACTTCCGCTTGGCCTCTAACTCTTGTGAACTCTCAATGGCTCTTGTGTGTTCTAAAAGGAGTTCGAAATTCTGGTCGACTCTCGTTCTCATTTGTCCTGGGCCTAAGATTCACCTTAGTTATGAATTTAAGGTTATTTGTTATGCAATTAAAACCAGCAGCGTAAAAGTGTCCTTAATTACAAAAGAAACCAGCAAAGTTATTTCTAGAAATCAGTGGCTAAAAAGCCCGAACGAAACACAAATTACACGTAACGTTTTTCACATAGTAAATGTTAAGGACGATTGAAACATTTCGCGACCCAGCACTCAATAGGTGCAGTGTGTCGGAGGCACCAAATCTTTCAAAAGTCGTGAGTGGCCGGGAGAAATTATGTCTGTCACTTTTTTCTCAATGCTAAAAGATCAGGGGCAGGATTAACAAAGCTGTCCTAAGTCTGGATGACTCCTCAGTACTGTTTCTTAACAATAGGCTTTTGTTTTCCAACAATACATAGGACACATCTTATGTCAGGAGGGCTTCATGAATTCAGCCCCAGCTTTGTATTTTGCTCGCGTTTACTGAAATGATAAAGTGCCTTTTCCTGGAATCCTGCCTTACGTTTTTAACGTCTTAAAAGAGTAAAGAGAATTTGGGACCTTATCATCTGTCGAGATTTGTGTTTCAGATTTGATAACTTTCATTTTGAATGATGCTTGTAAATTTGCCAAGTTTTTATGTTGTGCATTTAAGTTGACAAAAACTTGTGAGTGCCAAGTCTAATAATTTTGGCGCTTGAATTTACGAATGTAATAATAAATACTGGAATTATAGCTTCTGCTTCAACTTTGTGAAAGATGCAGTGGTGTAATGGTCAGTGAGTTGGACTGTGGATTTAGAGATAACGTTTGCCTTGAAAGGACACTTGGGTATGATTACGTATGCGAAGTGTTGACAGGGACTAAGGAATGTATGGTCCAATCCAATTCGAAGCAAATGTCACAACAATTAGCACAAATTGAAAGACTCTGTAAAGAGATGGCCTTTGTAGTCTGTGGATCTTTTAAGTTATAATAATACAATTTTGATCCGCGTATGGACAGCCAGTACTACCCTCGATTTGGCCTTAAATCAGGGCTTACTTAGACGTCCTTAAAGCACTCACCCCTTTAGATTTCATGGTCGTAGGGTAACCTGAAACGAAGCAGCGTGTTTGTATTGTAATGTTATGCCAATTGATTTTCTCTAACACAAGAGTTTTTGAGCTCCTCAGAATTCAGTTTTTTTGTAGTAAATGAAGTAATTAGCTAAGAGAAAGGTATAGTTAAAGCTTTTAATTTCAAGTTGACGAGGACTGTTCAGTTTCCCGATAAAGATATCTAAGAGAGCAGGGGAAATGGAGAGGGTATTTTCTTCACTGAGCCATTCATATACATTCCCCAAAATCGATGACAGCAGAAATTTTGGCTCTAAAGACAACGTTTTTTGTCGATATTTTTTTGCCCGCCTTGTTGGCATATTGCTTAAATAAGCAAGTTTTCAAATTATGATTTTAACTGATGCAACTCGAAAAATAATGGCTTTCTTTAAAAGGTACTGTTCCGCGAGCTTTACTGTTTTCTTCCTCTTATCGCTTTAGAAACAAACTCTGAATACACCTAAAGGAACTTTTATTTAGGCCGAAATCAAAAATAAGAACAGCGATGTCTGAATTCGGAACAAAGGGTTCCTTTTGTCATAAATGTGAACACGAAGTTCGTTACTCTTTTTTCCGTTTTGATCTCTTTAGGAACAAATGGTCCTTTTTAAATGGTTCCGATTTTATCGAGTGTTCTCCTTCAAACAATTTGTTCCTTTTACCCAGTACATTAAGTTCCGGAGTTCAACAATGAGGAACGATTGTTCCGTTTAAGTATTTTTTTATGAACAATTAGGAACGTGCTGTTCCTAATCGTGGCTTGTCGTTCCCAAATGTATTAAGTGGTTCCTTTCCAAAGCAATTTTTTTCCTAAGGAAGTAGTTCCTTTTCCTGCTGAATGGGAACAATTGTTCCATTTTCATACTGGAGCTAATAAGATCCGCTTAAAGTTAAAGAGGAACTAGAATTCCCTTTTCACTTAGTTCACTAAATGGGAACGATGGTTCCTATTTAGTTTTGGTCAACACGAACGCTAGTTCTGATTTTAGGGGAGAGTTGAAAACACTGACCCCCAGTCCGCGGACTACCCTATGGACTACTCCACGGACTACCCTACGGACTACTCCGCGGACTACTCCACGGACTACTCTACGGACTACCCCTACGGACTACCCTAAATAATCAACCAAATTTTCTTTTACGGGGGAAAGAGATACAAGAAACCTACCTGCGCTAGCTACGCGATCATGAACAGCCGCCATCTTGCTTTTCGCCCGTTTCCTCGACCCAGTCTTTTTTCAGTCTCGGCCCATTGTTCACCGGCCACCAGCTGATCGGTAAGTGTTAAGTGAATATTTTATATTTAACACAAAGCAACAATCTCGTGACGAAAATTAAACTTGAGAACAGCTCTATTTATAATTGTTGTTATTGTTAAATTGAATTGTCTTAATTAACCATTAGTTGTGATCACACGAGTAAGTGTTAGCTGGCATGTGTACCAGATAACAGTTCGAGGCTAAGTAACATCTTGCACTGTAATTTTCGTTCCACATTAAATGTCTTTAAACTATGAAAAAAAAAACATAATAATAAAAGAGTTCAAGATTGACCCGTGGGTCTTGCGCTTGCATATAGTTCTCACCTGCATGACAGATGACATCAGCGACACCATCAGTCTCTCGTGAAATACGTGCCAGCCGATGATAGCTCATATTTCATAAAATCAGTCAATCAATGACCAAAACACCCACGGTAGGAGACGGAGCCAATTTTGGAAGTCGCCATGTTTGAAGTCAGCTCCTCAATCTCTTACGTAGAGGATCGAGATGTACTGGGCACGAAGTTAGGTTGCAATAAGAAGGACTGGGTCGAGGAAACGGGCAAAAATCAAGATGGCGGCTGTTCATGATCGTGTAGCTAGCGCAGGTAGGTTTCTTGTATCTCTTTCCCCCGTAAAAGAAAATTTGGTTGATTTATTTAGGGTAGTCCGTAGGGGTAGTCCGTAGAGTAGTCCGTGGAGTAGTCCGCGGAGTAGTCCGTAGGGTAGTCCGCGGACTGGGGGTCAGTGTTTTCAACTCTCCCCTGATTTTAGTTTGCCAGTCTAACATGCTCAAGGGCAACTTTAATTTTTAGCCTTGGCTTGCCTGATACATGTTTAATCACGTTAGGGCAGGTTTGAACAAGATGAGACTTGTCCCTTTGTTCCTTTGTCTGCTCCTTTGTTTAGTTTTATTGTGTACAAAACGGGCCAGATATCGAGTGGATACCAAGTCAGCTATTTGGTATAAATACAGTAGTCTCGTGAGAAACTTCACAATATCAGATCTTAAAAGATGAATAAAAGAGGAGTGGAAATCGATTGGTCAAAACTACCAAACGCGTCGCCTAAACCCCAAAAGGCTTCACTTAGAAGAAGACGACTCTGATGGTCTTTTTCACTGCCCAGTGCAAGGCTGTAAGCATGATGGATTTGCCACACAAAGAGGCTGCAGAAAACACGCCAAGAACAAACGCCGTTGGTACTTTTATTTCGACGAAAAGGCAAGCATTACTCGGACTGAAGCATGCCAACAACAAAGCAACAAAAATGACGCCAATGTTGACAAGACTTCACTTAAAATCAGACGAGCTCTCTCTTTTGACATGTCAAGCAAAATCGCTCAAGATTTCTTGTCCTGGCTTACCGGCAGTGGTGGTGGTTGTAAAAGCGATCGGCAAGCACACCAAATTGTCAGCAGGTGTTTGAAATTTCTTAAATTCTGTTGTGAAGAAGACGAGGATCTCACATTTGAAATCGTTGACTGTAGTCTATGTTCGCCTAATCTCCTTTTCAAATTTGTTGACATGATGGAAGACGAGTGGAATCTCGGGCATGCAGGGCGCATAGGCTACTTGGACGCCATTGCAGAATTGGGGGATTTCAGAAAAGTTAATGGAGCTTCGGAATCGGTATTAAGAGGGTTATCTTGTACAGAACTGTACTTGAAAAAAAGTGCGCAAAACCGTCTCCAAGATGATGCGATTACAATGGACGAGCGAACTCGATATCGACGCCTTAGAAGCCAAGGGACACTGGGCCACGCTCGAAGAGCTCTTGGAAGTCGTGGGGCGACACTTGCCGCGCTACGAAAGCGTGCTGAAGTCATGCAAGGAGAATCCAGGTTCGATATCCCCATTTGACTTATCTTTTGCTACCAAATTTCTCGCCGTATATTTGTTCATCAAGGTTAAAGGCTCGCGCCCGATGACATATCAGTATTTAACTGTTGAAATGGTGAACAAAGCTAAAACTAACGGTGGATTTATTGATCAGAAAATGTTCAAAACAGCAGGAAAATATGGCTTTGATTCTCTTTACCTGACCGAGACTAGCATGCAAGTGTTAGATGGCTACATCAATCACATTCGCCCTCTGCTCAAGCCGAACTGTGATTATGTTTTAGTGACGAGAAATAGAGGACAACACAACAAGCTAGGAGAACTAATGAGTAAACTGGTCTTCGATGCAACGGGCAAGTACGTTCATCCGACTCGCTATCGACAAATAGTCGAGACGGCAAGTACTAGACATCTTAGCAGCAGTGTGCAAAGCACAATTTCCGAAGACCAGAAACACAGCTCTGTCGTGGCAAAGGTTCACTATCAAAAACAACGATCGCGCGAGGTCGCTAGTAAAGCGCACAAATGTTTGGAAAAACTACACGGCGACAAGGGAACAGAGCTAGAAATGGAAGTGAGCTCGAGACTTTCAGACAAGTCAACTTCTTCAGAAGAGCACAATGCTAACAAAAGCGATAGTTCTCTGACCGACGAAGACGAAACGATCACTAAAACGCAATACGCTAGACAAACAGAAATTGGCGCGAGAAGAAAAAATGTGATGTTCACTCCAGAGGAAGACAAATATCTAAAAGCTGGACTTGGCGATACGGCTTCGGTCAGTGGAAAGCGATTCTCAGGGACCCAATTTTCATTTCACGAGGGAAGAACACCTAACTGTCTTCCTGAGCAGGGCAGCAAAATTTGGAACATATTCTAAAAGATAGAGCATTATCCCAAGTTAGCAGTGATTGGTTATGGCCTGCCAATCACATACCGTTTTCGGTTCCAAGAGCATGCTTGGAAATGTTTCTTCGCTACAAATTCGGACGACATAGAGCATTTTGCCTCTTTCTCTGCTGCACCGAATGAGTAAGATGGACAGGATTGCAGAAAAACATCCCGCCCTGTCTTTGAGCGATCTAAAATTTGCTGGGGAATATTTGGAAGAAATTTGTGCCTGTGACTACCCGAAAGAAACGGCTTTGTTGGCGGAAAGTCTACTTTGGCGACACTTGAACAAAACTTCAAACAGGAAAAGGTCTACATTTAGAGAGCTGATCCTGGCCTGTCTTTTTATCGCCATAAAACTGGAGGATCGCGATATTGCGAGAAATAGCCTATTTCTAGACACGATCTCGTCGCCGGTTCAACGATCGGACATTCTTCGAGAAGAACTTGATGTGCTACAATCGGTGAACTGGAGGTCCTTGGAACATTGGCACATGATCGCAAAAGATTGTCCTTAGAAATTGAATTCGCCCAATGTGATTACTGAGACTAATAAAGACAATACGTCTGCTGTAAACTTGATTTTTATTACCGTATACATGTATAAATTCAGTTCTTTAGTTTACTCTTGGACGTAACTGTCAAATACACAAAGTCTTCGTTCTTGACGTAATTATATGACCAAAATTAATCTTACAATATATGTTTGGATTACGCTAGGACTTTAATTTAAATGAAAAAGTGTAGAGACCTTGCTTATTTGGGGTGGACATAAACTAACAAGATACAAGTTATTTCGATAGTCACTTTAAGTCGTCCATGTCAATGCAGATGTTCAATGTTCGCCTTGTTGACTTGGGGAAAAGAAATTTGTAATGCGCCCCCGTTTTGGCACCCGTTCCAATTGGCCTTTCTTCTTGGTTCACTTCTTTGGGGTGCTTGTTTGGTTGGGTACTTGAGAACGGAGCTGTGAAAGGGCTGTCGATTGTGTAATGAACATCTCTTGGTCTCCGTCCGATTCCTGCTCTCTCGGATGTGGCAGTGGGCACCAATACTTTGAATCGTTGCTGCTTGGTCGCGTGAACACCAGCCAAGTTCTATGGCAACACGTCTTAGCTCCAACAGCACATCCTTCTTTAGTCCAGGTACGTCCTCTCGCTGAAACCTCCCCTTTAAGGCATCCACGGCAACTTTCCTGACGTCAGCGAGAGCACGTTTGGTGTCTGGATCCGTCGCTGCATCTTCTTTTTTTTGAAGATCCTGCAACTCTTTTTTTTTTTGCCATAACCCATTCATCTTCGTGGTAGCTTTGAGCTTTTTCTTTTAGAGCTCTTTCCTCTTCGACTTTTTTCTTAGCGAAGTATTCCTCTCTGGTCTTCTCGATGTTCGGATGGTACGGTCCATCGACGGACTGTAGAAGGTGTGCATGCTCTTCTCTTAGCATACCAACAGCGATCCACCGCGCTTTTGTCTCCTTCAAAATCTGTGCCATTCTAACTTCCTCCCGGCTACGGCAATCCTCTTTTAACTGCTTGACACTAGCGCTGTTTATTTCAAGTTGTCTGCGCTTCAAACTGTGTGGTGGTTCTTTCTCACGGAGTTTGGAGATCATTTCCAGGTCTTTCTCCCATATATCTACGTAGCTGGAACTGACCTCTTCTTCGTTTACTCTCTCACTTTCATCGCTTCCTTGGCTTCGTTGTGACGTCTCTTCGCAGGTCTCGACAGCAACGTCTTCGTCACTGTCTTTGTCGCTTCCATCCAACGTCAGATTCTTTATACGCGCTTTCTCTTCCTCGCCAAATGGCTCGTCGTCCCTGCATGTTTCTGTAGATCGCCGAGGCAACTCGTCGTCTGGTGTAACAGCCACCTTCGTCGCCCACATGGTGCAGTCCATTGCGTGCTCCTTTAAAAAGGTCTGAACGCCGGCTACGGGTGGGGATTTGAGGGTTCTGAAGTGAAATTTGTGTAAACGCACCTCCATGGCAGCGTTGTGTGCGTCCCCAAAGTCCATGTCACTTTGACAGGTGATGAACATCGGGCAACGTATGTTCATAGCTCTAGATGACTTAAATTTTCGTTCGGGTGCCATAAGTCCACCCTGGGTGAGCACCTAAAACGAAAAAAAAAAGGCATTTTCGTTTGAGAAAAACAACAAAATCAAGGAAAATATATAAAGCAAAAGGTTGTCAAAGTTAACTCAATCCACCTTTCAATCATCCGGCTCCAACAGTCCAGCGTAAGCTTCGTCCAGAAATATTACTTGGGTTTCTTGATCGATAAGGCTCTTATTGAAAGCTTTTTGTTTAGTTATCATGGTATGTATCTGAGATCAAAAAGAAAAAAAAGACAAACTAATGAGATCACTTATCCTCAGTTGGCAGCTATAGAACAAACGTCTTAGACGTGTAGCAGTTACAGAACAGTATACAAAAATAACTGATACGTAGATCTTATACAGTGAAGTCCATGCAATTGGTTCTTTGACAGATAAGTAATACAGAGTGATAGTTGACTAGTCGAGGTTTAAATGACATGGTCATTTACCAAAATATCTGAACGGGAAGAATAACAAATAACATTTATGGAATCTTATCGTCTAAGTTGAGTTCACTAACCTTTGAGGGATAATAGCAGTAATTGGGGTGAACAAACTTGTTTTCCCACTATTGGGCTCGCCGATTAAACAAAGGACCTTCTCTTTGTGCTGTTTGGTTCGGTAATTTAGAAGTCGAATGAAATATTCGCAGAAATGCCCAATTTCGTCTTCACTCAGACTATTCTCCAGGATCTCTTTAAAGAAGACGACGTCCGGTGATTTGTCTCGTCTGTACGCGACGAAAGTTCACGGTGATTCTTTTCCGATGTCTGAGTGGCCAATCGCATTTTCAACAAATTTTCTTCTGCTTATTGAAAAGCACCAGCCGTCCAAGACCTCTATCAAATCGTAGTTGATTTTCAACTGTTTGCCAAATTCGCTCTCTCGATCACTCAGCAGGCTGTCAAGCTTGTTTAGGTGTTTCACAATGGTTTCCTTGTAGCATTCACTGGTGCTGAGCACCGATAGAAACTTCTTAACTGTGTAACAGTGTTTGAATGTATACTTAGAAGCTTGAACTTTCTTGTAACCTTCTCGTTTGTAAAGCGCATAACCATGTTTTTCCATCCCACGTTCGACGTCATCCATGGCTATTACAATTGGTGAGGCTAATGCTTTGGTAATACATTGCTTTCCGTCAGGCAGATGTGAATTTTCGATGCCAAATACGTCGACCTTTAGCCCGGTCCGAACGAGAGCTGGGACGCCTTTGTCGCGTACTACAGAACAGAACGCATTTGAGATGACCTCTAATCTTACAACACGCTCACTTCTTCGCAATGAATCTTCCCGGGGTTCTTCCATCAGTTGATCTTGAAGGGTGTTTAACCCGTGAGAAAATGAAAGATCGACTTTTTCCTGCAGAAAGTTATTGTTGTGATCTTTGAGGGTCGTACATAACGGGGCGGCTGATTTTTCCTCTTTTCCCTTTTTGCATTCTGGTAATATTTTTGCACTGACTTCCATTTCAGTGTCCAACAAAACAGAGTGAACGGGCACTGTTGAAACACGCGTGCCGTTTGGCGACTGAACGGCAATCCAATAGGAGGTTGCAGGCCAATAGATAACACTTTTAGTTTTCTTTTCCTGCTCTTCGTCTTCTTCATCAGGCTCTCTCTTAATTTTATCTTTTTCTACTCTGCTTTCAATCGTTGATATCGCAGAGAAAAAGAATGAAAGGCCCTGAATTTTCTTAAGAGCTTGATTGCATTCATCCCTTTTGTTGCATATTTTCAACCATTGATCGTCTAGCTTTGTACTCAATCTCGTGTCATTATCACCTCTGCGAGAGGAGACCTTTGCAGATATCAATGAGCATGTGGAGGCTGCAGGAAGGATTGTGCTTACCAAGGCACTTCGCATACTCTGTGGTAAAAAAAAAACAAATAAATTAGAAGATCAGATAAATGTATCACACATTAGAAACGCGATTTTGATAACTTCTAAATCCACTACAACCTTGAAATTCTAAGGCTTAGAACTCTTATATATAGGCTTAGTTTTTAAACACTAAGGAAATAATTGATTGTTCAAGCTACTGTACTAGGTACCCAGTTCACCAATCTTCAGAATGAAGGACGTTTCCGCGAAAATGTATTGGAAAGTAGTTGTAATTCGAGTCTTGTCTTGCCCATTTACAAAATGGTGGTTTTCCTGCATGTAGTTTTTGTATTTCCCGCCTAAGTAAGTGTAGATATTTCTTTTCTGGACCCGTTTTTAAAAAGGAGTTGTAGTTATTTCCTTGTTTGGCTTATTTTCAAAATGGCGGGCTTTTCCGCAAAAAAGTGCTACTCCAACAAAAAAAGTAGCTGTAGTTCGTTTCTTGTCTTGGCCACTTCAAAATGGCGGATATTTCCACGAAAAGGTCTTACTGCAATAACTTAGGAGTTTTAGCTTTTTCCTTGCTTGGCTTATTTTCAAAATGGCGGGCTTTTCCGTGAAAAGGTATCAACTCGACAATCAAGTAGCTTTAGTTCGTTTCATTTTCCGGCTATTTTAATATGGCGGATGTTTCCGCGAAAAGGTCTTACAACGATAACAAATAAGTTTTAGGTTTTTCTTTGCTTGGCGCATTTTCAAAATGGCGGGCTTTTCCGTAAAGAGGTGTTTCTTTAACAATAAACTAGCAGTAGCTCGTTTCTTGTTTTGACTATTTTAATATGACGGATCTGTAAAAGAAAAGGTCTTATTACAGTTACAAAGTAGTTGTAGCTCATTCCTTGTCTGGCCCATTTTCAAAATGGCGGATTTAGATACAAAAATTAGTCGAAGCCCTCTTTATCTTAGAAGCGCTACGTCAAGAATGAAAGAGATCTTGCTTACCTTACTATTAAGCTGCCTTGCAGGTCTTGAGGCCATGGCGTCTTGTGCTCAAATGACAGTCTAAGCATCGTTAGTCAGGTTTATTGTGTACCCACATAAAAAGAGTTTACTGTAATTTCCATGCATCCTTTTGTTTGTACGAATTTTTCCCTGTGTAACAATAACACAGCTTGCATTCCATCTTCTTCTAGTGCGCACATACCTGGAGAGGCCGTGTGCTCAACTGACAAGGCAACGTCATGCAAATTCATTTTATACCTACATAATAGTTTTTGATTATAATTTTCACGTACGCTTTGTTTGTGCGATTTTTTTCCGCTGTGAGGCATAGTTTCACCAAAAACATATCGCTGGCTAAAAGAGCCACATATAACAACACCCTCGCAGTTTCGTAGCTTACACCTGCGTGCCGCGCTAGCTTGTGCTACTTTCGTAATCAACCACGATCTTTTGTTAAGCATAATTGTTTTAAATGTAAAGAAGATCCTCGCAGTTATTAACGCAACTTATGCAGTTGCGAAAAGAAAGCCTGAAAAAATCAGGCTTGCCGGGATTCGAACCCTGACCTCTGCGATACCGGTGCAGCGCTCTAACCAATTGAGCTATCAAGCCAACTAGGAGCTGGTCATTAAATTGGTTCGTAATATACCCGGGAAAGATGAAGATGAAATTATGAATATATGAGATTCATATATTTAAACTGCGGAATGAAGAAATAAATGTAAAGAAGATCCTCGCAGTTATATTATTTTTTCAGGCTTTCTTTTCGCAACTGCATAAGTTGCGTTAATAACTGCGAGGATCTTCTTTACATTTATTTCTTCATTCCGCAGTTCAAATATATGAATCTCATGTATTCATAATTGTTTTGTTTATTCGGGCAACATAGTTTCAGTTAAATTTCTCACAGGACAAAAGAAACGCCTGAAAGAATTAACTAACAATAAGCTAGCTTGCATTTCAGCTTTCTAAATCCTCTTCTAGCGTACAATTACTTATATCCGCGTTGTGTGTATATTAAAATTGAACTCGGCAGTTTGGACGAGAACGCGAGTTCATTCTCCGGGTCTCCGTTGTTTCCGTTGAATTGCAAGGAAGTTTACAACTAGATGGTGAGGAAAAGAGTTGCAGTTTTATCGTAAGGAATAGCAATTTATGTATCTGAGTTATGATATATGTATATTAATACACTCTGTGTTAACTACAAGTTCATTCTCCTGTTCTCTGATGTCTCCGTCCACCTGATAGAATATTCGCTACAGCTGGCCAGAGTGGAGAATCAATGCTTCATTACTATTCCCGATGATTAAACTGCAACTGCTATCTCCACTCTCCGCTGGCAACTTTTTCTAAAGTACCAGGGAGACATCGGAGAACCGGAGAATGAACTTGAAGTTTATACATATAGTGCATCAAATATACTTATAACATAGCTCACGCGCTGGTCCTATCGAATTCATATTGAACCATCATGGTGTATATCTCTATATACGCACGGCCGTGCGTATATAACATGACGTGTGCAGTTGCATTTTGCTGCAAATTTTCCGTCGAGTTTAGCGGCGAGTTCCTGTTGCTGAACTTTCCGATAGTCATTGGAAGAAACTAGCGAAGAACTTCCAAATTTTTCTCTTGGCATTGATCTTTTAGCCAGAAAGCAGCCAACAAGCAAGAGCAAGACCAAAGAAAATGAAGCATGCAGTTGAGTTATGAATACACTTGGTTTTTTCTGCCTGTAGCGACAAAAAGCGTCTTCTTCGCGAGCAACTCAGCGAGTAAATGACCAAGAAAAATCACCTTACAGCACTGAGAGCTAAACTAGAGGGAGAGATTACAACAGCGAAATTGTTGCAGAGTGTTTGATTTCTTAGGACGAGCAAGGAACTTTGTTGAAAAACTGAAGAAACTCGAACTTAATTAGTCTTTGGCGTTGTGTTTACGATTTCATTCACCGTCTTCTCTCAACGAATGTTCACAAAAGGTAGGTTTTATACGGAAAACTTTTAAAACCAAAATATCAAGACATGACACAAAATAAAACACAGTAAAATTGAAGCGAACCGTTTGATAATGTGTCACACGTTTTCGGTGATTCACTACCAATATCAAACTAAATAAGCACTGACAACCAGAAAGAACGAAATTTTTTCGGCTATATACTACACAAAATAACTTCGTTTTACCTGCAGTCAATGTAGCTCTGTGTTCAAGCAGCTCCAAATGTTCAAACAAAATAAAATGTAATCCAAAAAAAGTCGAATGTTCGCTTTCCCAGTTGTTTGATTCATTGTTGTTAAACCACATTCCGTCCGCGGCCTCCACTTTGTTTTGTGCTCGTTTCAACTCAGACTCGCGGCTACAATGCTGACCTCATACAGCTTCAATCCGCTTTGGAGGATGAATACAACAGTTTTTTTCAGGAAACATCAATCTTATACCACATCTTAGAGCGATAATTGGAAGACTTCTTCAAAAAATTATTCTCGTACGTTCACTTCGGAGCAATTTCATTGATTCATTCAGCTTTACAAAGAAACGCTGCAACTACGCGGCAACACTTCGCAAGGTTTTTTGGCGCCTTTTTCTTTCAGTCATGTGATCGATTATTGTTTCTTTTTTTTCTCTTTCTCGTTTTTTTTCTCGTTCTTTCTTGATTTTTATGGTAACCAGTGACTGAGTTTTGAATCAACTGCGCACTGAATCGTATTGCTTATAATTTACAGTTTCAACGGAAGCGAAATGGAACTGCGGCATCCTGCGAAAAACTACTGTTTCGGCATTTCCACTGGCTATGTTATAAAACAATTGGTTCATGCTTTTAGCTGTACGTACATCGAGTTATGGATGCGCGCAGGAAGTTTGCGGAGCACGAGAGAAGCGTAAGAGCTGCTCGAGGCGCAGCCGAGAGCAACTCTAGCTTCTTGAGTGAACCAATTGAACCAATTGAACCAATTGTTAAATATTAGATTAAAGTATTAATATTCCTTGTAACTTAACTGCGAGTGCTATCTCCACTCTCCACTGCCAACTTTATCTAAAGTACCACGGAGACACCGGAGAACCGGAGAATGACCTTCCAGTCTATACATATAGTATATTAACGTAATAACTACTACTCCCTGTAAGTATATATTAATATACTTACAGTTTATGAATGTGAAATATAATATATAGATTTAGGCAAGCCTAAAAGCGGAGCCTCCAAGGAATAAATTGGTGTTCGTTTCTCCAAAATAGTCCTGAAACTTTTCGGTCTGAAATATATTTTGGGGCTTTTTTGGCTCGTTTGCTTCCGAAAAAGTGTTTCTCAAAAAGCCCGAAAGCGTTCCGAATTGCCCTCCAATACTTTGGGGATCTGTTCTGTAAAACCAAGCTCAAAAGGTCAATCTAGAGGCTGAGCACAGTTTGAGAATTTTTTTTTCGGGCATCAAACTGAACACATATTTTACTCACGAGCCGTCTTGCTTGGTTTTTGCAATGTTTCCATATCCTGTCATAAACTGTCAAGGCTTGTCAAATCTCCTTGGATTATTGGCTGTTCGCTTGAATGAACTTCAAACGGCGCTCATTTACAACGACAAAATTTAAATGGGTTAACTTCATCGCGTTCGGATGTTAACAAATAACATGAACTGCCACTATTAGTCTGGTCAAAAATTTATACAGGCATTTCACCGTCATTTTACTGGGATTATCCGAAAGAAAGGATTTGGGGAGCTTCGAAGCACTTGTAACAAACTTATCGAAGAAATGTCGCGTAGGCTTTTATAACAAATTCGAGCGCTTTGAAGAACACTCATTACTTACCAAATAAAATAGCTTTAAACTCAAAACTGCTTCGCTTATAGTTACTTAAGTAACCCTCATATTTCGTTCTCTAACTTGAGACCAGCGAGATTGAAAACAAACAAACACCAAACATGCTTAACTCTATGGCATACGTTTTACGGCTGCAAATTGTTTGAAATTTGAGCGCTTTTAGAAATGCACAGAATTGTTTTTGGAAGCTTTAATAGGTTTAAACAGACAACTGCTTCGCTTATAGTTTTTTAAATAACTGTTATATTTCGTTCTCTAGCTCAGTAGAGACCATCAAGATTCAAAACAAACAAACACCAAACACGCTTTAAATTATGCCAGCATAAGTTTTGCGGATGCGAAGTAAGCCTATATAAAGTTACCCGCTTTGAGGAACGTACAAAACTGTTTTCGGAAGCTTTTGGGATAAAATAGCTTTAAACCGACAACTGCTTCGCTTAAAAGGTTATTACTATTGAAACCTTCTAGGATAAGAAAATCGACAATTGCACAAAGAGATGTACCCGAAAGTCAAAATTGAAAGCAATTATTCGTCGTAATCTCACTGAAGTGATCCTTGTACAGCTAGTTGTCTTGCGACTGTGCTTAGACCTACTGTTATGAAAAAACAAACACAAAATTATGGACAGAGAAATCATTTTTGAAAAAGTTTATTCGAAAACCCGTAAGTTTATACTTAAATGCAATTCGCGTAGTAGAATATAGAGAGTCAGACAAATACCACCTGATTCTCAGAGGTTTATTTTCTAATTTTAAACCCCCACCATAATAAACAAGCTCCCTTTGCTCGCTTGTTTATTATGTGGGGGGTTTAAAATTCGAAAATAAACCGCTGAGAATCAGGTAGTATTCATTTAATTCATGATATACTACTTAATAACCGAAATAAACCACCCAGCATAAAAAAGAAGAAAAACGTGAGATAATTTACAAACATTTGAAGAACTATGTGTATTGAATGTTACACATCTTGCTATGGGAATAAGACAACCAACAGCTGAATGGAAAGAGATACACAAAGAGCTTTTAAAATTACCTTTTTGTCATATCAGACAGCGACCTGTTCGTATAATAATATATTTAAGTAAATACCACGAACAACACCGTTACAATGAAGGGTTTTGTAATTCCCGTTTAAGATACGGAATTAAACATGAACCGATGTACACACCTCCGATTGAGAATAAGTCTTCATTAATTATATTTTGAAAATTTAGACTGGCACATCGTATACAACGAATTAGTAAAGAATTGGTTATCTAAAATGTATCAACCACTTAGTACATAAAAAAAAGGAAATTATTAAAACGAAACATAACCGAACACGAATGAAAAAAAATTTTTTTTTATCTGATTAGATATTTTTGAGTTAAATTTGATGGCTGCCGGATTCAACAACTGTCAGATTACCGAAGCAATTCAAAACCTACTACCTGAGCTACGTGAGATAATTTACAAACATTACCTCGCCATAAAACTGAGAGAGCGAGAGGCTTTGGGTTGGAACTTGGTTCACGATGAGTTTTTAATACAACCTTTTTGTCCTGAAAGACAGCGGCTTGTCCATATTCTGGTGTGTGTAGCTTATATGCACTGTTGTCAGGGAGGGTGTTGTTACCCTTGTTATAAACAAGAAGAAATCTTACATGAACTAACCATCTCTGTCACGATATATGATATAACCCTAGTTAAGTATTGCACTGATATATGGGAAGAGGACCACATTCCCTAAGTTGTGTTTACAGTGCGTGACTTCGCGGTCTGGTGAAACCTACAGACAATGACGTAATTATATTGTTGTACAAACATTGAAGGGAAACCGCCTTCACAACTCAAGCTTGAAAAAACAAATCAATATACATAGACAGATTACATTAATTCATAATCAAAATATTCATTACCGTCAGTAGACGTTTTGAGACCTATTTTATAAACAAATTGATAAGAATCATCTTCTAGATCTTCAGCAAGGCGTTTAGGAGCCCATACAAGAAACTCATCTCCATTTTTTGTTTTTAAAGTTAAAATAGCTGAAATCCCAAATTTACTTTCCCGGTGTGAAACTTTTTTAATTTTGTATACATCATCTGAAATATTTCTCCATTTTAAAATTTCTCTTCTTTTAAAACTTTCTTTAGTTGGCCATTCTTCTGAGATCTCTTGTTGATCTGAATATACGTCTTCTTTTAGGCAGTCTTGTAAGATTTCTTGTTGATTTATAAATACATCCTTTGTTAGCCAGTCTTGTGAGATCGCTGGTTGATCTGTACAGACATCCATGTTAAGATATATTGAATATACATTTGTTTAATAGGGTGTTCTTCACAACACATACCGAGGGGTTACGGAAATTCCGAAAGGTGCTGATAAATTCGAAAAGTGTTTTTAAATTCCGAAAGGTGCAGATTTCTGTCTGACTTTTTTTTCTCGCACCCTTCAGAATTTCCGACACCTTTCGGAATGTCTCCCACTCACGTGCGCTATCACGCTTTGTCTCACGTGTTTTTTTATTTTTAGTTTAACCTTGACACTGGATTTTGTAATATCACGTGGAGCTCAGGCGCTTGTAGCCAATCAAAAGCGTCGCATTTTTGTAACGTTTCCGTCAAAATTTTATTGTGTACTCTGTTGGTGAAGTTGTCAACTTAGAGATGAAAATCGTATTATGGAACCACATCATAGCCTGAAATTGGGTAGCCATCTTCATCACGAGTTGGTAACAATATTTTTGAAACACATTCACGAGTTATAAATCTCATTTGCAAAATTTCGGGGGGTGTGAGAAGCTCAACTAGGTGATAGCAAATAGCTTGCAAAACTGCAATCATTTTGTAAAGCATATATAATTGCTTTGAAAATCTACAACTGAGCGAATTTTTTATCATACTTTTCAGAAATAGATAGCGGAATTTCCATACAATGATCAGTGACGAAATTATCTATTATTTTCAATCTACCAAGAAATACTTTTTGGTCGAAAGCTTCACCTCTGAGGTAAAAGCGAATCTCATCAAGTATTTTTTGGTATTCGATACGGGCAAAATTTGCTTGTTCTCTTTTCTTATCGTATTTCTTAAGGCTTGCCACTGCTTTCAAAGTAAGACCAACACCAGTTAAAGTTGCCATGACAATAGGGTTCAACGTAATTCCTCCGGCTACTGCGGCACTAATAATTAACTTGCCAGCCGAAAGATTACAAACAAAATTTTTTCTTCGAAAACCGCGGTGCAACTTTTCATAGCCATAATGTTTCTTATGGTAATAAGCATATAAATCTTTCAGAATTTTAACTTTTTCTTTAGGAAGTGTTTGGTCGATATGGTTGAATTCATATATATCCCGCATTGTGTTATATAATGAATGAAAAAATATTCATGGCACTCTCTATTTAATCAAAATTAAGAATTTTTCATTTTTAAATTGTGAAGAATGCAATTGCACCATAAAAAGACTATTTGGTATTTCTAAATTAATATCTATTGTCTGTTTTTGAAGTGATTGTTTTGAAGTGAAATTTTTTGGAAGAACACCATGTTGAAATATTTTTAAAGGAATAGGTGGAAATGGACCTGAGACTTTTCTATGTAATACTGTTATATTTAATATATAGCTTTTTTCTGGAAGGAGTACATTAAAATGACCATTTAATGAAAAAAATGTTTCACCATTTTTCGTATCTAAATATATATATATCTAAGCCCATATAAGTAATAAATGGAACCATTTAAATTATGTCCGTTTAAAGAAAGATCTGTTTCCATAACCATTTTTCCATTTTCAATAACAAAGGCGGTGTCATAGACACTTGGATCAACGTTTGAAATTGTTTCTATAACACCATAAACAATTAGATGACCAATTGTTATTAAAGAATCTGACCCATCCAAGAGCCTTTGCGCGCTTACTAAGTTCAGACGCCATTTTCGGGGCACCCAAAACTCCGGATTTCATCGTTAGAGAAAGTAATCCTTCTCCATCGAGCGGTCACTGCACAAAGCAGCCTCTATTTTCACATAAATATTTTCTTCGTTTATTGTTCTTTCTGTACTGGGTATTATTTGTGGACAATCGCTCCTTTCCGAACGGTAATCGAGTGGGATTCTGTGCCTGTTCAGAAGTTCCTCCGTCGCAATGGCGGCGAATCGTCCCAAGATGGGACGTCCACGGAGGCGAGAAGGCATCAAACGACTCAAATTGCGAGAGTCAACGTTTAATCCGTGGAACGAGCGAAAGGAGGCTCTTGGGCTTCGAAGAATTACAAACAGCGAGTTCGCCGAAATGCTTCTCCATCAGCATTTCAGTGCCCCTCAAGAAGTACACGCTCGACTCACCCGGGATCTCACCATGGTCGTGGATCACTACATTCAACACCTTCTACTCCGAGGCGAGGTAAGAAAATGTTTCTAACATGTTATCAGTAAATTGGCTTCTTTGTTGTGCTATCCAGCCAATGTTCTAGCTGGCAATAAACGATCTTGTATCTAAATTCTGTGCGTGACAAATGTTGAGCAGTCTGTGTGACAATGTTTTGAATTTATTCACAGAGAGAAAGGAATTGTTCCTGCAGTCAACGCCTGTTGGAATAAGACGCGGACCTGAGGATTTATCAGTGTCCCCGTTACCCTTTGCCAGTGCTTCAGACAACACATCTGTTAGCAAGTGAGTTCTTGTTTCTATCTGAGAAAGCAGTGAGAGTACTTTGAAGTCAGTGTGTATGTTTGGTAATATTTATTATTTGTCACTTTCAATGTGAAATCTTGTGACATTTTTCGGAACTTCGAAAAGTGCGGCATGTACCGATATAGTCTATTTCTGGTGTATTTAGCATTGAAGTTGATGTAACTGCTAGTTCCACGATACACTCTGAAGCCCGGAGAAGAGCTCGCCACATGTCACCAGACTCTTCTCGAGCAGGTCCAAAGTTGGAATCCCTACTTCTCCACTTTGGAAGGAAACCCTCACTCAGAAGTTGTGAGCGATGAGGAGTAAGAGAGTTTTACAATTCCATCTATCTACCTATCATGCTTTATTGTGTTGTTTGATTGTTATTGGTTGGATTTACAGGAGTTTTTGTATATAATTTTCCTCATGTCACACACCTGACAGTTGAACTAACCCATAGGTGGAGGGGGTAATGTTTTCAAAGTAACTTTGAATTTGTTTGACTGACCCATCAGTTACACATGGTGGTGACTTGCTTGTGTTTCTTGTGAGAACAGCAGAGGTTTTTATTTGTTCTTTGTTGTGTCATCCTTGTATTGTGAATAATATTTTAGTATAGTTCAATGTGCGATGCTTACAGTGGCCCTTATCAAAAGTGAGGATCCCAAATTTCTCTCATCTTTCCATTAGAGTTCAAATATATGTATTTTTCTCTACATTCAAATTGAAATATTGTTTTGTTATGTATCTGCATGCCAACAGCTAAATTCATGGGTAAGATAATAAAGTCCATGCAGGATATGCTGAGACAAAGCCGGGGACCATAAACATGAAAAAAAGAATGAGACCAATATCTGGCCTTCTTAACCAAACGAGGTTTATCAATGGAGGTTTTATAACATGGTTTACTGCGATTCACTGGGCAGACAGACAAAAGGCAATCCCGAGCAGGCAAGTTATTGGCTCCGGCTTGCCTGTGTGAGTAGCCAATCATGGCACAGGATTTACTTCATCGTGCACACGAGGGGAACCAGCCATATTTGTAATTACTGCTTGACTGTTTTGCACATTGCTTCCTTCAATTTAGAACCTAATTGTTTTGCAGGCTGGGAAGATCAAGGGCTGTGAAAAACTCTTGCAGTGGGTTGAACCAGTGCGAAACCATTTTTGGCACTGTGTGGAAACTTGTGATGGAGATCTTGAATTGTTGAAGGTATGTGACTTTCATTTTGGGTCAGGTTGCTCGAATTAACATTTTGTGGCAAGTTAGAGTATTCAATTTTATGTTGTGGCATCTTATAAAATACGTATTATGTCCTCCTTTTAAGGACAAGTGGTTAGGGATAATGCACCATGTCTGTGGGGAGCATGAGTGGGATGGAGCTACTTGTTCCCATGGACCACTGACTGAAGTGGAAGGTGGCAAGGAGTACTTAGCCATGAACTCCAAGGCTGCAAAAGAGTTGCGGGAGATCGTGTTGGACCATGAATGGTTAAAGAGTCTGGAACACTATGTGTTATTCAGGTACATTTTGGGAGAACCGTTTTTTGATGACACTTGCATCAGACCTTTTAGATGACTTAATGCGTACCCATCACTGAATAGATCTGAATGGATGTACATGTACCTTTTCATTAGAGTGGCTTATAGTATTCCCTGTTGTATGGCGTGGTCTGTGAGCACTCAAAATAAAGCCAATCCTGCTATGTCATTGGTAACCTGTGTAGGCAATATGCTTGGTTGTCTGTTACATAATAGTAACTTTTTATACAGGTCGCCATCGCCTATTGGTGGTTTTTTACAAAGCAAGCCTTGTCTGAAGTAAAGCAGTAGTAATAAGTTAAAAATTAAAAACTATACCTGTCAGTACAGCTGGATCTTGACTTTGTTTTGGTCCTAATTTTGTAATAAAATAATTTGGCCAATATTCCACCACCTTTATCTCATGCTTGACCAATAACCCATATATAATGTATCTATTTAAAAAATGACTCAAATAATGGCTCAGTCTCGAATTTTTGTTATATTCATCTAAACTAGGCATACAAGCAACTTAGAAAACTTCAACTCGATGCGTCTGAAGTATGCTCTGAAACGGATTGCATTTGGGTAATTTCATGTTCATACAAACAGAGGGAAATCTGTTGGGAAAAAAGTACAAACTAGGAAGATAGTTTGTTGGGAGACAGGTTATGTTGCCCACACCATTTTCCTTGTTCTTCTGCTTCAAAGTATACAATAACTTCAACTGAATGTTATAATGTTTCAGGTATGAGGTCTTTACTGGGCAGATTTTGTTAGCAACCCTGGACCACAACTTCCATGTTTTCCACAAGACCCTGGAAGGGCAGTTTAAAAAGATCTATTCCAAACGTTCAGGAAACTGGAGGGTGGAACCCGTGAAGGAACCCAAGCAGTATCCTCATTTGGCTTTGCTCCAGGCAGACATCTTGCGACGTCGTGCAGAAGATAAAGATCCCATTACCAGGCACATTGAGGTCTCCCCATCCAATCCCATCCACCTTGCACCAACAATAACTATGAAAAGGGCCCCTTCAACTGAAGAGTTGGTCAAAGCTAAATTGTCACGCTTTCAGACTCAAAAGAAACCAGAATAGGTGTTAACAGACTATTGAGTGACAGGGTTCCCACGGTCAGGGAAAAGTAAAGGAAAAGCAGTTATCTTTCAAAGTCAGGGAAAACTCAGGGTATTTTCCATCACGGCAGAGAAATTCTACATTCTTTGATTTTGTGAAAAGTCAGGGAACTTTATTTTCAGTAACCAGATATATATTTCTAGATATGGGAAGGCCTATAGTTGTAGAAATTGTCTATTAGTGATTTGGTTTTTATGATTTCATACCATAGAAGCCATCATAATGGTCATCCTTTGTTGTCAGGGAGAAGTCTGTGAAAAGTCAGGAATTGATTTTGTCCTGATGGGTAGTAACCTGGGTAACTAAACTAAGAATGTTTGTTTTACTGGTTGATCACTGTTTGATCTTTTCAACATGAGAAAAATTCGAATTTTGTTAAAATGCTTTGTCTGTAAATATTAACATTGTCTATCAAAATTCCCAATTTTTTTATTTGGAAATACTTCAGTGAAATAAAAAGAAATAAATATATCAGAAATTTCATTCTCAGGAGACAGGACTGAGAAAGAATTGAAGTCTTTATAATTATGATATATATGCACAACATTATGATTCATCAAGTGTACCAAATCTACAACCATCATATCATGGTAAATAAAGGTTGTCACTTGTAATAATTATTTTCAGCATTAAAATGGATGAGAAACAGAGATTTTTTGACCTTTTCTTGTGTCAATGGGAGTATTCTGTTACTATGCAAATCCAGGAGCCACGAACACTAGAATTATTTCTGGAATATTCTTATGTTGTGAGGTAAAAGCCAATCAGATGCTAGATAAAAAACCACAACCTGTAGCAATAATTAGGTTTGTGGCTTGCAGTTTTTTCTTGTGGTTTGATCTCCCATCCGATTGGTCATGTGTTCATGGTTGTTGGATTCGCAAAGTAAAACTTAATTTTTTACCCCCACTTCATTACCCAATATCAAATCAAAACGTTCATGGTTTTTGGTTTCGCACAGTAAAACAAAAAATTTTTTCCCCCACTTCATACTACAAAATACAGGCTATAGCCCCCATATCATACTTATAAGGCTATTGACTCACCAGTTATGTTCCCTGCAATAAATAAGCATACTACAGACCTCCCTAAAATGTTTATTGTGAAAACATTTTCCACTTGCCAACAAAACAACCTTTTCAAAGTAGTGCATGCCCCGGACCTATAAGCTGCACTTTACAGTATGATGATAGCCCAGAATATTTACAAATGAGTTTACCGGTAGTCAAGAAAAAACTTGTAGGTTGAAAAAGTACTTCGCTTTAACACTAACTTCTCTCCAACTGTTTCCAGACTTATCTAGTTGACATGTTACATTGGGTGGGGGGGGAGAGAAGGGGGGCACTTTTAGGTTTTCTTTTTCAATAAAATCTGGTAATGACAATTAGGCCTTCAATCCCCATTTCCAATGGAATGGAAACACCAATGAGAATGTTTCCTTACTTGTCACAGCCTCCAAGCAAACTCTCTTGGACGGGTGGGGGTAAGAGAGCTTGCTGGCAGGCTATAGTGATCACTCACATACTTCTTATTAGTCCTATGCATCATAATACATTGATATTTCAAAGCGAATTCACTGTCACTGATGGGCCTTAAAAGAGCAACATGACAGAATCTTTTTAGAATCTTGGGAAAATACTAAATTTGTGAGGAAATAAGCGCAAAATGCACTTTGTTTCAATGCACCTATGAACGGCGAAAGCCCATGTAATTGCTATCTGGAGCTGGAGACGCTTGCCTAATGGTTGTAACTATACAAGACGGCAAAATGTTTCGATTCCGCCTTCCAAGTTTTCCATATTTCCACAACGTGTACTGCCGGTATGCGGCCTTCCGGTAACTTTGAGTGGAGTAATCAGGCTCATCTACACGGATGTCACACCTGGCTCTTATTGCCAACTGCAAAACTTCCCGATCTAAACAGGTGGTGTTGAACATTACATAGGAAGTAACACAGGTTCTTTTCTGGCAGCAAACATTTTCCTGCTCATCCTGCATCCTTCGGCACACTCCACAATGTCATTTTGCGGTTCTGGCGGCTCCGACTCTGGATCATTTGCTCCTGTTAGTAGATCTCTGGTGTATTCTACACTGCCACGGCCTTGGCTCAGTACCCTGATGAGAAGGGTTTCCTTTTCAACCTCTGATAGCTTCTTCACAAACTCCTATCGTATAAGACAGGAACAGAGAGACTTCAGCTACAAACAATTTGTAAGCAAGTGCCAATTTTTCTCACTTGCGTGCGATAATTTGTACTAAACTAATGTTTACCTTTATTTCATTCTCGGACTCTTCTACGGCTCTTCGGTGGCGTGCATATGCGCTCGGGTTATTGAATACAGGCTGGACTTCAACGGCCCTATTTTTGCAGGCAGCTTTGCTCGTTCCACACTGACAACTCGACGTGCATTTGGAGTCTGCATTCCGACACGGGCAGCCTGTCGACCTCGCACTCTTCTTTCGGCTACATGTGTTTTTGCAGCGGCAAACCTACAATGTCAGAGCCAGTCTCGTTTTAGTTTTAAAAATAAACATCGGAAGAAATGCATATTCTTATTTTGAAGCGGATAAATGTAAAGCTGGGATGATTTCTTACCACACGAGCGACAACAGCGCTGCTTGGTCCGGCGACTGAATCACGGCGAGCCGTGGTTCGATTCGGCTCACGTTCACTGGCGATCCGTAAGCATCTACAGCAGGACGTTCTGCGTATTCGTCTCCACTTAAATTGTCGCCAGTGATATTTAGAGCTTCTTCGCTATCGCTTATTTCCAGTTGCATCCTTTCCGCCATATCGATGAGAAGAATCTCGCGCGCTGAAGGACAATGAAAGCTATACCCAAATATGGGAAGAATACAACGGTGTCCCGGATGATAACAATAACAGAAGCGCGCGTTGCAAACTGGGTGGGTCAGACTCTTTAATGATGGATTACGGACCGTACCGTGCAGATCGAGATATAGGTATTGTGGGGGTGAGCTACCCCATCTGTGAAAATTGATAACTGTTTTGGTGTACTTCTCGAATTTTTTGGTTGTATAATTGGAAATTGAAATCGTCGTAGCTTGCGCTGTCACACTTATCTCATTCATCTCTGGAGGAAACCATTCTACAACCATAGTATAGTAACCGATCGGAAGTGGATGGAGGTTAAAACCGAGGCGTGACCGGTACTGGTTGGGCGAGCCTTTTTCAAACAAGAGTTTAAGTTGGTAAGCTTTTTTATTAATTTGATGTGGAGATTCGGAAAAATCTCTGATACCCAAAACCTCGATATTGTTTTCACTCGAAGATTCATCAGCGTCTTCCATCAAGAATCTGAAGGCGTCCCTTTTTTGTCCCGAGGTAATGATATGGGATTCATGAATTTTGTGACTGACAAGATCTCTCATATACGTAATTTCATTTTGCATAAAATCAACATTAACTGCGGATTTCAAATCTTTGTCATCTGTTTGTAAGTTAGTAATTTTATTGTTATTTAAATTCAAGTTTCCAGTCATATTGTTAGTGCCATCAACTTTCAGAAACTTTTTTTGTGTCATATCATCAATTCTGTTGTTAACAAACTGGACACATGCGGCGTCTCTTTGGTTTGATGGAAGATCAAGATTGATAATCGAATTATTTTTCATATCAATATTAACGTTTTTATCCAATTTTTACACAAGCTGATTATCGACATACTTTTTGTTTGTGGCTTGATCTGCCTGTACTGGGTCTTTTACGTTGTAGATTGTATTATTGTTCATATCAATGTTTGCTTCCATTTTTCCGCCTTCCTTTTTTGAAAGAAAGATATTTCTCGTGTCCTGATAGTTTATTACCTTTGTCAGATCACCGTGGACAGGATAAGGGTTGCTTTTTAATCGCAAAATATCGTACTTATTTTGCATGTCAATATTAGCAGAACCGCTGGCACTACCCTGAGGTCCAGGATCACCTTTATCACCTTTGTCGCCTTTTAAACCCTGTGGTCCTTGTGCCCCCTTCTGACCTTGTGGTCCTGTGGCACCTTTTTCACCCCTCGGTCCATAAGGACCTTGTGGTCCTGCTGGGCCTTTGTCACCCTTCGGCCCATGAGGACCCTCAGGACCGGGAGGACCCCCTGGACCAGGAGGACCCTCTTTCACATTTTCACTCGTCGTTTGGTTAGTTCCACTTGTTTGACTGTTAATATACCCCATTATATATCTTCATCAAAATTTTTTAAATTGATTTTTTGGGTTTGTCATAGTAAAGGAAAGAATATTTTCATCGGTGGCGCGATCTAAAGTGTTATGATCAACACCTATTTCGTTTGCAATTCATTTGTTTTCTTTTGGATCTAATCTGAAAATACAAAGATGGCTGCAGTTGACACGGATGTCTTTTGGCACCTTGTAAAAGGTTTGAGAGAGGTAAATAACGCAGCAGTGTTTGTGCCGCCCAGTGATAAAATAATTTATGATGCTGTTTTGGTTTTTTTCACAAAGGAGATCATCAAAAACAACAATTTTTTGGTTGTCCACCGGAAGCTCTTCGAGTGGAATGATTTCATCATCATAAGCCTCAATAACCTCATAACCGACCTTGGGTTGATTCTTTCAGCAAAGTCCTTCAAAAAACCCTGGTATTGGTACTGGTGGAGGTTTTTTGAGAAGAGGTATATTTTATCAAACATCAATAAGCTATAAATCATATTCAGTAATAAGTTTGTTTTGCCAGAATTACTAGGTCCACAAAGTAGCATCCGGAAAAAATCATCTGGCAAACAAGGATGACCTTGTTTGTAGGCACTCTTGGAAGAAACTGAGAGAAAAGATAAATATGTGAACTTCATATTTTTTTTCGCTTCTATATATTCACGCTGGAAATATGTCAGTGAAAAAATGGCGTCAGTTGGCTGAAGAAAAGTCGGCGGTTGACAAACAAACAGAAGAAACTCACCAAAAATTTAGAATGGATAAAATAAACAAAGGGTTTGGTCAGCTTTCAGGAGAAGAGTTTTTTAAACCAATCACAAAAAGGCTTGATGAAAAAAGCAGCGACAACATAGAAGAAGAGGAAGAAGAGGAGCAGGAAGGTCCTGATTACACAAGGGATGAATTTGACGACATCAACCCGTTTGGTGATGAATTCAGACCGGATGCACCAACACCAGCACCATCACCAACACCACCACCATCACCACCACCACCCTCATATCAAGAAGTTGTTGTTGATGATGATGATGATTTTCCACCACCACCACCCCAAACGCTGATGGAAGAAAAAAAATCCACACGTAAAGAGTGGGGGAAGCCGGAACCGGTTAAAAAAGAATATTCCCATGAATCAACCCTATTGCAAACAGTCAATCAACTGATCACGAAATTTGGAAATGACCCCAATTACAAAGTAAAAAGCAAAAAATCTCCATTATATGGTTATTCAATAGAGGAAATCAAAAAAGTAAGAGATGGAATTTATGCGAAAAGAGGGGTGCCAAAAACAGTTTTTGAGAAACAGTTAGAGGCGGGGAAGTATAGACTGAAGTTCACTCCCCCACAAGAAAAAAGAGAAACTACTCCAACCCCTTTGGAAAAAGCTGTCATGAGCCGAAGACCTGCTTTTGAACTCTCTGACGATGAAGATGACTTTTCTAAACAAGATTGGGAAACCGAAGGAAGTGGCATCACTGATGAAGATGAAAAATTGATCAACCAACTTCATTTGAGCTTAGGATCAATAAAAGCAGGAAATAGCTCAATAAAACTAAAAAATCAGGTATTATATCTGCTTGATTCACTTGTTGAACTTGGTACAATCGATAAAAAGGAAAAGAAAAAAATTATTACTAATTATATAAAACAATAATGAGCTTTGATATACTGCTTGACTCGAGCCTTGCAAAACTAGAAAGAGGTGGAGAACGGAATGTTTCACACGATTTTACAGTGAAGTTTCATCCTCCGATCGAATTGGGTGAAGGAAACTATAAAGCTGCGCTGAACAGACTTATCACAATGAGTTACTCATGGAATAATATCGATTCTCGTTATGATAACAACAAAATTCGCTGGAAGAAAAAAACAGAACAAACGTGGAAGACCTTAACTTTTCCGAATGGAATGTATGATTACAAAAGAGTCAACACTTATCTTCAGCAACACACCGGTAAAGTAGACCCAACAAACAAAGACAGTGATTACATTTTCACTATATATTTCGATATGTCAATTTATAGGGTTGTGACTTTGATACATAACGATTATGAGCTTGACTTGTCTCAAGGAAATTTTGGTGAATTGCTTGGTTATGGTAAAAGTACCTTGAGCGGAGATGTTGTTGGAAGGGAAGTTCCAAATATCACAAGAGGTGTTGATTGGGTATATTTGCACTGCGATCTTATCACACGCCGAACGAAAAATGTTCCAAGCGATGTGTTATACAGTTTCTCAACATCAGATCTTCGGGTTAGCTATCCATTTCGAAAAGAGCGGCGTCGACTTGAGTGGCAATCTGTGAATAAAAATTCTATTAATGAAATAAGGGTTTGGGTGACAGATGGAAGAAACAATATTCTGGATCTCAACGGGACAGACGTTGCAATCAGCTTAATGATTGAAGAAAAGTAAGGTTTTTGTTGGTATGAATATACAATCATGAATCATCCGAGCGAGTGGGCAAGATTCTTTGACGAAAACACCGGAAGTTACCGATATAAACACAAAGGGTCGGGTGTGATCCGTGACACCCTCATGACCATCGGTAAAGTATTCAAAAACAATGTAAAGAACGTGGCAAAGAAAACTGCCGAAAAAGCCACAAAAACAATCGCTGAAAAAGCGGGTCAGAGAGTTGGTGAACTTGCTGTTGAAAAAGGTTCGAAACAAATACGAAAAATACTGCAAGAGCGAAAAAAACAAAAACCATTGTCTCAGAATGCAAAAAAGAAACTTGCAAATATTTTGCAAAATCAAATGCCAAAAAAATCAGACGCCCTTGTGAAATTAAATCGGATTTTGGCAAACGAAATTTAATCAAAGAAAATTTTTTCTCTTAATATATAAACTATCGTCAACATGTTCAGAAGTCAACCACACCTTCAGAATACTTCATACGTTCAAATCAATTTAGACACCCCGTTCACCTTCCCTGCGAATAACCAATTTCAAATAAAGAGGGGCCACAAATTCACCGTAAGAGACCGGGACAATTTTTATGACTGGTACAACGCTTATTTCCGCGTCGATTTTAAGTTTGAAGCTGTAGCAAATGGAGCCAACATTGGTGCTGACACTGAATCAGCTCCGATCAACGGTTCTTTCTCATTGATCAAAAGTTTGAAACTAAGTTCAGCGGGGAAAAAACTGTACGAGGCAAACAATATCCACAAGGGTATTTTCATCAAAAATTTGCTTTATTTTTCTGACGATTTTTCGAGAAGCGTGGCAAAAAACCAGTTTTGGTATCTTGACTTTGACGCCACCACAGCGACTGATAATAATGCGACGAATGTCGGAATGCGGGCAAGGACGCTTTTATCACATGAAGGTGAGATAGTTAAGACGATTATCCCTTTGAACAGATACTCCTTCGAAGGTCTTTCCGACAAGCTACTGCCACCGTTACAAGTTGAGTTTGAAATTGAACTGCAAAACGACCAAGAAATGATTTCCCAAAACGATGGAACAGCTCGAAGAATTGTTGTCCGTAAATTTGAGTTGTGGGTCCCACAATTACATTTAACTGGTAAAGGACAGACCCTGGCCAATGAAAATTTCTTGAAACCAACCCAATGGAAATACCTGAATGAAAATTTGCATAGCAGCGGCTCTCAAAGGGATGCGAATGGTACGTGGTTGATTACACCTGGGGTAAAAGATCCCAATCATGTTTTTGTATTCATTCAACAAACGCGGAAACAAAACGCTTATACACAAAACCCTTATATCTTTGACACATTTGATATCGATGGTGATGACTCAGCAAGATTGGACACAAAATTTTACCCTGAGCTTGATTACGACCATGATTTTAAAATAAGAATTTTGAATGATTTGATTTGAAACACCAAAGAAAGTGTGACAGGTGACTCGAAAAAGCTCGAATTTCATTACAGACTAAATGAAGCCGCTAACGCTAGTAGTATTCTACGCTAGGATAGGACATTTAATGAAACCTACTTAATGAAACCTAAACCACTTACGAAACCTACCAGAAGGCCACTGACCCGGAGGGTCCTATATGGGTAGTGAATAGGTTATAGTCATGGGTTATGACTCGGTACCAGACCCTAAGCACGTTAATGATTAGCCCTAAGTGATAGAAAAAAATTTGACCCAACCAGGATTTGAACCTGGAATGTTCTGATCTGGAGTCAGATGTCATACCATTCGACCACTGGGCCGCTCTTAGGTTAGGGTAAGAAAAAATAAAGGTAAAAATACTAAGACCCACAACAAAAAGAGATCTGCGAATGGACCGCACCGATCTCCTTCAGCGAAACTACCGCAATATCAAGGTAGCTATTACAATGTGTGGCATCTTCGTAAACGTTCAGAGGAATTTACCAGAGGACATAGTTGAAGTTGGAGAAGAACTTCAACGAAAGGTAACTTCAAAGCAACTCACTATCGGGGAGTGCATGCCGTCATTACGGGATTCGAACCCGGAGCTTTTGGTGTTGTAACTGAGAAACGTACCACTTGGATGTCCACCCAGGTGGCGAAAGACTGAGGACAAATTGATGTATTCATGGATTTATTTACAACGTTGTATAACAATATGAAATGTGTCCTTGTCAGTAAAACCTTGATTTGGATGCAAACCGCTTTCTAAATCATCAAAGACTTGTTCCATGATTTCACTTTTTCCCCATTCACCCGCGTAGACGAACAAATGACTAAATGCTTGTGAGTACGTGTTGGATTCAATGTTTATGTACAATCGGTCTGTGTCATTCATTTCTGGTTCAAGTACTTGCGTAATACCGGTTTCTAATCCCTTTTGTAATTCCTTTTCAATACTTTGGTCTGGTTGAAAATGTCCGATTTGTTTCCAGCTGGCTTGGTAATGAATGACTTTGACTCCTCTTTTTTCATTGCATTGTTTATAAACAGGGATTAAGGTAAATTCAACTTTACCGTGGGTTTCCATGATTGAAATGAATTTGGACGTGACGGGTTATATATTGTGTTCATTCCCGGAAAACACCCCACCGTTTCTCAGAAAACCAGCCATTGTTTTGGACAACATAATTTATTCGCAATACTCTGGTTTCAATTTACATAAGGATCACAACAAACAGGCGAAGCCGAAAGAGCTAACGAATTTTTAAAAATCTATCTACAAGAAAACAAAAAATAAAAAATGGTTGACTTCGAAACCTAGCAAAGTCAATCCCAAAAATAATACTATGTACAGTGTTCAGTCTTCGACAGTTCAACCTTGGAAATAGCCGTATGGATACGTTTTGAAAGTTTCACGATCAATGACGCGTTTGTCATAGACAAGACGATAAAACTTGCTTTCCGGGTGGGTTTCCAGAGTGTAGGTTTTGGGATCCCGGTAGATTTGGTAGGTTTTCATGATTTGGTATTCGCGTGGTTTCTGCTTTGGATCTTGATTTCAACAATAACATTGTCACGCATTAATTTGTAATTTAAGTACTTGCATCCCTCGACGTTCAAGCTAAAACCACGTACCTTACAATCTGTTTTTCCACCCGATTTGAGGTACCCGTAATTTTTGGGCCCTCCGCTGACGAATTCAGTAATGTACTCTCCGTCAAGTTCGTCGGTGAAATCTCCAAGAAACGAACCGAGTTCGGGCTGCCACTGTTGCGGTTGATCCGTGTCTTCTAAATACACCACACTATCGGTGTCAAAATACACCACGCGTTGATCCAACATTTCAAGTGCCTCGTAGAGATGAAGTCTGGCCCAACACGTGGTGAAAGCGGCCACAAATATGTTGAGGTTGGGGTCGACGGGAATGTCATGTTCTGAATGTTCGTAATACACTTCCACGACTTTCTCGGACACCACACTGACTTGTTGGACTTCGATACTATCCTGATCAAGAAATTGGTGGAACTCGATGGGGTTGTCAAATTCTTGAATTTGAGTTTTGTTTACATTCTGCCCAAATTTCCCCCACATATTGTTGAGCATAATTTTGGCCACAGCACGCAAACCATCGTTTTTCACAATCTTCTCGTACTCTAGCTTGATGCCTTCTTTAGTTTCATAGTCTCGGATGTACTTTTGTTTCAAAGCCTCTGTTGTACACCACGATGGCCACCCACTAGCTTCCTGCTTCACTTTCAACCAGGTGTTGACGTATTCTGCGAATAATCCCTCACGAGACTCGTTGAAGTGCCAGACTTCATAAATGTGTTTTACCTCATAGCCCATCTCAACCGCTTTTTCCACTTCAGGTGTACACCACGTACCGATCATATCTGTGTGGTTGCAGACCGCTGACCTCTCTAACATGGGTTTGGCAAGTTGTTCGCGGGCGCAGGCTCCACAAAGGGGAAAGGTGAGTTTTCCACCTTCTTTGCTCGGCAAGACGGGATGGTATAACCCATAAGGGGCTGTAATTTGACATTTGATGAAGCCAAAATACCTCGTTACATCCGTGGTACCCGAGTTGCTGATAAATTCGGGGTGTGCGATCGGGTATCGTTGAGTTTTGTTCACCCACGGATATAACGAGGTTTCACGGCATGGTATAATTTAATGGCGTTCGTACGGCCACCAGCGAAGGCGTCTCGTGGGTTGAGGGGTTCCACAAAATCAAGGCCAGCCACATACGCTTTGATCTCAGGGTTGTCTTGCTTTTGTTTTTCCCATTGACATTCCCAGATGGTGATTAGATTATACCCTTTCTCACGAAGGGTGTTGAAACGCATTTGGGTCTTGTCGTAAACATCTTGCATACAGCGGTCGAGTAGTCGCTTGTGAGATTCACCACGTTCTGGAAAACATGTCGGACAGCCATGCCAATAACAACCCAAGTACTCGTAGATTGTGTTGGTGTCTTTGGCATAGCCATCCGCATGGTAACGGGTCTCGGGGATCTTAAACTCACCCTGGTTACGACCGTGCACGATGTAGTGTCGATAACTGGGATGTTCGTAATCCGGGTACGCCAAGGCCATTAAATCATGAGCGTCAAGATCTTCATCAGAGAGAGTGGCGAGGGCTGCGGTGCGTAATTGATGATCTTGCCAATGCAACCATTCCAAGGCACCCACAGACTGATTCACACTAGCGCGCCAACCATGCAACGGTTCGCTGGCGATGGAGTTTTGGATCATGCGGTTTAAACGGAAGTCGTGACTACAAGCGCTAGCAATGGTCACCTTGCTAAAAGGATTGAATCCAGTTTTACTTTCAAACAGTTCCCGAAACTGCATGCAACCAGCTTTCAAAAGTTTCACGTCACTGATACAATATTCAACCAGTTCTTTCTGAAAGTCGACTACGACGCCATCCTCGCGCTGTTTAGTGTGCCACACTTGAAAACTCTTGAAATCTTTGGGTGACATACCCTCCACCATGTAGTAATCCATAGCTGGTACTTCCCCCACATACTCTTGGTTGTCTGGCAGGTTGAATAAGTGGGGGAAGTATCCCTTCTTTAATTCAGTCAATCCAAATGTTTTGGTAAAATTGGACAACTTCCCGGCAATAAAATTGACAGAGTCAATAAACCGAATTGAATCGTGTTTCAACTGCAGGATCTTGGAACCATTGCGGAGTTGATGGATCAGCTGGTTTCGTCCATGATATTCGTGGATGACAAAGTAACCGTCATAACCCTGAAAATTATGGGCTATGACGGTCACTTTGTTGGTATCGTCGTCAGCAAGTTCCTCCAAATATTCCAAAAATTCAACCACGCATTGTGGACCCTTTAAAATGATCGGTTCGTCTGAGTCGTCCGTTTCACAGACTAATAAATTGGCTTCATGTTTTGAGGCCAACTGCATAGCCTCAATGTCAAAATAAACCGTTAGTTCCACTTCCTCCTCTTCCTCCCCCTCGTCTTCACTCAGTTCAGGTTCAGAGTCAATTAGAGAGTCTTCTTCCAAACGTGCACGCTTGTTTTTGGATTCTTTGCCTTTCCTTTTTCTTTTCATGGGTGGTAATACGAAGCAACGATGACTAGCAATATCGACATAGAAATGGCACGAAGGACAGAAAGCATGGCCACACTTGTGACGCTTGATTTTGTCCTTACCCGTTTCCAACTTAAAACATAATTTGCAGCGCTTTACTGTTTGACAGATTGATTGTTCTGGATTGTTCTTGCCTTGATTATCCAACACCAAATGAGCTTCAAAGCATTGTTCGCCGAAGAATTTACGGCTGCATAAATGACACGGTCTGTTGGCTTTCATCCCATTAGCATGATTAAAATCCTGACACGTTTGTTGTCGACACGCACGACAAAATGTTTTGTTCTTTTTACAAGTGTGTTTTCCTTCATTGTCATACCCTTTCAGACACCGATTACAGAAGTAACTCGTCCCGAAAAAACCAGTCAGAGATGTGATGGTGTCGTAATGTTCCTTATCGTAAAGCAATGCCAATTTAGGCTTTCCACTGCCAGGATTAAACGAGGTCGCTGTATACCCACGTTCGGCGTCGACCACAATAATTTCAAAGTCTGCCAGATGATCTTGAAATTTTTGAAGCTCTTGGTAGCCACAAGCACCAAATGCCACACCAGCGTTGGCATGCAATTCTTCCGCCAATTTTGTTTGACGTGGACGTCCTTTTCTAATGTTCTCCCAATCCTGTGGTTGTTCTAATTTGGCTTTGGCTGTTACCAAAGCTCTGGCACAACACAGCAAATCGCGGTTCTTGATACCAATGACGGACTTTTTTTGCAAACGTAAGGTTTCGGTGGCTTTATGTTTAGGCTTCATTTTGCGCTTGGTCCCAGTTCCACTCCGTCCGTGACGTACATGAGTAATCGATACTTTAAAGGTATCATTTAATTCAAAGTTTTCATTAGAATTTAATGAATTGGCCAGTCGTTGAAATAAAGCATCCACTCTGTCGCCACCGTTGCGCCACTCGCCAGCCGTTAACCCCCAACCTTGAAAATTGGACGTCAAACGATCACTTGAGACAGTAAAGAAAAGACGATCTCGAGGATTCATGTTATCGTCCAGGACATTGTTCATGGCGCGTCGAAGCCCTTGTTCCAATTCGGCGGTAATATTCTGCTGGGAGATAAAATTCCCGGTTTGGGTCATACGCGTGGTAAATGTCTTTCATGCACCCCCGTCCGCTCACTGCGACGATCCACAAAGGGTTGTAGATTAAAGTCGATTCGCCCCGGTTGATCGCCCCCTAAAGCACCACCACTCTGTCCCGCCAAATTTTGTTGAAATTCAAACTGATTCAACGCGCGTTCACAGGCTTCCTCTTCTTCCATATCCTCGATAGGATCCATAGCTGCCAACTAATCATCAGAGGTATCATCATACTCTTCCACAGGGAATCCAAATGCCTCATCCGCACCATACAAATCACCCATAAGTTGATCCAAATCATCCTGTGTACCACCTGGGGTACCAAACACTTCCAAACAATCCAATGCCTGTAGACATGCCTGATCCTCTTCCAAATTTTGAAAGTAAATGTCGAAATCACTCCACATGATGATTACACTGAGTGCAGTTAAGCGTTACAACGAACGAGTGAAATGAGGTGGGTTGATGGATTTTATATGGCTATGTAAATGGTTTTTGGATCGAAAGGAACCAATCAACGTTAAGTTGGTCATACCACCTTACGTGGGTTCAACAAGTTTAAACATGTCCAAGTTCAGTCAAGGTGACTTTTGATGACGTTACTGGGCCTACCTCGGCAGCCTATATCAATCTTTTGTTTTTCCATTGTTTAACCTTAACAGCCTATATCAGTTTTAGCCAATGGTGTGTCACATGCAAATGTATGACAGTGTTATAAGATGAACGCAAAGCGCGCGTATTTCAAATGTCTTGGCATCAGCTACGAAGTCTACGTAAGGAGCTTGCTTTCTTGAACGATCAGCGTTTAGAGACATTTACCCTGCAGTTGGAACGTGAAGACCTACCCGTACTCTACCCACAGTTGACTTCAGAGTGGCTCATCGAAGGTCTGAATTTTTGCTGCGAATCATGGCGGCATCAAACAAGGCGATCAAAACCGACAGTAGCACCACCACCACCAAGAAGACAAGATCCCGTGCTGAATCAGTCTGCGAAGAAAGTCACTGGGACCGACTCCCGCTAGAAATGCAGGAGAAGATAATGATGATGGCGGCCCGAGCAGTACATCGCGAACAGTGGAAACAGGTATGTTGAGTTTTGATTTTTCGTAGCAAATAGAAAAGTGTGCGTACTTTTGGTTATATTACGAACGATGAACCCGATTCATTTGGCGCCATTTTGTGATATGCAACAACCTCATTGGCGGCAACTTAGTTTACCGTTTTTTCACTTCTTAGGTTCTTGCTGAAATTCAACATGTGTGGAATTTTTGTAATCTCGAACATCGGGCATGGCGCGGAAGGGTTTTGGCCAAACGTTTTGAACTATTGCGTATGAATGGTTTGAAATTGTATCTACAAATTACAGGTTCTGACAGAAATTGATCAAGTCAAGAATTATTGCACTGAAGAACATTTTCATTATTGGCGGGGCACTGTGGATTTCCGTGTTAAACGTGTTCGTAGTTTAAAACAATATATTTGTTTTAGGTCCATGATGAAATAATGCAAGTCCGCCATTTTGTAAATATGAAGAGTTAGATGTACATTGCTTACGCTTACGAAGTTTAAAACATTTTCTTAGGTTCAAGTTGAAATGAGTAATCAGTGGGAGCGTTGTCACCTGGGCTATTATCTTCAAAAAAAGACTAGAAAGATGCCATTATTACGAATTCGTCGTGCTCATACTGTCATACTGTGGGCCAGAGCATTGGCTGATATAAAATTATTTTCTTAGGTTCAAGCTGAAATGAGTAATCAGTGGGATCGTTGTCACCTGGGCTATTATCTTCAACGAAAGAAAAGAACCATACCGTTATTGCGTATCCTCCGTATGCATAAAAAATTGTTTTCTTAAATATTGTAATTTTTCCTAGGTTCATGATTACCTTCAAAAAATCTGGCAGATTTGCGATTGCGGCCCACTACACTGGCTAAGAGAAATCAAATTTTTACGCCAACGCCCCCGCATGGTGGTGTTGGGTATGTTAAAAACCCTTAAACTTCAAGGCTATCGTCCAAGCTCCAAACATAGTTGGCGTAAAGTTACCAAATGTAATTATTTATATTGCTACTATGAAAACATGTCTGATCATGAGGATTATGATTGTCACTGTAGGTTTTGACTGGATTACACTCTGTATGGGATTATTGTCATACGGGACCATTCCATTGGTTGGATGAACTAGATTTTACGGCAATGCCAAATTCTTGAAACATTATTAATTTTTTCCTAGGTTAACTTTGATGTTATACGTATTGGACAATTTCGTCATTGCACGTCATGTTGGCGATACGGTGTACCTTTCAAACATACTTTAGCTTTGAGATCGTTTCTAGATTATTTCTGTTAAAAGTGTGTCGTTTCAAGTTACATTCATGGCATGATTTTTATAGGTGACAGCCGATGTAAAGTATGTGGCACGTTTTCGTCACTGTTGGTGTCAAGCAGATTGTGAAACGTTTGCGATAAGAACGTGTTTGTTGTTTTTAGGTTATTAAGGAAATGCAAACAAGAAGAATTGTCAAAGAGTTTAAAGAGACTTTTCAAGAAGTACAATGCTTGTTCATTTATTTAGAACTTTTGCAATTCTTAGGTGCAAGCCGAGATAAGCATGTTGTGGCAATTATGTGGCTGCGAACCGACACACTGGTTTAACACTAGAAAACAAGTTCTATTGTTTTTAAAATATTTGTAAATATTTCTTTATCTTAGGTTAACGCCAAAATAGCCCTCTTGTGGGACATATGTGATTTTGGTCCCATTCACTGGTTGAAAGAACTAAAACTAGCTCGTCAACGTAAAATCTCTTTTTGTTGGAACGATATATACGCAGTCTGTTACTTAGGTGAAAGAGAATGTTATTCATGTATATTTGACACTTGATATAGATTGTAATAAAGCATTGTACAAAATTCTATGGTGTCGTTTGTTTTTGCAGGCATTGAATCGTATCTGCTTGATATTGGATCTGGACGGATATCGGATAAAATCAGGCTTCGTGACAAGAGAAATGGGGTGGTGTGAACCTGGAGGGAATGCTAAGAGTCTTCATTTCAAGTCCTCCTACAAATATGATCAATTATCCCCCAGAGACAAGTGTCAAGTAGATTACGTGTACAAAAACATACACGCCTTGCCTTTTGATGCTCATCCGCGAGAATATCCGAATCCCGAACGCCTGGTACCCCAACTAGTTAGAAGGATCTATTCATTGAATCGTAAACCCCACCAGAATATTGTGGCCTATAAACGGGGTAATTTAGAAAAATCTCTGTTGAAAAAACTTAAGATTCCATCGGTGAATTTGGAATGGTACGGTTGCCCTCGCGCAGATCAATTGCCAGACATGGGGTTTGATCCTGGCATGTCCTGTGGTTGTCATGATAGAGAAATCGGACATTGTCCCCGACAAGAGACTTATATGTTTCATCAATGGATGACGCAATATTTGTAATCAATCACACTTTTTATTGTTAAAGCAAATAAAGCAAATTACAATTTAAGTTTTTTCTTGGCTTGCATCACTCGTTTGATCACCCGTTCGGTCTTGGTTTTCTTGCCAGGCAAACGATCAATGGCTTTGATCATTTTGGTGTCGGCTTTCCATTTGTCTCGCAAATTCTTGACTTTGGAATAATCAATGTCATGATGTTTGGCAATTCTATCCAACCAATTAATCCCTGGATCCCCATGGGCCAGTCGTTTCTTTAAGTGAGTACCGGGTCCTAAATATTGATAACCGGACACGTGAAATTCAATACCTGTTTTTTCCAATACTTTTTGTATATCCAAAGCACCTCCTTTCTTGGGTCGGTAACGCATAGAACCTCCACGTTGTGTTCGTCCTACACCCACGCGGGCTTTTTGATGTCGTCTTTGTTTGGTTTTACGCTTGGTTTTACGCTTGGCTGCCATTATTCACTGTCGTAATTCAAGCGTCGTCTTAATTTTTTACCTTTTGCCCAATCTTCCCAACCGGGTGGTGGTTTTAACTTTTCAACTTCGGTTTTCCTTTTCCTCACGGATTTGGCTTTTTGCACTGATTTCGGCCTAGAGTCTGGTCGTACGAGTAGAAACCGTTTTGATTTGGGTTTTGACGCTTTGACTTTCTCAGAAGGTATGACGGGTTTGGGGGTAGCGGGTGTTCCTTTTATCATCTTTTTCACCCATTGATCCACGGGCCCTGTCACCAAGCTTTCATCCTCCTCCTCTGGTGGATCTCCTGGTCCCACACCCCCAGGAAATTGTCGAATCCGTTTCGTCAGTTTACCCAATTCACGACTAAGGGGTTTCACTTCAGCATTGACCAAAGCGGGCGGTAACTTGGAATTTAACAGCACATGTTTCTCGGCAGCTAACGTAGCGGCTTTAGTCAATTGAGCATTTTCTGTGAGTTCGCCCTTATAATGTTGTATCAATTGTTGCAATTCACCTTTGGGTATCATAAACACTTCTTCCATGACTGCAACTGAGCGTCATGGTGACGTTGTCTCGTATTTAAAGCCAATCTAATCCTCTCCATGATGTAACCGGTTTAGAAACTTTTCCAAGTTCTGTCTCTTGGCATCCATCAACCATCGAACTAATTGTTCTGTTTTGGTTTTGGGTTCGGGTAAATTATCAATAGCATGCATTAACTTGGCATCCGCTTTCCAATAATCCGTCACACTCTTAGCATTCGTATAATCCAAATCATGCTGGGCTACAATTTGATCCAGTCTACTGCATGCGTCGGCAGACGACATCGTTTAGTCCTTTGAACAATCCGCTTCCACGTTGTCGCATCAACAGTTCCCGACGTTTTTTGACGGATTGACGACGTTGTCCTAGCGTTCTTAAAGCTTTCTTATGGGGGCGGAGCTTGGCCATGAGGTCAGGTGTCAAGGGAATCTTGTTTTTTAACAAATTCAAGACCACTTCACTGATGGCGTTGATTTGATCTGTATTGGCATGATGCAATAACTCTTGACGTTTTTTTCGATTGGCCTCTTTCAACACGGATTGTAAAAAAGGGAGCTGACGTTTTAAACTACTCATCTTCGACCACGACGACGTTTGTAATGCTTGACATTGTCGGTAATTCCTTTTAAACCCTGACTAGCCAATTTTCCCAACAAGGTCGTAAAGGTAGGAGCGGCTCCTGATAAAAACATACTAGCTCCCTGAGCAATTTTATCTACCACACGAGGTTTGCGTCGGTACAAGGCACCACCACGTTGCTTTTTTCGTCGATATTTACGTTTAGGTCTCATGTTGAAAATAACTTCTTACCGTCACTCATACACGTTTTCATATTTTCCCGTTTTGGCATTTTTGACCAAACGCATCACGGTTCCTTTTCTCGGATGAGTCCAAAATTTTTTCCTTAAGATTCCTGTGGGACCTACAAAACCGTTTTTCAAAATGTCACCGCTCCAAAATCGTTTCAAGACATGTTTGGTCGACGGAATAAATTTTTTCACCGCCGCTTGTGCCACTTTTAAAGCCGTTGAAATAGCTCCTTTGCCTCTTTGTCTTACACGTCGCTTTCTGGGTTTTCGTCTCTTATGCACGGCCATGGTACTACGGTTTGGTCTGGATTGAATTCGTTTTTATACGCTCCGTCGACCACGGTTTGATGGAGGTGTTGATATTTTTGTAAACAAGTGGGGGGTAACGGGGGTGTTAGATCCACCACAATGTCATCCACGATACTCATTTTCTTTTGAAATTCATCCACACAGGTCAAAGTCCGTAATTCCATCAAAGCTTTGGTATAGGTGGTATAAGCAAAATGACACAACACCGCTTTAAAGCGATGATGTTTGAAATCACTCCAACCTTTCACGAAGGTGCCTGCCGCTGCTAAACTGGCCACCAAAATACTGTTTTTCAAAATGGGACCTACAATCATACCAGTCGACACCAAAAAGAGAGCTAATCCGTTGAGACAAGCGTGCCACCATTTGAGTAGTAATATAAGCGTCAAACAAATACCACCTGATTGTGAGAGGTTTATTTAAGAATTTTAAAGCTCCCACCAATAACAAGCTCCTGCGTCGCATGTTATTGGTGGGAGCTTTAAAATTCTTAAATAAACCACTGACAACAGGTAGTATTTGTTTGAAGCTTATATTACTACTTACTGAAATAAACCGCCCAGCATAAAAATTTTTTTAATTAAAGAGAAACAATCTTTATAAAATAAGTTGCAATGTCAATGCTTAACATTGAAGAAATTTTGAAAGAACTTGGGCCAGCAAATTTACAAATTTTAGAGCAATTAATTGCAAAGGACGCTCCTGCTGTTCGAAAAACAGCTAAATGGAAAGAGGTACACAATGAGTTATTAAAACAACCTTTCTGTAATAACAGGCAGCAACTTGTTCGTATAATAATATGCTTAGAGTATAATAACTGTTGCTGGGAAGGTCTTTGTTTTCCTTGTTTTGAGCAAGGAATTAAACATAAACTGTTATACACTCCTCCGATTGAGAATATACCTTTATTAAAGATTTGCTCTGATACTTACGACTGGCACAGCGCATATAATGACTTTAAGGAATTGGTTGACCTCGGTGTGCTTTTGTGAAGAGTACCAACCACCCAGTTTTTAAAAAAAAAAAAAAACGAAACATAACCGAACACACACAAAAAAAAATTATAATCGATTACATATTTGTGAGTCAAAGATGGCTGCCGGGTTCAACAACTGTCAGATTACGGAAGCAATCCAAAACCTACCACCAGAGTTACGTGAGATAATTTACAAACATTACCTCGCCATAAAACTGAAAGAGCGAGAGGCTTTGGGTTGGAACCTGGTTCACAACGAGCTTTTAATACAACTTTTCTGTCCTGAAATGGAGCGGCTTGTGCATATTCTGGTGTGTATATCTTATATGCACTGTTGTTGTGGAGGGTGTTGTTACCCTTGTTATAAACAAGAAGAAATCTTACGTGAAATAACCATCCCAGTTCCAATACTTGATATAACTTTAGTGAAATATTGCACTGATATGTTTGAAGAAGTTTATCATAATCATTAATTTATTTTTTTAATCTATAAACAAAATATTCGTTTCCTTCATCAGACATTTCTACACCCATTTTTTTAACAAATCGATAAGGATAATATATAAGATCTTCAACAAGACGTTTTGGGGCCCATACACGAAAATCATCACTATCTTTTGTTTTTAAAGTTAAAATAGCTGAATCCCCAAATTTACCTTTCCGGTGTGTAACGTTTTTTATTCTGTATATTCCATCAGAAATATCTCTCCATTTGAAAATTTCAACAATTTCAAAACATTCTTCTGTTGGCCATTCTTCTTTGTCAGAGAAATCTGGTTCATCAATTAATATATTATTTTTTGATGGGAAATCTTGTGAGATCGTGGGATGATCTGTGTAGACATCCATTGTAAGATACAATTGATACACATTTGTTTAATAGTATTTACTTTTCTGCTCGACCTAAATTAAACCACCCCAGGGCACAAAAAAAAGAAAAAAAGATAAACACAAAAAAAAGCAAAGGAAAAAACAGGACACAATGAATATACATATTTAATAAGGATTTTTATTGTATCTGATTACACTGAAAGCTAATGAATAATTAATGGCTTACGCCGTAAGCCGATGTGTTAAAAATATCTAATACACTGAAAGCTAATGAATAATTAACGGCTTACGGCGTAAGCCGATGTGATGTGATTTCACTGAAAGCTAATGAATAATTAACGGCTTACGGCGTAAGTCGATGCGCTAAAAATATCTCCTTAGAAACCGCGAACCAGACACAGTTTTTTCGTGTTTGAACGACTTGTTGCCAATAGGATTGGTATTCAGGCACTTCCAAAATTTTACGGATTTGCGAGACTTGATGTACGTTTTTTGAAGTACACACTTGCAACCAGCGATCCTTCAGCTTCCCTTTTGTAAAGGAAGTTTTCAAGAAAATGTTTTCATTTCATCATGATAGCTGTTATACATTTGAAGTATTGCCTTCTGCTCCTCGGAGATGCCTGAAGTTTGTGTACATTGATCAGTGGTTTTCAATATCTAAAAGATTCAAATCGCAAGAGTCGTCCCATTCCATGTTTGTTTCCAAATGATATAAAATGGGGTGATGTCAGTTTTTATAGTCGCGGCCACCTTACGTTCAGTTACAACCAGTTACAATCAGTTGAGGCTTTGTGAAAACGGCGGGTGATACATTTCGGGAAAGTCCCGGCAATGATGAAAGAAAAACAGATTTAGATGTGAAGTCATGATTCGAAAGATCAAGAATGTTCGTCACAGAGTTGAACTGGATGTTTCTCGGGTTCATTGCTGTATAAGGATTTTTATAGGTCGTTTAGATGATTCTATTACATAACTTTGACAATGTGATGACTCATTTCCAAGGGAAAGTCCCGCGACCACCGGCTATGTTTTTAATGCATTGAAGCGTGGTATGTAAATTTATCTGTTTTTTTTATGGAACCACATCATAGCCTGAAATTGGGTAGCCATCTTCATCACGAGTTGGTAACATTATTTTTGAAACACACTCACGAGTAATGTATCGTATTTGTCTAATATCAGGAGGAGTGAGAAGTTCAAAAAACCAATAACAAATAGTTGCAAAAAGTGCAATCATTTTTGTTAGCGTATATAATTACTTTAAAAATCTACAATTGAGCGAATTTTTTATCGTACTTTTTAGAAATAGATAGTGGAATTTCCATACAATGATCAGTGACGAAATTATCTATCATTTTCAATCTATCAAGAAAGACCTTCTCGTTGAAAGCTTCACCTCTGAGGTAAAAGCGAATCTCATCAAGTATTTTTTGGTATTCGATACGGGCAAAATTTGCTTGTTCTCTTTTCTTATCGTATTTCTTAAGGCTAGCGACTGCTTTCAAAGTAATACCAACACCAGTTAAAGTTGCCATAACAACAGGGTTCAACGTAATTCCTCCAGCTACTGCGGCACTAATAATTAATTTGCCAGCTGAAAGATTACAAACAAAATTTTTTCTTCGAAAACCGCGATGCAACTTTTCATAGCCATAATGTTTCTTATGGTAATAAGCGTATAAATCTTTCAGAATTTTAACTTTCTCTTTAGAAAGTGTTTGGTCGATATGGTTGAATTCGAAAATGTCCCGCATTGTGCTATGTAATAAATGTAAAAATGTTTGGGTTTCTGTTTATATTCAACCAATAATAATAAATTCTCGTTTACATGTGATAGTTGTGTTTCATCCGTCATAAACATTGATGTTACATAATAAATTCCTACATCATGATAAATAAAGAAGTTTTGTTCTTTTTTTCTTATATCAGTCGAATTGAACCTGTGTACAACAGATTTTGTCGAATCATTAGGATCTTCTTTTTTCCAAAAAAGACTAATAGAATTATATTTACTTTGGTTTGTTTCATATATTATTTTTGCCTTTAATAACACATTACTTTTATTCATTAAATAATAATAATAATAATAATAATAATAATAATTAATCCTTAAAGAGGATACTCCCATCACGTTGAGTGGTTTTCAGGGAGGTCCTCTATAACAAAAGAATAAAATAAAACTAAACATTGTAATAGATACAAGCTAAAACTAAAAATATAAAAAGTACAAATATGGTAAAAATAGATCAAAGGTCCTTAAAATATATTACATATTTTGCTAAAACTATTGAATCATATAATTTGATTTGATAAAAAGATGTTCAAGAGCCTTTTAAATGTATTGCATGGCATGGGCCTCCTCAAGTCCATGGGAAGAGCCATCCAGTCGTTAAAGGCTTGGAATGAGGTGACACGTCTACCCCAATCAGACTTAACTTTAGGTAATCTGGGCAGATAGCCATTCCTGGTATTATAGCCGTGAGAAGAGTTGAGTGGCGATCGAAAGTTGTCAAAATGTTCAGGGATATTTCCCTTAATAGCATTTTGAACTAATTCACAACGATGCCCACGTCGACGACATTCCAGTGGCAACCACTTTAGAGTTTTTAAAGCTTCTTTGGAAGAAACGTTCTTCCTTAAAACCTTTTTGGCAAACTTATTTTGAAAGCCCTGTAATTGGTCCATCTCAGATTTCAGATATCTGCGTAGTCTAAATATGGCAGGACCAAGCCATTGTAATATGCCAGGCGAGACTTTTGATCGAGCATATATAAGATACGATTAAAAACACTAATTCGATGTCCCAATTTCTTAACTAAGTTCCTTATATGGGGTTTCCAGCTCCATTTTTCATCGGTTGTCACTCCCAGATATTTAAAAGATTTCACGCGATCAATAACCACACTGTCAGATATAAATTCAAAATTCTCAAATGCAGTTAATGTGTTCTTACTTCCAGTCAACATACTGTAAAGTCCAATTATTAAGCTGAGCTACTGCTTGAACAGTACTGTGACCACGTCTAAATCCATACTGGTGATGATATAGGAATTTATTGTGATTTAAATGCTGACTTAGCTGAGCGTGAACTACTTTTTCAATAATTTTACTAAGTATAGGTAAAATAGAGATTGGACGATAGTTCTCAACTTTGTGTGTATCATCTCCTTTGTGCAATGGTGTAACACGTGCCATTTTCCACGGCGCCGGAAATTTTCCATCCTTAATCGATTTATTTACCAAGTAGGTTATTATTATTTTTTTAAAACCATTTAATGAAAAATCACCATTACCATCTTTTTTATCATGAAAACCATTTATGCGATGAACGGAGCCACTCAAATTGTGTCCGTTTAAAGACAAATCTGTTTGCATTATCATTTTCCCATTTTCAATAACAAAAGCGGTGTCATAGACACTTGGGTCAACATTTGAAATTGTTTCTTTAACACCATAGACTATTAAATGACCAATTGTTAAAAATGATGGTTTACTGACTGTACCGTGCAGATCAAGATAAAGAAATTGTGGGGGTGAGCTACCCCATCTGTGAAAATTGATAACTGTTTTGGTGTACTTCTCGAATGTTTTGGTTGTATAATTGGAAATTGAAATCGTCGTTGCTTGCACTGTCACACTTATCTCATTCATTTCCGGCGGAAACCATTCAACGACCATTGTGTAATAACCGCCCGGAAGTTTATAAAGGTTAAAACCGAGGCGTGACCGGTACTGGTTGGGTGAGCCTTTTTCAAACAAGAGTTTAAGTTGGTAAGCTTTTTTATTAATTTGATGTGGAGAATTGGGAAAATCGTTAATACCCAAAACCTCGATATTGTTTTCACTCGAAGATTCATCAGTGTCTTCCATCAAGTATCTGAAGGCGTCTCTTTTTTGCCCCGAGTTAATGATCTGAGATTCATGAATTTTTTGAGTGACAAGATCTCTCATAGTTGTTATTTCATTTTGCATGAAATCAACATTAACTGCGGATTTCGAATCTTTGTAATCGGTTTGTAAGTTAACAATTTTATTATTATTTAAATTCAAGTTTCCAGTCATATTGTTAGTGCCATCAAGTTTGATAAACTTTTTTGTGTCATGTCATCAATTCTGTAGTTAACAAACTGGACACATGCGGCGTCTCTTTTGTTTGATGGAAGATTAAGATTGATAATTGATTTATTTTTCATATCAATATTAGCTCCTTTATCCAATTTTTTCGCAAGCTGATTATCGACATACTTTTTGTTTGTGGCTTGGTCTGCCTGTACTGGGTCTTTTACGTTGTAGATTGTATTATTGTTCATATCAATGCTTGCTTCCATTTTTCCGCCTTCCTTTTTCGAAAGAAAGATATTTCTCGTGTCTTGATAGTTTATTACCTTTGTCAGATCACCATGGACAGGATAAGGGTTGCTTTTCAATCGCAAAATATCGTACTTATTTTGCATGTCAATATTAGCAGAACCACTGGCACTACCCTGAGGGCCAGGATCGCCTTTATCACCCTTGTCGCCCTTGTCGCCCTTGTCGCCCTTGTCGCCCTTGTCACCTTTTAAACCCTGTGACCCTTTCTGACCTTGGAGACCAATCGGACCTTGTGGTCCTGTGGCACCTTTTTCACCCCTCGGTCCACGAAGACCTTGTGGTCCTCCAGAGCCTTTATCACCCTTCGGTCCAGGAGGACCCTCGGGTCCAGGAGGACCCCCTGGGCCAGAAGGACCAACTTTTCCACTTTCACTGGTCGTAGTTTGGCTAGTTCCACCTATTTGACTGTTGATATACCCTATTATATATCTTCATCAAAATTTTTTTAAATTATTTTTTGGGGTTTGTCATAGTAAAGGAAAGAATATTTTTCATCGGTGGCGCGATCTAAAACCTCATGATCCACACCTATTTCGTTTGCAATTCGTTTGTTTTCTTTTGGATCTAATCTGAAAATACAAAGATGGCTGCAGTTAACACGGATGTCTTTTGGCACCTTGTAAAAGGTTTGAGAGAGGTAAATAACGCAGCAGTTTTTGTGCCGCCCGTTGATAAAATAATTAATGATATCGTTTTGGTTTTTTTCGCAAACAAGATCATCAAAAATAACTATTTTTTGGTTGTCCACCGGAAGCTCTTCGAGTGGAATGATTTCATCACCATGAGCCTCGATAACCTCATAACCAACCTGGGGGTTGATTTTTTCAGCAAAGTCCTGCAAAAGAGACTGATATTTATTCTGATGCAGATTTCTTGAGAAGAGGTAGATTTTATCAAACTCCAACAACTCATAAAGCATATGGAGTAATATGTTTGTTTTACCAGAATTACTGGGCCCACAAATTAACATCCGAAAAACATCTGCTGGCATACAAGGGTGACCTTGCTTGTAGTCACTCTTGGAAGAACCTGGGTCATAATTTGGAATCTTCATTTTTTTTTCGCTTCTATATATTCACGCTGGAAATATGTCAGTAAAAAAATGGCGTCGGTTGGCTGAAGAAAAGTCGGCGATCGATCAGCAAACAGAAGAAATTCACCAAAAATTCAGAATGGATAAAATAAACAAAGAGTTTGGTCAGCTTTCAGGAGAAGAGTTTTTTAGACCAGTTACAAAAAGGCTTGATGAAAATAGCACCACTGTGGAATAAGAAGAGGAGGAGCAGGAAGTTCCTGATTACACAATGGATGAATTTGACAAAATTAACCCTTTTGGTGATGAATTCAGACCGGACGCACCCACACCAGCACCATCACCAACACCATCATCAACACCACCACCATCACCACCACCACCCTCATATCACGAAGTTGTTGATGATGATGATTTTCCACCACCACCACCACCCCAAACGCTGATGGAAGAAAAAAATCCACACGTAAAGAGTGGGGGAAGCCGGAACCGGTGGTTGAAAAAGAATATTCCCATGAATCAACCCTATTGCAAACAGTCAATCAACTGTTTACGAAATTTGGAAATGATCCCAATTACAAAGTAAAAAGTGAAAATTCTCCATTATATGGTTATTCAATTGAGGAACTCAAAAAAGTAAGAGATGGAATTGATGCGAAAAGAGGGGTGGCAAAAGCAGTTTTTGAGAAACAGTTACAGGCGGGGAAGTATAGACTGAAGTCCACTCCCCCACACAAAAAAAGAGAAACTACTCCAACCCCTTTGGAAAAAGCTGTCATGAGCCGAAGACCTGCTTTTGAACTTTCTGACAATGAAGATGACTTCCCTGAACAGGATTGGGAAACCGAAGGAAGTGGCTTCTCTGATGAAGCTGAAAAATTGATTGACCAACTCCATTTGAGCTTAGGATCGATGAAAGCAGGAAACAGCTCAATAAAACTTAAAAATCAGGTCTTATATCTGCTTGATTCACTTGTTGAACTCGGCACAATCAATAAAAAACAAAAGAAAAAAATTATTTCTGATTATATACTTCAATAATTTGATCTCATTCTCAGCTCAAAACTCGCAAAACTCCAAAGAAATGGAGACCAGAATGTTCCACACGATTTCACAATTAATTTTCCAACTCCAATTTATTTGGATTCAAAAAAAAATATCAAGCAGCATTAAAAAATATCACAATAAGTTATTCATGGTATAGTATAGATGCCGCTTATGATAATAACAAAATTCGCTGGATAAAAAAAACGGAACAAGCTTGGAAAACTTTGACTTTCCCAAATGGAATGTATGATTACGCAAACATTAACCATTTTATTCAGAAACACGTCGGTAGAGTAGATCCGAAAGTTGAAAAAAGTGATTTCATTTTCAATATGTATTTCGATATGACGGTTTACAGAGTCGTCATTTTAATTCATGATGATTATGAGCTTGACTTATCTCAAGGATCTTTTTCTGATTTAATTGGTTATGGAAAAGTGACTTTGAGTGGAGATAGTGTCGGAAGAAAACTACCAGATATAACAAGAGGTGTTGATTGGGTGTTTATCCACTGTGATCTGATCACCCGGGAATCAAACAATGTTCCAAGAGATGTCATATACAGTTTTTCAACAGCCATGCTTCGAGTAAGTTATCCATTTGAAAAAGAACCGCTTATTCTCAATTGGCATAATGTGAACAAAAAAATTATCGACTCGGTAAGTATTAGAGTTACGGACGGAATTGGTGGTGCTCTGGATCTTAACGGGATAGATATTTTGGTTAATTTAATGATCAAACAAGAATGAATTTTGTTTTCATTAATATACAATCATGTATCATCCGAGCGAGTGGGCAAGATACTTTGACGAAAACACCGGACGTTATCGATATAAACACAAAGGATCGGGTATTATCCGTGACACCGTCATGACCATCGGTAAAGTATTCAAAAACAATGTAAAGAACGTGGCAAAGAAAACTGCCGAAAAAGCTTCAAAAACAATCGCTGAAAAAGTGGGTCAGAAAGTTGGTGAAATTGCTGTGGAAAAAGGTTCGAAACAAATACGAAAAATACTGCAAGAGCGAAAAAAGCAAAAACCGTTGTCACAGGGTGCAAAAAAGAAACTTGCAAATATTTTACGAAACCAAGCACCAAAAAAACCAGATGAGGCTCTGATAAAATTGAATCGAATTTTGGCAAATGAAATTTAAGCGCAAAAAAATTTTTTCTTTTAATATATAAAAGCTTGTTGTTATGTTCAGAATTCAACCATACCTCGAGAGTGAAAAATATGTCAAATTCAATTTAACCACCCCTATCCTCTTACCCGCTAATGGTGACCCTCAAGAGAAAGATGGTTACACTTTCAAGTCGATGGACAGGGACAATTTTTATGATTGGTATAATGCCTATTTCCGCGTAGATTACAAGTTTGAAGCAACAGTAAATGGAGGTAATGTCGCTGACACCGAATCAGCTCCGATAAACGGTTCTTTTTCATTGATTAAAAGTTTGAGGGTCAACTCATCTGGCAAAGAACTTTACTATGCGAATAATATCCACAAATTCATTTTCATCAAAAATCTGCTTGATTTTTCTGATGATTTTTCAAGAAGCGTGGCAAAAGATCAGTTTTGGTATCTTGATACTGACGCAACCACAGCGACTGATGGAAATGCGACGAATACTGGAATGAGATCAAGGGCGCTTTTATCACATGGTGGAAATATGGTTCAGACAACAATTCCTTTAAACAGATACTCCTTTTTCGAAGGGCTTTCCGACAGGCTGCTGCCGCCAATGCAACTTGAGTTTCTTATTACTTTACAAAATGATAGAGAATTGATTTACCAAAATGATGGAACAGCTCGAAGAATTGTTGTTCGCAAATTAGAATTATGGGTTCCACAATTACATTTCACTGGTAAAGGACAGACCTTTGTAAATGAAAATTTCTAAAAACCAACCCAATGGAAATACTTGAAAGAAAATATTTTTTCTTTGAGTGAAAGAAGGGACGAGAGTGGTATGTTCATGATTGGGAGTGGAATAAAAAAACCCAAACATGTCTTTGTATTCTTTCAACAAGCTCGTAAAATAAATCGTTACGAACAAAATCCTTACTTTTTTGACACATTTGATATCGATGGTGATGCCTCAGCAAAATTGAAAACTTGCAGCCTCCAATGCGGAACAAACTTTTACCCTCAGATTGAATACGACAATGAGTTTAAACTAAGAATTTTGAAGGATTTGATAAATTTCAGATACAGAAAAAACGACTACAACACCGGTGTTCAGCTACAAGTCGCAAACTTTGAGAAGTTATACCCAATTATATACTTCGATTTACGAAATGCCAAAGAAAGTTTGACAGGGGACCCACAAATCCTTTATTTTCATTACAAACTTAACGAACCTGCTAACGCTCAAGATTATAAAATCTTCGCCGCGGTTTTGAATGAGCAAGAATTTGTTCTGAAACAACTTAGTAATGAGCTTGTTGTCGTCTAGAATAAAAATTGAAAAAAATTCTTAATATATAATATACACGCACGATGAGCACAACTTATCACCCATATAAAATCGCACTGTCCGATGGTCAGAAAAAAAAACTTCAAAAAGCTTATGTTTCGAAGACAGCTGTTATTCTGAGAGTTAAACCAGGTCAAGTTGGACGCGGTGACGAACTTCTTCTCACTAAAACTCAAATCTCGCGACTGAAGAAAACCTCAGCGGCAGGTAAAGGAATGGAAATAAAATTTAGCCAAACTCAGCTTCAGAATACTGCGCAACGTGGTGGAGATTTGTTTTCTGCTATGCTTGGTTTGGCAAAACCTTTGATAAAGCCAGCTCTTGGAACATTAGCAAGTGCAGGTTTGAGTTTTGGCTCTGAAAAGGTGCTGGAAAAGATATTCGGAAAGGGTTTTGGTCCGAAGGAAATTGAGCTTTATAAACTTGTCCAGCGAATGACTCCTACTCACAAAAAGGCTGCAGAACAATATCTTGTTGGAAAAGGTTTGGTGAAAGGAGGCGGCGCACAATACGGCGGCTTCCTTGGTATGTTAGCGTCTATCGGAGTACCTTTGGCCCTTGATTTAGTTCGAAAAATAATCGGAAAAGGTATGCAAACTCGACCACCACCGCCACCACGAACAAGACGATCACCACCAATACCACCCCCTGAAGGTAAAGGAATGCAAATTCAACCTCCACCTTTTTTCGGAACTTGGAATGATGATTATTATCGTTTAAAAAAAAAACTGAAATTTGAAGATAAACCTCTATCCAACATTGACCTGAGAAAATGGTGCAACTTTTTACGAATTCCAATAAAAGGTATTTTTAGCAGAAACGAAACAAAACCTTTGTTTCATTCTCCAGGTATTATAAACTTGGATGATTTTGGAAGTTTGGAAACTCACTGGGTATGTTGTTGGCCAAAAGGAAAAGGTTCTTACGAGTATTTCGATTCATTTGGGCTTCCACCACCTTTGGAATGGGAAAAAGAAATGTCAATGCATGGGATGACACATTTTTTCAGAAACGATAACCAAATTCAATGGGAAAAAAGTGTGAGATGTGGTTATTACTGCCTTCTCTTTTTAAACGAAAGAAATAAAGGAACAAGTTTTGCCGATATTTTGAAAATGTTCTCCAATGATTTACTTGAAAACGAGGAAATAGTTAAAAATTATTTTTCTTAAAAAAATTTTTTTCCTTAAATATACAAAATGCGCTGGTTGTCAATGAAGAAAGAACTCAGAAAAACATATTATGAAACACTAAAGGAATCATTTAAAAGTAAAATTGAAAAGTCAAAAAAAGAAATAGAATGGCATGAAAAAATGTTAGAATTTGAAAAAGCTTATTTAAAAAGTGGAAAAGAGCTGTTTGAAAAAATTGAAGAAATTGATGAAGAAATTGATGAAGATTATAAACACTTTGAAGAAAATAAAATTATGGAGATTGAAAAAAGAATAAAAGAAAGAGAATGAAAAATTGAAAAAGAAAGATTCTTCTTAAAGAACTATGAAGAAAGGTTAAAATTTGAAAAAATTTTTCAAAAACGCAGTGAAGAGGTGTTTAAAAAAATTTTTACTGATTAAAAAAATTTACTGATTAAATATAAGATGAACGGAAAAGAGTATCCTAATATATATTGTGTGAAAGAGAAACGACACACATCAAACGTACCTGGGACCGAAAAAGTTGTAATCACAAAAAAGAATAATCGAAAACTCTTGAAAGCAAAATGCGCTAGTTGTGGAAAAATGAAATCAAGTTTTTTGCCGGGAAACTAGGTGAGCCCTCCCTTGCGGAGGGCAGTGGAATATTCGGTGACGTTGCTATGGCAGTCGGTGATCTTGCAATTACAAAAGGAATCCCATATCTTGCGAAAAAAAGTGTTGAAGCTGGAAGATATTACGCTTCTGAAGCAATGAGAGACCCTAAGTTGCAAAAGAAAGCAATAAATTACACACTTGACAAAACCCGCCCAGTCATTCAAAAAGTTGGAAGTGAAATGTTAAATCAACTTTCAACAAAAGTTCGACCAAACCAACGTTACAAAACTGACAGACCTGATTTGGATGGAGCTGGGTTTGATATACATGCTGCAATTGGGAAACTTCCGAAACCAAAAAAAGGTTGGACATTGCCGGGACATAATTTCACAGGGCCATACAATCCTCTTGAAAAGCAGGTGAAATACGATCCAGAAACTGGTGAAATCTTGGAAATATATCAACCACCAACAGGTGCAACAGATGCGATTGCTATGCAACATGATGTTGATTATGATGTTTGTTCCAACCGTGAAAAAAAATATGGTGAAAATCTCAAAAAATGCAAACACAAAGCGGATAAAAAAATGGTGAGGTCTCTTGACGCAGTTCCTTACAAACAAAGGCGGTGGGGTCATGCGGCTGTAAGAAATGCGATCAACGCTAAACAAAAGTTAGGTTTGGGTTTGAAAAAACAAAAAGGAACTGGTGTTTTGGACAAACCTTTGGAAGTAGCGAAATTTGGTGAAAATTTGACAAAAAAAATGATTCCTTCCACAAAACCTGTATTCGATAGGTATTGGTCAGGTGATATTGCGAAAAATGCTTTCACAGGGCCAACTGGCGTCACAAGTAAGAAATTTTGGTCTCATCCAAAAAAGGGTACTGTCATGCGTTTGGTGAAAAATCCGAAAACAGGCAAATATGAAAATGTTTATGAAGAACCTTGATTGGTTTTCAACCACCATTTATCAAACTCCTGTTTTGCGAGCCACCAGCTTGCTAAGTTTTTTGGAAGGTGATTAGAAATAGATTCCATAATTTCTTTTTTGTTGGGCCAGCATTCAGAAGGTACTTTTTCAAAATAATTGTACAGAAAACAGGGGTAGTTCACTGACTTGCCGGACATCTTCTGAAATTGAGCAATAACGTTACCAAGAAAATCTACCTCGCTGGAAGAAAACATTTTGTAAATGTTCCATTTCTGCAAAACATTTTTTAAATGAAAATTAGTTGCAGTGAAAATTCTTTCCCGATTTTCTTCTTGAAACTGTTCATCATCAAATTCAGACGTTCTACCACATTTTGGACATACACGACAGAACTCATTCACCACATAAATTAATTGCTCCTCGCATGAAGGACAACGATAAATCTTTTTTGATAATGGGTATGAATTTAATTTTTTTTGCAATGTTTCTTGAATTTTTTTCGCCGAAATTTTCTCACCTTGCAACCAACCAAACGGGTCGTTCATTTTTCATCGTGTATGATATACAATGAGCTCCCGTATTTTCAATAAGTTGTCAAAAATTTATTACAGCCTGCAAGGGTATTGGAAAGGGTTTGCAGCAATTAAGAGTAGTTATATAGTTGGGGGTACGAAAGCATTTTTTTCAAAATGCTCCCTTACCAAACCCAACTATATATCTACTTTCCATCTGATGGAAATTATTTATGGTTTCTTCTGTGGGGTATAAAAAGCAGTTTTCATATGTCGGTAGGAGCCGAGCAGGCTCGGGAAGTCGTCACTTTAGTGACGAGTGAGGCTCCTTTCAGCATACTGTGGGTAGAGACGTAGTCTCGTAGGGCACAGTAAGCAATATGGTACCAAACGCATTTTTCCATTTGATGAAATCTATATGTTTTTTATTTCATGTGGAAACGAACGCATTTTTACATCGCGTGACTTCATACAACAGGAAGTCTTAAAATTCTCGGAAAACAGGAAGTCATACCGAGAAACAAGTCTAGACATGTCTGGTAAACAGGAAATGAGTCATCACCCTAATAGCTATTGTTTGAGATTACAAGACGATCGTATGATTTTTTTAACCAATCATAATTGACAATCTCTTAGTAAATAAGATGAAGGAAAATTCCCTAAACATATTATTACAAGTCGTTTAGTTGAAGCAATGGCTGAAAGTGAATCTGGTATATCTGATTTGATGGAGGACGTGGATTTAGAGGATACTAGTGATGAGCAGGATTTTGATGTAGAGATATTAGATGGTTTTCACCTAGAAAATAATCTATATCATGTAAATGACAAGGTACAACAATTTGCCTTCTACTGGATGAAACTATACTCGAATTGTTGTATACAGAGAGACGAAGCTTTGGGTTTTCTGAGGCTTGGAAATGTTGACGATGCAATCAGAAAACTTGAGGACTGGCCTGAAACTATAGGATGCCCAGATGTGCCTCAAGTATTACCCACCAAGCAAGAGGAACAGTTGAAACGCAAGAAAGCTAGGAAAGCGACAGATGCGGAAGCCCTTATACAAGAAATGTGGATTAAGCTTTTGCCTTCAGATTTAGGATTTCATTATGACGTACCGAATGAATTTCCCACTGAAGAGCTAACTCTAGACGAGTATGGGATGAAGATTAAAGAGTGTGATAAATGTTTTCAAACAGTTGAAAATTATCACTTGAAGAACGCATTCGTATACGGTAAATGGATTGAAAAAGCCTTTCAAAAGTTTCAAGAAGACAAAAGAAACAAGTTCACAAGTGTTACAAACTTTGACGAGTGGGTCAATGGAAAATGTTGCGTAAAGAAAACTCGCGCAAGACAACTAAGGATGTTCTACAATAGGTTTAAGAAATATATTAAGGTGCTACAATGTAAACTACCATTCATATGGTTCGTTTGTAATGGGGCTGCTATCCTCAACTATTTTAAGGACAATGAAGAAGAAGCAATTCAATGGGTTTAAATAATATTAAGCCACAAAACGCCACAGCTGTGGCGTGACGTCACATCTTCAGATTTCATAATGTCCGTAAGCGAAACTATTGATTCCATCGTTTGCTATATATCGTTTATCGTCGAAACAGCTGAGTGACACTTTATTGAGCTCATAACTACCTAGTTGATGATTGATACTTCTGATTGTTTTCATGGTATGATGTATTTGTTTGTTATTAATTAAAACATTTTTATAATCTTCATGTTTGATATTGTTCTTTATTATGTTCTTCTTGATTCCCTTGGCTGTTTTTCCTACTTTCTGGTTGTCTTTTATGTAACTGTACATTTTTGATCGCAAACCGACAAATTCTGTGATTGGTATTCCAGCTGCTTCATCCTTGAATTTACCAATTACCTTCTTGTTTGTATTATCGAAATACGGAGAGTTTTCTGGATAGTCGCTGTTGTCAAATCGATCTTTGTCATTCCAAAAGTCTTGGTACACATCTTCAGCTTCAATCTCATATGTTAGACTGTCTGTGTCAGTGAATAGTAGTCTAGCCTTATTACCATACTTTTCTTTTATGTAGTTATAATGAAAATCATACATTAATGTCTTACTTAGATCAAGAATACACATACCCACATATGCCGGCCTGTTTAGAGTTAGCGTTTCTTTGATTTTATGCACTGCTACCAGATTTTCATTGAATATCTTACTGCTTACATAAGTTGGTTTAGAAGCCATCTTCAATAGTTTCTTCTCATCTGTAATAAGTCTGACATCGACACGCTTTCTTATGTTCTCCATCGTTTTTCCAAATACTGAATTGTTCATCAGCTTGAAGAAATCTTTTTCGAATGAATTTTTCGCTTGAGTACGTTTTTGTGTATTGAAGTCAATGTATTGTTTAAGCCAAGGTGACTGATTTAATTCTAATACTCTATGCACTTTCTTTACTTTCAATCCAAGATCAAGATACAACAGTAGATTTCTATAGTGTAGAACATATTTTTCTTTGTCGCATAAAGTAGGGATCAGTTTGTGTACTAGTCCCGTGGAAATATTAAATTTGTTTTGTATTTTCTTGCAATAATCGGATAACATGTTATCAGTTATTTTAACCTTTTCCGGTCCTAGAGGGTAGTCATTATGAAGGTCATGCAACTCTTTGGGGTATTCTAGATCAACTTCTAATATTAATCCCTTCTTACTATCTTCATTATACTGGGCTAAGTTGATTTTATTTATTTGTTTTTCTGTCAACCATTTGAAACCACCAGTGGGGAGATATTGACTCATAGCCCAACCGTATAAATTATTAGCATCAAGATACATAATATACTTTGAGGGCGCCTTCTCGTCGTATTCTCTCATGTACTTATTGTTTGCTTTTCCATATCGATTGGCAATATAAGATATACCACCACGCATGCCTTTTTCAATGAATTGAAACATATCTATGTCTGTCATTAGTTCTAGTTTAATATTGGTCATCTTTAACATAGCATCCCATGACAAACCAGGAGATGTGAAGTAGTGACAGGAGTCAAGTTTGTAATACTGAAGACAGGTCTTACGGAAGTTTTCAAACACGTCGGCTAATAGAAGTATATCAGACTTAAGATATAGATTATGGTATTCACCCATCGTTTGTAATTGGAATGTAGTCCACACTTTTTGAGCATGGTTATAATCCTCATCTGTTATGTGCTCATTATTTAAAATGCTGTAAAATTCTTCTTTTGTTGGTAGTTTTGTTTTATCGAATTTTTCAGAACTGTCCATGAAATCGTATGGATAAATACCTTTTTTCCTCATCAATTCGAATTTTTCTTTTTTGAATTTTTTGCTTGTATATTTAAAAGCTTCTGCCGGCAAATTACTGACTAATTTATCCAAACTTGAGCTCATAAACTGGAAACTATCAATGAAGGTAAGATGATTACCAAGCATGAAAGCCATATATTTTTCCATATTGTTTGGTATGGCATTGATATTCATTTGTTTCTCCTCTCCTTTCTTATTTTTGTATACATGTTTCTTAACAATAGCTCCAATTTCTTGCATTATAAAATGACAGTCGTAACCTCTTAGATTATGGAATATAACAGGAATTTTTATTTCTTCTGGATTTATTCTAAGTTTCAGATTACAGTCTTGATGTGCTGAGCCTCTGTATTTGCCAGTAATATGACAATGATCTCTGACTCGAATGTCTTTTTCAGTATATTTTTTATCACAGATGTGACATTCTTTTGCTTTTTCGAATTCCTCTTCATCCTCTTTAGTCATTTTCAATGGTTTGTTAAAAAATGCTTTCATTACTTTTTTACAGTATTTTACTTCTTCTAACATATTTTCCATGTATTTGTACACAGTCTTTTCTCCTCTATATATTTGTATTGGTTTAGTGTATTTATCATCATAACAACAAACTACTTTATAACCATATCCACAGTCTGTATGTTTTTGGTATGCTTCAGTGTATGATGAATCATTATTCTGTTGACATCCTTGAATCTTCTCTGTTATAGCCTCAAAATCAGCATAGATAACAAATGGCACAGGTTGCTGCTTATGAAAATTATTGAATTTCAGTATGTTATTATCTTTAGTTGGCATATTTACTGCTTGTGTTCCATTTATTTCAATGCAATTATCTTTATGATTGTTTAGAACCCTGTCGGAACTGAAACATTGCATGCAGTGCATACAGAAGTGTTTTCTATCCTTATGCTTTGTTTGGTTGTACATGAACTTGTTGAAATCCTTTATGAGAACATAATGCTTGTTTTCATCTTTCATTACTAGAAGTAGTTCCATATGATCTTCATACTTTTCTTTGGAAACATAGATGGGATATGGCTCTTTGTTTTCATATACGAATACGTTTATATTGATACTGTTTTGCTTCTCAATTTTATTATAATGTTTGACATTAACTGGAAATTCAATTCCTGAGTAGTCTAACTTTTCAATGTATTGTTTATCAGCTTTTTTAATCCTTTGAGGATCCTTGTCTTGAGGATTTAAATGTCGGATATGACACCATCTAAAGCATTCATTGTCTTCATTTTTCATGTTGATTAATCCCTTTTTTGAATTTCGCAGTTCATGAGGTAGTTGGATATATGAGGATCCTTTCAAGGGCTTGTATTTAACTATGTTGAGGTAATGACTATCAACAGATTGGATGGTCCATCCTGAACCTTCTGATATCCATTGAGCTATCTTATTCAGTATCTGTTGTTTTGATGATTGTAATGAATCAGCGATTTCCATTTGGTTGATTATTGTTTGAGGTTTACTATTGAAATATGCTGACTTTTTAACTATTTCATCATCTGAATTTTTTTCGAAAGTGACTTTCAATGTTTCAACGTATTTCAAGCCTTTCATTTCATTCAACAAAGTTATTACACGATGTTCTATAGCCTTTCTCGTGTTTTGCATTTGGGCTAAGGGGTCTTTATTGTTTTTGATGCTGATTTCATTAGACTTAGTGTAACCTTTTAAGGCTTTGTCTGTTTGTTCTATTTTGGTTCTTGGTGTTGGAACTGGTTTGTATGTTCTTGGTGCTGGAATGGGTTTATAATTATCCCTGAATTCTGGAGGCGGTAGAATGATATTCTCTTCGTACTGCTTAACCATTTGTTTGACGTTCTTGCGAGGTGTTGGTATTGGTCTCCTTGGTTTGTATGTTCTTGGTGCTGGAACTGGCTTGGTATCGTCAACCACAATGATTTTAGGCTTCTTCTTCTCCTGCTTCAGAAGCAATTTGATAAGTTCCGATTTGCTGAGTTTCTTCAAACTAGCTTTATCCATATCTATATGATTAGATTTTTCTGATTTCATTATATATACTATAGTAAAGATATTTTTTTAAGTGTCTATAATTAGTGCGTTCGAATATAGTCGAGAATTCAAATGATCCACAGTTGGATCCTTCGAACTGTAATTATGAAACATTATCATGCATTATGTCCTTGCATTATGTTATTGAGTTTTTCCCTGAGATTGATTATATTAGTATTTCTTCGGTGCTTATTTGTGTTCAAATGACACCATTTACCAGCCAGTGTATAGTTACGACCTGTGTTACAAATATTACAATACCATTCTTTGTCTAGCATATACTTTGATTTTTGTTTTTTTATAGCCTCCTTTTTCTCTTCTTCGGTTGAATACTTTGGTGGTCTACCTCGACCTCTCTTAACATTCTGATTTTCCATATATATATATAAATACTATATTATTATTTTAAATAAATATTTCAATCTCGTTTAAATCTATTCACCATAGAAGATGAAAGCTCCAGAAATTAGCATATTTCGGATCCTTATATGTTAAATTACCATGTTTGTCTTTTATTTTAGATGCTCTTTTTCTGTATAGTGTACGTCTTTTCGAGTCTTTATGTGTTAAAAAATCCTCATATCTATTATCCCCAAAATGGATCTCATTCCCATTTTTGAGAGTAACCATATATTTTTTGTTCTTTCTGTGAGAGTATTCAAGGTTCTTAGCACCATATATGTCTCTCGCTCTTTGCCTCAATAATTGGAAATCATTACCAGTTACGGTATTCATATAATAAGGTTATATATTTATATAGCCAGAAACAATTATATTTTTGGCTACAAAACAGCGAATAAACAGCATATACTGTATCGATTGATATAATATATGTTAGATAATTCTCTTTAAATCATTTTATATATCCTTCAAGTCCTTCATTGGAATCCAACTGTTAAAATCATCACTATATCCCTTCCATTTAACTAAAGCTTGTTTCTTCTTATAATCTCTCCTAATAACCTTATCAATTCTAAATACCTCTTGTTCAGCTTTCAGCAATTCTGGTTCATAAAAACTCCCTTGAATGTCTTCACCTCTGAGATCCTTTAGTTTGTAAGTTATTGGATTGGTATGTTGTATTTCATTAACTATAAAAACTTCCTCAGACCAATTTGGTGTATAGCCCTTATCAAACACATTTCGTTTATACTTAGATATTCGGACCTTATCATCTATTTTAAATTTCGGTTTTTGTTTTAATGTTTCCATATCACCGTATAGATTAAAGTAAACAGTCCCTTCATTCTTCTTTTTACTGGCTTCTATGGGTGTCATTTTGATAGAGCTATGTTTAGTGTTGTTATATTGTTTCACTAATTTGGGTAGCATGTCTAAATACTGTGTATTACCTTGAACAGTAAACTGCTTCCACATCTTGGTTTTAATTGTTCTGTTCCATCTTTCACAAACTGACGACTTTTCCTCATTCTCAGTTGAGTACAAGGTTATTTTATTCTTATCAAGTAGTTCTTTAACATGTTTGTTGTAATACTCTTTGCCTTTGTCTGTCCATAAAAATTCCGGTTTTCTACCTTCTTTAAGGATTGTTTTAAAAGCATTCATAACGGTTTCACCTTTTTTATCTTTTAATGGGACAATCCAACCGTATTTAGAGAATACATCTAAAACCATAAGAAGATATCTGTAGCCAGCGTTCCATCGACTGAACTTTTGCATCTCAACAATATCAGAGCACCATATTTCGTCAATATGATTTACAATTACCCGCCGCCGAGTAAAATTTCGTTTTATGGGCTTATGAAGCTCATCAGCTAATTTTTCTTGCCAGTTTTTTTCTTCACTCGACGGCCTTTCCCGTTTTTTGTATTCCTTCGTTTTAAACCGAGACCCAATTTCTGCTTCGTGTTAATCATATTTCTAGCCAGCCAATGTCCCCACTGTCTTTCATTGTAAGGTACACTGTCTAGAGCCTTAACCATTTTTCTATCAGCTTTATTCTTGCATTTTTTGTCATCCTTGCAAACCGAATAATCGACGTCGTGTTGCATTGCTATTGCATCCGTTTTACTAGTCGGTTTATCATATATTTTTAATATTTCACCTGTCACTGGATCATACTCTAACTGCTTATCGAGAGGGTTGTATGGTCCTGTATATCGATGCCCAGGTAAAGTCCAGCCTGATTTTGGTTTAGGTAGAATCCCAATGGCTTTATGGATATCTAAACTTCCACCATCCAAATCCTTTCTGTTGGTTTTATACTTTCTATTTGGTCTGATTTTAGTAGATAATTGATCAAGAGCTTGACTTCCGACATTTTGAATCATTGGATTCAACTTATCCAGAGCATAATCGATAGCCTTTTTCTGCAGTTTTGGGTTTCTCAAGGCTTCTGATCCATAATATCTTCCCATTTCAACTGCTTTTTTTCCAAGCCAAGGAATACCGTGGTGAATCAATAAATCAGTACCAGTTGATGCTACTGTATCTAGTACGCCCGCCCCTTTCGACGGGCCAACCCGTTTCCCGCCTGTTTAACGAATTTCGTCTTAGTGATTCCACATTCAGAGCATTTGCATTTCAACATCAGTCTGTTATTTTTGGCTCTCAAATATCTTTCACTACCTGGTACACATTCTGTTTGCTTCTTTTGTTTCACGCAATATGATTTCATATATATATATGAGTTAGATATTTTTAAAATACTGTTCTAGAAACCTCTCATTCTTCATTGTATCATAAATGTCGAAAACTTCCAACAGATCAAAATATGATTTGCCCTTATTCATCTCATTCAAAAAGTATAAACAGAAGTAACCGCATGTTGTCGTCAGTAAATTTGTTCTGATGAAGCAATGTTAAGTTCTTCTTTTTAGCATGATTAACCATTTCTTGGAAGGGAGGCAAACCAAAGCTATCAAAGTAATTGATGACTTTGTCCTTAACATAAGTAGCTACCCAATGACTCCCTGACATATAACTCGGTTCAAGATTGTAAATGAAGAGAGCCTGTCGATGATTGTGAGGAACATTTTCATCTCTTGACAATACATCATTAATTGGGATATTCAGATATTTACACCATTTTATTAAATCATCATTGCTTAATGGGACATTCTTATGGAATTTTGGTTTTACAACAAAATGTTTAACAGTGGGACGTTTTTGAAGGGTGAGTTCTTGCCCAATAGTAGACCTTTGCCCTTTTTCTGAGCTTTTTTTTTTGTTTTTTTTTTTTGTTTTTTTAGTCCCCATACCGATTGTACCGTCCGGCCAATTTCCATAAAAAGGCGGTGTTCTATAAGTTGGGATTAACAAACCACCATCCTGATTATCATAGGTTGGTTTTAGTATAGATCTGGGTGGTCTTTGTTTCGGTTGTCCCATCTGAGGGGCACCTTTACCAGTCATCTTCTTTATTGCCTCAATAGCTAAAGGGACTCCAATTGATGCAAGAAGAGTACCTAAGAACCCACCCGTTTGTACTTTTGTTGGTTTTATATGAACACCAGAACCTGTTTGTAGAGCATTTAATATATCCTTCTTTTGTTTGGTGGTCAAAAGATGTTTATATGTTATCAACTGATCGATTTTATTTTGTGGTATGAGGAACCCACCGGTTTGAACACCTTTTCCGGATATCTTCTTAACAATCTGAGATGCTCCTTCACTAGCTGCTCCAGCTAAAGCTGACAAACCGATGGTCTTAGCAATAGTGGGACCAAAAGTTCTTCCAAGCGTCAGAACTGTAGACAGAAGAGATCCACCTACTTGCTTTCGAATATTTGTTTTAGAAAGTTTAATGTCCATTCCTTTTCTCAATTTCTTATTTTTTTCCAATCGTTTAACTATATTCTGAGGTACGTATAGAGTGTCATTCCCAGATAGAGAGTCCTTCGTGAGCCTTAGAACTATTGTTTCTCTTTTATGATACGCGTTACTAAGATTCTTTTTCTGGTTTTCAGACAGTTTTACATTGATTTCATACAATTGAGTCATATAATATATGTTAGATAAATTCTCTTTTAAAAAACACATCATTTAAATTTTCATCGATGTTAAAAAACTTATTCATTTAAGTAGTTATATAGTTGGGGGTACGAAAGCATTTTTTCAAAATGCTCTCTTACCAAACCCAACTATATATCTACTTTCCATCTGATGGTAATATTTTATGATACCAGAGAATTTTTACATCTGATGAATTCTATATGTTTTTATTTCATATGTCAGAGTCAGAGTCAGATTCAGATTCAGATTCTGTGTCAGAGTCAGAGTCAGATTCTGCGTGTTCTTTTTGACTGGTCTTATCATTGTTGAAATCATAAGGGAGAGATCCTCTGATATAAATTGATTTGTCTTCATCAATATTACCGTCAGGATCTATATATTCGATTTTCTTATATACTACCTCGGGTATCTCTGTTTTGTCGAAAAAAGCTTTGTAATCTGTGGTTATTTTTTTACTTTCATCAATATATTCAACAACAGTCACTATTTTTTCTTCTCGGTTTATGTTTTTCCACTTCATATATATAATTTAGATAATATTTAAGAAACTACATAAAATAATATCTCATATAATAGTACAGATGAATTGTAATTCAGAAATTCACAATGAACTGAAAGAATCAGGAGATATTGTTTGTATTTTTTGTGACCAAAAATTGGAAGATTCCCTTGAAAAACCGAAAGATCTTGAATGCTGCGATAATCAGGATATCATTAACGACAGGGGAATGCAAGTTTGTCGGAGTTGCGGTGTCGTACAAGGATATAATATAGCTAGCGAATATGTTGATTTCTATGAGAATAGACATAAGCTCAAAAGAAAATCTGTTTACCATCGAGAGTATCATATCAATAATACAATCACAGATATCGAACAAAAGTACAACATAAAAATATCAACCTGTCAGAAAAATAAGATTGATGCTATATTTTGTGAGATTGGTAAGATTCTTTATGAAGTTAATGGAACTCGGAAAAGAATGATAAGCGTTAATTTTATAATGAGAAAGATATTCAAGATGATGGGAATACCTTACGAAAAAATTCCAATTAGTAAATCGAAAAAAACATTAGCTTTTTACAATCGATATTGGGTTAGTATTATGTCTCTTATCGGTGATAAAATAAAATCTATTATTGGATGAACACCTTATTATATTTCTTTTCAAATTTGTCAGTTAAAGGGCACATATCAATGATTATATCATCGAGAACTTTGACATAATCAAGAAATTCTTTGTTATTATACTTCAATCCTCTCATAAAGGACCGCAATTCAGTTAAAACCTTTTCATAACAAGTGTATGCGAATTTAGACATCTCAATCTTCCTTTTGTAATTTTTAGCCTCTGAATATGTTTTGAGCAAGAGACCAGCACCAGATATTGTTCCGAGAGGAATAGGGTTTAGCGTTACACCACCAACTACTGTCCCTGTTACTACTAATAAAGCAGATACGATATTACATGTAAGTTCTGCTTTTTTGAAATATTTGTAAGTCCTTTTGAAAAGCCAATATTTTTTATGATAGAATTTGTACAATGCTTTCAACTCAGATATTTGATCTTCCGTTAATTTTTCTGAAACATGGTTCCAATTAAATATACTACTCATATAATAATATTATATTAATTGAATGAAATCGGATCATGATCAACAGCATACCATTTGCAAAGTACGTAATGGTGAAGTTTGATATTTGATTCAGTAAGATTTTTACCTTTATAAAGACAAAAAAAAGCTATATTACCCTTCAAGCCTGCAGTACCAGAGGAGTTCAAATCTCCAAATGTCATGTCGGTACTTCCTTGTGATGTTCTTGCTGTAAAATTAGCTAATTTTTTACCGTTACACCATGTTTCAGAAGCGTTGTTACCACCAGGTACATCCCAGTGAATTGATAAACAGATCCATTTATTCAGTTCACCCGCATTAGCTTTTGATTGGTATGGTGCTGTAGCATTCTTACTATTAAAAGAGCTTGGTCCAATGACAATATGCTGATTTGTTGTTCCACTTACAAGTAAATGACCGGTTGGTGAGAATGCAATAAGTTTGTCATAACCTCCATTATCATGTCCGAAAAGTCCATTACGAACAGCATAAGATCCTGTGTATGAATTCAATCTATAAACGATGAAAACATTAACTATATCAGCTTGCCCAGAACCAGGATTTAAATTTATGTTTGATAACATTCGTTTGCTACCATCAAATTTTAAATGATATCGATAATTATTTTTTTCAGCTTTTGTGCATAAAATGGGTTTAGTTGCTTGTGTTGTTTGATTGGCATCATTTTCTTTAAGAGATTGATCAAAAAGATCTGATACTTCTCTAGTTGAATTATCAAAAGTAACCTCATGTATAGTAGCTCGGTCTATCTTATATATACAATCAGATCTTTGATAATTTTCCCAGAATAAAGTTTCTGATAATTGTAATCGTATTTCAGACTTCAATACTGTCATTTTGTTATCAACCTCTTGTTTAGTGTATAACGTTCCTTTTTTGTATACGTAATTATGTAAATGATGTTTTTCATAGTCTGTGAAACTTGACATATATTCTTTGTTTATATTATTATTTTAGATAAGCACCATTTCTCTTTTCCTCTAATAAAATTTTATGAAATTCTAGGCTGCCTATATCAATGAATTTATCAATCAAACCTACTTTTTTAACATATCCGTCAAAGTCGATTTCAAGTTGCCTGCTTTGAAAGTTAACAGGTGCAACGAATGTTTCTTGGATATGAGATGAGTAATTACTCAAACCAAATCTATGAAAATTCGTAGAACTGTTATAACAGATCCAAACAAAAATTTGCTTGTTTTGAAAGTCGGTTGTAAATGTTTTTTCATAATTTTTGGATAGACTATCAATTATTATTTTGTTATCGGTGATCTGATATCGAGGATAGAATCTTACATGTATGCCATAAGTGTTTGACCAACTGATATCACATGTTTTGGTTGTATCATGCAAAAAAGACATGAAGAATGTGAAACTTGTATTTTGATTGAATATATCAACTGTTCGAATATGTGTCTTTATACTTAATTGTAAACCATATTTTAGACTATAAGAATTTATAAAACGATTTGTACCAAGGACTAAATTAGGTCGTGATCCACTAATAACAACACCGGATACACCCTGTACAAGATTAAACATGCTTGTTTCTTCTAGATCATAAAAATCATTCCCGAAAATAGTTCTGTATACATGATCCTTGGTATAATAAGATAAGTCATTTATTTCTGTTTCCACAACGTTTAAAGAACGTTTATTGCAGGCATCACCTTCATTTAATGGATCGTCTAAATTGATTATTTTATGATTATTTAAATCAAGATCCGTTCCCATTACCATTTTGCCATTTTTAATAACAAAAGCGGTGTCATAGACACTTGGATCAACGTTTGAAATTGTTTCTTTAACGCCATAAACAATTAGATGACCAATTGTTAAAAATGATGGATTACTGACTGTACCGTGCAGATCGAGATATATAAATTGTGGGGGTGAGCTACCCCATCTGTGAAAATTGATGACTGTTTTGGTGTACTTCTCAAATGTTTTGGTTGTATATTTAGAAATTGAAATCGTAGTGCCTTGTGGTGTAACACTCAACCCATTCATTTCCGGCGGAAACCATTCAACGACCAAAGTATAGTAACCGACTGGAAGTTTATAAAGGTTAAAACCGAGGCGTGACTGGTACTGGTTGGGTGAGTTTTTTTTAAACAGGAGTTGAAGGAAGTAAGCTTTTTTATTAATTTGATGTGGAGAATTGGGAAAATCTTTTATACCCAAAACCTTGATATTGTTTTCACTCGAAGATTCATCAGTGTCTTCCATTAAGTATCTGAAGGCGTCTCGGTTTTGACCCGAATTAGTAATCTGAGATTCATAAATTTTTTGAGTGACAAGATCTCTCAAATCTGATATTTCCTCTTGCACAAAATCAACATCAACTGCGGATTTTGAATCTCTGTAATCGGTTTTTAAATTCGTAATTTTATTCCCACCCAAATTAAGATTTCCAGTCATTGAAACTGAACCATCTTTTTTAAGGAATGGTGTTGTGTTAATAGATGGTATTTTTGCTATTTCACTGTCAACGTATTGTTTGTTTGTGGCGTCTTTTTGATTTGATGGTGATTTAAGATTAGTAATTGATTTATTTGTCATATCAATATCAACATTTTTATCCAATTTTTTTACAAGTTGGTTATCAACATATTTTTTGTTTGAGGCTTGATCTGCCTGTATTGGGTCTTTTACGTTGTAGATTGTATTATTATTCATATCAATATTTGCTTCCATTTGTCCACCCTCTTTTTTCGAAAGAAATATGTTTCTCGTATCCTGATAGTTTATTACCTTTGTCAGATCACCGTGGACAGGATAAGGGTTGCTTTTTAATCGCAAAATATCGTACTTATTTTGCAGGTCAATATCAGCAGAACCGCTGGCACTACCCTGAGGTCCACGATCACCTTTGTCGCCTTTGTCGCCTTTATCGCCTTTAGGACCAGGTAACCCAGGCAACCCTCTTGGTCCTATCTGACCTTGTCCGTGAAGGTCATCGTGATTAAGTATTCCATTGGTATAACTCATATAATATTGGGTTATATTCTTTCATCGAAATTTTTGGCATTAGATTTTCTTATTTTATCAACATACAGAAAACTGAATGGGTCTTTAGTAGCCTTTTGGTAATCCTCTTTGTTAACACCCAATTCTCTACAAATCATGGATTGTTCATTTCTTGATGGGAAATCGAATATGCAATAATGTGAACTATTCAGTCTTATTGTTTTATCGGTTCCGTAATAGCTTTGACTCAAATATATACAACAACAATTTTTATTTCTTGAATTGGTGAAGTAGTCTCGTATCCGTTCGTCATTTTTCTTACCTGTATTCAAATAGTCATCAAATATGATTAATTTTTGGTTTTCATCAGACAAATCTGTCAGAGGGATGATTTCATCGTTACTTGCTTCTATCACGTCATAACCGACCTCTTTTGATATTGGTTCAAGAGATTTCAACAGATGCTTATATTTGCTTTGGGAGAGATTTCGAGCATAAAGGTATATCTTATCAAAATAGAGAAGCCTATATATCATATCAAGCAAAAGGTTAGTCTTGCCACCACCAGAGGGAGCACAAATAAGCATCCTGAAACATCGGTTTGGCATGAAACTCTTTAATTGAACAAAATCATCATTGTCATCATCTTGGATGTCGTAATTTTGAATCTTCATATGATATTATGTTATACAATTTTATCGCATAGCGACACGCTATGCGACACGCTATGCGACACGCTATGCGAGCGTTTTTATATATGATAACCCTAATTTTTCCAAACAAAATACGAAATTTTATGTAAACAAATGATATAATGAGTTTACTCAAATGGAAAGAAATGGCTGAGAAACGATCCGAGCTTGGTAAAAAGATTAACACAGTAAGAGAGACAATAAAACAAAAAACGATATCTGATCAAATGGGTGAAGTTGAGGCAGAGAAACTTTTCAAACCTATAACATCCGGATTAAAGGATCTCACATTACCTAAAATGCCATTGAGAAGATTACCAAAGAAAAAGCGACCTGTTCCAGATTATGGAATAGCTATTGATGATGAAGTGCCTGATTATGGATTGGAAGATCTATTTGGTGATCAAGTTCTACCACAAAATGACAAACAATTGGTTCCAAAACCTCCAAGTTATGAAGATGTCCTTAAGGATTTAGCATCAGGTGAAAAACAAATGTATATAGATCCAGAATTTATGTATGAACCTGAAGATCTTCCACCTGGATACGAACAACAAGAAGGACCTGATTACGAAATTATTGAAGAGGATAGAATAAATCAAGCTTTAGATGACCTTGAAATTCCTAACTATGATGATATTGAATTACAACTTAAACAAGAAGGTATGAATGACCAAAAGAGGAAATCTTATCTGAAACTAATCTTGAAAAATGCTAAAACTATAAAGAAACAAATCCCTGGGTATTTGGCTAATGTCAGTAAAAAATTAAAAAGTGGTTTAATGAATGAAGCTGATGCTCAAATTAAAAGAAAATCGTTTAATGATACAAATAAGGTTCTTACTGAATATATCAAATACAATGAACAAAAACTGGAAAAACTGAAAAATATTAAAGGGTCTGGTTTGAAGAAAAAAACAAAAAAAGGTGGACAGCTAATGTTTTTCAATAATCCGACAGAAATGATTAAAAAACTGGAAATTATTATCGGTTCGATGGCTGCCGGAAATAATAGCATAGAGCTACGGAATACAGGCGTCGCAATTCTCGACATCTTGTTGAAAAACTTAGTTTTGAACAGGCCGCAATATAACAAAATATACAAAAACTATTTTAGTCTAAACTAATCATATATATGAATAGACAACTCGTATTATCCAGTCATACCGTTAAAGGTAAAAGTGGTAATAAACCATCGGATTTCACAATCAAATACCGTAATCCGATAATACTAGATTCAAACAGACAATATGAAATCGGCCTAGACCGAATCATTTGGATGTCATTCACTTGGTTTAATGTGACAAAAGAACTCAATAATCAGAAAATAAGATATTCAACAGATAGTGGTGCTAATTGGACGGAAATTATATTCAACCCTGGAGTATGGAATTACATTGATTTTGACAATTTAATCAAAGAAAAAACAAAAACAGGAACCTCATCAAACCCTCAATATCCAATCACTCTGGAGTTCAACGATACTGTATTCAGGACAATAATAACACTAGCCTCAAATTACAGATTAGATCTTACTCAAAGTAATTTTAATGATCTCATTGGTTTCAATAAAAAGATTCTAACAAGTAGTGTAAATGTTGGAGATTACATTCCTAATCTCTCACAAGACAGAGAAATATTGAATGTTCATTGTGATTTGATAAGTGACAGTCTTGTCGATGGTGAAGAGTCAGATATTATATATAGTTTCAGTACTAGTACTTTGACACCAAGTTTTTCATTCACACAAGAGCCTCGACGAGTTCAGTACAACCCGTGTAATAAAAATACGATTAATAAAATTCGGATATATATAACAGATGGCAAACGAAGAATCATAGATCTTAATCATAGTGACACTTCATTCAGTTTGATTTTAAGAGAGAAGAGAGATTAATCTAACTAATAGTTATATATGTCGTCGTATGAATACAAGCGTATTTATCATCCAAAACTTGGACGATTTGTTTATGAACATAAAGGATCTGGGATCATTGTTGACAACATTTTCAAACCGGTTGGAAGGGTGTTAAGTAAAGTTCCAGAAATGGTTTTAAAACCTTTTGCCAAAAAAGCGCTTGAATCTAGTATTTCACATGCTGGAGACAAACTTGGAAAAAAAGTATCTGAAAAAAGCGGAGAGCTTATTATGAGAAAATTACACGGTTCAACTAAACAACCAATGAATAAAACCATGAAACCAACCAAACCAAAACAAGAAGAGGAAGATTATAACACAATTCTGAATAGACTTATATCTGGTACTGGATTAAGACGCTAAAATGCTATTAAAAAGTGAATTTTATCTAAACTACTCATATAAATGAGTTTCAGAACAAATGAAAATCTGCAACGATATGAATACGTTCGTTTCCATTTGGATAATGTCATTGAGCAACCTGCTAACAATCAAAGCCAGAAAAAGACAGGTTACAGATTCACAATCAACGATAGGTCGACTATGTTCGATTTTTTTAATGGGTATTTCGAAGTAACTAAAGAGCTTCAAAAAAGGGCAGATGGTGCTGGATATGCTCAAGCGGATCGCATCACTATGATAAACGGATCTCACAGTCTAATCAGACATATGGTTATTAAATCGTCTGGTAAAATAGTATACGAGAGTGATAATTTACATAGAATTACGAATGTGAAAAATTTACTCGAATACAGTGATGATTATAGTAGATCTGTTGGAAAGAATTCGTTCTGGTATCTTGATACTGATGGAACTACAGCAAATACAAACACAGGTTTTGAGGCCCGTCGTATTTTAACCCAAGCAGTACAAAACAACGGTGGTGGGGGAGCTAAAAGTATTAATGAGATGCTTCCCTTAAAAAGATACAGCTTTTTTCAAGAATTAGAAAGAAAAATGTTGCCTCCGATGCAGCTCACAATTGAACTTACATTTAACGAAGACAGTGAACTGATTCACATGGCAAATGGCACAGACCCTGGTCGTGTTGTAGTAAAGAGATTGTATCTTTGGCTCCCATGATTAATCCCAAAAGACAGCATGTATAGTAATTTCGTTTCAGAGTTTCTCAAGCCAACAACCTGGACATATATGCGAGATCTCTACAATCAGTCAGCAAATACCAGAGCTATTCAGAATATGTTTCAAATCAGTCCAGCTATCGATGACGTTAAACATGTTTTTATATATCTCCAGAGGACAGACGGACCAAATGATGATGAAGCAGAGAGGAGTCCGTATTTATTTGACACTTTCAAGTTGAATGCAGCTGATGCTAATAGCTCTCTATCAAACTGCAGGCTTGAATACGGGAATAACGTTTTTTACCCAGAGCTGGAATATGATAGTGACTCTAAAATACGGATATTTAATGATCTCATGTCATATGCATTTCGTAAGAACGATTACAATTCAGGAACACAGCTTAATGTATCCAATTTTACTAGTTTGTATGGATTATTGTATTTCGATTTGTCATATCAGAAAGAGGTAGTGACTAGAGATCCTAAACAGTTGATTCTCCATTATCGTCTCAATGTAGCCCCTACAGCAAACGTCCGAGCTCATAGCATCGTATTTTACGAGAGTGAGGTTGTAGTAAAGACAGTTGGAAACGAATTGATGATAGTTTAAATAAATAAGTTTTACATCGATGAAAATTTAAATGAATATGTTTTTTAAAAGAGAATTTATCTAACATATATTATATGACACAACTATACGAAATTAAAGTTAGTTTATCACCAAACCAGAAAAAGAATCTTAGTAACGCGTATCATAAAAAAGAAACAATAGTTCTAAGGTTCACGAAGGACTCTCTATCTGGGAATGACACTCTGTATGTACCTCAGAATATAGTTAAGCGATTGGATAAAAATAGAAAATTGAAAAAGGGAATGGACATTAAACTTTCTAAAACAAACATTCGAAAGCAATTAGGTGGATCTCTTCTGTCTACAGTTCTAACACTTGGAAGAACTTTTGGTCCCACTATTGCTAAGACTCTTGGATTGTCGGCTTTAGGTGGAGCAGCTAGTGAAGGAGCATCTCAGATTGTTAAGAAGATATCCGGAAAAGGTGTTCAAACCGGTGGGTTTCTCATACCACAAAATAAAATCGATCAGTTGATAACATATAAACATCTTTTGACAACCAAACAAAAGAAGGATATATTAAATGCTCTACAAACAGGTTCTGGTGTTCATATAAAACCAACAAAAGTACAAACGGGTGGGTTCTTAGGTACTCTTCTTGCATCAATTGGAGTTCCTTTAGCTCTTGAGGCAATAAAGAAGATGACTGGTAAAGGTGCCCCTCAGATGGGACAACCGAAACAAAGACCACCACGATCTTTACCAAAACCAACTACTACTAACGATCAGGATGGCGGTTTGTTAGTCCCAATGTATAGAACTCCGCCTTTTTTTGGGAATTGGCCGGACGGTACAATCGGTATGGGAATTTAAAAAAAGGCTCCAAAAAAAAAAGCTCAGAAAAAGGGCAAAGGTCTACTATTAGGCAAGAACTCACCATTCAAAAACGTTCCTCTGTTAAACATTTTGTTGTAAAACCAAAATTCCATAAGAATGTCCCATTAAGCAATTATGATTTAATAAAATGGTGTAAATATCTGAATATCCCAATTAATGATGTATTGTCAAGAGATGAAAATGTTCCTCACAATCATAGACACTACATTGCCTGTGATGCCGATTTCCCACACTCATTTCTCACACAATCAGAAACGATTTATGATTTTTATCAAAAATATTTCCATTTGCATTTCGACCCCATAAAAAAGCAGTGCATTTCGACCCCCATAAAAAGCAAATCTTGAGTCGGCACTTCGGCATGATTTCCATGTAGTATTTAACCTATAAAAAGCAGTTACCCCGCGGCACTTACGCCATGATTTCATGCATTTACACCCTTTGAGTCGGCACTTTTTTGCCATGAAATCCATGTAGTATTGACCAAAAAGCAGTTCCCACGGCACTTTCGCCATGATTTACATGCATTTACACCATCATGTAAAAGCATGAATCTGTACATTTCATGTGGAAAACCAACGCATTCTTCCATCGCGTGACGCCAGACTACAGGAAGTTTTAAAACCACAGGGACTTTCCCGAGGAAATGAGTCATCAGATTTCTATTGTTTTTTGGGGTCATACGATTATCATGTGATATCAGATGAACTTGTATTTAAAGTAAAGTTTGTCAGTAAAGTTTGTCAGTAAAGATTTACTCGAAGTAAACGGTGAGTTCTTTGATTTTCTCTTGCTTCTTCTCATTTATCTTTGTTAATGCATCTTCTTTTGATGTTTTGCCATATCTCGCCATTGTTTTGAATCTCTTTCCGTCTATAATATTATCGATAAACCAGCATTTGTTTTTTGCGTCGTCTTTGATTGTTAATTTGTTCTCTAGTTTGGCTATTCTCTCTTCAAGTTGTTTTTTATTTTCTATGGTCGCCTTGTATTCTATTTTTTTGGTTTTCTTATTTGGATTTGATCTTATGTTTATTAATTCATTGCCATATTTTTCCGCATATTCGTGAATATATCCGTTTTCAACTTGTTCTAAACTCTTTTTGTCGTTACTTGGTGCATTAATAATCAATTCTATTTTTGGATTATATTTCTTGTTCTTAAACACTTGGCTTTTCATGTTCGATAGATGCCATTTGAGTCTGGTTTCCAGTTCTTCACATGTTGAACCTACATATACCAATCCGTTATCAAATGTTACCTGATATATCTTTCCATTCTTGTACAAGCTGTTGAATTTACTGTTGACTAAGTCTAATATTGGTTGCCGTTTGTTGAAATACTTATTGTTTATCTCTTTGTTATTCAAATGTATGTACTCTATCTTGGTTGTTCTGCTCAATGCCGTGTACAGTTGTTTTTTGTTCATACGATTCACGTCATGAATGTTATAATGTTCGTCGATATCTGCTCCCTGGTATTTGTATACTGTCACACAGAAGCTCGGGATGAAGCTTTCGGAAAACTCTTTTATGTCATACCATTCGTTGTTAACCTTGAATTTATTCTCTTTTATTTTCTCAATAACGAATTCCATAGTGTTGAATATATTTTTGTCCTTCATATTTGTTGTCGCAAGTACTGGCATGTTTTGACATACCTTATAAGTTTCCTTTTTATTGTCAAATTTGAACTCTACCGTTTCATACCTCTTGTCCTTTGTGAATTGGTCGCAACATTGTGCATTTACCTTTATTCTTGTCGAGTTCAGGTAACATATATTTTTATAAAGTTTCTGATCAATCGGTTGGAAATATGTCGATATTTTACCATGTTTTAAGAATGTTTTTAGCATCTCGTGGGTTTGCTTGTCATACCTACATGATTTCTCTATATATTGAAGAGTTTCAATCCGTGGACACATTTCACTGATCGTTTTTGACTCCAGATAATCGTAATGTATTTGACTACCCCCTTCTACGGGCTCACATTGGTTGGGATCACCAAACATGTATACGATGTTATTGTATTTAATATATTCGTGATAAATTTTAGTCATCCACTTGTTAGGTACCATAGAAAATTCTTCAATGAATATCGTTTTTCCATCAAGGCCGTGATAATTCCCATTGCTCCATTCACAAAAGTATAAGTCGAATGTGTGACATATTTTGTTTGCTAATTCCTTTTCATATCCTGTTTGAATCAATCTTTCCTTGACATTCTCGACAGCCTTATTAGTAAATGATAAAACTATTGGCTTATCTGTTTCTTGTACCATACTACAAAGTTTAGTCGTTTTACCACTACCAGCCTGTCCATTGTATATACATCCTCTGCCAGTTTCTAATTTATAATCTGACATATCCATGTTTTCTCTGTAATGTTTTTCGAAGTATGTTAATTCACTGTCTGTAACATACGCCCTGCCTATTTTTTTGGTACTGAATTTAACGTCCTTCTTATTTTTGAATTGTACTTTTGGGTTAGTTATATAAATCCCGTCTGTATTATAACCATACAACATACTATCCTCTCCGTGACACGTCTTTATCAATTGTAAACACTTGAGTATCGCTTCTGAAACTACGAATCTGTTGATGCTTGTATGATCTGAGAATATACGTTCGATTTTTTTCTCCCTTATCAAGAATATACCATCATGGTGATCAATTGTCACGTTTTTACTTTCTGCTAAACCACTCGTCCAACAACACATTGCTGTATCGTATTCTGTACAAGTGAAACCACAGTTTATTATATTGTATTTCCTTCCCAGATCTCCTATGAAGCTATTTGCTATTTTCTTCGCCTCACCTTCTGGGAGGGTATCGAATATGTATTTAAAAAACGCGCTGAATGTATCTGGCTTCAGAGCTCTCTTGGTGATAATTTTGTATTTTATCTGTCTTAGAGGCATATTTAACTCATCTACAAGATATGATATCAGATTGGAGCTGTAAAACCCAGCTTCTATTTTTATGGGATTGCTGTAATTCTCAAGTACCGTTTCATCTATATAGAACTCGCCACAATTTCTCAGATCACTTTTGCAGTTAAATGGTTCAATCACATCGTGGATACTGTAAAGCGGAATTTCATGATTATTATTCAACAATATGCTCGGATAACATTTGGCAATATCAATACTCACCACATCATCAGGTATATCATCTGTTGTACACCATTGTAGTGCCCGTGGATAGAAATCATCAAGCATTTGCCTCGTGTTCACATTATAACATGATTCAGGAATATAACCGTTTAATTGCTTGAACAAGCTCCTCGTGATGCTGGTATAACTCTGATTAGTCCATTTGAATTCATGCGTCTTGTATATGTTAAACAGTTTATCACATATCGTTTTTCTTGTATTGTATTCTTCGTTCAAGAGGTACATATTATTATTGTGATCAATGAAACCATCGAGAACACCGTTGTTATTCCAATGTAGATATTCGACATAAAAATTTTCACTTCTGCTATATATATTAATAGCCTCGGTCATCTTTGTTTTTTCAGGAATAACTACTATATGATTTTCCTTATCCAAACTGCATATTTCTTCAACTGATTCAATTTTTGTAACGTTTTCGTGGCGTCTAGACCATTTCAAATCACACATGTATTTCAGTAAATTATCACATCCGCCTTGGTTTGCCTTCGATGCGACTATTTTTAGTTTCTCATCTGTTATTGGATGGCAATGATGGTCTTTTACGATGTATACCAAAACTACATTAGTTCGTGTGTTAGTTGCGATATGTGTGATAAATTTTTTGTATCTTGCATCAAAAGCGTGAATTGATACGTTATTATGACATTCTTTTACCCAATCAATCAACTCAATGGTACTTATCATATCACCTTCAGGTACGTACTCGTATATCTCACTTTTCAATTTCTCATAAGTGTATGATTTAAAACCTCGTTTACCCCTTACTTGATCCCAAACATAGTCAACCACACATGTATTTTCACCATGTCTTGTGATAGGTCGTTGTTTGTTCAAAAGGTAAGATTCGAGTTTTAATTTTCCCATTTTACGATTTTTGATTTGTTTTTTAGTCAGTTTTATGATTTCACACCCGATACCTGTAATAACTTCTCCAGATAATATAGTGAATTTTTTTTTTAGTAATGTATACATGGCGAATTTATAGATGTCTAACTTGCTTAAATTTACTGGTTTTTCGACTGTGAATGATCCATAATTTTTTCTTATGTATTTTTTCTCCTTGTTAAAAGTTTGTTTGATTACTTTTTTGTATTTTATTCCATATTCATCCTTTTCCTCACCTTCATTTGGTAGTCTTTCATATTCTTCTTCAGACACATCCTTATTTGCGTCAATTTCTACATCTAATTTGATTGAGACCCTTTCACTTTTGCCTTCAATCTGGTTTAGTCTCTTTTCAAATAGCTCAATGAAACTCATTTTGGCTTTATTTTTGGATGAACTTCTCCGTTGTTCATCCTTTCGTAAACTGAATAGTGATATACTAATCAACGGGTAATAGCGTATATTTTGTGCTGTATTAATTGGCGGTTCGGGGGGTTTGACACGTCCCAACACATTGCGTTCGGTGTCATCAAACAGATTATCATGATTATGAACCACTTTCTGTTTTTTATTAGGCTTCTTCTTCTCCTGCTTCAGAAGCAATTTGATAAGTTGCGATTTACTCATTTTCTTGAGTTCACTTTTTTTCATACTATTTGATATATTATTCATTCTATATATATATATATCTATAAGTTATTTTTTAAATGATTTTTCCGCGCGTTTAAATCAATTCAAATGATCCATGATATGAATCCTTTGAATTATAACAATTTGGCTAATTTTATTATTTGTTTCATTAGTTCTTCATTGGTTTGGTGTTTCATTTTTTGTTTCAAATTAAATAGTTCTTCATTGGTTTGGTGTTTTTTTGATTTCCTGTGCATTGTTTTACCAGCAAGTGTATAATTTTTACCATTGTTGCATTTATCACAGAACCATTCTTTTTTTACAATATACCTGTTTTTGTGTGCTCTGTTCTCTTCATCAGTATTAATTCTTGGTCTTCCACGACCTCTCTTGACATTACTTACTTCCATGTATTTATCTATATGTTTTTTATTTTTAAATCTGTTCATTTATGTAATTTTTATTTAAAATTCTACATTATTGTATTTTTCATGCCTGCATTTACCATTAAAACGTCTTTTAATAAATGAATAGATTTTCGCACTCCTTTCCAAGTAGTTCGATAAAGGCATATGTCCACATTCACTCATGAATTGTCGATAATGATATGTCATATAATTTTCAAATTCCGCCGCAAGTCTAATACGTTTTTCATTATTTTTATGAAATTCAGTCTGAAGATGTTTGTTCTTTCTGTTCGTACTACATTTCCTGTTACAAAATTCACATAACCATTTTTCATTTGATGAATCCATACATATGTATTATATTATTTTCACCAAAGCAGGTGGTAGCTCCAGTAATTTGCATATCTTGGATCCTTATACGTTAACTTGCCATATCTGTTCTTTATTTTTGAGGCTCTTTTACGATATTGCATACGTCTTTCTGGATTCTTATGAATCAAATAATCTTCGTAGTTTCTGTCTCCAAAGTGTATTTTCTCACCGTTTTTCAGTGTCACAACATACTTCTTATCTTTGCGGTTTGAATAATTCAGATCTCTTGCACCGTACACGTTTTTAGCTCTGAATTTGAGGCTATTAAACTCATTTCCGAACTGTAAATGTTCCATAAGGATTATGTATATTATTTTCGCTTGATACTGAATTATTGCTGTAAAATAAAGGGTATGTAGATCGATATTTTTCTTGCAGAGGGTATTTTGATTTGATTCCGCATATAAATAGGCGTTTCAATTTTTTCCAAAGACTTTTCATATAATTATGTTATATAATAGCCAGAAACAATTATTTTTGGCTACCAAAAGCAAATAAACAGTATATACTGTATCTATTTAGATATAATAATATGTTAGATAATTCTCTTTAAAACACTTTATATATCTCTTAAGTCCTTTAACGGAATCCAACTGTTGAAGTCATCACTATATCCCTTCCATTTGACTAAAGCTTGTTTCTTCTTGTAATCTCTCCTAATAACTTTGTCGATACGGAATACCTCCTGTTTAGCTTTTAATAATTCAGGTTCATAAAAACTCCCTTGAATATCTTCACCTCTGAGATCCTTTAGTTTGTATGTGATTGGGTTTGTATGTTCTATTTCATCGACTGTAAAAATTTCCTCAGACCAATTCGGTGTATAGCCCTTATCAAACACATTCCGTTTATACTTACTTATTCTAACCTTATCACCTATTTTGAATTTCGGTTTAGATGATACTTGCTCCAAATTACCATACAGATTAAAGTAAACAGTCCCTTCATTCTTCTTTTTACTGGCTTCTATGGGTGTCATTTTGATAGAGCTATGTTTAGTGTTGTTATACTGTTTCACTAATTTGGGTAGCATGTCTAAATAATGTGTATTACCTTGAATAGTAAACTGCTTCCACATCTTGGTTTTAATTGTTCGATTCCATCGTTCGCATACGCTACTTTTCTCTTCATTTTCGGCTGAGTATAGTGTTATTTTATTCTTATCAAGTAGTTCCTTAACATGTTTGTTGTAATACTCTTTGCCTTTATCAGTCCACAGATATTGTGGTTTTCTGCCTTCTTTAAGGATTGTTTTAAAAGCATTCATAACGGTTTCTCCTTTTTTGTCCTTTAAAGGGACAATCCAACCATATTTAGAGAATACATCTAAAACCATAAGAAGATATCTGTAGCCAGCGTTCCATCGACTGAACTTTTGCATCTCAACAATATCAGAGCACCATATTTCGTCAATATGATTTACAATAACACGCCGTCGAGTAAAATTTCGTTTTATGGGTTTGTGTAACTCATCAGCTAATTCTTTTTGCCAGTTTTCTTCACTCGACGGCCTTTCCCGTTTTTTGTCTTCCTTTGTTTTACACCGAGACCTAGTTTCTGCTTCGTGTTAATCAAGAACCGAGCTGTTTGTCCCCATTTTGGCATCTGTCCATATGGTATTCCATCCAATGACTTCACCATTTGTTTGTCACATTCACCTTTGTTTTTCCCCATATCATAACAAATATCGTGATGAGCCGCTATTTCATCCACTTTATTGTAAGGTTGTACATACCATTTAGTAACCTCACCAGTGTTTTTATCATACTCTAACTGTTTTTCAAGAGGGTTATATGGTCCCATATACTTATACTTTCCAGGAGTCCATCCAGCTTTTGGTTTTGGTATTTTCCCAATTAGTTTATGTATATCAACACCAGCACCATCCAAATCCTTTCTGTCGGTTTTATACTTTCTATTTGGTCTGATTTTGGTTGATAATTGATCAAGAGCTTGACTTCCGACATTTTGAATCATTGGATTCAACTTATCCAGAGCATAATCGATAGCCTTTTTCTGCAGTTTTGGGTTTCTCAAGGCTTCTGATCCATAATATTTTCCCATTTCAACTGCCTTTTTTCCAAGCCAAGGAATACCGTGGTGAATCAATAAATCAGTACCAGTCGATGCTACTGTATCTAGTAAGCCCGCCCCTTTCGACGGGCTAGCCCGTTTCCCGCCTGTTTAACGAATTTAGTCTTAGTTATTCCGCATTCAGAGCATTTGCATTTAAGCATAAGCCTCCCATTTTTAGCCTTTTCATATTTTTCACTTCCAGGTACACATTCTGTGACCTTTTTTTGTTTCACGCAATATGATTTCATATATAATATGATTAGATTAGATTAAGGTTCAATATATACGTTTTCATATTTACCAGTTTTGGGATTTTTCACCAAACGCATAACAGTACCCTTCTTTGGTTTAGTCCAGAATTTCTTGCTCGTTATACCCGTTGGTGCTGTGAAAGCACCTTTCAAGATATCACCAGACCAATATCGGTCAAATACATGGTTGGTTGATGGAATTACTTTGCGAGTTATTTGTTCGGCTATTTTGGCTGCCTCGAAAGCTTTACCTAATGGATTTTCACCTCCCTTTTGACTTTTGATGAATTTCGTCTTAGTGATTCCACATTCAGAGCATTTGCATTTAAGCATAAGCCTCCCATTTTTAGCCTTTTCATATCGTTCACTCCTGGGTACACATTCTGTGGCCTTTTTTTGTTTCACGCAATAAGATTTCATATATATAACTTGATTACATATTTTTGAAATACCGTGCTAGAAACCTCTCATTCTTCGTCGTATCATATATGTCGAAAACTTCCAACAGATCAAAATATGATTTACCCTTATTCATCTCATTCAAAAAGTACAAACAGAAGTAACCGCATGTTGTCGTCAGTAAATTTTGTATTTGATTGTTCTGATGAAGCAATGTTAAATTCTTTTTTCTCGCATGATTGACCATTTCTTGGAAGGGAGGCAAACCAAATGAATCAAAGTAATTGATGACGTTATCTTTGACATATGTTGACACCCAATGGCTACCGCTCATATAACTCGGTTCAAGATTGTAAATGAATAGAGCCTGTCTATGATTATGAGGAACATTTTCATCTCGAGACAGAACATCTTTGATTGGGATATTCAGATATTTACACCATTTTATTAAATCATAATTGCTTAATGGGACATTCTTATGGAATTTCGGTTTTACAATAGAATGTTTAGAAGAGGGACGTTTTTGAATGGTGAGTTCTTGCCTAATAGTAGACCGTTGCCTTTTTTCTGAGCTTTTTTTTTTTTAGTCCCCATACCTAATGTTTGATCAGGCCAATTTCCATAAAAAGGTGGAGTTCTATACATTGGGACTAACAAACCACCATCTTGATTATCATTGGTTAGTTTTGATATAGATCTGGGTGGTCTTTGTTTAGGCTGTCCCATCTGAGGAGCACCTTTACCAGTCATCTTCTTTATTGCCTCAATAGCTAAAGGGACTCCAATTGATGCAAGAAGAGTACCTAAGAAACCACCTGTTTGTACTTTAGTCGGTTTTATATGAACACCAGAGCCTGTTTGTAGAGCATTTAATATATCCTTCTTTTGTTTGGTTGTCAAAAGATGTTTATATGCTATCAACTGATCGATTTTATTTTGTGGTATGAGAAACCCACCAGTTTGAACACCTTTTCCGGATATCTTCTTAACAATCTGAGATGCTCCTTCACTAGCTGCTCCAGCTAAAGCTGACAAACCGATGGTCTTAGCAATCGTTGGAGCAAAAGTTCTTCCAAGCGCCAGAACTGTAGACAGAAGAGATCCACCTAATTGCTTTCGAATGTTTGTTTTAGAAAGTTTAATGTCCATTCCCTTTTTCAATTTTCTATTTTTATCCAATCGCTTAACTATATTCTGAGGTACGCATAGAGTGTCATTCCCAGATAGAGAGTCCTTCGTGAGCCTTAGAACTATTGTTTCTCTTTTATGATACGCGTTACTAAGATTCTTTTTCTGGTTTGGTGATAAACTAACTTTAATTTCGTATAGTTGTGTCATATAATATATGTTAGATAAATTCTCTTTTAAAAAACATATTTATTTAAATTTTCATCGATGTAAAACTTATTTATTTAAACTATCATCAATTCGTTTCCAACTGTCTTTACTACAACCTCACTCTCGTAAAATACGATGCTATGAGCTCGGACGTTTGCTGTAGGGGCTACATTGAGACGATAATGGAGAATCAACTGTTTAGGATCTCTAGTCACTACCTCTTTCTGATATGACAAATCGAAATACAATAATCCATACAAACTAGTGAAATTGGATACATTAAGCTGTGTTCCCGAATTGTAATCGTTCTTACGAAATGCATATGACACGAGATCATTAAATATCCGTATTTTAGAGTCACTATCATATTCCAGCTCTGGGTAAAAAACGTTATTCCCGTATTCAAGCCTACAGCTTGATAGAGAGCTGTTAGTGTCAGCAGCATTCAACTTAAAAGTATCGAACAAATACGGACTCCTCTCTGCTTCAACATCATTCGGTGCATCTGTGCGCTGGAGATAAATAAAAACATGTTTAACGTTATCAATAGCTGGACTGATTTGAAACATATTCTGAATAGCTCTGGTATTTGCTGACTGATTGTAGAGATCTCGCATATATGTCCAGGTTGTTGGCTTAAGAAACTCTGAAACGAAATTACTATACATGCTGTCTTTTGGGATTAATCTAGGGAGCCAAAGATACAATCTCTTTACTACAACACGACCAGGGTCTGCTGCTGCTGCTTTGTGAATCAATTCATCATCTTCGTTCAGGGTTAGTTCAAATGTGAGCTGCATTGGGGGCAACATTTTTCTTTCTAATTCTTGGAAAAAGCTGTATCTGTTTAACGGAATCATCTCGTTAATCGATTTAGCTCCCCCATTACCGTTGTTTTGTGCTGCTTGGGTTAAAATACGACGGGCTTCGAAACCTGTGTTTGTATTTGCTGTAGTTCCATCAGTATCTAGATACCAGAACGAATTCTTTCCAACGGATCTACTATAATCATCGCTGTATTCGAGGAGATTTTTGACATTCGTAATTCTATGTAAATTATCACTCTCGTATACTATTTTACCAGACGATTTAATAACCATATGTCTGATTAGACTGTGAGATCCGTTTATCATGGTGATGCGATCTGCCTGAGCATATCCAGCACCATCTGCCCTTTTTTGAAGCTCTTTAGTTACTTCGAAATACCCATTAAAAAAATCGAACATAGTCGACCTATCGTTGATTGTGAATCTGTAACCTGTCTTTTTCTGGCTTTGATTGTTAGCAGGTTGCTCAATGACATTATCCAAATGGAAACGAACGTATTCATATCGTTGCAGATTTTCATTTGTTCTGAAACTCATTTATATGAGTAGTTTAGATAAAATTCACTTTCTAATAACATTTTATCGTCTTAATCCAGTACCAGATATAAGTCTATTCAGAATTGTGTTGTAATCTTCTTCTTGTTTTGGTTTGGCGGTTCTCATGGTTTTAGTTAATGATGGTTTGGTTGAACCGTGTAATTTTCTCATAATAAGCTCTCCGCTTTTTTCAGCTGCTTTTTTTCCCAGTTTGTCTCCAGCATGTGAAATACCAGATTCAAGCGCTTTTTTGGCAAAAGGTTTTAAAACCATTTCTGGAACTTTACTTAACACCCTTCCAACTGGTTTGAAAATGTTATCAACAATGATCCCAGATCCTTTATGTTTATAAACAAATCGTCCAAGTTTTGGATGATAAATTCGCTTGTATTCATACGATACCATATATAACTATTAGTTAGATTAATCTCTCTTCTCTCTTAAAATCAAACTGAATGAAGTGTCACTATAATTAAGATCTATAATTCTTCGTTTACCGTCGGTGATATATATCCGAATTTTATTAATCGTATTTTTATTGACAGGATTGAACTGTACTCGTCTTGGCTCTTGTGTGAAACTATAACTCGGGGTGAGAGTTGAGGTACTGAAACTATATACAATATCCGTTTCATCACCATCAACTAGACTTTCGGATATGAGGTCACTATGAATATTCAAGATATCACGATCTTGTGATAAATTGGGGGTGTAATCACCACCATTTTGAGAATTAGTCAGTATTTTTTTATTGAAGCCAATTAAATCATTGAAATCGGATACAGTCAGATCTAATCTATAATTTGTGGCTAATGTGATTATTGTTCGAAATATTGTATCGTCGAATTCAAGACTGATCGGATATTGAGGGTTTGATGAGGTTCCTGTTTTAGTTTTTTCTTTGATTAAATTATTGAAATCGACATAGTTCCATACACCAGGATTGAATATCAACTCTGTCCAATTAGTACCACTATCAGATGAATATCTGATTTTCTGATTATTGAGTTCTTTAGTCACATTAAACCAAGTAAATGACATTGAAATGATTCGGTCTAGTCCGACTTCATATTGTCGATTCGGATCGAGAATTATCGGATTGATGTATTTGATTATAAAATCACTCGGTTTATTACCATTTTGGATTTTTACTGTATGGGATGATAAGATAAGTTGTCTATTCATTTATACAATTAGTTTAGACTAAAATAGTTTTTGTATATTTTGTTGTATTGTGGCTTATTGAGTATTGAATTTCTCAACAAGATGTCGAGAAGAGCGACACCTGTGTTTCTTAGCTCTATGCTATTATTACCAGCAACCTTTGATCCGATAATCAGTTCCAGTTTTTTCATCATTTCTGTCGGATTATTGAAAAACATTACCTGTCCACCTCTTTTTGTTTTTTTCTTCAAACCAGACCCTTTAATATTTTTTAATCTTTGATTGTTGTAATCGATATAATCATTTAGAACCTTCCTCGTATCTTGAATAATTTTTCTTCGATATTGAGCCTCAGCTTCAGTGATTAAACCACTTTTTAATTTTTTACTGATATCAGACAAAAACCCAGGGAGTTGTTTCCTTTTATATTTAGCTTTCTGCAAGATTTTGTTCAGATAAGCTTTACTCTTTTTGTCATTCATATCTTCTTGTTGAAGTAGTAATTCAATATCATCATAGTTAGGAATTTGAAGTTCATCCAAAACTTGATTTATTCTATCCTCTTCAAGAATTTCGTAATCAGGTACTTCTTCTTCGTATTCAGGTGGAAGATCTTCTGGTTCATACATGTATTCTGGTTCTATATACATTTGTTTTTTACCTGATGCTAAATCCTCAAGGACATCTTCATAAGATGGAGGTTTTGGAACCAATTGTTTCTCGTTTTCAGGTAAAACAGGTTGATCAAATAGATCTTCCAATCCATAATCAGGCACTTCATCATCAATAGCTATTCCATAATCTGGAACAGGTCGCTTTTTCTTTGGTAATCTTCTCAATGGCATTTTTGGAGCTGTGAGTTCCTTTAATCCTGATGTTATAGGTTTGAAAAGTTTCTCTGCCTCAACTTCACCCATTTGATCAGATATCGTTTTTTGTTTTATTGTCTCTCTCACTGTGTTAATCTTTTTACCAAGCTCGGATCGTTTCTCAGCCATTTCTTTCCATTTGAGTAAACTCATTATATCATTTGTTTACATAAAATTTCGTATTTTGTTTGGAAAAATTAGGGTTATCATATATAAAAACGCTCGCATAGCGTGTCGCATAGCGTGTCGCCATGGTATAAAATTGTATAAACAAATGATATATGAAGATACAAAATTACGACATTCAAGATGATGAAAACAACGATTTTGTTCAATTAAAGAGTTTCATGCCAAACCGATGTTTCAGGATGCTTATTTGTGCTCCCTCTGGTGGTGGTAAAACAAACCTTCTGCTTGATATGATATACAGGCTCTTATACTTTGATAAAATATATCTTTACGCTCGCAATCTCCAACAAAGCAAATATAAGCATCTGTTAAAATCTCTTGAACCAATATCAAAAGAGGTCGGTTATGACGTGATAGAAGCAAGTAACGATGAAATCATCCCTCTGACAGATTTGTCTGATGAAAACCAAAAATTAATCATATTTGATGACTATTTGAATACAGGTAAGAAAAATGACGAACGGATACGAGACTACTTCACCAATTCAAGAAATAAAAATTGTTGTTGTATATATTTGAGTCAAAGCTATTACGGAACCGATAAAACAATAAGACTGAATAGTTCACATTTTTGTGTTTTTGATTTTCCTTCTATAAACGAGCAATCGATGATTTGTAGAGAATTGGGTGTTAACAAAGAGGATTACCAAAAGGCTACTAAGGATCCATATAGTTTTTTGTATGTTGATAAGGTCAAAAAAAAGGTAGCCCGAAATTTCGATGAAAGAATATAACCCAATATTATATGAGTTATACTAACGGAATCCTTAATCATGATGATTCTCAAGGACTAGGTAAGATAGGTTTAAGAGGTTTACCTGGTATTGGATTTAAATTAGATGCTAATAATGATTATGATATGCAGAATAAAAAATTAGTGAATGTAAAACAAGGAACCAATAATAATGATGTGGTTACAAAAAGCCAGTTAGATAGTGAAATAGCTAAGATTCCAAGTGTGGATACATCTCAGTTTGTGAAAAAGACAGGAGCAACTATGAACGGAGACCTAATTTTACAACCACAGCCGTACCCAATTCATGGAAACACGAATAAAGCCATCTCTTATAATACAGCCCGGAATATATTCTTGAGTAAAAAAGAAGGCGGGTCTATGCTACAATCTTTAGACATGAACAACCATTTCATAACAAATATCAAAGACCCAGTTAATTCAGACCATGGAGTAAATAAAAAATATGTCGATAACCAACTTGTGAAAAAATTGGATAAAGGATCTGATATTGATATGAAAAATAAATCAATTATCAATCTTAATCTTCCAATAAACCAAAGAGACGCCACATGTGTAGAGTTTGTTAACTACAGACTTAGTGTAACACAAAAAAATTATCTCAAACTTGATGGCACAACAAGTATGTCTGGAAACTTGAATTTAAATAACAATAAAATTATTAACTTACAAACCGATTCAAAAAATTCGAAATCCGCAGTTAATGTTGATTTTGTGCAAGAGGAAATATCAGATTTGAGCGATCTTGTCACTAAAAAAATTTATGAATCTCATATTACTAATTCGGGTCAAAAAAAAGACGCCTTCAGATACTTGATGGAAGACGCTGATGAATCTTCGAGTGAAGTCGATATTAAGGTTTTGGGTATTGTTGATTTTTCCAATTCTCCACATCAAATTAATAAAAAAGCTTACCAACTTCAACTCCTGTTTAAACAAAGCTCACCAAACCAGTACTGGTCACGCCTCGGTTTGAACCTTTATAAACTTCCAGTCGGTTACTATACTTTAGTCGTTGAATGGTTTCCCCCAGAAATGAAGGAGTTGAGTGTAACCCCGCAAGCTACGACGATTTCAATTTCTAAATATGCAACCAAAACATTTGAGAAGTACACAAAAACAGTTATCAATTTTCACAGATGGGGTAGCTCACCCCCACAATTTTTATATCTCAATCTGCACGGTACAGTCAGTAATCCATCATTTTTAACAATTGGTCATCTAATTGTTTATGGCGTTAAAGAAACAATTTCAAACGTTGATCCAAGTGTCTATGACACCGCTTTTGTTATTAAAAATGGCAAGATGGTAATGGAAACGGATCTTGATTTAAATAATCATAAAATAATCAATTTAGACGATCCATTAAATGAAGGTGATGCCTGTATTAAAAACGTTCTTTGAATATTGTGGAAACAAAATTAAATGATTTATCATCAAATTTATCAGAAACTTTATTCTGGGAAAGTTATCAACTAGCTGATTGTTTATACAAAATAGACCGTGGTCTTCCAACTGAGATTACTTTTGATAATTCAACTAGAGCAGTATCAGATCTTTTTGATCAATCTCTTAAAGAAAATGATTCTAATCAAACAACACAATCAGCTAAACCAATTTTATGTACAAAAGCCGAAAAAATCAATTATCGATATTATTTAAAATTCGATGGTAATAAGCGAATGTTATCAAACATAAATTTAAATCCTGGTTCTGGGCAAGCTGATATAGTTAATGTTTTAATTGTTTATCGATTGAATTCATACACAGGATCTTATGTCGTTCGTAATGGACTTTTCGGACATGATAATGGAGGGTGGGACAAATTTGTATCCTTTTCACCTAATGAATCGATGGTAATCTCTGGTACTACTAGTAACTATATTGTTATTGGTTCAAGTGCTTATAGTGGTACAAATCCAATAGCTAATTACCAATCAAAAGCTAATGCTGGTGAACTGAATAAATGGATTTGTTTGTCAATTCACTGGGATGTTCCTGGTGGTAACAACGCTTCTGAAACATGGTGTAACGGCAAAAAATTAGCTAATTTTACCGCAAGAACATCGTCAGGATCCAATCAAATGACATTCGGAGATTTGAATCCCTCTGGTACTGCAGGCTTGAAGGGTGATATAGCTTTTTTTTGTCTTTATAAAGGTAAAAATCTTACTGAATCAAATATCAAACTACACCATCACGTACTTTGTAAATGGTTTGCTGTTGATCATGATCAGATTTCATTCAATTAATATAATAATATTATATGAAGAATATATTCAATTGGAACCATGTTTCAGAAAAATTAACGGAAGATCAAATATCTCAGTTGAAAGCATTGTACAAATTCTATCATAAAAAATATTGGCTTGCCAAAATGACTTTTAAATATTTCAAAAAAGCAGAACTTGCATGTAATATCGGATCTGTTTTATTGGTAGTAACAGGGACAGTAGTTGGTGGTGTAACGCTAAACCCTATTCCTCTCGGAACAATATCTGGTGCTGGTCTCTTGCTTAAAACATATTCAGAGGCTAAAAATTACAAAAGGAAGATTGAGATGTCTAAATTCGCATACACTTCGTACGAAAAGGTTTTAATAGATTTGCGGTCTTTTATGAGAGGACTGGAGTATAATGACAAAGAATTTCTTGATTATGTCAAAGTTCTTGATGATATAATCATTGATATGTGCCCGTTAACTGACAAATTTGAAAATAAATATAATAAGGTGTTCATCCAATAATAGATTTTATTTTATCACCGATAAGAAACATAATACTTGCCCAATATTGATCGTAAAAAGCTAATGTTTTCTTCGATTTACTAATTGGAATATTTCTGTAAGGTATTCCCATCATCTTGAATATCTTTCTCATAATAAAATTAACGCTAATCATCCTTTTCCGAGTTCCATTTACTTGATCAATAATATTACCTATCTCTACAAAAACTCGTTCAATTTTACATTTTTGATGGTGTGATATTTCTATATTATATTTTTCTTCGATTTTCAGTAACAGGTTGTTAATGTGGTACTCTCGATGGTAAACAGATTTTCTTATAAATCTATGTCTATTCTCATAGAAATCAACATATTCTTTTGCATAATTATATCCTTGTACAACACCACAACTTCGACAAACTTGCATTCCGTCTTCGTTTATAACCTCCTGATTATCACAGCATTCATCATCTTTCGGTTTTTTATTAGAATCTTCTATTTTTTCGTCACAAAAAGGACAAACAACTTCTGATTCTTTCAGGTAATCGTGAATATCTGAGTTACAATACATTCTATACTATTATATGATATTATATTTTAAAGTAATATTCATCCGATGACAAACTTCCTGCTGTCTGACGTCTCGTGATGGAAAAAATCGTTGGTAATCCACATGAAATGTACATATTCATGCTTTTACATGATGGTGTAAATGCATGAAAATCATGGCGAAAGTGCCGTGGGAACTGCTTTTTGGTCAATACTACATGGATTTCATGGCAAAAAAGTGCCGACTCAAAGGGTGTAAATGCATGAAATCATGGCGTAAGTGCCGCGGGGTAACTGCTTTTTATAGGTTAAATACTACATGGAAATCATGCCGAAGTGCCGACTCAAGATTTGCTTTTTATGGGGGTCGAAATGCACTGCTTTTTTATGGGGTCGAAATGCAAATGGAAATATTTTTGATAAAAATCATAAATCGTTTCTGATTGTGTGAGAAATGAGTGTGGGAAATCGGCATCACAGGCAATGTAGTATAGACAGGCTCTATTCATTTACAATCTTGAACCGAGTTATATGAGCGGTAGCCATTGGGTGTCAACATATGTCAAAGATAACGTCATCAATTACTTTGATTCATTTGGTTTGCCTCCCTTCCAAGAAATGGTCAATCATGCTAAAAAGAAGAACTTAACATTGCTTCATCAGAACAATCAAATACAAAATTTACTGACGACAACATGTGGTTACTTCTGTTTATACTTTTTGAATGAGATGAATAAGGGCAAATCATATTTTGATCTGTTGGAAGTTTTCGACATTTATGATACAATGAAGAATGAGAGGTTTCTAGAACGGTATTTCAAAAATATGTAATCAAGTTATATATATGAAATCTTATTGCGTGAAACAGAAAAGGGTCACAGAATGTGTACCCGGGAGTGAACGATATGTGAGAGCCAAAAATAACAGACTTATCATGAAATGTATTTGTGGTGAATGTGGTATTACTAAGACGAAATTCGTCAAAAGTCAAAAGGGAGGTGAAAATCCATTAGGTAAAGCTTTTGAGGCAGCCAAAATAGCCGAACAAATAACTCGCAAAGTAATTCCATCAACCAACCATGTATTTAACCGATATTGGTCTGGTGATATCTTAAAAGGTGCTTTCACAGGACCAACTGGTATAACGAGCAAGAAATTCTGGACTAAACCAAAGAAGGGTACTGTTATGCGTTTGGTGAAAAATCCGAAAACTGGTAAATATGAAAACGTATATATTGAACCTTAATCTAATCTAATCATATTATATATGAAATCATATTGCGTGAAACAAAAAAGGGTCACAGAATGTGTACCTGGGAGTGAACGATATGAAAAGGCTAAAAATGGGAGGCTTATGCTTAAATGCAAATGCTCTGAATGTGGAATCACTAAGACGAAATTCGTTAAACAGGCGGGAAACGGGCTGGCCCGTCGAAAGGGGCGGGCGTACTAGATACAGTAGCATCAACTGGTACTGATTTATTGATTCACCACGGTATTCCTTGGCTGGGAAAAAAGGCTGTTGAAATGGGAAGATATTATGGATCAGAAGCCTTGAGAAACCCAAAACTGCAGAAAAAGGCTATCGATTATGCTCTGGATAAGTTGAATCCAATGATTCAGAATGTTGGAAGTCAAGCTCTTGATCAATTATCTACTAAAATCAGACCAAATAGAAAGTATAAAACCAACAGAAAGGATTTGGATGGCGCTGGTATTGATATACATAAACTAATTGGGAAAATACCGAAACCAAAAGCTGGATGGACCCCTGGAAAATATAAGTACATGGGACCATATAACCCTCTTGAAAAACAGCTAGAATATGATAAAAACACTGGTGAGGTTACTAAATGGTATGTACAACCTTACAATAAAGTGGATGAAATAGCGGCTCATCACGATATTTGTTATGATATGGGGAAAAACAAAGGTGAATGTGACAAACAAATGGTGAAGTCATTGGATGGAATACCTTATGGACAGATGCCAAAATGGGGACAAACTGCTCGGTTCTTGATTAACACAAAGCAGAAACTAGGTCTCGGTGTAAAACAAAGGAAGACAAAAAACGGAAAAGGCCGTCGAGTGAAGAAAAAAACTGGCAAGAAAAATTAGCTGATGAGCTTCATAAGCCCATAAAGCGTAACTTTACTCGACGGCGTGTTATTATAAATCATATTGACGAAATATGGTGCTCTGATATTGTTGAGATGCAAAAGTTCAGTCGATGGAACGCTGGCTACAGATATCTTCTTATGGTTTTAGATGTATTCTCTAAATACGGTTGGATCGTTCCATTAAAAGATAAAAAGGGTGAAACCGTTATGAATGCTTTTAAAACAATCCTTAAAGAAGGTAGAAAACCGGAATATTTATGGACAGACAAAGGCAAAGAGTATTACAACAAACATGTTAAAGAACTACTTGATAAGAATAAAATAACCTTGTACTCAACTGAGAATGAGGAAAAGTCGTCAGTTTGTGAAAGATGGAACCGTACAATCAAAACCAAAATGTGGAAACAGTTTACTGTTCAAGGTAATACACAGTATTTAGACATGCTACCCAAATTAGTGAAACAGTATAACAACACTAAACATAGCTCTATCAAAATGACACCCATAGAAGCCAGTAAAAAGAAGAATGAAGGGACTGTTTACTTTAATCTATACGGTGATATGGAAACATCAAAACAGAAACCTAAATTTAAAGTTGGTGATAAGGTCAGAATATCTAAGTATAAGAGAAAAGTCTTTGATAAAGGCTATACTGAAAATTATAGTGAAGAAATGTTTACCATTGATAAAATTCAATATACAAACCCAATCACTTACAAATTGAAGGATCTGAATGACGAAGAGATACAAGGGAGTTTCTATGAACCTGAATTACTGAAAGCAAAACAAGACGTATTCAGAATTGATAAAGTCATTCGGAGGGATTATAAGAAGAAACAAGCTTTGGTTAAGTGGAAGGGGTATAGTAATGACTTTAATAGTTGGATTCCGTTAAAGGACTTAAAGGATATATAAAATGGTTTAAAGATAATTATCTAATATATATTATATCGATTGATACAGTATATACTGTTTATTTGCTATTTTGTAGCCAAAAATATAATTGTTTCTGGCTATTATAAATATATAACCTTATTATATGAATACCGTAACTGGTAAGGATTTTGACTTATTAAAACATAGAGCAATCAACGTATATGGTGCTAAGAACCTTGAATACTCCAACAGAATGAATAAAAAATATATGGTCACTCTTAAAAATGGTGAAAAATTCACTTTGGGGATTCTAGATGCAAAGATTTTTTAACACACCAAGATTGGATACGTCGTAGATTGTACAGAAAAAGAGCGTCCAAGATAAAAGATAAGGATGGTAATTTAACATATAAGGATCCGAATTATGATAATTTCTGGAGCTATCATCTACTCTGGTGAACAGGTTTAAAAAAATAAAAATATATAATTATATATGGAAAAATTCATTTATGAAGGAAATAAATTAGCTATCATTAAAAAGGATGATGATGTATGGTTCCGTGCTAAAACTGTTGCAAGCATTTTGGGATATTCAAATACAAAAAAAGCTATTTTCAAACATGTTGATTCTGAAGATAAATGTTCTCTGAACGATCTAAAAAATGGGGGACCCAATTTGGGTCCCTCGAAATTACCCCCCGCAAACGCGATTTACATAAATGAATCCGGATTGTACAGCCTAATTTTGAAATCTGATATGGATAAAGCGAAAGAATTCAAACGTTGGGTAACAAAAGAGGTTTTACTATCAATCAGAAAAACCGGTAAGTATGAATTCAACAACAGGCCATACAAAATGCTGACATTCAATATCAAAACAGAATATGATTTACATAAAAAGGTAGTCAACTTTATTAGAAACAATTATCCTAAAGCAATCCTAATCCCAACATTAGGTGAAAACCAAATTAATGGTAACATGAGAATAAAATCATACAACATGGGTTATCAGAAGGGAGCTTGTGATCTATTCATTGGAAATATGCATTTGAAGTACTCAGGTTTTGCAATCGAATTTAAAACACCAACTGGTTATGGAAAGCTTTCAAAAGAACAGGAGATGATGCTACAAGAGTACGAAAACAACAATTACAAAATATTAGTCAGCAACGATTATGATGAAATCATTAAAGAAATCATACTTTATTTCCAGGGTGTAAGAATCAAATGCAAACATTGTTCCAGAAAATTCAAGTCAACAGAAACATCAAGCAATCATTTGAAATTCATACACAAACACTTATAAAGAGAAAATACTATATAGATTATATATATGGAAAATCAAAATGTAAAGAGAGGTCCTGGAAGACCAAAAAAGTATTCAAGTGAAGAGGAGAAGAAGGAGGCCGTAAAACAACAAAAATCAAAGTATATGCTAAAAAAGGAATGGTATTGTGACGTTTGCAAAAATGGACTGAATTATACTCTTGCTGGTAAATGGTGTCATTTGAACACAAAAAAGCACAAGAAAAATAGCACTGTAAAATAAATAACATAATTTTTCAAAGTTTAAAGGATCCAATCGCGGATCATTTGAATTCTTGACTATATTTAAACGCGGATCAAAATGGCTTAAAGGAATATCAATACTATAGTATATATATGGAAATAAAAGAACATAATTATATAGAAATGAACAAAGCTAGTTTGAAGAAACTCAGCAAATCAGAACTCATCAAATTGCTTCTGAAGCAGGAGAAGAAGAAGCCTAAAATCATAGTGGTTGACGATACCAAGCCAGTTCCAGCATCAAGAACATACAAACCAAGGAGACCAATACCAACACCTCGCAAGAGTGTCAAACAGATGGCTAAAGAATATGAAGAAAACATAATTCCTCCACCAATAGAGTTTATGGATGATTACAAACCGGTTCCAGCACCAAGAACCAAAAAACCAATGGATAAACCGGTTCCAGCACCAAGAACCAAAAAACCAATGGATAAACCGGTTCCAGCACCAAGAACCAAAATAGAACAAACAGACAAAGCTTTAAAAGGTTACACTAAGTCTTATGAAATTAGCATAAAAAACAATAAAGACCCCTTAGCCCAAATGCAAAACACTAGAAAGGCTATAGAACATAGTGTAATAACTTTGTTGAATGAAATGAAAGGCTTGAAATACGTTGAAACATTGAAAGTCACATTTAGCAAAATGTCTGATGGTGAAATAGTGATTAAAGATGGATATTTCAACAGTAAAGTCCAAACAATTATTAACCATACAGAAATCAATGAAGCATTACAAATGTCTAAACAAAATATCTTAAACCTGATCTCCCAGTGGATATCAGAAGGTTCAGGATGGACCATCCAATCTGTTGATAGCCATTACCTCAACATTGTCAAATACAAGCCATTAAAAGGATCCTCATATAGCCAACTGCCTTACGAACTGCGAAACAGCTCTAAAGGCTTAATAAACATGAAAAATGAGGATAATGAATGTTTCAGATGGTGTCATATCCGACACTTAAACCCACAAGAGAAATATCCTCAGAGGATTAAAAAATCTGATAAATCATATGTTAAAAATCTAGATTACTCAGGTGTTGAATTTCCAGTCAATGTCAAACATTACAACAAAATTGAGAAGCAAAACAGTATCAATATAAACGTATTCGGATATGAAGACAAACAACCGTACCCCATATATGTTTCTAAAGAAAAGTATGAAGATCATATGGAACTACTACTAGTAACGAAAGATGAAAACAAGCATTATATTCTTATAAAGGATTTTAATAAATTCATGTACAATCAAACAAAACACAAAGAGAGGAAACACTTTTGTATGCGCTGTCTGCAATGTTTCAGTTCTGAAAGAGTATTAAACAATCATAAAGATAATTGCATTCAAATAAATGGAACACAAGCAGTAAATATGCCAACTAAAGATAATAACATACTAAAATTCAATAATTTTCATAAGCAGCAACCAGTACCATTTGTCATTTATGCTGATTTTGAGGCTATAACAGAGAAGATTCAAGGATGTCAACAGAATAATGAGTCATCATATACTGAAGCATACCAAAAACATACAGACTGTGGATATGGTTATAAAGTGGTTTGTTGTTATGATGACAAATATACAAAACCAATACAACTATATAGGGGTGAAAAGGCTGTGTATAAATTCATGGAAAATATGTTAGAAGAAGTAAAATACTGTAAAAAAGTTATGAAAAAACATTTTGATAAACCATTGAGAATGACTGAAGTGGATAAAGCAGAATTTAAAAAAGCAACAACATGTCACATCTGCAATAAAAAATACACTGAAAAAGATATTCAAGTCAGAGATCATTGTCATATTACTGGTCAATACAGAGGCTCAGCACATCAAGACTGTAATCTGAAACTTAGAATAAATCCAGAAGAAATCAAAATTCCTGTTATATTCCATAATTTGAGAGGTTATGACAGTCATTTTATAATGCAAGAAATTGGAGCTATTGTTAAGAATAATACATACACTAAAAACGGAAAAGAGATTAAAATGGACATAAATGCAATTCCAAACAATATGGAAAAATATATGGCGTTCATGCTTGGTAACCATCTAACATTCATTGACAGTTTCCAGTTCATGAGTTCTAGTCTTGATAAATTAGTCAGCAACTTACCAGCAGAAGCTTTAAAATATACAAACAAAAGATTCCAAAAAGAAAAATTCAATCTTATGACACGAAAAGGTATTTATCCGTACGATTTCATGGACAGTTTTGAGAAATTCAATAAAACAGAATTACCAACTAAAGAAGAATTTTACAGCATACTGAATAATGAGCATATAACAGATGAGGATTATAGTCATGCTCAAAAAGTGTGGAATACATTTCAATTACAAACGATGGGTGAATACCATAATCTATATCTTAAGTCTGATATACTTCTATTAGCCGACGTGTTTGAAAACTTCCGTAAAACCTGTCTTCAGTATTATAAACTTGATCCCTGTCACTACTTCACATCTCCTGGTTTGTCATGGGATGCTATGTTGAAGATGACTAATATTCAACTAGAACTAATGACGGACATAGACATGTTCCAGTTTATTGAAAAAGGTATGCGTGGTGGTATATCTTATATTGCCAATCGATATGGAAAAGCGAACAATAAGTACATGAGAGAATACGACGAGAAGGCGCCCTCAAAGTATATTATGTACCTTGATGCTAATAATTTATACGGTTGGGCTACGAGTCAATATCTCCCCACTGGTGGTTTCAAATGGATGACAGAAAAGCAGAATAATAAAATCAATTTAGCTCAGTATAATGAAGACAGTAATAAAGGATTGATACTAGAAGTTGATCTAGAATACCCCCAAGAGTTGCATGATCTTCATAACGACTACCCTCTAGGACCGGAAAAGGTTAAAGTAACTGATGACATGTTGTCTGGATATTGTAAGAACATACAGAAAAAGTTCAACATATCGACAGGACTAGTACACAAACTGATCCCTACTTTATGCGACAAAGAAAAATATGTTCTACACTATAGAAATCTACAGTTGTATATTGATCTTGGATTGAAAGTAAAGAAAGTGCACAGAGTATTAGAATTCAATCAGTCACCTTGGCTCAAACAATACATTGACTTCAATACACAAAAACGTACTCAAGCGAAAAATTCATTCGAAAAAGATTTCTTCAAGCTAATGAACAATTCAGTATTTGGAAAAACGATGGAGAACATAAGAAAGCGTGTCGATGTCAGACTTATTACAGATGAGAAGAAACTATTGAAGATGGCTTCTAAACCAACTTATGTAAGCAGTAAGATATTCAATGAAAATCTGGTAGCAGTGCATAAAATCAAAGAAACACTGACTCTCAACAGGCCGGCATATGTAGGAATGTGTATTCTTGATCTAAGTAAGACATTAATGTATGATTTTCATTATAACTACATAAAAGAAAAGTATGGTAATAAGGCTAGACTACTATTCACTGACACAGACAGTCTAACATATGAGATTGAAGCTAAAGATGTGTACCAACACTTTTGGAATGATAAAGATCGATTTGACAACAGTGACTATCCAGAAAACTCTCCGTATTTCGATAAGACAAACAAGAAGGTAATCGGTAAATTCAAGGATGAAGCAGCTGGAATACCAATCACAGAATTCGTAGGTCTTCGATCAAAAATGTACAGTTACATAAAAGACAACCAGAAAGTAGGAAAAACAGCTAAGGGAATCAAGAAGAACATAATAAAGAACAATATCAAACATGAAGATTATAAAAATGTATTAATTAATAACAAACAAATACATCATACCATGAAAACAATCAGAAGTATGAATCATCAACTAGGTAGTTATGAGCTCAATAAAGTGTCACTCAGCTGTTTCGACGATAAACGATATATAGCAAACGATGGAATAACAAGTTACGCTTACGGACATTATGCAATCTGAAGATGTGACGTCACGCCACAGCTGTGGCGTTTTGTGGTTTAATTGACTGTCTGCTTTCCGAGAATTTTAAAACTTCCTGTTTTCCGAGAATTTAAGACTTCCTGTTGTATGAAGTCACGCGATGGAGAATGCGTTGGTTACCACATAAAATAAAAACATATAGATTTCCATAAAATTGAAAATATATAGTCATCCATATAATTGAAAAATATATAGTTCTCCATTAAATTATTACCATAAAATAATACCATCAGATGTAAACCATCAGATGGAAAGTAGATATAGAGTTGGGTTTGGTAACAGAGCATTTTTCAAAATGCTCCGGTACCCCCAACTCTATAACTACTCATTTAAACTATCATCAATTCGTTTCCAATTGTCTTAACAACAACCTCACTCTCGTAAAATACGATGCTATGAGCTCGGACGTTTGCTGTCGGGGCTACATTGAGACGATAATGGAGAATCAACTGTTTAGGATCTCTTGTCACTACCTCTTTTTGATATGTCAAATCGAAATATATTAATCCGTACAAACTACTAAAATTAGATACATTAAGTTGTGTCCCAGAATTATAATCGTTTTTACGAAATGCATAACTCATGAGATCATTGAATATCCTGATTTTTGAATCACTATCATACTCCAATTCTGGATAAAATGTGTTGTTTCCATACTCTAAACGACAACTCGATAGGGAGCTGTTAGCGTCAGCAGCATTCAACTTAAAAGTATCGAACAAATACGGACTCCTCTCTGCTTCATCATCATTCGGTCCATCCGTTCTCTGTAGATATATAAAAACATGTTTAACGTTATCGAAAGCTGGACTGATTTGAAACATATTCTGAATAGCTCTGGTATTTGCTGACTGATTGTAGAGATCTCGCATATATGTCCAGGTTGTTGGCTTAAGAAACTCTGAAACGAAATTACTATACATGCTGTCTTTTGGGATTAATCTAGGGAGCCAAAGATACAATCTCTTTACTACAACACGACCAGCGTCTGTGCCATTTGCCATGTGAATCAATTCACTGTCTTCGTTAAATGTAAGTTCAATTGTAAGCTGCATTGGGGGTAGCATTTTTCTTTCTAATTCTTGGAAATAGCTGTATCTGTTTAACGGAATCATCTCGTTATTACTTTTAGCTCCTCCGCCGCCGTTATTCTGATGAGCCTGGGTTAAAATGCGACGGGCCTCGAAACCTGTGTTTGTATTTGCTGTAGTTCCATCAGTGTCTAGATACCAGAACGAATTCTTTCCAACGGATCTACTGAAATCGTCACTATATTCGAGTAAATTTTTAACATTCGTAATTCTATGTAAATTATCACTCTCGTATACTATTTTACCAGACGATTTAATAACCATATGTCTGATTAGACTGTGAGATCCGTTTATAATGGTGATGGGATCTGCTTGAGCATATCCAACACCATCTGCCTTTTTTTGAAGCTCTTTAGTTACTTCGAAATACCCATTAAAAAAATCGAACATAGTCGACCTATCGTTGATTGTGAATCTGTAACCTGTCTTTTTCTGGCTTTGATTGTTAGCAGGTTGCTCAATGACATTATCCAAATGGAAACGAACGTATTCATATCGTTGCAGATTTTCATTCGTTCTGAAACTCATTTTATATGAGTAGTTTAGATAAAATTCACTCTTTATATAAACCATTTCCCACTTATTAGTCTATTTATAATTGGATAAAATTCACTTTTTAATAACATTTTATCGTCTTAATCCAGTACCGGATATAAGTCTATTCAGAGTTGTGTTGTAATCTTCTTGTTTTGGTTTAGTAGGTTTGGTTGGTTTCATGGTTTTATTCATTGATTGTTTAGTTGAACCGTGTAATTTTCTCACAATAAGCTCTCCGCTTTTTTCAACTGCTTTTTTTCCCAGTTTGTCTCCAGCATGTGAAATACCAGATTCAAGCGCTTTTTTGGTAAAAGGTTTTAAAATCATTTCTGGAACTTTACTTAACACCCTTCCAACTGGTTTGAAAATGTTGTCAACAATGATCCCAGACCCTTTATGTTCATAAATAAATCGTCCAAGTTTTGGATGATAAATACGTTTGTATTCGTACGATGACATATATAACTATTAGTTAGATTAATCTCTCTTCTCTCTTAAAATCAAACTGAATGAAGTGTCACTATGATTAAGATCTATAATTCTTCGTTTACCATCTGTTATATATATCCGAATTTTATTGATCGTATTTTTATTACACGGGTTGTACTGAACTCGCCGAGGCTCTTGTGTGAAACTATAACTCGGGGTGAGAGTTGAGGTACTGAAACTATATATAATATCTGACTCTTCACCATCAACTAGACTGTCACTTATCAAATCACAATGAACATTCAATATTTCTCTGTCTTGTGAGAGATTAGGAATGTAATCTCCAACATCTACACTACTTGTTAGAATCTTTTTATTGAAGCCAATAAGATCATTAAAATCACTTTGAGTAAGATCTAATCTGTAATTTGAGGCTAGTGTTATTATTGTCCTGAATACAGTATCGTTAAACTCCAGAGTGATTGGATATTGAGGGTTTGATGAGGTCCCTGTTTTTGTTTTTTCTTTGATTAAATTGTCAAAATCAACGTAATTCCATACTCCAGGGTTGAATATAATTTCCGTCCAATTAGCACCACTATCTGTCGAATATCTTATTTTCTGATTATTGAGTTCTTTCGTAATGTTAAACCAAGTGAATGACATCGAAATGATTCGGTCTAGGCCTATCTCATATTGTCTGTTTGAATCTAGTATTATCGGATTACTGTATTTGATTGTGAAATCCGATGGTTTATTACCACTTATACCCTTAACGGTATGACTGGATAATACGAGTTGTATATTCATTATATGATTAGTTTACATAAAGTAGTTTTTGTATATTTTGTTGTATTGTGACCTATTGAGTATTGAATTTCTTAACAAGATGTCGAGAAGAGCGACGCCAGTATTCCGTAATTCGATGCTATTATTACCAGCAACCTTTGATCTGATAATCAGCTCAAGCTTTTTCAACATTTCTTTCGGATTATTAAAAAACATTACCTGTCCACCTTTTTTTGTTTTTTTCTTCAAACCAGACCCTTTAATATTTTTCAGTCTTTGATTATTGTAATTTATATAATCATTTAATACTTTTTTCGTATCCTGAATAATTTTTCTTTTATATTGAGCTTCAGCTTCAGTGATTAAACCATTATTTAATTTTTTAGTGATATCAGCCGAAAACCCAGGGAGTTGTTTCCTTTTATCTTTAGCTTTCTTCAGGGTCTTGGTAAGATAAGATTTCCTCTTTGTGTCATTCATATCTTCTTGTTGAAGTCGTAATTCAACGTCTTCATAATTCGGTATTTCAAGTTCATCCAAAACTTGGTTAATTGAATCTTCCTCCAGAATGTTATAATCTGGTCCTTCTTCTTCTTCTTCGTATCCAGGTGGAAGATCTTCAGGTTCATACATGTATTCTGGGTCAATATGAATTCTTTTTTCTCCGGATGCTAAATCCTTGAGGACATCTTCATAACTTGGAGGTTTTGGAACCAATTGTTTGTCATTTTGTGGTAGAACTTGATCACCAAATAGATCTTCCAATCCATAATCAGGCACTTCATCATCAATAGCTATTCCATAATCTGGAACAGGTCGCTTTTTCTTTGGTAATCTTCTCAATGGCATTTTTGGAGATGTGAGTTGCTTTAACTCAGATGTTATAGGTTTGAAAGGTTTCTCTGCCTCGACTTCACCCATTTGATCAGATATCGTTTTTTGTTTTATTGTCTCTCTTACTGTGTTAATCTTTTTACCAAGCTCGGATCGTTTCTCAGCCATTTCTTTCCATTTGAGTAAACTCATTATATCATTTGTTTACATAAAATTTCGTATTTTGTTCGGAAAAATTAGGGTTATCATATATAAAAACGCTCGCATAGCGTGTCGCATAGCGTGTCGCATAGCGTGTCGCATAGCGTGTCGCCATGCGATAAAATTGTATAACATAATATCATATGAAGATACAAAATTACGATATCCAAGATGATGACAATGACGATTTTGTTCAATTAAAGAGTTTCATGCCAAACCGATGTTTTAGGATGCTCGTTTGTGCTCCATCTGGTGGCGGCAAGACAAACCTTCTGCTTGATATGATCTACAGGCTCTTATACTTTGACAAGATATATCTTTACGCTCGTAATCTCCAACAAAGCAAATATAAGCATCTGTTAAAATCTCTTGAACCAATATCAAAAGAGGTTGGTTATGATGTGATAGAAGCAAGTAACGATGAAATCATCCCTTTGACAGATTTGTCTGATGAAAACCAAAAATTGATCATTTTTGATGACTATTTAAATACAGGTAAGAAAAATGACGAACGGATACGAGACTACTTCACCAATTCAAGAAACAAAAATTGTTGTTGTATATATTTAAGTCAAAGCTATTATGGAACCGATAAAACAATAAGACTGAATAGTTCACATTATTGCATATTCGATTTCCCATCAAGAAATGAACAATCCATGATTTGTAGAGAATTGGGTGTTAACAAAGAGGATTACCAAAAGGCTACTAAAGACCCATTCAGTTTTCTGTATGTTGATAAAATAAGAAAATCTAATGCCAAAAATTTCGATGAAAGAATATAACCCAGTATTATATGAGTTATACCAATGGAATACTTAATCACGATGACCTTCACGGACAAGGTCAGATAGGACCAAGAGGGTTGCCGGGTTTACCTGGTTCTAAAGGAGATAAAGGCGATAAAGGTGATAAAGGTGACAAGGGCGATAAGGGCGACAAGGGTGATAAAGGGCCACAAGGACCCCAGGGCCTAAAAGGCGACAAGGGCGACAAAGACGACAAAGGTGATCGTGGACCTCAGGGTAGTGCCAGCGGTTCTGCTGATATTGACATGCAAAATAAGTACAGTATCTTGCGATTGAAAAGCAACCCATATCCTGTCCGCGACGATTTGACGAAGGCAATAAGCTATCAAGATATGAGAAATATCTTTCTTTCAAAAAAAGAGGGTGGACAAATGGAAGCAAATATTGATATGAATAATAATACAATTTTCAATGTGAAAGACCCAGTACAGGCAGATCAAGCCTCAAATAAAAAATATGTTGATAACCAACTTGTAAAAAAATTGGATAAAAATGTTGATATTGATATGACAAATAAATCAATTACTAATCTTAAATCACCATCAAATCAAAAAGACGCCACAAATGTAGAATTTGTTAATAAAAGAATTACTGAAACACAAAAAAAATATCTCAAACTTGATGGCACAACAAGTATGTCTGGTGACTTGAATTTAAATAACAATAAAATTATTAACTTACAAACCGATTACAGAGATTCAAAATCCGCAGTTAATGTTGATTTTGTGCAAGAGGAAATATCAGATTTGAGAGATCTTGTCACTCAAAAAATTTATGAATCTCAGATTATTAATTCAGGGCAAAAACGAGACGCCTTCAGATACTTAATGGAAGACACTGATGAATCTTCGAGTGAAAACAATATCAAGGTTTTGGGTATAAACGATTTTCCCAATTCTCCACATCAAATTAATAAAAAAGCTTACTTCCTTCAACTCCTGTTTAAAAAAAACTCACCCAACCAGTACCAGTCACGCCTCGGTTTTAACCTTTATAAACTTCCAGTCGGTTACTATACTTTGGTCGTTGAATGGTTTCCGCCGGAAATGAATGGGTTGAGTGTTACACCACAAGGCACTACGATTTCAATTTCTAAATATGCAACCAAAACATTTGAGAAGTACACCAAAACAGTTATCAATTTTCACAGATGGGGTAGCTCACCCCCACAATTTATATATCTCGATCTGCACGGTACAGTCAGTAATCCATCATTTTTAACAATTGGTCATCTAATTGTTTATGGCGTTAAAGAAACAATTTCAAACGTTGATCCAAGTGTCTATGACACCGCTTTTGTTATTAAAAATGGCAAAATGGTAATGGAAACGGATCTTGATTTAAATAATCATAAAATAGAAAATTTAGGCGATCCATTAAATGAAGGCGATGCCTGCAATAAACGTTCTTTAAATATTGTGGAAACAAAAATAAATTACTTAGCTTATTATACCAAGGATTATATATATAGAAATATCTTCGGGAATGATTTTTATGATCTAGAAGAAACAAGCATGTATAATCTTGTAAATGGTGTATCCGGTGTTGTTATTAGTGGTCTACGACCTAATTTCATCCTCGGCACAGATCGTTTTATAAATTCTTATAGTCCAAAATATGGTTTACTATTAAATACAAAGACACATATTAAAACAGTTAATATAATCAATCAAAATACAAGTTTTACATTCTTCATGTCTTTTTTACACGATACAACCAAAACATGCGAGATAACTTGGTCAAACACTGTGAACTTTCATGTCAAATTCTATCCTCGATATCAGATCACCGCCAACAAATTAATAATTGATACTGGCTCCAAAAATTATGAAACAACATTCACTAGCGACTTTCAAAACAAGCAAAATTTTATTTGGATCTGTTATGACGGCTCTAAGAATTTACATAAATTTAGTTTGGGTAATTACTGATCTCATATTGATGAAACATTCGTTGCACCTGTTAGCTTTCAAAGTATACAATTTGAAATCGACTTTGACGGATATGTTAAAAAAGTAGGTTTGATTGATAAATTCATTGATATAGACAGCCTAGAATTTCATAAAATTTTATTAGAGAAAAAGAGAAATGGTGCTTATCTAGAATAATAATATAAACAAAGAATATATGTCAAGTTTCACAGACTATGAAAAACATCATTTACATAATTACGTATACAAGAAAGAAACCTTATACACTAAACAAGAGGTTGATATTAAAATGGCAGTATTGAAGTCTGAAATACCTGATGTAGTTCAAGCCAGTGAACTATTAAATTTATCAGAAACTTTATTCTGGGAAAGTTATCAACTAGCTGATTGCTTATATAAGATAGACCGAGGTATTCCATCTGAGGTTACTTTTGATAATTCAACTAGAGCAGTATCAGATCTTTTTGATCAATCTCTTAAAGAAAATGATTCTAACCAAGCAACACAAGCAACTAAACCCATTTTATGCACAAAAGCTGAAAAAATTAATTATCGATATTATTTAAAATTTGATGGTAGCAAACGAATGTTATCAAACATAAATTTAAATCCTGGTTCTGGACAAGCTGATATAGTTAATGTTTTCATTGTTTATCGATTGAATTCATACACAGGATCTTATGCCGTTCGTAATGGACTTTTCGGACATGATGATGGAGGTTATGACAAATTTGTTGCATTCTCACCAACTGGTCATTTACTTGTAAGTGGAACAACAAATCAGCATATTGTCATTGGACCAAGCTCTTTTAATAGTAAGAATGCTACAGCACCATACCAATCAAAAGCTAATGCGGGTGAACTGAATAAATGGATCTGTTTATCAATTCACTGGGATGTACCTGGTGGTAACAACGCTTCTGAAACATGGTGTAACGGCAAAAAATTAGCTAATTTTACAGCAAGAACATCACAAGGAAGTACCAAAATGACATTTGGAGATTTGAATCCCTCTGGTATTGCAGGCTTGAAGGGTAATATAGCTTTTTTTTGTCTTTATAAAGGTAAAAATCTTACTGAATCAAATATCAAACTTCACCATTACGTACTTTGCAAATGGTATGCTGTTGATCATGATCCGATTTCATTCAACTAAAATATATAATCATATAATATGAAGGATATATTCAATTGGAACCATGTTTCAGAAAAATTAACGGACGATCAAATATCTGAGTTGAAAGCATTGTACAAATTCTATCATAAAAAATATTGGCTTTTCAAAATGACTTTCAAATATTTCAAAAAAGCAGAGCTTACATGTAATATTGGATCTGCTTTATTGGTAGTAACAGGAACAGTAGTTGGTGGTGTAACGCTAAACCCTATTCCTCTCGGAACAATATCTGGTGCTGGGCTCTTGCTTAAAACATATTCGGAGGCCAAAAATTACAAAAGAAAGATTGAGATGTCTAAATTTGCATACACTTCGTACGAAAAGGTTTTAACAGATTTGCGGTCCTTTATGAGAGGACTGGAGTTTGATGGTAAAGAATTTCTTGATTATGTCAAAGTTCTCGATGAAATAATCATTGATATGTGTCCATTAACTGACAAATTCGAGAAGAAATATAATAAGGTCTTCATCCAATAATAGATTTTATATTATCACCAATAAGAAACATAATACTTGCCCAATATTGATCGTAAAAAGCTAATGTTTTCTTCGATTTACTAATTGGAATTTTTTTGTAAGGTATTCCCATCATCTTGAATATCATTCTCATAATATAATTAACACTAATCATTCTCTTTCGATTACCATTTACTTGATCAATAATATTACCTATCTCTGCAAAAACTCGTTCAATTTTACGCTTATCGTGATATGATATTTTTATATTGTACTTTTGTTCGATATCTATGATTGTATTATTGATATGATACTCTCGATGGTAAACAGATTTTCTTTTGAGCTTATGTCTATTCTCATAGAAATCGACATATTCACTAGCTATATTATATCCTTGAACAATGCCACAACTCAGACATACTAACATTCCGTTGTCGTTAATGATATCCTGACAATCACAGCATAACTCATACTTTACTAAACGTTGTTTTTCATTAGAATCCAAAATTTGGTCACAGAAAGGACACGAAATATCTCCTGATTCTTTCAATTCATCGTGTATATCTTTATTACAATTCATTCTATACTATTATATGAGATAATATTTTAAAGATATAACCATGCTTTTATACCCCCGTTAAATACAACTGCTCTTTATTCACCAAGAGAGAACCGTCTGATAGAAACAAACTTCCTGTTGTATGAAGTCACGCGATGTAAAAATGCGTTCGTTTCCATATGAAATAAAAACATATAGATTTCATCAAATGGAAAAATGCGTTCGGTACCATATTGCTTACTGTGCCCTACGAGACTACGTCTCTACCCACAGTATGCTGAAAGGAGCCTCACTCGTCACTAAAGTGACGACTTCCCGAGCCTGCTCGGCTCCTACCGACATATGAAAACTGCTTTTTATACCCCACAGAAGAAACCATAAATAATTTCCATCAGATGGAAAGTAGATATATAGTTGCGTTTGGTAAGAGAGCATTTTGAAAAAAATGCTTTCGTACCCCCAACTATATAACTACTATTAAGAAATTAGCCCAGGCAGCGAAAGTTTCGGAAGATGTGGCTCAAAACTGGTTGATGAAGCAAGCTCTTTGGCAGGTTTATTTACCAGCCCCACATTACATTCCAAGACCGAAATTTGATGTTCCTGTTCCAAACAAAATTCACCAAGCCGATCTTCTGTATCTCCCACACGATCGCCCACCACGCTCCCGTAAAACTTTTAAATATGCTCTCACAGTGGTTGATGTGGCCTCTCGATACAAAGAAGCCGAACCGTTGACCACAAAAGAGGCTAAAGAAGTTGCAGCTGCTCTGGAACGGATTTATAGTCGTAGTCCTTTGAAGTGGCCGAAACTGCTTCAAGTTGATCCTGGTCGTGAGTTTATGGGCGCTGTGAACCAACTTCTTTCGAAACATAATGTTGAGGTTAGACGCGGTCGTGTAGATATTTACCGTGATCAAGCTATCGTTGAAAGATTCAACCGCACCCTGGCTGAACGACTGTTTGGACACCAATATGGGGTTGAAATGCGCTTTCCAGAAAACAAAAGATCGACTGAATGGGTTGCCCGACTGCCCGCTGTTATCTCAGCTTTGAATAAGGAAGTCACTCGACTAACTCGTCAAAAACCTGTTGATGCCACCAAAAAGAAAACTGTTCCATCCAAACCCTCGACACCTTATTTAAGACCCGTTGGTGTAAACGAAAAAAAGCTTACCTCCGGTTTAAGTGTTCGCTATCTCTATCAACCAGGTGAACTTGAAGGTGGTCGACGAAGAGCTACCGACCCAATCTGGTCTTTGAATGTTTACGAGATTGAAAAAATTATGATAATACCAGACGCACAGGTTATCTATTATTTGTTTGACGGTCCAAAACGCTGGTTTGTCCGCGAAGAGCTTTTGGTTGTCCCTCCAGATACACAACTACCACCGGCAATCTAACAATGAAACTCGATCGGTTCTGTGTGAATACCGTCTTCCAATACCCAGCGTTTGTCATAGTAAGCGCTCAACCTCAGCTTCTGCTGTTCGTAAGTGACAATCTGCCCGTTCCTCATCCTGAAACCTCTATTAGTTACTATGTCCTTGCTGCCTTCCAAAGCTTTCTCAAAACGCTGCGCCGTGATCTCGTTTTGTTTCTTTGACACCCCTTTCGTGCTGAACTTCTTTTTGCCCTCAGAGTCTTCGATAAAATAACATTTTGAACAGAGGGCAATCATTTTGCTGCCTTCACACTCAAGTTTAAAGAGCCCAGGGGTCCGACTGCTCCACTTATCCCAAGCTAACCACTCTTTCTTTTTTTCCTCAAATTCTTTTTGCAGCTCTGGTTTGACGATGTCTTCCAACTTTTCTGCGCTAATTGCTATGTAATTACTGTCTGTGTCCATCTGAATCAATTCGAAATCTTTTCTGTCAAAATATCTGTCAAGAAAGTCATAATAGAATTCAAGCATTCGAAGTTTAGCGAGTTGATATACAGCTATTCCAACCTGAAATGGTCTTTTGATTGTGATCTTTGTTTTTCTACTTTCCAGCTCATACGCTTTCCCAATTTCGTCAAGATCGCTGAAATATGGGTTTCGCGAAGCTCTGTCAACTTTCTTTTCGTTTTTGGTGTAAATAACGTTTGTTTGCCTCTCCAAGGCTTCGATAAGCTTTCCATACCCACTATTTCCTAACAGTTTGAATACCTCAGCCAGCAGCGCCTTGCTTTTTTCTTTATCTCCAGTTCTACGAGCTTCAGTCACTTGCTCCACAAACCAAGTGAGTATTTTTGTTGGTTGGTAATCAATTGTCCGATAAACATTTGTGATCACTGCTCCATGCTCAAGATACCATCTAAGAAGAGGTGCGTATAATAATATCTTCTTTGCAGACAATGCTCCCACTAACTTCTTTCCGTCTCCTCGGTTCCTTTTTGTGCGTTTAAGATAGGCAAACATATGCTGCGGCACAGCTTCAATAGGAACCTTTTTGTTGTAGAAGAACGGACACATTTCCTCAAATTTTGGATATAAATGTTCAGGGATCTCTATATCAACTTCTGCAAATCCGAACCATTTTTCTTCTTTGAGTCTTTGTGTCAGTGTGGGAGCGACGGCTTCGTTATTGTAGTGCACGACCCTTCCTTTTCCACAAGGCATGTCTCTAGGCATGGTTGACAAATATAAAGCGTTGGCGTCGTAACCCACTATATTTTTGCAAAAACGAGGTTCCGCTATTCGATGAGACCTTATTTTCGTTACTCCAACTTCATGATATCTTGTGAAAACAAGGCTCGGTCCTCCAACAACAGCTTCTTTCAACATCTCATAAGCTTCTTTACACGGGCTGTAAAGATCTGCGCTCCTCTCAACACATCCGCGAAGTAAATAATGTAAACTAACACCTGGAATACTTACAGCATCTTTCAAAATATCTATTCCTTTATCAGTGTAGAAAGCACGCACCTTTTCAAACGCCTCAAGGCCAGGAGCTACATCTAGATTATTGTAGTAACGCAGCCAGTCTGCGAAGGTACACATACCCTTTTCTTTGAACAGACGCTGGCACCCTTCCCATTCATCTCGTGTTAAAACATAACCACCCTTCAGCTTCGAATACCAATCCTCATATTTCGGTAATCCTCGAAAATCAAGTTTTTCAGGTTTGTCAAACCATTCATACGGAAACCACGATTTTACAGTTTCGCATTCATAAGCTTTTACCCATTTATCATAACTTGTACCCGGTCCTAAGTAGTTCATGATGTCAAGAAAGCGAAAGTTTTCAGTCAAAATAAACAATTTTGTTTCCATTTTTTGCAACTTTTACTTTATCTGTTGTATCAGCTAAAAGCTCCGCGAAATGTTCTCTGATAAGATTCAAATCATATCTCCCGGAGTTAAACCCAAGAACTGGCACCTGATTACACCATCTTTCTATTTTGAAACGCTGCGCTTTTGTAAGCATATTTATGTCGTCAGGTATGAAGGCTGCTCTTACTTGATCACTAACGTTTTTCTCACGCCTCTCAAGTTCTTCCATAAACTTACGAACAAGCTCAGCAGGATCTCTTTCACAGATATGAGTTGGTTCTCTTTCTAAAGTATCACCAACGCTAACAGAAATTGGTACGTGTTTATTTTCGATTGTTAACGTTCCTGTTGGTTCTTTCCTATAATTTTTATCTCCGTATGCTTCAAAGTCAAACAATATAGCGTGTGGGTAACTTTGTATTTGAGTCTTTGGTAACTTTATATTTATTTTTCCTACTTCACAAGACCATGCCTCGATTACAGGTAGCCAGCAGCTCGAAGCTTTTGTGTACGTTCAACAGTTGCTTTAAATCTATCTTCTCTTGTTTGGTTATTATGAGTAATAATTCTATTTCGATCATGAGGAAAACATTTTCGACATCCATGCCAATGACATCCATGATATTGAAAAACAGTTTTTGTTTCATGGTTGTAACCGTCAACTGTAAATTTTACGAAGTGCTGCTTCTTGTTCAAGCCAAGGAAGAGATTCTAAAGAAGATGAATGTTTTTTTGGATAAAAAGCCTCCTCAAAAACTGTTTGTGGTAATTCAACTTTTTCAGCTGGACATTGAATCACCGTCTTTCCTTCCGCACATTTTTCGATGTGCCGTTGAAGGTCGCAAGCTTTAGTTGATCTTGAACGACAATGAACACATACATAAACTTTTGCAATCTTCGTAATATCTTTTATAATGAAAGCATGCCCTTCGTAAATTCCAATTGTCAAAATATTTGTTAATTTGGCTGGTGGTGTCCTGATAAGATGCCATAAAACTTCACCATTCTGCAAACATTCAGGCTCATATACACGAATACCCAACCAATCTTTGAAAATTTGTTTTTTATTAAGATGTTTTTCAACCTCATCAAGTTCATCTAAAGATGTTTTACGGCAATCTTGTGGAGCAGCTTTGAGGTTGAAGAAACCTTTTGCAAGTTCCCGTGCTGCCGTTGTACTTCGATCTGGTCTTGAACCTCGGTGTACCGCAATACAACGCCAAAGACATAAATTGTCTTTGTAAGTGTCTAAAGCTAGCATATTACGACTATGTGAAAGGTTACGCAACCAATCTGGTAATGGTCCTGTTCCTAAAAGCGGTTGACGATCAAGCACCACCTTTACATCAACATTAAAACGCTTTTCAAACACCCATTTCGTGTCAGGTCTATTTATGTTGTCAGGGTCCAAACGAAATTTTTCCCGATCACTCAACCATTTTTCCGCATCAGAAAGATGATCAAACCAAGGAGAACCTTTGTTAGTGTAATTCACATATCTTTCATCATTTTCAACGTTTCGTAATTGATATGAAAAATAATGCCTTGCGTAGAAAGATGTTTTAACTTTCTCTCTTATTTTTTTCATAAAATCTGGTGTAAGGTCTTTTTCAAGATCTTTAATGAAACGCCAACGAATGTAACGTCCCCCTCTTTTTTCTTCTCCTTCATATTCGGTTGTGTCATATAAATCAAGAATCTCATTCTGATAGTTTGTAACATTTTGAATGGTTTTTCGAGAGAGTGGATCAAACTTTCTCAAATTTTCTTGTGTTTTTCTCCCCCTTTTTTTACGAGGAGGAGCGATCGGTTGAAATATTTTAGGAGTTAAAGGTTCGTTTAAATTATTCTCAAAAATTGGTTCATCCATTATGTTCTGAATTGTTTTTCGAACAACAGGAGCGTCCTTTGCAATTAATTGCTCTAAAATTTGTAAATTTGCTGGCCCAAGTTCTTTCAAAATTTCTTCAATGTTAAGCATTGACATTGCAACTTATTTTATAAAGATTGTTTTTCTTTAATTAAAAAAATTTTTATGCTGGGCGGTTTATTTAAGTAAGTAGTAATATAAGCGTCAAACAAATACTACCTGTTGTCAGTGGTTTATTTAAGAATTTTAAAGCTCCCACCAATAACATGCGACGCAGGAGCTTGTTATTGGTGGGAGCTTTAAAATTCTTAAATAGACCTCTCACAATCAGGTGGTATTTGTTTGACGCTTATATTACTACTATTTGTAATACTGTAATTGATGTCGATAACACCACCATTGTCGATGATACAACTTATACAGGCTTATTTTCACAAGTTGAATAGGTGACGTATCACGTCGGGATCCATCATCATTTTCCATGCTCGATCTTCCAACATCCAAATGAGTTCACGAAAATACGTTTCACCGTACTGTTCTACCACACGTTCAATTTGAGGCATACGTCTTTGTCTGATTAAATTATATACGTTTTGCATCATTTGAAAATCCATGTCACTTAACAACATGCACGCTACATGATCGCCAGCTATTTTTTCAAAACAGATCCAAAACAAAGGCGGTTCTAACTCTTGTAATCTCCGACTTTTTCTTTGTTTACCCGTACCAGACATCCAGTACATGAAAGGTAGTTTACTGGTCATGTTGTTGACGTTTTTTGATACGTACGGGTCCATCCCTCGTCTTTTAATACTCTCGCATACAATCGATGCTGATCCGAGGAAGCGGGGTGTAAATCCATGACGATGTAACCAAAAGGTCTTGAGGTGATATCGTGAAACACATTTAAACAATCGCGAGGGTTTTTGAAAGCCATAATGTAATGAGCATTGCGTGAAATACTTTTGGCATATTTAGCCACCGGAAACATGTCTTGACACAAGTAGAGTACGGTGACATTTTGATGATGGGAATGTTTGGTAAACAAATGCAAGACACGTTTATCCCCTGACCCTTCATCCATGAGATCATCTAACACCAAAATACCTCCACTTTTAGGAAACCATTGGACCAAGTCTTGATATTCGGGTATTCCCTCATGAAATTGGATCCCTTTGGCTGACATGTTCTTAAAACGATCTTGCCACGCGCCATAACAATAATGAATTTGCGTGGGTTTCGTTTCAAACAAATGAGGGTTATCCACCAACAATTTTTCGGTAAACACGGTTTTTCCACAACCGGAGGGTCCCGCTACTAAAATGGAGGAAGGGGTATGAAACTGGAACGACATCATGAAATAATGAGACTAAAGTCACTTTTACAGTTTTATTTATGCTCTAGCAGTACAAGTTTGTTTGCCATGACATGACCAAATTTGATCATTGACAATGGTTTGTTTAAGCAATTCACCTACATGGTGATCATTTTTCACGCGATTATAATCAGAAAAGTTCTTCACAAAATCTTGCATAGTAAATCCATTGGCTCCGGTTTTCAAATACATCAATGCTTAATGTCCGCAGGCTTGACTGTGTAACCCTTGTAAGGAGGTTCCGTTGGCCACCACATATTTCCATTTGGTTAACCAATCTCTCAAAGGTTGGGCTTGTCGATAGGTATCCAGCGGTAAAGCGTAACTATCCATGACTTCACACACGTTATTTTGGGTCCATAAGGCCATCCAATGTTGTCCTGGTTGATCATGGGGGTCCGTGTTGACAATATACCCTCTGGGTCTGGATTTATCAGGGTGTTTAGGTAACATATCACAAGGAAACGTCCCCACAAAATATTTTTTCAGCACGGGGTCTTCAAAAGCCAAATAAGACAATTGACGATCATTGAGGGCTACATGCTCCATGTTTAGTGTTGATAAATGTCGTACAGCACAGCTCCGTTCTTGTCGACTTCCATGAGATTCTCAAATTCTCCGTAGACAATCACAGTTATATCGTTGCCGGGGGCTGCTCTGAATTCCATTTTCAGCTGTAAGTCGCCTGACTGTTTAGGGTTTAGGTTTTTACTGTCTGCACACCCATTGGCCACATTGTCAAACATGAACAAGGTACACCCTTTGTCCTCACCCCAATCATCTTTTCGCACCATGTTTCCTTTCAGCTTACACCAGGCACCACTGGCTTGAAGAAACCGAAAGTAACCTAGCAAATCCTTGGTGGAGTCATTACCTACCAGTTCCAGTGTTTCGTAGGGGTATTCTTCTCCTTTCACAATCTGCTTGATGGAGGTCAAATCAAACTTCTGGAAACAAAATGGGTCTCGGACGTAATCCCCATTGAAAGCCCTGCTGTCTACCATAGCCACAATCATCCTGTCAGGTACACGGTTTTGAAACAAGTCACGAATCTCAAAGTGGGTCAGGGTACTATCCATACTGAAGGTACGAATTTCACTTCGTACAGTAGGATACACGGCCAAAGCATCTTCGTTGTGTCTTTTCTCTGCTAAACCCATGTAGACTGATTCATTGAGTCTTAGTTGACACAGATGAAAGCGGATTTTGATATCTTGTTCTTTCAACCTTGCCGTTTGACCCACACCATTCATGAACAGGTTAGGGGCATTAAAGTGAACTTTCATCTTGATTTCTACCCCCGGCACCAATACTTTCTGGGTGTGAAACACTTCCAGGTGAGGTGTAAACACCAGAGAACGTCTTTTGCCGGCTGCATATTCAGCTACTTCAGCTATCATAGCCTTCACCATGCCTTTGTGATTTTCGGACAAGGCTTTGAAGTCATTGTGTGGTGTAGCAGCATCCAAATTGTTGGCTGTCCAGGTTGTGGGTGCATCGATTTGATTAAACCAACCGGCTGGGGCTAACACAGTTTCTCCATCTTGTCGGTCAAAGTTAAGCAGTCTTTCAAAGTAAGCTTTGTAGTGATACGTGTCAGATTGGGGGCTGATGAGGGTTCCATTCAAATGCACATCAATTTGTTTGATAATAGAATGGGCCAGATTGTTGACAGGGTACAGCGTTTCATTGGCTACCAAATTGCCCCCATTACCCTTTTTCAACCCCAACTCCATGGTGAAATAACTACGATTCAAATCTACAAAACTGTCCAACCCCGGAATAATAAATTCCATAGGATTGATACCAGTCGTGGTAGGTTGAATAGTCACCATACGATAAGCATCGATGCTTAGGTCCGTTGGTGGCGTCTTGAAAATAATGAGGGACGGGTTGATCACTGCTTCAGTTGCCACGATGGTTTTTTACTGAAGAATGGTGGAACGCGGTCTCCCTTTATACCGTGCTGCCATCAAATGACCTAAATCATATCCCGGTGGTTTAGGCACTTCCATTGAAATCCATCCACCGACTTGAGGTTTAATCCAACGAATCGTTTGAAACATTCCTTTATCCCCTTTGATCGATTGTGGTCTTGAACGAACGGGTTCCATGCTCACACGCCAAAAATATCCCTGGCTCTTTTCACTTGTTTGGGAAACAACTGATTGGCAATTTGCACCGCTTGTTTGACGTTTTTGTTTTGTAACACTTGTTTAGCTGTTTTACTAATTTCTTTTTTTCAAGGCAGCTTCGGCTTTACGTTTGACACCACATTTAAGTCCTGCTTTTAAACCACCCAAGGTATTACTAGGTAGTTTCAAGGGGTTACGCGTACTTATAGCACCTTTCCAACCGGCTTTGAACATGTCTTTAAGTACCCCAGCCCCTTCTTGGTCGGCTTCATCCGTGCAGAACCGTGTCAAACTTCCTCCCAACATGACGTAACTGTTTTACTTCTTGCGTTTGGTTGCTCTCTTTTTATACCCTTTCTTTTTTAACAAACTTTTCAACATTTTTTTGGCTCCGAAACCCCCGGCGGCACCAGCAGCACCTAAACTGCTGCTTTTCCCACTGCCATTAAACCTGGTACCAGGGCAGGTAGAGGTACTACACCTCCACGTTGTCGTCTTCTTCTTCTTTTGGTCTTAGGCATACCGTCGTCTACTTCTTTTAATGATAAGAGTCGCTATAGCTTGTCCCAACTGTTGTTGCATTTTTCGTCGTAACTGGACCTTTTTTAAAGTGGAGCGTGAGGAGGGTGTGACCATCTCCAAACTTGACTAAATCTTCACCTGCTCCTGTTGTTTCAGCAATGGCTACTTCAATGATTTCAGTGACTTGGTTGCGGACCGGTAGGTATTGAATGTGTAGAGGTTCAAAATAAATAGAGCCTCTCCCCTCACGATGATACTTGATTTCTCTCAGTAAATCGGCCATTTTGTTACTCACCATGGAACTAGATCCTACATCCGAATACACGTGCAGAGAACGGGTGGGTTCTTTCACCACGGAACGAAAAGCCACATTCAAGTTAAGAAATTTCCAACTGACCCGCATATCCAACCACATCCATTGGGTACCTCCAGCAGATTCAACATCTTTCTTAGTTGTATAATACAAAGGATTACCAGGGTTGTCAGTAAAATCTGCTGGATTTTTAGCCGGTGTTTTTCCATCATTAAAAATCATGAGTAAATTGGGACCCAATTTATATCCATTCTTCTGATCGTAGGTAAACCACCCCATGTGTAACCCTAATTCCGTATTAAACGCCACATAGGGCCACTTGGCATTTCCGGCGCCAGCCAAAGTTCTTCGGATCGCTTTGGAATTGTCTAACAACAAATCCTCACCTTCCCATTTGAAAATAGGCACGGTGGTATAATTAGTGTCCGATGCCGTGTAGCCATATCTCGTTTGATGGAGTTCTGTAAACTTTTTGTCAAAATATTGAAGAATGGCTTTCATAAAACTAACCCCATCCACAACGGAATGATCTTTTTTCAAGTCAGCCAGTTTGATTTGCTCGTTTTTGGCAACAAAATTATTCTTACTATCCTTGTAGTAAGATTCCATTCCCAACAAGTGTTGTTCGGGGTCTTTTAACAAATGCGTCAAATGCACACTCGTGTCGGGAATAGAAATGGAACTCAATCCCACTTGCCATGGACCATCCGTCAAACGTAAGGGATGAGGTAAACGATTTTTAAACCAGTTGGCTTGATTGTTAGGAAATTCTTTCCGATTGGCATGACTCGGGAGGGTAACATAGAAAGACATCTTGATCAAACGACATCCACACAATGGTTTGGTTTAACACGTTTTATTCATCCTTTTTAAAGTGGAGGGTCAGCAAGGTATGACGCGGTTTAAACTTGACTAAATCCTCGCCGTCGCCTGTCGTTTCCGCTAGTTGTACTTCGATGATGTCAACAACTTGATTTCTAACCGGATGATATTGAATGTGTTGCGGTTCAAAGTAGACACGTCCTCGTCCTTCTCTTCGATAGTTTATTTCACGTAACAAATCGGTGGTGCGATTACCCACCATGGAGCTTCCTCCCACATCCGAGTACACGTGGAGCGAACGAGTGGGTTCTTTGACCATAGAACGAAAAGCTATATTCAAATTGGTAAATTTCCAACTCAGACGAAAACTCAACCAAAACCATAAGGTTTTGTCTCGATCGATGGTACTTTTTAATAGTAACGGGTCTCCATCAGCATCTCGAAAATCGGCTTCACCATGACGGGGTACTTGTTTCTTGTGATAAATCATTTGCAAATTAGGTCCAAACAGCCATGTACCATCTGACAGTTTTTGAATGCATCCCATTTTTTCACCCAACACAGAATTGAAAGCAAAATGAGGCATAAGATAATCAATGCCAATGCCTCTGAATCGAATGCGATCTACTGTGGAGTTGTCCAAGATTAAATCTTCCCCCTCCCACTTGAATTGAGTTTGAAGGTATTTACCATTATCTTCGTAAGTGGATTCGTACTCTCTCTCAAAGTCTTTCACGGCATCTTGCTCCATCCATCGTATATAGGCTTTCATAAAACTGACTCCATCTACAATGGAATCATCATCTTTCACATCTTCCATTTTCATGTATTGATGATCAAAAATATGATTACGAATATCTGTCACTTTTCTCACCACTGTTGTCCAAAACACATGTTCCCCGGCAGGTACAATATGATCCAAGTTCAACCCCGTATCTGGAATGGAAATAGAGCTTAACCCTACTTGCCATGGTCCATCCGTCAAACGTAGCGGGTGAGGGAGTCGGTTCTTGAACCCATTGGGTTGATTGAAAGGAAATTCTTTTCGATTCGCATGACTGAGTAAGGTCACATACATCTTACAGTTTTTTCACGTCCTTGGTTGAAATCCAACTGTTGTACTTGTCAGGCCACCCTTTCCACTTGACAAACAGACGATTTTTCTCCCGCTTAAGTACTTTTTCAAAAAGGAATAAATCGGTCACACGTACTTTTTGCAAATCTTCTTCATAATACGTACCACCCACAGGTGTGTCATCCCACCCTTTAATTTTGTAAGCAGGTAGCGGACCAGGTAAAATACGAGACACCACAAACACCTCTTCGGTCCAACCAGGGGTATACGCTTTTTGAAACGTACGATAAATTTTATTCAAACGTACATAGTCGCCTTTTTTCAAGGTAGGTTGACGTTTCTTCTTTTTGGGTTTACCATACAACCGTTTCCACACAGCTTGTTCGTTTTGCCAAGTGACTTTGTCGGGTGCCATACCAATACTTCGATGGGGGGTAGCATTATACCCATCCACCAATTCTTGTAAATGACTCTCAAACTCTAAAGTGTTAGCGGCTGTAAAATATCGATACAATCTCTGCTTGATCGTACGATTGAATCGTTCCACCACACTAGCTTTGGCATCACCCTCCGTGGAAAAATGTTGAATACCTTGTTGTTTCAACCAGGTTTGAACAGTCGTATTGTAAAATTCTTTACCCTTGTCGGTTTGCAAACGTACCGGTTTACGCCCTTCATCCACAATGGTTTCCAAGGCTTCCACCACACTAGGACCGGTTTTGTTTTTCAGAGGTTGTACCCAAGCGTATTTGGATAAGACATCGATCACCGTTAGGAGATAACGGATGCCATGGTTGTATTGGGCCAGGGGTTGGACCTCGATTAAATCTGCGACCCATTGATCATCTAAGCCACCCACCACCACAGGTAATGTAGGAAAACGTCTTCGTCGTGGTTTGTGTAAGGTATAAGCCAAATCTTTTTCTAACACTTGTTTGGCTTTTTTAAGTGGTAGTCCATAGGCTTTGGCAAATCGTTGTACACCCCCTAAACTACCAGGTGCTTTAGGGTCATGATACTTTTTTAAGAGGGCATCTGCCACGGAGATCTTTTTCTTCTTTTTCGGTTTTCCCATAGTGTGATCACCAAAGTAAGTATGGTAGGAATAGAACAGGAGTAGTAAACTGGGCCCATCTGGGTCCTAATGCTGGCTTCTGATTGGTCGAGAGCAAATCAATGACGTCATGACCCGGAACCGGAAGTCACGTGTTTTTAGGATGGGAAACCGCTGACCAGGTGTGAAAAAGGGATCGCGGGCTCATGGGAACCGGAAGTCACGTGTTTTGAGATGGGAAACCGCTGACCAGTGGAAAAAAGGATCGCGGGCTCATGGGAACCGGAAGTCACGTGATTTGGAATGAGAAACCGCTGAGCAGTCCAAAAAATCGATCGTGGGCTCAAGGTGGGTTAAAACCGCTGAGAAAACGCGGGCTCCAAGTCCAAAGTCCAATTTCTGCAACGTGGGTAACCCTTGGAGTGAAAACAAGAGAAAAAAATGAATAAATCACGTTTTATTGTTATACGTTTTACAAGAACGGAGAAAAAATGGTTTCCTTTGAGTTCCTCTTTGATAAGTGTTCCTTTTGATGAGCTTACTGAGAACTCAAAATGTTCTTCATGTGTGAAAGGACTTCGCTTTGGGTGTGGCCAAGAAAATGGGGTATGTTGCTGCTTGTATCTGGATTCTTGAAGATTTTTCCCCAGAATCCTTCAACGGCTCCGTTGCCTGTATGACAAATACCATACCACAGATAACCATTCCAGATACGTTCGACTTCTTTCACAAATTGGGGGTCTTGTTTCCAATCGTAATTGAGGATTTGAATGACTGTGGTGGAATGGTCTTGTCGGGTGGAAAGACATTTGGTGATTAGATGAGGATTCTTTCTCCAGTTGTCAGCACAGGCTACATGACAGGGGAGTCGGCAGCAGGTCAATATGATTTGATTGCTGACATCTTTGTGACAGACGACACACGGCTGCTCAGGGAAAGGATTCAGTTGTTTCATGTTTGAAATGACTTCGCTTGGGGTCTGGCCAAGAAAATGGATTTCTGTAAAATTGGCATACCTGCAGCGGTGTTTTCCCCAGAACCCTTGGACGCCTCCCAAACATATGGGTTTACCGCACTTCAATTCATAACCGATACCATACCAGAGAGGAAGGAGGTGATGTGTGATTCCCGGATAAGTATGTTGGAACCAGTGGCGTTTGACTTCTTTCATAAATTGGGGGTCTTCTTTCCATTCTTCATGGAGGATTTCAAGGACTTGGAGGCTAGTTCCGTGTAGGCATCTAAAGCAACCCCAGTTAGGATTGGTACTTTCTTTTCCCCGCCGTTTGGCACAGGTTAGATGACAGGGTTGTTCGCAGCACATCAAAATGGTTGGTTTGGTGACAGGTTTGTTACACACCAGGCATGGTTGGGGTTGAGCCATCACTTGTTGGGCTTTTGAACTGAGGCCTGGATCATCCAGGGATTGTAACATGACATGGGGAAGGTGGTGTTTTTTATAGAGAAACAAAAGGGTCACGTGGGAGGGAAGGGACCAATGAGAGAAAGACCCATCATGCGGTGGGAGGGGAAGAGGTGGGGGGACCCCCCTCCCCCCTCCTTAGATAGACCATGGTGCATTGCGCGAATCAGGGTATATAAGTCAAGCGAGGCCACAGGACGTCACTCCTAGCTTTGAGTTCAGTCGTGTTGACTTATGTCAGTTGGTGCCGCAAAAATGTCCGAAACAAGAACGCCCTTGGGCTCGTTAGCCAGTGTTGTGAACGTGGGGGGTGAAGAGTCGTTGAGGAGGAGAGTGCGACCCGAGCGTACGGCCGTGGAACGCCAGACAAGACTTATGAGGGAAAGACAACAGGAAACCTGGCGTCCTTTAACCCGACAGCGCGTGGCCGCCTTTTTCGAATTATTTCTACACTGTATGGTATGGACTGAGAATGGGGAGCGGGAGGGACGACCCCATCCAGAGATTGTACAAGCGTTGCTGGGAGCCCTGGTGAACAAAATCATTCCGTGGGTGGACCGGATGCGACACCGCTCCCGATTTGAACGGCACTGGCCCATGTCACTAGAACATTTTAAAGAAATGGACAATGACCTGGCAAATTATCTTCCTTCGGTGCATGCGGGCCACGCATGGCAACGAATTCGCGGGTATTTCGCAGACATAGAGAGGGAGCGGGAGCAGCGGCGGGAGGAGGAGCGGGAGAGGAGAGAGCGGATGCGGGACCACGTGCGACGCGTTTTATTTCCTTGAACATTTTTTTATTCCTGTTGAGATTATTGTGAGTCAAGGCTACTGTGAGTCAAGACCAACTATTTATGACCATAGTGCAAAGTCAGTGTTGTCAGTTTTTTATTTTTTAATTAAAAAAAGAGTTGATGTTACAAAGGGTGGTCTGTGTTCTTTGCCACGCGGTGTGGGGCGCTCCTATGTACAATTGAAAAAAGCTATCTACAATTTGAAAAAATAAAAACTAAAAATGGCTATGTACAATTGGAAAACTAAGAAATTGAAAAAGGCTATGTACAATTCCAAAAGTAAAAACTAAAAAATTACAAATGAAAGTCTTCCAGTTCCATACGTAATTGATCAATGTTCTCGGGTAGACAGAAGGTGCGGTTGAATAAGGCTTGAATTTCGGCTCGGGTTTTCTCGTCCACATCCCGGGATCCCACGATAGCACTGCTTTGATGAAGGGTGGGCTTTTTAGGTCCCCAAGGGACAAATTGACTGCCAGTGACCAGGGTGGCGGCATTCTCATTGACTTGGTAGTAATGGTCCGAGCGGTACCATGATTGACTGGGTATGTCAAACAGGTAGACGGGTTTGCCTTGATCCATAGCCAATTGCACAGTCCAACCAGTGCCTCCTTTCACGCGTTTATGATCCGGTTCCAAGATGCCAAAGGCATAGATGGTATGGGCTTTTTTGGCCAATTGATAATTGCGTTGCAGCAATTGCAAGGTGTAAAAATGACTGGGCATTTTTTTCCCTAGTTTCTCCGCTGCCTGGTGAAGATGTGGGTTGGCCAGCATCAGGACTTCCACGGTAGAAGGGGTGATGAAAGTGGCTCGAGGATGGTTCGGGGGGACGAGGACTTCGAGTTGCATCCCAAAGTGTTTGGCATGTTCTTCCACGAGGGCATCCGTACCTTTGGCTCCCCCTGTGTAGACCACATGTCCATGACCCACTTGCAGTTCCAAGGCACCGAGATCTTGTTCTCCGATCATGATGTCTGGGGGCATGGCTTTTGAGAATGAAGATCTAGTGACCAAGGGAACTCCTTAAATAGGGACAATGGACCAATGGGAAGACACGAGGTCCTTAGTTGGATTGAACAAGCTGACCAATGGGACGATAACAAGTCCTTATATGGGTAGGATAAGCTGACCAATGACAGCCAAGGGTCTAAGGTATAAAAAGGCATGGTCGGTAGGGGTGAAATCAACCTTGAGCACGATGTCCACCGATCGGAAGAGAAAATCAACCCATCCCCCAGAGGGGAAGAAGAAGAAGAAGGCCATTCAACATATGACGCCCGTGGACTGTGATCCTGTGGTATGCGAGGTCGTGGAAGACACCCGAGCTGCCGTGGAAGACAGATGAAAGAATTGAATGATATGGTGTCCCCATCTGAATACATGGTGACGTATGTGGAAGATCCTCCTCCCAGTTCGGTGGACACTATGGTATGCCCTTGCCATGAGGTGCGTTTGGAGGCCCGAGAATCTCAAAAGGGGTGGAAGTATGTGAAATGTCCCATGCAACCGTGTTTGCTGTTTTGTGGACAAGATCAAGTTCTGGAGTATATGAAAGCCGTGTATAGTCAACCTCATGGAGAAGTGTTGGACATGTGGGGTGGTTTACAATGCTTTTGCCGTGAACCCGCCACGCTACAACAGAGTCATTCGACTCAGAACCCCGATCGCTTGTTTCTGACTTGTTCCAAGAAAACGTGTGGCTTCTTCCGATGGGCCGATCAACCCTTGGGTCCCAAGTACTGGAGTTGGTTTCATGACAACCCTCCCAAAAAAGCCGATCAACAAGCTGAAGCACCCACCCGTGATGCTCAAGGATATCCTAAACGTGGAGTAGACATCCCAGGCCCGCCAGTCCAAAGCAAAGAGGACGTGGAACGAGAACGGCCCCTGACAGAGTATGAGAAACAATTGTTACGAGAAATTCAAGATCTCAAGAACCGACAAGAAATGATGGTAGCCCCAGCTCCACCACCCCCCAAGTACAGTGACAGTGTGGACAACTGGCAGAAAGGTCTAGAGACCATCAGCTGTGGTCGTCTAGGTCTCTTTTAAAATGAGAGAACGAATAAAATTTTTTATCAATGTCACCATGGAGTGTGTATGTGATGCGTGGGAGTCTATCTTGTCCCTGGGGCAATGGCAATGTCATCAAACCCTTTGTCAAGTCTTATATGATCATCAACCCGGGTCCCAAATCCCCATTCCCCCATGTCCCGAGGACACGCATCCTCTCCACCTCTTTGAAGAAACCCATGTCGACCGCAACTTGTATCGATGGGTGGTGTTTGTCTTATGGTTAAAAGGTCACCCAGAGGCATGGCGATGGTATCGAATCATTCAAAAGGCGCATCCCCACACGGTCCCCACCATATCGACCTTATGGGATGAATGTCAAAAAGTATGGCCCCTCGAAAGAGAACCCAACGCTGGAGTTCGTCGTCCTCATGGTTGAAGAAGAAAACCAAGGTTTCGTCAACGAAGAAGAAGGCCAATGTCTCGCAACAATGGTTAAACCGTAACCATGATCCTGGTGCCCCGGGGAGTTTAGGTGGGGTGCAACGATTTGCTAAAGCCCAGGGTCTCCCTTTGAAAAAAGCCCAACGGGTGTTGGAACAGGATGTGGGTTACACCTTGCATAAACCCCGACGTCGTCGTTTTGCTACCTTACCCGTGATCGTAGGGGGGTTGGATGATCAATGGGCCGCGGATTTAGTGGAAGTGCAACGTTTGGCCAAACATAATCGGGGTATACGCTACTTGTTGACCGTCGTGGATGTGTTGTCCAAGTACGCGTGGGTCGAACCGTTGAAAACCAAAACCGGCGTGGCCCTCGTGAAAGCCTTTGAGAAGATTGTGAGACAAGGAGGACGTCACCCGAATCGATTGCAAACGGATCGAGGGAAAGAATTTTATAATCGGACCTTTCAACGATGGGTCGACGAGCAAGACATTCAACATTTTTCGACCGAAGGGGATGCGAAAGCCAGTGTGGTGGAACGATTTAACCGCACCTTGAAAGAACGGTTGTACCGTTATTTGACCACGGCCAACACGTTGAAATTTGACAATGTCTTACCCGAGTTGGTGCAGGGGTATAATGCCACTCGTCATCGAAGTATTGGTATGCCCCCCGAAAACGTGACGTGGGACAACGAAGAAGCGGTGTGGAAACGATTGTATGCCAAACGATTGAAAGGCTACAAAAAACCCCAATTGAAGGTGGGGGATCATGTCCGTCTCAATACGATTCATCGTACCTTTGAAAAAGGGTATTTACCCGGTTGGACCGAAGAAGTGTTTGTGGTGCATCGTGTGGTGCCGGGCCCTGTCCCCACGTATAAGATTCGCGAATGGGATGAGACCCCCGTCCAAGGTACGTTTTATGAAGAGGATTTACAAAAAGTCCATGTGTCCGATGTGTTTCGCATCGAGAAGGTACTTAAGCGACAAAAAGGTCGTTGGTTGGTCAAGTGGAAAGGGTGGCCCGACAAGTACAATAGTTGGATTGCTCGTGGAGACGTGACATCCCTTCGACCCCGCAAACGACGCCGACGCCGCTAAAACAATGACATTGGTGCCCAACTCTTCGTTTTACGTGACGTTGATGAGTCATGCGAGTACCAAAGAGTTTCCTGGGAACAAGAGTCATCATTTCAGAAACCGATTGCCTAAACCCATTCGATTTATGGGACGAGGATGGATGGTGGGTATGGTGAGTTTATCCTTACCCACCATTCCCGTGATCGCGGAAGAAGGAGGCGTGGGCGATTCCCATCCTCTGTTGTACGTACGATGGCACGAACGGGTGCATGACACAGACGATCAAGGGGACGATGTCTGGTACCATGAACGTCGCGAATTCACTGTCTACGGTCGAGATATGAGAAAGGAGATGGCCTCGTCGACGGGATCGCACTTTTTTCATCAACTGGTGTACCGTTACGAGCAAAGCCGTGCGAAACAAACCGCCCCCAAAAACAAATGGGCCGAGGACAATGGCGTTAAATTGGTCCCGACCTTTGAATGGACCTCCGAAGGGGATTTGTTATTGAATACCAAGCAAGTGGATTACAAACGACAAGTGGCGCACGTGTCATGGGGCAGATCCTTGGCTCTGAGAATGGGATGGATTGAACAAGTGTCGACGGGCGTGTATCGATTGGGTCCGAATCTCTTGCAAGAATTTCAAGGCATTTCCACCATTCCCACCCCGACGGATATCCGCGATGCCGCCAACAAGCCCCTCTTTTGGAAAGTGGAGGGGGATTATCTGAAATTGAGTCTATCGTGCCCTTGGCGGTTTGTGAATGTGAACCAGACCTTTCGTCCCTCGTTGGAATTTCCCTCGACACGTCCTTTGCACGTGTATTGTGATGTAGGCACCAGCAGCATGGTAGGGGGTCGTATCACCGATCTCTTACGAGAAATCAAGTACCAGCCTCAAAATACCACGCACTTTGAACCTCGACATATTCAATATATCCCAGTACGCAACGAAGTGGTGGAAATCGTCGAAACCCAGATGGCCGAAACCAATGGAGATCTGGTGAAATTTGGCGAAGGACGTACCCTCCTGACCCTCCACTTTAAAAGGGAAGTGGTGGTGTGAAGAACAAAGACAACATGTCGTTCTACGTGACGTTACCCAGTCATGCCAACCGACGTGAATTTCCCAACAACCAACCCAATTCCTTCAAGATTCGTTTACCTCGACCGTTACAGCTCACGGGAGGTGGTTGGCAAGTGGGGTTGAGTGCCATTTCCTTACCAGATGCTCGCGTCAATTTGTACGAGTTGGTGAAGAAAAATGGCTACGTCATGGGGGTGTCCTGGAGCCAAACCTATCCCAAACCGAGTGGAAAAGACGGGGAAATGACCTCGCGAGTAGACACCGCACGAAGCATCATCAATGACGTGAAAGATTTGGATTGGGTGGTGGATGGTGTGAGTTTCATGAAAGCCATCATTACTCACTTGGAACAACAACGTATGGAAATGGCCGTTCAAGGGGGTCGGTTTACCAATGATCAAGGCAAACACACCTACGTCAAGTTCAAGTGGGAAGGCGAGGATCTGCTCATCGACAACACGAATATCTGCCATTGTGGCACCGACACGCCAGCCCTGACCATCTACACCAAGTTAGCGCTCAAGATGGGATGGTTACGTAAAGTTGACAATGTGTTAATTTTGGGCCCGAACTTACAACAAGAATTCATGGGGGATCAAATCCCCAACATGACAAAACCCGCTGACAATGATTGGAACGATGTCACCGACGGTCAGGGGAACGCGGTCTTTTGGACGGTGCGTTCTATTTTACCGGATTATTTACAATTGAGTATGAGTTGTAATTGGCGTTTCACCAACTTGAATGTAGCGTTTCGTTCAGTGGTGGGTGAACCCACACGATCGTTGCACGTGTACTCCGACGTGGCAGGCAGCACGGTGGTGGGTAATCGCGTGACCGATTTGTTACGTGAAATCCAGTACAAGCGAGAAGCACGCGGCAACCTGTACTTTGAACCGTTGCACATTCAATACATGTCTCTTCGTAACGAGGTGGTGGAAATGATTCACGTTCAAGTGGCTGAAACAATTGGTAGAGGAGGAGACTTGGTCAAGTTTGGTGAAGGTCATACCATTGTCACGTTACACTTCAAAAAGACATAAAAAAGAGAGACGAGAAGGGAACCCAAGTCAATCATGCCTCCGAAACGACGACGACGACGACGACGACGACCACAGCGTCCACAAGCGGGGGAAGGGATCAACGCAGTGATTGCCGGGATTCCTAAAGCCGCTTGGTCCATCACCAAAGGGATAGAAAAGTTGGCTAAAAAGAATGCCAGAAAAGCGCATTTGAAACGCATGGCAGAGATCAAAAGTGGGAAACGAAAACGCTATGCGGGGGAATCGTTTACGTGCAACCTCATGTGAGTATAAAAAGAAAAACAAGGGTTGTGAAAACAAACAAACAAAAGATGCCCAAGACAAGAGTGCGTCGAATGAGACGAAGAAGAAGAAGGCAACGAGGGGGTTTATTCCCACTGGCCGCCCTCATTCCTGCCTTGATTGCGGGAGGAAAAGCCGTGGCGTTGGGTGCCGCGGGTGGTGCGGCGAGTTACGGGGCTAAAAAAGGGTTGGAAGCCGCTTTTCGGAAAAAACGACGATGATGATGACGGTATAAAAAGGGGGTCACGTGAAGCACAGACAAAACGTTTATCCCTGGTGAAGAAGACACCATGCGTGGGGGAAGTTTGACACGATTTCGAACCGACGAGTGGTATGATCAACAAGGCAAAGGATTGATGACGGATCTGATGCGTGGGGGGTTGCAAGGTCTTATAAGGACGCGAAATCCTTTAAAATTGCCTAGTAATATCAAGAGAGGATTGGAAACGGGTTTGACACGAGGTATCAAACGCAAAGCCGAAGACGTCCTTAAAAAGGAAATCACCAAACAAGCCAAGAAAGCGTTGAGTCATAAGAACGTGAAAGACGCCGTGCGTGTAGCCACTGCCTTATTTCCCAAACAAACCAAACGTGCACGTGATATTTTGGGAGTGTGAACATGGAACCCGTGCATTCACGACCTCGACGAATTCGTAGTGATCGAGGGTTGTCTCAATGGGGAGGACTGTATCCGTTTTGGAAACTCATGCGACGACGACAACGTGGTGGATGGTTAAGTCCCGAGGTGATGAGAGTCCCCGGGTTTGATTTGAGACAACGCTTAGCACGACGACGACGCTATAAAAACCCCTCACGACGACGACGAGGTACCACTCGACGACGTTAAACATGCCTGACGTGAGTACACAAACCGCCCCGGCTCACGCGCGTTCCGAAGGGACCGTCAACCCTGCCTTACGGATTTTCAAGGTGCCACCGACCGACATTAGCATCAATGCCTATCGCATGGTCACCATTCAACCCACCACCACGGGTATCAATCCCATGGAATTCATCATACCGGGGTTAGACGATTTTGTGGATTTGGGACGCAGTTACTTTACCATGGAATTGAGTTTGAAAAAGGAGGATGCCGGGAACTTGGTGGCCAATCAGAAATTGTGGCCCGTCAATAATTTGGCCCATTCCATCATCAAACAAATTGACTTGCAGTTGAATGGCACGTTGATCAGCCCACAATCCGACACCTATCATTACAAAGCTTACCTAGAAACCTTGCTGAATTATGACCGAGAAGATGGCAAGACCGTGTTAGGACCCCAAGGCTGGTTCAATCAAGTGGATTTCCCACCCCAATGGACCGCCACCAACACAGACTATGGCACACCTGATGCCGCCTATAACGCTCTCAGTGCCAATCACAAAGGGGCCTTGGCCGCCATGGTAGCCGAAACCGCCAAGTATGCTGCAGGTGTCACCCACAGTCTGGTGTTTACTCCGCACTTGGAAGTGTTTCACACTGGCAAACTGTTGGTGCCTGGTATCGAAATCAAGATGAAATTTCATTTCAATGGCCCCAGCCTGTTTTTGAATGGAGTGGCTCTAGCTGGCCGATTGATGGAAGGGGATGTCAAACTACGGTTTCATCTCTGCCAACTGCGTTTGAATGACGCCATCTACCAGAGTATATCTAGCAAAAGACACAATGAGGAGAAGTGGCGGCTTACCCGACTGTCCGCAGTGAAATCCGGACCTTCAGCATGCAAAACAACCTGGTCCGCTTTGATATCCCGAACCTGTTTCAAAACAGAATACCTGACCGATTGATTGTGGGATTACTGGACAGCCGTGCCTTCAATGGAGATGTGACCCGAGATCCTTTCTGCTTCCAGAAATTTGGGCTGACCTCCATTCGACAGATTGTCAAAGGAGAAGAGTACCCTTATGAAACCCTCCAGTTAGTGCACAACAATGGCACTCGAGATAATCTAGGCTACTTCCGTTTTCTGCAAGCCAGTGGTGCTTGGTGTAAAAAGAAAGGCAATATGGTAGAACTAGAAGATTGGGGACAAGCTAAAAATTGTACCTTGTACATGTTTGACAATGTGGCCAATGGATGTGCTGACAGTCAAAACCTCAACCCCAAGCAAACAGGCGATTTACAACTCGTCTTGGAATTTGGAGCCGCCCCCGGTGTCAATATAACCGTGCTCGTGTATGGAGAATTTGAGAATTTGCTGGAGATTGACAGGAACGGAGCCGTGTTGTATAACATTTACCAGCACTGAAGATGGAACATGTGGCCTTGAATAATGTGCAGTTGGATTATTTAGCCCGAGACGACCCCCAATTGAACCCTGTCTTTTACGGAACCGTGGCCTGTGATCGTTTACCCAAGAGTCCTGTCAAGACCACCCCGCAAGGGTACATTGTGAATACCGACCCACACGATCAACCCGGACAACATTGGTTAGCGGTGTGGACGGATCAGAACGTGTGTGAAGTCCTGGACAGTTATGCTTTGCCCATGGACACGTACGTGCAAGCGACCCCGTTACGAGATTGGATTGTCCAACATTGGAAGTATGTGGTGACCAATGGCAAGTCCCTCCAAGCCATTACAAGCAAGAGTTGTGGTGATTACGCCTTGTTGTACTTGAAAGCCAAAGCCCGTGGACGGACCTTGCAAGCATTTTTAAATGAGTTTTCGGATCATGATTATGTTAGTAATGACCATCAAGCCGGTCAACGCCTTCAACAATTGATTGTAGGCCAAGAAGCCAGATGGTATCAACTCTGTTGTCATCCGTATCATCAATGTAATCATTAAATAAAAAAGTTCGTTGGAAAAACATGGTGTCGGAGTCGTAGCTCAGTCGGTTAGAGCCTTTGGATCCCCTCGAAAAAATAGGGGGATTGTGCGTGGGTTCGAGTCCCACCGATTCCAATAAAAAGGTGCCTTTTTTTTTCTAAGGGTATTATCATCATGCAAACGGGGAAACCGTTTCGTTTTCATACGCCTTCCTCTATCTTGGTGGTGGGTCCTTCGGGATGTGGTAAAACTGTGTTTACGGAAAAACTCTTGGTAGACAACCCGGAGTTGTTTGACACCCCACCGACCCAACGGCATTATTGTTATGGGGCCTGGCAAGATCGATTTCAAGGCATGCAAGATCAAGGGGTGGTGTTTCACGAAGGGATTCCCGATCATGAGGCCTTAGTGCAATGGTTTCCTGAAGGACAGGGGGTCCTGGTCTTGGATGATTTAATGGACGAAGGCAGTCACGATAAACGCGTGTTGGATTTATTCACCAAACATTCGCATCATCAAGGGGTGACCGTCCTATACTTGTGCCAAGACATGTTTCCCGTGGGTCGATATGCTAAAAGTATATCCCGCAATGCCCATTACATCGTGGCGTTCAAGAACCCTCGAGATCAATTAGGGGTACGCAATGTCATGCTTCAATCGTTTCCGACCACGTGGAAAGACACGTTGGAGACGTTTCATCAAGCCACCACACGACCGTATGGGTATTTGGTCTTGGATTTACACCCCGCCTCGTCCGATCAACAACGGGTGTTGAGTCACCTGTTAAAAGACGAAGGATGGACTCGCACCTATCAAAAACGACTATAAAGGCACCCCCTTGGAACAGGTAAAAAAAGAGAGTAATCATGGCCGATGATGATGATGACCGTCAACCTCCGCAATCGTACGATACCGTGGCCCCGGCGGGGGTGGGGGCGGCCAGTGGTAATCAAATGTCCCCAAGCGCCTGGCAAGATTTGTATTTCACAGGAGACCAAGGCCTTCTCGACGTCGCCATGGAGGAAATGGAAGCCGAGCCCCTCTTTCAGTTTATGGAAGCTCTCCCCCCTATCGGTAGAGATGGTTCGCCCGCTGCCCAGGCTTCTTCCCCAGCAGGGGTAGGAAGTCCATCCTTCGGTAGTATACAGACCACCCCACCGTCTTCCGTGGACAGTCCCCTTACTTGGGGAAGCGCACGCGTGTCACCCGATCCACGAAGAAGAACAGTGGCGGGTGCTCGGACAGCAGCGGGTGCAGGGGGTAATGGAAATGGACGTGGGGGAAGTGGAAATGGACGTGGGGGACGCCGTGGTCCTAGGACTAGAGGTGGTGGACGTGGTGGTGCTGGTGGTGCTGGTGGTGGAGCAGGTGGAGCTGGTGGTGGTGGTGGTGCTGGCGGTGGAGCAGGTGGAGCTGGTGGTGGAGGTGCTGGTGGTGCTGGCGGTGGAGCTGGTGGTGGTGGTGGTGGGGGTGGTGGTGGTGGTGGTGGTGGGGGTGGTGGTGGTGGTGGTGGTGGTGGTGGTGGCGGTGGCCGTCGTGGTGGACGACGGGGGCGACGACGACGACTTTTCCCCACTTCACCTGCCTCCACCACTCCCGGATCGTCTGGAAGTTCTGGCAGACAGCCTCGTACCTTGCGTCAAGCGGATTTACAACGACGTTTACGTATGTTGTTACAAGATCAAGAACAGTTGGCCCAAGGACGTGAAATTGCGAATGTCACCATGACCAATAGCATTGTGACCAGTTATAAACAAGGAGGAGCACCGAGCGTACAAACCTCGTCGTCCCGTGTTTCGCCGTGAGGATGAAAACCGTCGCGTCGTTATTGAATGGATCAAAACAGCATGGACTTCCCTTCCCCCCGGAATTATTACAACGGATGGATTCCTTGTATGCCTTTTATCATCAACAATGGTGGTGTTATCGAAAAATGTTGAATCATTACAGGTGTGTCAATGCCTTGTTCAATGGGATGGCCTTACTCCTGATGGCTGCAGGTATGATTGCGGGTCCGCTTTTGGAAAACAGTACATTGGTAGCGTGTTTGGCAGCGGTGGGCACCGTGGTCAAAGGATGGAATGATTTTAAACAATACCGATTTAAAGTAACCATGAGTCGATTTGCGTTTACCACCTATGCCAAAGCCTTGACCGAATTGAAAACCCATGTGCGTGGTATTCCCTTGGAGGATCTGGAACGATTTTTAATCAAGATGCAAACCTTGGATGATACCATTGTGGATTTCACCCCTCCGTTACCCAAACGATGTCTCCAAGATTACCACCGTCATTTTGTGTACCAACCCTTGGAAGCCCTATGCTATGTAGGCGGATGTCCTCGTCCCTTGAGACCCAAAGAGTATTGGATCCATAAAAAGCCGCTCCCTCCTAGTCCCACACTCTTAGAACCATGGCCGTCCAACGACGACGACGACGCAGAAAACGGAAACAACGAGGAGGGGCTTTAATGCGTCGCAAACCCCGTTTGGTGGATAAAATTGCCCATGGCATGAGTATGTTTCTATCAGGTCCAGCGCCTGGGTTTGGACTGGCTTTAGGCAAATTAGGCGGACAAGCCTTGAAAGGCATTACCGATAATGTGCAACATTACCGACGACAACGAGGTGGGGGTTGGTGGTCCGATTTTAAACGCAATACCCGTCAAGGCTATAAAGAGTCGCGAGATGCCATCAAACAAGACAAAGCCCTGCAACGTCTATTGACGGGTCGACCATGGTGAGGAGGAGAAGACGCCGTCGTCAACGAGGCGGTTTTTTAAATCTATTGGTGCCCGCTATGGTAGGATTGGGGAAAGCCGTGGCCTTGGAAACGGATAAACGTATAAAACGCACGATTCAAAAAGCCAATCAACGGTATCGTCGTCGTCATCGATAAAGGATGCAACGTCTTCGGCGTCAATTACCGTTTTTACGGTCCATGTTACAAGAAGCCAATGGTTCCAAACGTCAAGAGTTGTTACAACATGCCAATGCCGATCAAATCAATGCTGTGAGTGAATTGGTGTTGAACTTTTTAAAAAAGAAGATTCCCGTGACCCCACCCATGCTGGCTAAACTTCAACCCTATAAAAAGGTACTACGTGATTTGGGACGTCGTCGACATTCCGTCAAAAAACGTCGTCAGTGGTTAGTCCAGCAAAAAGGACAAGGGTTGTTTCAAGGACTTCACGAGGTGTTATGTCAATGTGTTCGTTAACCCTTGCCACGTGGATGGCTCTATTACAAGAAGCCAATCGGGCCACCGACAAGTGGAAAGACGAGTGTCATTATTGGAAGCATAAATATCACCTGTTGTATCGAGAGTACCAACACATCTTAAAGTCCCGTCTTTGTAAGAGTTGCCGTGACCAGGAAGACGGGGAACTTTGCCCCGACTGTAGTCAACGACCATGGACGAGGTCTACATGATTCCCCAAAAGGACTTGGAACAACTCATTCAATATTACAAAGGAGAACTCACCGAAAATGCCTTGTTGAACAAAGCCGCGACGCTCGCCGCCCAAAAACATGTGTTGTTAGCCAACCCCCAATTACCCCCCGCCCTGGTCAATGCTCAAACCAAACCGTTGAGTCAAGAATTAATCAAGTTAACCAAACGCATTCGTCAATTTCCTGGCGGGGTGGGGGTTGGGGCACCGGTTGGACCACCAGGCGAAGAAGAAGAAGCCGGGGATTTGGTAACGGGGCCCGTGGAACAATGGTTGAAGCGCATGATAAAAGGAGGTCCGTCGGCTCCCAAACCCACCATTACCCCTGCTACTAGGGAAGGCGCGAGAGAACAGAGACCTTCTACCAGTCGAGGGGAAGAGAGACCTTCTACCAGTCGAGGGGATACCCGAACTCGTTTACAAGTCATTCGAGAACAGCGCAAGGCCTTGGAAAAAAAGTTAGCTGAGAGTGGCAAAGGCAAAGGCAAAGGCAAAGGCAAAGGCGTCTCCCGTGAAGTGCAACGATTAAAACCTTTACCCGGTTGGGAAGATTGGACTAAACCCAAACAGCCCCGACGGAGACGTTTGCAATACGACAGTGAGTAAAAAACATGCCCACCAAGAGGAGGAAAAGGAAACGCCCCCAACGAGGAGGAGCCTTGGATGTCCAAAAATGGATTGCGAAAACGGGGAAGGAATTTCATTGGCCTGGGTATCAGTACATGGGCCCTGGCACGCATTTGGCCAAACGTCTGAAACGGGGGGATCCCGGGATCAATCGCTTGGACCAAATTGCTAAGCAACACGACATTGATTACAGTCGCGCCAAGAATTTGCAAGATAAATGGAAAGCCGATACCAAGATGATCCAAGCCATTGATCGATTACCCGGCAAGAAAAACAAGACCGAACGAGTGGTCAAGAAAATCATGCAAGCCAAGAAACGTTTGAAATTGTAAACATTTAATGAACACAGTTACATGTTGAGTCAATAAACAATGAAAATGTCTCATTGGTATGGTTATTCTGCAGTCTTCTGTAGTTCGTGTTGAGTCTCAAACAGGATTTGCGAGACACAACCCATTTGTGATGTAGACAAAATTGATCCTGATAAAATAAAAACAATGTCACTGTCTCATTGGCTCATGAGTTGTCAAGTTCATTGTTCTGCCAAAATACTGAGACGAATGTTCTGCCAAATACTGAGACGGATGTTCTTCCAAATACTGAGACGAAAATGTTTTACGTTACTAAATCATACATTAAATCCACCCCCTCGTCGGGTGGCATGTCGTGAACGAGGTCTTCGGGGGGCACCAATGCCTCCAAATCAAAGGAACAAGAGTCCTCCACATCCTCCATGATCTGCTCCCAATCGTCGGGTGACATGTCTTTCAATAACTCCTGCAAAAACGAAAAGTCCTCCAAGTCAGGGAGGTCCCTGACTTGCACACCCCCCGAATCCATATCCGTGAGAGTATAATTCTCCACTAGAAATGATTCACAAAAAGAAAAGTTCTCAGGCATTTTAGGCGTCGATTTCTTAAAGTCCTCCAAGGGAATGGTCAGTTTCAAGGGTCCTAATGCTTTGATTTTCTCTTCCGTTTTCTGTCTCTCTACAGAAGGTAAGGAGGCACAAAAGTGATTCAAATACGTTTCCAGAGAAGGTTGCGTCCTACAATTAGTCAATACCACCCGCAGTGTTTTTGGCCTTTTGGGACGAGGCACGTGCTTCCTTTTGTTGTGGTAGTACCTTTTAGCGAGCTCCAACAACCTCTCGCGGTTCGCCCAGTAGGACTCTCTTCTTTGCGCATGCAGTTTCTCACGGTTCGCAGCACGATATGCCCGACGAGCCGCCCGTGCTTTGGCCCTTTTATTGTACATCCTTTTGTACGCCAATATTCGTACACGATTCTTTTGACGATATTCACGCGCTTTGGTTCTCAAAAGTTCCCGATGTTTCTCTCTATACTTCCGCTCGTATTCGGCACAACGTGCTCGGTTCTTTTGGGCCCATCGTTTTTTGCGGGCATTCCGTTGCTCCTTATGCGTCTCCTCATAACGCCTTTTGGACTCCCGCACTCGATCCGGATATTGTTCTTGGTATCGTTTTCGGGCCGCACGCACTTTCTCAGGGTACTTGCGTCGGTAGTTGGCTTTTTTCACAATATTCCTCGCTCGGGCTTTCTCTGGGTAACGGTCGTTGTACCGGGCTTTTTTGATTGCGTTCCGTCTCCGTCGTCGTTCGTCTTTCGTCAGTAACTCTGTCGTTTCGTCGTCGTCGTGGTCGTTCGGGTCATTGTCGGGAACATAGTCTATGTCGTTCAAGTCCTCGTCTGGGTCAGAGTCGTTAAGGTCGTCGTCGTTGTTTGGTTGGTACTTCACGGGGGGTCTGCGACGGTGACTGCGGCGGAGGCCCTCGTTTCCGGCAGACATGGGGCGATGGGGGCGGTGCTGGCGGAGGTGTCCGTGGACGTTTGAACTGGTACCGCCAGTAATCGCAACAGTAGTCAAGCCCCTCCACGAACCACTCACAGGTCATTTGAGGGTAGCACCGTGAATGAAAGGGAGCCGCCTGTTCTCTTCGACGTCTCTGGGCTTCGACTTTTTCCGGCTCCAACTGCTTCAAAGTTTCTGCAAACTCACTAAAGCTTTCGTCCTTCAGCAACAACTCCCTCTTGACTTTCTCTAAGACCTCCTCCACTTCTAAATTGCACTCGAACTCTTCAAAGGTCTCTAACAAATTCTCATGGCGAGAGTCCATGTTGAGATGTTCCAGCCCGAGGATCGATCTGTTTTATAGTCTCTCATTCCTTCCCATGATGCACCAGGGGTCCTCACTAGAGAGGGGGGAGGGGGGTCCCCCCCACCCCGTCCCACCCCTCCCTAGGACACCCTCTGTCCGGGTAAGGTCATTGGCTCCTTCCCCTCCCACGTGACATTTTGGTTCTCTATAAAAACAGAGCCCCGATCTCCAGTGAGTTCATCTGATCATGTCCTCTCACGACAATGACAATGTGGCGGGGCCAAGTGGCCTCGCTACACGTGAGATCATGTCCATGCTCGGTTTGGACTTAAGTGATTCGAACGACGACACAAATTCCTGTGTGGGACGTTTGATTTCGACCGAAGAGATGCCGGACAGTGATGAGATTTGTGAAGAGGCCTTGGACCAATGGGAACAACGCGGGGGTGGATTGGATCCCTCTGCGCAAGTTACCTTCCAATTTGACTTAGAACCTTTTGTGAATCGGAAGAGTGATCGCATGGGGGTACAAGAACGTCATTTCAAGACCCAGTTACGTCAAAGGGGGACCTTGCTTCCGGGTCAAAATATAACCCAAGCTCTCCAAGATGGATTACGTCGAGCGGTGAATCAAGTGTTAACCACCACCCCCGACCTCCACGATCAAGATCGACTCTACTTTACAATAGCATCCGATCGCCTGCACAATAATTTTCAGGGGTGGGGATTACGTGCAGGTGAATGGCGTCGAGACACAGAGCGTGTGGAAGCTCTGTTCCAACGTTTAGCCCAAGCCCTCAACAGCAACGAACAATTTGAAATGGATGACTCCTTTCAAGTCTCCATCACTCAAGTTCATCATGCTCCTCAAGGCACCGGCAAACCCCGTCGTGGGAAACCCGGCCACCCCACCATGGCCATGTTAACGGCCAAGAAAAACTCGGTCATCCGCATCCAAAATGATGATGAGCTCTGTTGTGCCAGAGCCCTCGTGGTCGCCAAAGCTCGCGTGGACCAGCACCCGAAACAGACAGCCATTCGGAAGGGCAAGGGCCCACTGCAAAGAACCCTCGCTCTGGACCTGCAACACGAAGCCAAGGTACCCTTCGGTCCTTGCAGCTATGACGCCTTGACAGCCTTCAGCAAGGCCCCATCCCTGGCCGGTTACCAGATCCTGTTGGTCGATGCGCAGCGATCGTTCCACATCTCTACGTTTGGACCCCTTTCTGACAAACAACTGATCCTGTTGCACAACAAAGACCATTATGTTGTCATCACCAAATTGCCGGGATTTTTCGGGTCCAGTTATGTCTGTGCGGATTGTTGGAAACCCTACAACACCGAGGGACTCCATCGATGCACCAAGACCAAGTTGTGTGGAGCCTGTCGACAGAAAGATTGTCCAGACTTTCAACATGCTTACCCCCGACACCTGAAAGCCACTCAACGTTGCGAGTCGTGTCATCGGGACTTTTTCGGACCCGCGTGTTTCGAAGCCCATGCCAGCAAGACCCATGCGGGCAAACCCGCCACGGACCTCCAGGCCTCCGTGTGCTCTCAACGACACCGATGCCCTGACTGTTATCAACAAAATGTGGGCTTGTCCCGCATTCAACGTCACCTTTGTCGGCACGTGGATTGCCCTTCTTGTCATCAGTACGTCCACGCCGACGACCACCGTTGTTTTATACAAAGAGCCCCCAAACCTCAAGACGAAAAGAAGAGAAAGAGGACCCGTCAAAAAGGTCCTCGCGCCAAACGAGGTGCCGCCGCCGCGGAACCCCATGCCTCCGAGGACGAGGACGAGGAAGACGTCCTACCTCCCTTACACGTCTTCTTTGATATCGAAGCCATGCAACCCCACGAAGAACACATTGCCAATCTCGTCGTGGCCGAAACCGAAGACAAGGATGAACCCAAGCCTTTCCCAGGTCCCACTTGTATCCGTGACTTTCTGGAATGGTTGGATACCTTGACTCTCCACGATACCCGTCAAGTCAATGTCATCGCCCATAATTTTCAAGGGTACGATGGGTACTTTATCATCCAAGAATACTATGGGGACAACCGCATCGTCCAACAACTCCGCAACGGGTGTAAACTCTTAGAGATCAAACATGACCGCATCCGGTTCATCGATTCGATGAGTTTCTTCCAGATGCCCCTCTCCGCGTTTCCCAAAACCTTTGGCTTGACAGAACTCTGCAAAGGGTATTTCCCCCACAAGTTCAACGTACCTAAGCATCAACACTACGTGGGCATCCTCCCCTCACGCGATTACTACATGCCTGAGGCCATGACACTCGAAGGAAGACAAGCCTTCGAAACCTGGCACCAAGAACAACGCAACCAGGGCGTGGTGTTTCATTTCCAACAAGAGTTATTGGCCTATTGCAGCTCCGATGTACGACTCCTCAAACAAGGATGTCTGACTTTCAAACGCATGTTTGAAGACTTAACAGGCTTCAATCCCTTCGATCACGTCACCATTGCCTCCGCTTGTAATCGAGATTTACGTATGAACCGGATGATCCCCAACAGTATTGCCAGCGAACCCGCCGGTCATAAGGGCTGGAGAAACAACATCAACCAGTCCCTCCCAGCCCTTCAATGGTTAACCTGGTGCGATCACCAGCTACGTCAACGCGCCCTCCAAGATCTTACCCCCGCCGATCTACTGACCAGTGCCAATCCAGACCCACAGTACATTCAACATGTCCGAAATGAAGGCGAGTATAAGATCCCCGGGACCAACTTCTTTGTGGATGGTTATTTCCCCGACACCCACACCGTCTACGAATTTCAAGGCTGTTTCACCCACGGATGCCCTACCTGTTTTCCCCATCGCTACGAAAAACATCCCCGCAACTATGATCTGACGATGCATGACCTCTATGACGCCACCCAAGACAAAGTCCAACAGCTTACCTAGCAAGGGTACAACGTCATTCAAATGTGGGGATGTCAATGGAAGCACCTCCTAAAAACCCAACCAGAGATCGACTCCTTCGTCCGGGAACTCAACTTTATCCAACCTCTTGAACCTCGGGATGCTTTCTGTGGAGGTCGTACCAATGCCATCAAACTCTACCATCATATCACCCCCGGCCAAAAAATTCACTACATCGATGTCACCTCCTTGTACCCGTGGGTCAACAAGAAGTCCACCTACCCCAAAGGACATCCCACCATCTATTCACAACCGGGTCACACTGACATCCACCAGTACTTTGGCCTCATTCAATGCAAAATCCTGCCTCCCCGTGAATTGTACCATCCCGTGCTGCCTTACCGTCATGACAACAAACTGCTCTTTCCACTCTGTGCCCGTTGTGTGGAAGACGAAATGGCCAAACCTCTTTTGGACAGATCCTATCATTGCCCTCACACCGACGAACAACGCGCCCTCACCAGTACCTGGTGCACCCCAGAAATAAAGAAAGCCGTTGAATTGGGGTACCAAGTCCAATACATCTACGAAGCCTGGCATTTTGAAGAAACCTGTGAGGGCCTCTTCGCCGATTATGTCAACACCTGGTTGAAAATCAAACAAGAAGCTAGTGGGTGGCCTGAGGACGACATGTCAGAGGAAGCCAAACACGACTACATCCAGAAGTACTTCGAGAAGGAGGGTATTCAGTTGGAATACGACAACATCAAGAAGAATCCTGGTCTCCGCACCTTAGCCAAGCTGATGTTGAACTCCATGTGGGGCAAATTTGGACAACGCCTCAACAAGACCCAAATTCAAGCCTTTGATGATCCTCATGCCTTCCACCAGTTTTTGGACAAGGATTCCTTGGACGTACGTCACGTGTCCGTGGTCAATGACCAAACTGTGGAAGTCCATTACCAAAATCAAAAAGAGGACATCCGCGTCTCACCCAACCTCAACATTTTTGTGGCCTGCTTCACTACCTGCCACGCCCGACTTAAATTATATGACGCCCTCCAACGCTTAGGGGAAAGAGTCCTCTACTTTGACACCGACTCTGTCATCTACCTGGAAGAAACACCCACTCAATTCCAACCTACCTTGGGTTCCTATCTAGGGGACTTCGCCTCCGAATTAGCTGATGATGAATACATCGAAGAATTTGTCAGCGGAGGACCCAAGAACTATGGCTACACTACGAATAAAGGAAAGGTCGAATGCAAGGTCAGAGGCTTCCGACTCAACAGTGAAGGACACAGCCAATTAAATTACGACGTCATGCGTCAGAATGTCCAGGACGAAATCCAGAAACCCCTTCCCAAACCACGGGAAATCCAAGTCACCAAAAGTCACCACATTGTCCGGAACCCGAAAAACTACACCTTGCTGACTCAACCCCAACACAAATGGTACCAACTGGTCTATGACAAAAGAGTCATTGATCCCCGCACCTTCAACACCTACCCCTATGGTTACCAGTGAAAGCCCAAACAAGATCGTCGATTGTGATGAACATTAAGGAACACTTATCAAAAGGAACACTTATCAACTGGAACTCAAAGGAGGGAAACCATTTTCTCAGTTATTGTAAAACCTATAACAATAAAACGTGATTTATTCATTTTGTGTTGTTTTCACTCCAAGGGTTACCCACGTTGCAGAAATTGGACTTTGGACTTGGAGCCCGCGTTTTCTCAGCGGTTTTAACCCACCTTGAGCCCACGATCGATTTTTTGGACTGGTCAGCGGTTTCTCATCCTAAAACACGTGACTTCCGGTTCCCATGAGCCCGCGATCCCTTTTTCACACCTGGTCAGCGGTTTCCCATCCTAAAAACACGTGACTTCCGGTTCCGGGTCATGACGTCATTAATTTGCTCTCGACCAATCAGAAGCCAGCATTAGGACCCAGATGGGCCCAGTTTACTACTAACAGGGGTAGCCTTTTCGTATCTTTCTATACCATCTCCAAGACTGGGGGTACGTTTTTAACCACAATACAAATATCACCCAACGGTACAAATTCATTTCCACCTGAGTATCATGAAAAACCAATAAAGGGTGTTCCGTGTCATCATAAGGGGGAATGGGAATTTTTTCACCTGGGGCTTCTTCATATAACTTTTGACAAAGGGCTTGATGCGTTCGCCATTGAACCCAAGAACACAGATAATGCCACAACAAATCCATGGTTAACACTGACATTTATTTACAATATTTCTATTTTATACAACAACTTCATGGTGAAAAAGTCTGCATTCAAAAAGTGCATGTTGAAAAAGTCTGCATTCAAAAAAGTAGATGTTGAAAAAGTCTGCATTCAAACAAGTAGATGTTGAAAAAGTCTGCATTCAAAAAAGTAGATGTTGAAAAAGTCTGCATTCAAAAAAGTAGATGTTTAAAAAGTCTGCATTCAAAAAAGCTGAAAAAGTCTGCATTCAAAACAGTCCTGTGGCATAACCAGTCTGAGTGTAATAGTTGTTGGGTGGTACTGGATTATAATCCACTTTACAATCCTCCAGACTTTGCAACCAGTTAGGGACAGAGTCACTGTACTTGGGTGGGGGTGGTGCTGGTGGTGCTGGTGGTGGTGTGGTTTGCTTTTTCAACCTTCTTGACACACTGAGCGGGTCATTCCAGGCCGGATCTGTGGTGGGTAGATTGGTCAAGTCTTCAATGGGTTGATCCGCCCAGCGAAAGAACTTGCAACGCGGGTGGGCAGAACAAGTTAGGTACAGTCGGTTAGGGTTCTTGTCTGAGAAACTTTGGCGCAAGGTCGGTGGGCTTCCACACAAACAGGTAATCTTGTCCCAATCATCGTAAACGTTAGGGTGCAAGTTTCTGTAAATTTCCTGCATGTAGACCAAGGCTTGACTCTTATCACAGAACAGCCTGCAGTTGTAGAAGGGGCATTTCACATAACGCCAACCTGTCTTGGAAGTGCGCTGCTCCAAACAGTTGATGTGGAAGGGACAAACCATGGTGGAAGGGACCAGGGTGGTCTCATGGTTGGTTCTGGTTCTGGTTTGGGTTGCTCCCAAGGTGGTAACTTTTGTGTCAGGTCTGGCTTCGGTTGCTGTTTGGGTTGTTGTTTGGGTTTTGTTTGCTGAAAGCCGGGACTTTGGAAGATGGTGGAGAGACGAACCATGCGTTTGAAACACTCATTGTCATCTTCTTGGCTGGGTGGTTCTAGTTTGGCTAAAATCGATTGACTCATCTCATCATCAGAGCATGCCAGATCCTCGTACAGGGTGTCTCGAGCATTCTTGGTGATTTCAATTGCTGCCTGGGTGTTGTCAGCAATCAAATCTTGAAAGATCATCTCACGCTCAGCCGTTTTGGTGGTGGCTAGGGTGTTTTCTGCTACAATCTCTGGTTCTGTTTTCTGTTTTTTTATGGGTTTGTCCAAATCTTTGATCATGTCTTCGGCGTTGTCGTAGACTCCAATCAATTCAACATTTTTCTCAAATTTTTCTTGCAGAGATTCCTTCTTCTTGGATCCTTTACGCTTACGAGTGATGGGTGTCATCTGAGCTATCCGTGCTGTGATGTCTGAACTGACTGTGAGCTGATTTATATAAGTGAACTTTGCTGGGGGTGGATCGGACTTTGACCCTATGACGTCACAATACCCTATTGTTTCAGATTAGCGTCCCACGACAACTTGCCTAAACTTGCCGAACCAAAGGTCATTCTATCTATTGTGACGTCACGGTGCATTTCGATCCGACCTCACCTTTAAAAGCAGAGCATTCTCAATCATTTTAGTCAGTATGGACTACTACAAGGATCTCAAGGTAAAAGACTTTGATTGTTATCAAACGTATTGGTTGGGTCGAGTACTTCGAGGACTTCAAGCTGGTTATACTTACCAACAGTGTCAGCAACATCGTTTGCTAGACATTTTTTTAAAAGCAGGACTTACCCCAGAACAACTGTTAGCTTTCTTTGGACCCGACACTGGTTACATCTTTCCCACAGCAGACAAATGTGTCCAAACAGTATGATTGGAGACGACAACATGCAACTCATGATCGGTTGTGGTCATGCTCTGTATTCTGGCGGTGACATGGGTGTGAACCAAATTGCTGAAGAAATGGCCAAAGAATATGGCATGCAAATTGAAGTGTGGGTCCCACCCAATCATCCCCGATCTCAATGCAATTCGCCCGCCAGTGTAGAAGTATTACTCCAAGGTAATGACAGTATCAAGAGAGCTGCCAACAGTTTGGGACGATCTATTCCCACCCATTTCTACACCTTGTCTTTACTACAGAGAAACTATCACCTGACACGTAAAGCCCATACCGTGTTTGCCTTTGGTTCGTTGGACAACAACCGAAAAGAATTAAAAGGGGGTACAGGATGGACCGTTCGCATGGCACAAGATCTAGGCAAGGAGGTTTTTGTATTCGACAGTATCACCCAGACCTGGTTTGAAGTGGACACTGATTACAGACCCGATCCTATCACCAATCTGTTGCAACTAGAGACCAAGTTTGTCCCGTGTGACAGAAAACCCATCCTACACCAAAGCAGTGCTGTGATTGGTTCACGCCATGTCAATCAAGGTAGTCAATCTGAAATAAGAGACTTGTTTCATCGAACTTTCTGTACACCCAAAAACTTGGAGGAAGTCAAACAAGAACTAGACACTTTGCAATTATGACAATCAAAGGCTGTATGTTTTTTCTTTGATAACAATAAAGTGGAATAATAAAAATATGGTTGTTTATTTTACAAAACGGACAGTCGGCACATTCGAGCTACCAGCCCGCCCACGTTATGAATAACCAGCCTGTAGGTTCTAGTTATTCGAGCTACCAGCGCGCCCACGTAATGAATGGCCAACCGTACTTATAGTATAGAAACATATTCCCTTATATTTAACATGGACCTTCGATTCCCTTCCTTGTGGTAAAAAATAATGCAAGGACCAGGATTCGAACCTGGGTTTTTGCGGCCACAACGCAACGTCCTAACCACTGGACGATCCAAGCTACGGACAGCCGGCGCAGATTTACCCTGTCACAGTTAAACCCAGTCAGCCGTACTTATACTATAGCATTACATCTCCTTCTATTTAACACGATTCCTTCATTCTTTCCCTTGTGGTAGAAAAAGAGGAAGCGCAGGGATTCGAACCCCGGACCGCTCGCTCGCAAAGCGAATGCTCTACCACTGAGCTACACCCCCAATTCCTGGTAAACTCGTGCCAAAATTACCACCCCATCTGTATGATCGGATAGGAAAGAGGATGCTCTTTCCACAATCGATCGTTTCTCTTAGGGTCTGGTACCGAGTCATAACCCATGACTAGAACCTAAGTGGGAAACTAAGTTTCGTAAGTGGGAATCCAGAGGTGCCGGGTTCGAATCCCGGCTGACCCACGTACCTTTTTTTCTCTTTCTACCCAAAAGACTTAGTCATCCAAAAAACAACATCAAAGAGTAGAGTTAAAAGCGACAGATAGGAGCGACATATAGGAGTATGAAATTCCAAGATGGCGGATCCAAGATGGCGGATCCAAGATGGCGGATCCAAGATGGCGGATCCAAGATGGCGGATCCGAGATGGCGGATCCGAGATGGCGGATCCGAGATGGCGGATCCAAGATGGCGGATCCGAGATGGCGGATCCGAGATGGCGGATCCGAGATGGCGGATCCGAGATGGCGGATCCGAGATGGCGGATCCAAGATGGCGGATCCAAGATGGCCGATCCAAGATGGCGGATCCAAGATGGCGGCGGCTTAGGGTTAACAAGCACCTACACCTACATGACCTGTTCGCCATTTTGAATACATTAAATGTCCTATCCTAGCGTAGAATACTACTAACGCTCAAGATTATGTGATCTTCGCCTTGGTTTTGAATGAAAAAGAATTCGTGCTGAAGCAAATTGGTAATGAGCTTGTCGCCGTCTAGACAAAATGAAAAAGTTCTTAATATAATATACGCACAATGAGCACAACTTATCATCCATATAAAATCGCACTGACTGATGGTCAGAAAAAGAAACTTCAAAAAGCTTATGTTTCAAAAACAGCTGTTACTCTGAGAGTCAAACCGGGCCAAATTGGACGCGGTGACGAACTACTTCTCACTGCTACACAAATCTCGCGACTGAAGAAAACCTTAGCGATAGGTAAAGGGATGGAAATAAAATTAAGCCAGACCCAAATTCAGAATACTGCACAGCGTGGCGGAAGTGTGTTTTCTACTATGCTTGGTTTGGCACGACCTTTGATAAAGCCAGCCCTTGGAGCATTAGCAAGTGCAGGTTTGAGTTTTGGCGCTGAAAAGGTGCTGAAAAAGATATTCGGAAAAGGTTTTGGGCCGAAGGAAATTGAGCTTTATAAACTTGTCCAGCGAATGACTCCTACTCAGAAAAAGGCGGCAGAACAATATCTTGTTGGAAAAGGTTTAGTGAAAGGAGGCGGTGCACAATACGGCGGCTTCCTTGGAATGTTGGCCTCTCTCGGAGTACCTTTAGCCCTTGATTTAGTTCGAAAAATAATCGGAAAAGGTATGTAAACTCAACCACCACGCTCACGACCAAGACGAACACCACCTTTACCACCACCTCCTAAAGGTAAAGGAATGCAAATTCAACCTCCACCATTTTTCGGAACTTGGGATTATTATTATTTAAAAAACAACTGAAATTTGAAGATAAACCTCTATCCAACAATGACCTGAGAAAATGGTGCAACTTTTTACGAATCCCCAGCAAAGGTATTTTTAGCAGAAACGAAACAAAACCTTTGTTTCATTCTCCATGTATTATCAACTTGGATGATTTTGGAAGTTTGGGAACTCACTGGGTATGTTGTTGGCCTGCCAAAGATAAAGGTACTTACGAGTATTTCGATTCATTTGGTTTTCCACCACCTTCGGAATGGGAACAAGAAATGTCAATGCACGGGATGACACATTTTTTCAGAAACGATAACCAAATTCAATGGGAACAAAGTCTGAGATGTGGTTATTACTGCCTTCTCTTTTTAAACGAAAGAAATAAAGGAACAAGTTTTGCCGATATTTTGAAAATGTTCTCCAACGATTTACTTCAAAACGAGGAAATAGTGAAAAATTATTTTTCTTAAAATATATATACAATGGAAGTGTACTGTGTGAAAGAAAAGCGGCACACGCCCAATGTGCAGGGAAGTGAAAAGGTTGTAATCACAAAGAACAATCGAAAACTCTTAAAAGCAAAATGCGCTAGTTGCGGAATAGCAAAAACACGTTTTATGCCGGGAAACTAGGTGCGCCCTCCCGCGCGGAGGGCAGTGGTATATTTGGCGATGTTGCTATGGCAGTTGGTGATCTTGCTATTACAAAGGGAATCCCGTATCTTGTGAAAAAAAGTGTTGAAGCTGGACGATATTACGCTTCTGAAGCTATGAGAGACCCCAAACTGCAAAAGAAAGCAATAAATTACACTCTTGACAAAGCCCGCCCAGTTACTCAAAAAGTTGGAAGTGAAATGTTAGATCAACTTTCAAGTAAAGTTCGACCAAACCAACGTTACAAAACTGACAGACCTGATTTGGATGGAGCTGGGTTTGATATACATGCAGCAATTGGAAAATTTCCGAAACCAAAAACAGGTTGGACATTACCAGAGCATAATTATACAGGGCCATACAACCCTCTTGCAGGTGAAAATACGATCCAGAAACGGGTGAAATTCTGGAAATATATCAACCACCAACAGGTGCAACAGATGCGATTGCTATGCAACATGATGTTGATTATGATGTTTGTTCCAACCGTGAAAAAAATATGGTGAAAATCTCAAAAAATGCAAACACAAAGCGGATAAGAAAATGGTGAAGGCTCTTGACGCAGTTCCTTACAAACAGAGGCAGTGGGGTCATGCGGCTGCAAGAAATGCAATCAATGCTAAACAAAAGTTAGGGTTGGGTTTGAAACAACAAAAAGGGGCTGGTGTTTTGGATAAACCGTTGGAAGTAGTGAAATTTGCTGAAACTTTGACAAAAAAAATGATTCCTTCCACAAAACATGTATTCGATCGGTATTGGTCAGGTGATATTGCGAAAAATGCTTTCACAGGTCCAACTGGTGTCACAAGCAAAAAATTTTGGACTCATCCAAAAAAAGGTACTGTCATGCGTTTGGTGAAAAATCCAAAAACTGGCAAATATGAAAATGTTTATGAAGAACCTTGATTGGTTTTCAACCACCATTTATCAAACTCCTGTTTTGCGTGCCGCCTGCTTTCTAAGGTTTTAGGAAGGTGATGAGAAATAGATTCCATAATTTCGTTTTTGTGGGGCCAGCATTCAGAAGGTACCATTTCAAAATAATTGTGCAGAAAACAGTTGTAGTTCACTGAATTGTCGGTTATCTCTTGAAATTGGGCAATAACCTTACTTAGAAAAACGACCTCACTGGAAGAAAACATTTTGTCAATGTTACATTTCTGTAAAACATCTTTTAAATGAGCATTATTCGTTGGAAGAGCAGTGGAACTTCTTCCCCGAGTTTCTTCTTGGAACTGTTCATATTCATCACATTCAAACACTCTACAACATTTTGAACATTCACGACAGAACTCATTCACCACATAAACTAGTTGCTCCTTGCATGAAGGACAAAGATTAATCCTATTTGTAAATGGGTATAAATGTAATTCATTTCTTTTTTGCAAATATTTCTTGCATTTTTTTGACGAGATTTTCACACCTTGCAAACAACCAAACGGGTCGTACATTTTTTTTATTGTGTATGGTATACAATGAGCGCGCGCATTTTTAATAGGTTGTCAAAAATTTATTACAGCTTGCAAGGGTATTGGAAAGGGTTTGCAGCAATTAAAAAATTAGCCCAGGCAGCGAAAGTCTCGGAAGATGTGGCTCAAAACTGGTTGATGAAGCAAGCTCTTTGGCAGGTTTATTTACCAGCCCCACGGTACATTCCAACACCGAAATTTGATATTCCTGTTCCAAACAAAGTTCACCAAGCCGATCTTCTGTATCTCCCACACGATCGCCCACCACGCTCCCGTAAAACTTTTAAATATGCTCTCACAGTGGTAGATGTGGCCTCTCGATACAAAGAAGCCGAACCGTTGACCACAAAAGAGGCTAAAGAAGTTGCAGCTGCTCTGGAACGGATTTATAGTCGTGGTCCTTTGAAGTGGCCGAAACTACTTCAGGTCGATCCTGGTAGTGAGTTCATGGGCGCTGTGAATCAACTGCTTTCGAAACATAATGTTAAGGTTAGACGTGGTCGTGTGGATATTCACCGTGATCAAGCTATCGTTGAAAGATTCAACCGCACCCTGGCTGAACGACTGTTTGGTCACCAATATGGGGTTGAAATGCGCCTCGCAGACGACAAAAGATCGACTGAATGGGTGGTCCGACTGCCCGCTGTTATTTCAGCTTTGAATAAAGAAGTCACTCGACTGACCGGTCAGAAACCTGTTGAGGCCATCAAAGAGAAAACTGTTCCATCCAAATCCTCAACACCTTATTTGAGACCCGTTGGTGTGAACGAAAAAAAGCTCCCCTCCGGTTCAAGTGTTCGCTATCTCTATCAACCCGGTGAACTTGAAGGTGGTCGACGAAGAGCTACCGACCCAATCTGGTCTTTGAATGTTTACGAGATTGAAAAGATTATGATAAAACCAGACGCACCGGTTATCTATTATTTATTTGACGGACCAAAACGTTGGTTTGTCCGCGAAGAGCTTTTGGTTGTCCCTCCAGATACACAACTACCACCAGCAAGCTAACAATGAAACTCGATCGGTTCTGTGTGAATACCGTCTTCCAATACCCATCGTTTGTCGTAGTAAGCGCTCAACCCCAACTTCTGTTGTTCGTAAGTAACCATCTGCCCGTCCCGCATCCTAAAACCTCTATTAGTTGCTATGTCCTTGCTGCCTTCCAAAGCTTTCTTGAAACGCTGCCACGTGATCTCGTTTTGTTTCTTCGACACGCCTTTCGTGCTGAACTTCTTTTTTTTACCCTCAGATTCGTCGACGAAATAACATTTTGAGCAGAGTGCAATCATTCTGCTGCCTTCACACTCGAGTTTAAAGAGCCCAGGGGTCCGACTGCTCCACTTGTCCCAAGCTAACCACTCTTGCTTTTTTGCCTCAAATTCTGTTTGCAGCTCTGGTTTAACAATGTCTTCCAACTTTCCTGCGCTGATTGCCATGTAATTGCTGTCTGTGTCCATCTGAATCAATTCGAAATCTCTTCTGTCAAAATATCTGTCAAGAAAGTCATAATAGAATTCAAGCATTCGAAGTTTAGCCAGTTGATATACAGCTATTCCTACCTGAAATGGTCTTCTGATCGTGATCCGAGGCTTTCGGCTTTCCAGCTCATACGCCTGCCCGATCTCGTCAAGATCACTGAAATATGCGCTTCGCAAGGCGCTGTCGACTACCTTCTCGTTTTTGGTGTAAATAATGTTTGTTTGCCGCTCCAAGGCTTCGATGAGCTTCCCGTACCCGCTATTTCCTAACAGCTTGAATACCTCGGCCAGCAGCGCCTTGCTTTTTTCTTTATCTCCAGTTCTACGAGCTTCAGTAACTTGCTCCACAAACCAAGTGAATATTTTTGTTGGTTGGTAGTCAATCGTTCGATAAACATTTGTGATCACTGCGCCATGATCAAGATACCATCTAAGTAGTGGAGCGTATAATAATATCTTCTTTGCAGACAATGCTCCCACTAACTTCTTTCCGTCTCCGCGGTTCCGCTTCGTGCGCTTCAGGTAGTCAAGCATATGCTGCGGCACAGCTTTAACAGGGACCTCTTTGTTGTAGAAGAACGGGCACATTTCCTCAAACTTTGGGTGTAAGTGCTCAGGGATCTCTATATCGACTTCGGCAAATCCGAACCATTTTTCTTCTTTTAGCCTTTGTGTTAGTATGGGAGCGGTGGCTTCGTTATTGTAATGCACGACCCTTCCTTTTCCACAAGGCATGTCTCTAAGCATGGTTGACAAATACAAAGCATTGGCGTCGTAACCCACTATATTTTTGCAAAGACGAGGTTCCGATATTCGATGAGACCTTATCTTTGTAACTCCAACTTCATGGTATCTTGTGAAAACAAGGCTCGGCCCCCCGACAACAGCTTCTTTCAACATCTCATACGCTTCTTTGCATGGGCTGTAAAGATCCGCGCCCCTCTCAACACATCCGCGGAGTAAGTAATGTAAACTAACACCTGGGATACTTACAGCATCTTTCAAAATATCGATTCCTTTATTAGTGTAGAAAGTACGCATCTTTTCCAGAGCCTCGAGACCAGGAGCTACATCGAGATTATTGTAGTAACGCAGCCAATCTGCGAAAGTACACATACCCTTTTCTTTGAACAGACGCTGACACCCCTCCCATTCATCCTTTGTGAGAACATAACCATTCTACAGCTTCGAATACCAATCTTCATATTTCGGAACTTCTTTAAAATCAAGTTTTTCAGGCGAGTCAAACCATTCGTACGGAAACCACGATTTTACAGTTTCGCATTCGTAGGCTTTCACCCATTTCTCATAACTTGTACCTGGACCTAAGTAGTTTATGATGTCGAGAAAGCGAAAGTTTTTAGTCAAAATGAACATAATTTTGTTTCCATTTTTTGCAACTCTTACTTTACCAGTTGTATCAGATAAACGTTCCGCGAAATGTTCTCTGATAAGATTCAAATCATATCTCCCGGAGTTAAACCCAAGAACTGGCACCTGATTACACCATTCTTCTATTTTGAGGCGCTGTGCTTTTGTCAGCATATTCATATCTTCAGGTATGAACGCTGCTCTTACTTGGTCCCGAATGTTTTTCCCACGCCTCTCAAGTTCTTCCATAAACTTATGAACCAAATTCGCAGGATCTTTTTCACAGGTGTGGGTAGGTTCTCTTTCTAAAGTGTCACCTATGCTAACAGAAATTGGAATGTGTGTGTTTTCGATAGTTAACATGCCTGTAGGTTCCTTCCTTTGATTTTTATCTCCGTATGCTTCAAAGTCATACAACATCGCGTGTGGATAACTTTGTATTTGAGTCTTTGGTAACTTAATATTTATTTCTCCTACTTCACAAGACCATGCCTCGATTACATGGTAGCCAGCAGCTCGAAGCTTTTGTGTACGTTCTACAGTTGCTTTGAATCTATCTTCTCGTGTTTGATCATGATGAGTAATAATTCTATTTCGATTATAAGGGTAACATTTTCGGCATCCATGCCAGTGACATCCGTGATATTGAAAAACAGTCTTTGTTTCATGGTTGTAACCGTCTACAGGCGCACGCTCAACCCATCTTTCACCTCCATGCCCGCAAGCAGCGTGGTGAATGTGAATTTTACGAAGTGCTGCTTCTTGTTCAAGCCAGCGAAGAGATTCTGAAGAAGATGAATGTTTTGGATAAAAAGCCTTCTCAAAAGCTGTTTGTGGTAATTCAACTCTTTCTGCCGGACAATCAATAACCGTTTTACCTTGTGAACATGTTTGGATATGCCGTTGAAGGTTGCAAGCTTTAGTAAATCTTGAACGACAATGAAAACATGCATAAATTTTTGCAAGCTTCGTAATATCTCTTATAACGAAAGCATGCCCTTCGTAAATTCCAATTGTCAAAATATTTGTTAATTTGGCTGGTGGTTTCCTTCTAAGATGCCATACCACTTCACCATCCTCCATACGTTCAGACTCATAGACACAAATTCCCAACCAATCTTTGAAAACTTGTTTTTTATTAAAATGTTTTTCAACCTCATCAAGTTCATCTAAAGATGTTTTTCGGCAATCTTGGGGGATAGCTATGAGATTGAAAAAACTCTTTGCAAGCTCCCGTGCTGCCGTTGTACTTCGATCTGGTCTTGAACCTCGGTGTACCCCAATACATCGCCATAAACATAAGTTGTCTTTGAAAGTGTCTAAGGCCAGCATCGAACGGTTATGTGAAAGGTTACGCAACCAATCTGGTAACGGTCCTGTGCCTAAAAGCGGTTGACGATCAAGCACCACCTTTACATCAACATTGAATTGGTTTTCAAAAACCCATTTCGTGTCCGGTCTATTTATGTTGTCAGGGTCCAGGCGTACCTTCTCGCGCTCACTCAACCATTTCTCCGCATCAGAAAAACGTTCAAACCAAGGCGAACCTTTGTTAGTGTACATCACCATTGATGAATCGTCTTCAATGTTGCGTAGCTGATATGAAAAAATATGTCTAGCGTAGAAAGATGTGTGAACTTTCTCTCTTATTTTTGTTATAAAATCGGATGTAAGATCTCTTTCAAGTCCTCGAATGAAGCGCCAACGGATGAAACGGCGCCCTCTTACCTCTTCTCCCTCATATTCGGTATTAACATATAAATCAAGAATCTCATTCTGATAGTTTGTAACATTTCGGATGTTTTCTCGAGAAATTGGATCAAACTTCCTCAAAATTTCTTGTGTTTTTCTCCCCCTTCTACGAGGAGGAGCGGTCGGTTGAAAAGTTTTAGGAATTAAAGGTTTATTTAAACTCTTCTCCACTTTCTCAGAAATAGGTTCATCCAATATGTTCTGAATAGTTTTTTGAACAGCAGGAGCGTCCTCTGCAAGTAATTGCTCTAAAGCTTGTAACGTTGTTGGATCAAGTGCTTTCAAAAGCTCTTCAATGTTTATGTTAAGTACAGACATTGTAGTTTGGATATAACAAAGATATGTAATTCTTTAATTGAAAATTTTTAATGTTGGGTGGTTTATTTCGGTTAATAAGTAGTATATAGAGAGTCAGACAAATACTACCTGATTCTCAGAGGTTTATTTTCTAATTTTAAAACGCCCACCATAATAAACAAGCGAGCTAATTTTAAAACCCCCACCATAATAAACAAGCGAGCAAAGGGAGCTTGTTTATTATGGTGGGGGTTTTAAAATTAGAAAATAAACCTCTGAGAATCAGGTGGTATTTGTCTGACTCTCTATATACTACTCGCGTTACACTTCCAAAATCGTGGATCGGTCCACGCGAGTGAAATCGGCTGAGCATGGCAAAATATTTAAGACTACATCTGTCACAAATCTGAGCGCGTTTACAATTAATTTTTTAAAGTCGTCAAAAGTAAATGACACATTTCTAATGACATAAATTAAATTCCCATTTCAAAACGCAATTTCTTTGACCGTAATACTCAAAATCATGTACCTAAGACCCTTTAAAAACTTCAGTTACTCGGTTGTGTTTCAGAACAGGGCAAGCTCTCCGCCGTGAAGAAAACAAAGCGATGAAGTCCTTTGAAGGCAGCTTTTGTAACTTAATTTTTTCGCCTTCTACCAGTATTCTTTTGAATTTTTTTTTCCATTTATAGATATTAGAAGTTTTTCTTTTGTCAAGTACTTCAGTACTCTCGTACAATCGTTTTGCTAAAGAAGCTTACGCCTTTAAAGAAAACCTCTTTTTCAAAAGCGACGATGGTCATGCCATTTCCCGCCAAGAAAAAGGCCGGTTGCCCAAGAGCACCGCGTGATTTCCCGCCAAGAAAAGATGGCATTAGAGACCTTTAGATCCACGTTTACGGTGAACCTCTAACCGCAGTTTGACGTTAGAAGTTTGCGGTTTGCCGTTAGCGCATTTCTTGGTTTAGATCCGCGGGCCGTTTGAACGATGCGAAACAATGGATTCTGGGTAATATAATCTAAAAATGGCGGCCGCTGCAAGGTTAGTTGTGTGTGTTTTTTAGGTGTTTTAGATATTTTATGGAAATCTGACCGTTTTTACTTGCAAACATTGATTGAATCATAAAAGTACAATCTGATAGAAAGTAAATTTTATTTTTAAAATTATTTTTCAGGCAAGATTTTGATGATGTTCTACAGTTGATGTTGTACGATGACAGCAACGAGAATTCGAGCAGTAGTGACGAGGATGACCTCGATAATCTGTTGGTAGACCTTATGTTTCCCCCACCTTTTGCCCAAACTACTCCAGACTAAATCTTGAAGATATATCTGATGTACAGTGCGAATCCATGTTTAGGTACAAAACGTTTGTTTTCATTTATTCCGTTCCAAAACCTTATTATCGTCCAACCTAGATCAGCTCATCATTAATTATATTATATGTGCAGGTTCCAAAAACGTGACATGGAACGTCTCCGTGAAGGTTTGCAGATACCAGCCTGCTATATATGCAGTAATGGAACAAATGTTACTGGAATGGAGGCCCTTATGGTTCTACTTAGACGCTTGGCATATCCTAACAGATGGTGCGATTTGGAATCTACTTTTGGGCGAAGCCAATTTGAGCTGAGTTTAATTTTCAATAAGGTACACAATGCTGCATATGAATCAATTAAGATTCGTAAGTTTCCTGGGTATGTTAGAGACAAAATCCTTTTGCTAACTTAAACTACTGGGATAGTAGTCTCAAGAGTAGACACCAGCAGTTTTTGGTGTCTCTTATGACACCCACAATTCGATTCATGATCATAACTTAGTAGGTACACACAATTTTCAAATGGCAGCCTTGCCTGGTATAAAAGAAATGTGATGCCCTTGGAACATGTTTCTCTGCTAACTTGCATCTTACATTTTAGATTATGGATGACATCCACGACCGTTTTCACCACCTGTTGGATTCTCTAGACTTAGTGTGGCTTGACCCTGAGGTGTTTGCTCAGGCCATTCATGAGAAAGGAGCCCCACTTACTGAATGCTGGGGTTTTGTGGATGGGACACCTAGACCGATAACACGTCCCATCCGCAATCAAAGGATAATGTTCAGTGGACACAAGCGAGTACACTGCTTGAAATTTCAGGTACTATAAAAAACATTCTAATATTGTTCATGTTCACAGTGTCTAAAGTAATTTTCTTGCCTCCCTTCCTACAGCCCTCACTGTAAATCCTCTACCCTAAAGATTACCTAAAGTTAAGTCTGATTGGGGTAGACGCGTCACCTCATTCCAAGCCTTTAACGACTGGATGGCTCTTCCCATGGACTTGAGGAGGCCCATGCCATGCAATACATTTAAAAGGCTCTTGAACATCTTTTTATCAAATCAAATTATATGATTCAATAGTTTTAGCAAAATATGTATTTATATTTTAAGGACCTTTGATCTATTTTTACCATATTTGTACTTTTTATATTTTTAGTTTTAGCTTGTATCTATTATAATGTTTAGTTTTATTTTATTCTTTTGTTATAGAGGACCTCCCTGAAAACCACTCAACGTGATGGGAGTATCCTCTTTAAAGATTAATTATTATTATTATTATTATTATTATTATTATTATTATTTTTATTGTTATTATTATTACCCTAATTTAATGCTAACCTAGAGAGATCCAAGTGATGCCCACTGGTGACACACCCTTAAGGCTCAACATAAATCATGCATCTACAGTTTTATAGCAGTCAGCACCCACACTCTGTCACTTACTCTAATGGTACACCCCCTTCTGAAAATTAATACTATATCCACTCCTAATTGCAGGTTTAAAATTATTGTAATCATAAGGCAATCTTTGTTCTTCTTTTTTTTCAGTCAGTTCAAGCCCCCAACGGTATTATTGCTCATATGTATGGACCGATTGAGGGTCGTAGGCATGATGCCTTTATGCTCGGAGAGAGTGGCCTTTTGGATAAGCTACGGAGATTTGAAAAACCAAATGGAGACCCTTACATCATTTATGGTGACCCTGCATATGGTTTAACACTTAGCATCATGTCTCCATTTCGTGGTGCCCACCTTACTGACAATGAACAAGAATTCAACACATGGATGAGCAAAGTGAGGGTCAGCGTTGAATGGGGATTTGGCAAAATAATCCAAATGTTTGCATATTTAGACTTCAAAAAGAACTTGAAAGTACTCCTTCAGCCTGTTGGCAAGTATTATTTGGTGGCTAGCATTTTAATCAACTGTCATACTTGTCTGTATGGATCACAAACATCAACTTTCTTTAACCTGCAACCACCATCATTGGAAACATATTTACTTAACCATTAATAATTACTTTTAGTACATCACATGAAGACTAATACACTAATTCTAAGAATTGTTTCACAAGGCTGATGAAAATCACTCTAAAAGTTAGTGGAAGGGTGGCTAACAAAATAGGAAAACAGGAGTTTCAGGATCCAAAAAGGGAAAAAAATGTCAAAAAGAGGAAAAACTAACTGCAGTTAACTAAGAGCACTGGTGGTAGCATTCTCATCAACTTTCAGGGTAAATAAATCATGGAAATAGCAAAATCCCTTAGTTATTGCTAAAGCAGTGAGAACATTATAATGCATTTTGTTCATTTTAGGGGGGGGGGGGGAGGGTGCCAACAGCAGGAAAATTTTAAATTTTAGTCATGAAATGACCAGAAAATTATGCATCAAAATTTGGTGGAAATCAGAAACTTGAAACCAAATGTTACATCTTTTTTACCTTCAGCATAGGATAAAAACATGGATGAGCCTAAGAAAAAAAGTAGGAGATTGACATGCTACATTGCAAAAGTGACCCTGTAGTTTTTGTAGATCCTGTATTTTTTACGAGTCAAGTAGGGCTGAAACAATTGAATGCCTAAACCTATAGGGTAGCTATGCCATTGAGACAAACAAAATAATTCTAATAAATACTATTTTCTCCAACTAGCAAGGAACCTTTTGTTACTACAAACGCATAAGAACTGTACATTGAAAACTTGTGAGCTTTAATGTTCTTGACCTGGATTGAAACATGTTGTCTAATTGCATGTGTTAAAGAGGTTTCTAAAGTTTCTTTAAAAAGAAACCTGTATGTTCAAATGCACATGCAACAGCTGATAAGCTTAATAAAATACCCAAAAGGGGCAAAAGATAACAAACAATTTAGAGTTTGTCTTTCAATAGAGACAGTAGCACACGCCGTTCTTCCATCTCTAGTTTCAACTTTTCCTTTCGCTCTTGCGCCTCGTCCTCATACTTCCTTTTCTGCAATTCATATTCAAGCTTTCTCTGTTCTAGTTCTTTCTCTTTAAAATCTGCCTTCCTTTGATATTTAGCTTCCAGCATCTCCATGGCAGACAACCGTGAGGCACGCTTCTGAGGTGTTTGCTTTACTAAAAAATATATATCAAAAACTGTTTAAATATTGATGATACATTTTATTATTGGTGGGGGAGAGGGGCTAAATTTTCCTTTTCTTAATGGAGGAGACTGGGCGAGTGAAAGTATCAAAGTATCATACACTGTATTCACTTGTGGTTTAGGGCTAAGATTACGGGACAATTCTACACCACTCTCAAATAAATGAGAGAGACATCATCGAAATGAGAGACAACACTCTCAAATGACCGACACTTTTTTATACCACTCTCAAATAAACACCTTGCCACAGAGCTCCATTGTTTGTTTATTTACAGATTTCAATAAATGCCTGGGACTTTCAAATTAAAAATATATGGTTCTCATAGTTGCTCAGATGAAATCTTTATAGCAATGAAACTTTTTAAAATTATTTTTTGAAGTAAAAATAGAATAAAAATGTATTAAGTTCCTGGCTTTACCTTTTGATGGAGTGCTCTTCTCATTATCTGACCCACTTTCAGCACTTGAATCCCCATCAGAGGACTGGGCAGACTTCTTCCTGCGACGTTCTAAAATAAAGCACATGGACTGATTAGATCCCCATTTTTACATTTTTTAAGGCATCAGAAGAAATACCTGTACAGTGGCAGGTCAGCCTTTAAGCAACTAGCCTGCTAGCAACAATGAGCGCCAAAAGTGTTGTGACATTCGGCAGTTTATGAGTACCTTGGACAAATGTAACAATTCACCGCTTCGATATAACCCCCTCCCCCCCGAAACAATGTTGGATTTACTGTCTGCAAGACTTGCCTCGTTTGTGTACAACATTGAAAAGGGGGAGGGGGAGTGGTTCACAAGCTGCAACGAATTTAAAGTGGAAAATGGGAATGTTAAATTTAGTATTCATTTCAACCAACTGTCTCAAGGACTTTTGTCACTAATTGAAGTTCTTGGACTTAGAGGCGAGGGTTGGGGCTCAAGAGACCCACAAACGAAAAGGTAAAAAAATACAATAGTTAATAAAACCAACAATTTTAAATTAAATAGAGATGTGACATCAAAAAAATTAAGACCACCAGAATTCAAAATTATGATGCTCTTTGAAAGCAATCAGGATGAAAAAGTCAGGCTTTTACTCGAACACAACTGATTTTGGATTTCACTGGGTGTGTGGGCATCTAAAATTTAAATTTGCCCCCAGGGGCTCAACGCTAGTCCATAAGCATAATCACAAGGAAGATGCCATTCTTCTTGTAGTTTAAGCGCTGTTCTAGCAAAGACAGCTGGTTGAGGTGGATATATGCTTGTGTTCATACTGTTTTCATAAGTTATAGTAGTTAAGTTTAGTGCTAGCACTAAATATGCAATAATCCACAAACGATAATATTCTACATGTCCATGTATTAACTTGCTAATCTTTCTACTGCCGCCTTCCTCATCTCTTCTCCCTTTTTCCTGTCCTCTTCCTCTTTCTTTTTCTTGGCTTCTTTTTCCCTGTTTCTCTCCACCACTACATCTCTCCTATACGTTATAATGTCTTCACAGAGCTGTTGAAGCTCTGTGAATTCTTCCTCTGTGCCTGATCTTGGGAAGTTAATAAAAACAGCAATTTAAATGGAGAACACCCTATCTTTTGAATTTATTTTGAGTGTTTACCCCTACCTTTTCAAGGCCTTGAAAAGGTAGGTGGGCTGGCCCACTTGCATGTATTCTCGCTGTATTCTTGTTGAGGCAGCTGAGATCTCGGTAAACAGGCTGAACAAATACAGCCAGCACGATAAAATGTTCCCAAATGAAAGGTTCATCACGGCAATGCCTTGCTGTTTATCCCAAAAACAAAAAGCTGCTCTTGAGACACTTTTCATTTTATTTTCATATACAAATGATAAGTGGCGGGGTATTCAAGTTGTTCCAAGAGCTTGAAATAAACAAAACAGTTGCTACTTAACATTTATGGCAGCATTAATCGCTCTACTCACCACAGGTGTCCGATCATATAAACAGAGAGAGAGAAAGCTTCAATTCATAACAGTGTTTTCACTAGTGAAAACACAGAGCTGTCTTTTTGAAATTAAAAATAGTTCCTACCTCTTCAGGGATTTGGCATCTTCTTCCTTGTACTTTGTTAGTATCCTGTCCATCCTTTCGCGGCACCCTCTTCCCTTTAGTGTCACCGTTTTCTCAGTTGAGAAGAGTTGACTTAGCGACTCTGCAATCTTGTCCCACTCACAAGGCTTTTCTGGTCTGTCTCTGGCAACCTCAGTTGCGAGGGCTATATCATGAAACATGCTAGGCCATCTAAAAGCCATGGTGTATTTTGCTGGGGTCCAAACGCGAGAGAAAAATTGATTTTAAGCACTTTATAAAGATCAAAGGGTAAAAACACACGTTAGATATTGATCGCCGCCATATTGGATTTGCCACCTTCGCAAATGCTTGGTTTTCGAGAGAAGACAAAATGCTCAACATGCACTCTTTCGACCTAAATTTCTTCTCTATATTTGGACAAATAACTACTTTACAGATTTATAGCGTCAATACGTGAGATAACTGGAAATAAAAGCAAAGAAACCTCGAGGGAAATCGTAAACGTGAAAACCTACCTCTTGCCGTCGAAAACGCGCGTTGAAAACCTCAAACGTGACCTCAGGGCCTGGTCACGTGACTTCTAGACGTTCGCGGTTTGCGGTAAACGTGGATCTAAAGGTCTCTATTCTCTACCGCCCCCGTCGGGTTGTCTTGGGACTCCCCTCCCCCTCCCGCAGAGTTTGTGCGGACGGACGGACGGACGTACGTGACTATTACGTCACAACCAAAATTTCTCGGATCGATAGGTTACCAATTTTGCTTAGCAATGGAGCTCCGCTGCCGGGCTTTGCCCGCAGGCCCCGCTATTAATGTATATTTAACAATTACTCTACGAGGGCGCGCTGGATATGAAATGATAGATAACCAACTAGGCGCGTAGCGCCGAGTTGGTTATTATCATTTGATATCCAGCAAGCCCGAGTAGAATAATTGTTTTATTAAAAACTTAACTACTACTTTTGTTAAAAAAATCAAGAAAGAAAGAGAAAAATGAGAAAAGGGATAAAAAGGGAGCAAGAATCGATCACATGACTGAACGAAAAAGGCGCCAAAACCTTGAGAGGTGTTGCAGCGTTTCATTGCAAAGCTGAATGAATCAATGAAAACTGCTGGAAAGTGAACGAAGTGGCACAAGTTTGAGAAAAAAATCTTCTAATTATTGGCTCTGAAATATGGTACATGTTTGATTTTTCCCGAAACATTGTTGTAATCATCGTTCAAAGCGGAATGAAGCTGTACAATTTCACCATATTAGGTGCTGGAGTTGAAACAGAACAAGTTTGTAATCTGTTCGCACAACGGAGCCATCATGTGCGTGTTTGATCGAAATGAAGACAGAACCAATTTGAAATTGAAGAAGTAATTTCTATGCAGCTCAGAAGCAAGATTACTGTAGCGAGGAACATTAGAATTCACCATCATAGTTTGTTTAATGCAAAGCACAAAATGCAGTTGTTCTCGGTTTAGAGGTTGCGGACGGAATGGTAAAAACATCATTCAAACAACTGGAAAAGCGATTCAACTCCGTTTACATGGCATCCGATTTTTGTCTGAGCATTTGGACCTGTTGGAACACAGAGCTACAACAAGTGCAGGTAAACCAGTGTCAATTTTGCGTGTTAAAGCCGAAAAAAATTTTCGCCCTTCCTTCGGCCTTCTTGGTAGTTTGCAGCTGTAGTTTGTTTAGTACTTGTTTAGACTGCTTCATGATTTTCGCACCGAATCGTCATGAATGTGTGACAGTTGTTATTAAATGCTTCTGCCCCGTTTCACTGTGTTTTATTTTGTCTTGTCTTGATATTTTGAAGTGGAAAGGCTTCCTGATAAAACCTACCGTTTGTTCAATTTTAATGATCGACGTGACGATCGATGAAAGAAATTAATTGTAAACACAACGCTCAATGCTTAAATTTCTAATTTCTTTTTCTGCACAGTTTCTTCAAACAGTTTGGCTTGTGTTAGACGACGCTGTTAGTGACGCTGTTAGAATTTCTGCTTAATTCAAATTCACTGCCAAGTGATTTTTCTTGTCTATTTTTCTCGCCGGGTTGCTGGCGAGGAAAAAACTTCCAGCTCACTTTGTTCATTTTGTTGTTGAGTGTTCATTGTCCTTATTTGGTCACAGCAGGTATATGAGCTGATAGCCTGGCTCCGTTCAGCCAATCAGAATGCCAGAAATCCAATATACCTAGTCCAGTTTTAATAATAATATATTATTAATATATATTTATTTATATATATCAATATATATATATATATATCAATATATTTACAGTTCAGTTACAAGGAATAGTAATAGTTTAATCTTATCATTATATATGTATATTAATGCATTTTGTATAAACTGGGAGTTCATTCGCCGGTTCTCCGATGTCTCCGTGGTACTTTAGATAAAGTTGGCAGTGGAGAGTAGAGATAGCACTTGCAGTTCAATTACAAGGAATGGTTATAGCTTAATCTGAGTTATCATTGTCCGGTTCTTCGATGTATCCGTGGCACTTCAGATAAAGTTGGCAGTGGAGAGTGGAGATAGTACTTGCCGTTTAACAATCAGGAATAGTAATGACTTAACTGCATGATTAAACTGCAAGTATTACCCTAACTGTCCGCTTGCAAACTTTCTTTCAATAGATCGGAGATAACGGAGACCCGGAGAACGAACGTAACGTTTTATCAAACCTAACGAACTTAACGCTTTATCATTCTCCGGTTCTCCGATGCATCCGTGATACTTCAGGTAAAGTTGGCAGTGGAGAGTGGGGATAGCACTTGCAGTTTAACAATCAGGAATAGTAATGACTTAACTGCATGATTAAACTGCAAGTATTACCCCAACTGTCCGCTTGGAAACTTGTTTTCAATATATCGGAGATAACGGAGACACGGAGAACGAACTTAACGTTTTATCAAACTGAGTTTAATAAAAATTACCATTCACAGATTCGTTGGTAGTGCGCCACTCAAAAGAGGAATATTTGGACCTATTTTTTATGTTCTCATTTTTCAGAGAACATCCTGAAAAGAGATACTCTAAAACTGGCCTGCACAGCCTAGTTGAATTCATCACGGCCAAAACAAAATGTTTACCATCTGCCTGACTAGAATTGATTGATAAAAGCACAATAAAATGGCTACTTATACAGACATCACTCAAATCTTGGAACGGAACAAGAATTTTAGGAAACGATCAACAACATCATCATCATAATAATAATAATAATAATAATAATAATAATAATAATAATAATATTAACGGTTTTTATACACGCATTTCGCAGAGCCTCAATGAGTTTACAAGATAAAAATATTGAAAACCTAAATTACAACCTTCAAATAAAAGAAAACGTGAGGATAAAAAGATTTGATGATAACACATTAAACAAAGATATCATAAAAAGAATCGATTTTGTTGTACAAATAACATGATCTATCGCTTGCAAATCCACAGAAATATAGTTCTTTCTTTGTAGAAACGATTCTATGCGAAAAGTGATAGCAATTAATTTCCGACAATTGAAGTTCGTTTCCCCATTTAGTTCCTCCTGTAGCTCTTGCGTCTGATCTGTTCATGATCCAATAGTATAGTTTCGACTTTTGGCTTTCAAAAAATTTAGACTGAGACCGATGAAGACAGCTGGAAAGTAAAATCGGTCGGGTCAAAATTCCATCTATTAGGATGTGAGTGCTTGGCCTTAGAGGAGATGATTTAGAATTCCTGAGATAATATAAAAAATCACCGTAGATAAATTAAAAAATTGAGTACTTTTACGGTTTTTGCTCTTCGTAACCTGTGCGGTGCATTAAGTTAGATTTTTCCAGGCTGGGTCCAAAATTAGGCTTTTGCACATTGTGCTCAGTTTTCGCTCCCCACAAAAATACTTGTGGTAAACGCTCCATTTTCCCACCAAAATGCCCGGTCTTCCCCAAGAGGGGCAGTTAAGTGCTCGGATTATGGATAAGGTTCATCACGTACCTCTGTAAACCAGGATATAATTGAACAACCATAACAACAACGTGTGCAATAAATAGAGGATATTACACGGCGGCGCGAAGATAAGAATTTTATTTTCTCGTGGGAAAAAACATTTTTCCAACGAACGCAGCCAGTAAAATATTGTTTTTTATCACAAGAAAAAAATTCATATCCTCAAGCCTCCGTGTAATTTTCTTTTTATTACTGTACAGCGCCGCAAATGATCCTGAGACCGCAAATGATCCCCACAGCGGACCGCAAATGATCCCGCTAAATAATAGGAATGGAGTGGACAATGGAACGGCGATGACATTGTAAAGGTAGTAGACTCTGGAATGACGTGGAGGCATGGCGAGGTCTACGGAATATTAAATGTGAATACTCGAGCTTTTGTCTTTACTATTCCTCAAAGCACGTCTTAGCCCCATAATTCATGGCTTAGATACTTTATTTCGAGGCCAAAAAAAAATGATAAAATGTTAAAATCGCTATTGTTTTTGTACCTTTGGTTTAGCATGCAGGTTGTAAATATACCTGCATGGTTTAATTGGTGTATTTTCTTTATGATCTGTTAACAGCAACAGCAACAACAATTTATTTGCACTCCCATATACATCGATGGTATTGCATAAAGAAAAAGGAAAAGAATGATAGGAGTAATTATACAACAAGGATTTATAAAATAATTAATAACAATTAAATTACAATCAAGATCTTTGTTTTTTTTTTTTCTGGAAAGCCTCGAAAATAAAATATCCTAGTTTCTTACATATAAAAGGGTCTATGTTATTAAAGAGAAATAATATTTTGTCACGTTCACTAAGAGTGTTAAAGTCGGGATATTTCAAAATTATATCACTAAAAAACGTATATACACTTATATGAACTTATATGAATTGCAGTAAAAAAGAAAGTGAATTTCATTTTCTACCTCTCTAGACGAACAATTTTGGCAAATTCTTAGGTTTTCAGGTATTTTCGGGACACAATCTCTGCCAGTTTCAATTCTTAAGCCATGATTGCCAGATCTTAACTCTACAACTGATTGTTTGTGATATATGTTTTTAATTAATTCTAATTGAAGAGAAATACTTTGATCAGTCTTAAACGTAGAATAAAATTGTAGTTTCCTATTAGACCGTGTCATGTCAAATTAGTGATTTTTCAAAGCGATCATGATGTTCTGTTTTATTTTAGGTAAGTTTTTTCAACAGTTTGTGCAGTATAGTCTACAACATAACAGAATAACAGAATGCTTTCTTATACATGTGCAACTAAGTACGAGCGCTAGTCACGAGAAAATTCGCAACGGCTCATATTAACTGGTTTTACCAGCCAGCCAATCAGTACACGGTTACACGCGCGCGACTTTTTATTTTGAGCATGAAAACCGTCATTATCATTGAGACCATGAGGTGTTAAAGTCCCACGTTTATACATCCACTGGCCTTCCTTTCCTCGCAATTCCTTTTCTCCCTTTACACGGTCTATTAGCTGTATGGTCATGTCCTCCAAACCCCTATATCCGTTACTGTTGAAGTGCCGATGAATGAAATATTGAATATTGTAATACGATACTTGTAACGGCCTTAGTCAGCCTGAAGAAGAGCACTGAATGTGCTCGAAATATAGGTGTCAGACAAAAATAGCAATGGTTTGTCTTCATTTGTGTTAAATTTATATGATTTTTATGAAAGACTAGAAGAATGGATGCTCGTGACAAGTTTATATATATATAGATATATATATATATATGTGTATATATATATATATATATATATATATATATATATATATATAAATTCAATCTGCTAATGTGTAGAATGGTTTTCAGAGAGCACTCAACTTTTCAGGAGCAGTAAATATTATAACGAGAATTATTCCAGGCTTCAGATGTATTTCATCGCTGTAGCAATAAAGCGATGAAATACATCTGAAGCCTGGAATAATTTTCGTTATAATATATATATATATATATATATATATATATATATATTTTGAAAATAGAAAAAAACTACACTTTCATCCCGACAAGCCTGTTTCGTGATTGCTCACTCTTCAGGGGATTTTAATGATAAGAATACTCTCAAGCGTCGTATATATATACTTATAATTTACATGATCAATGATGCAGAAAATTTGATGCAGAAAATTTGAATGTTCAAGTGTTTAGTTGTTACATAGCAACGCTTTGTTCCTGTGACGGCAAGAAGATATAAGTTCGTTACGTTTGTTCAGTGATGACAGATCAGGTCGGCAGATGATTAGTAGTTTTTTTCTATTTTCAAAATATATATTACGCTCTACTTTAACGTATCGAGCACTGTACTCCGGAAAATCGAAACACAAAATTTCTATATATATATATATATATATATATATATATATATATATATATATATAGATTGAATGAAGAAACTGTCACCAACGAAAAATGCCGCTTGTGAGTGGGATCCAAACGGATACACGATGCCTTGTCTCCAAGAATTAGATAAGTGGAATGAAAAAGGAAGTCAACTGCAAATCGCTCACAGGTCCATGTTTAATACAAACGTTTCACCCTTCGGGCTTCTTCAGTGTATGGTTGACATTGGACAATACTTGGTAAAGCTAGGTCAGTTACAAGGTCATATATATATGTACAAAGGGTGGTAGATTGCGAAGTATTAAGGTCACGTAATAATGAATGGATTTACAAAAAGTGCTAATGAAATAGTGCTAATGAAGGTTACACATGACAGGACGGAGAAAGCGCAAACTGTAAGTACCTCCTGTTGTCCCATACAAATTCTTAGAAAACTTTTCTAAGAATTTGTGAGGGGTTTTTCAAGCGTATCTAATGGGCTTACCACAAGGCGTCCTAATCTGCTGCTTCATGATTGAAATGTCACTGCATCAAGTGTAAACCAGAACAGCGGAGACGTAAGGACCGACTTATACATGTCATCAAGTCATAATAAAACGTGACTTGATTTTCCCATAGAGGAGTGTTACGCATCATTCACAAGTCAAAACCAGACAGTTTTGGTCAATCAAATACTGAGGAAACCCGAACCAAAAACTCATTTGTAAAACAATTTATCTGCGGCAAAATGAGACCGCTCAAGGTGTTAGCAATCGAAAAATAAAAAAAAATTAAAATTAAATAAAAAAAAAAACGCGGCGAAAAGCTTGTAACTGTTTGGAAAAGCTTGTTCTGTTGGTTGGATGCGACTAGTATTTGACTGTTGCATTTGAGAAGAAAACTCCACGATGGACTTTCGCCAAGAATACACTTTCGACCAGGAGCGCCACCAGGAGAACATTTAACTTTTGTACATTATTATTTGTCACCGGATGCCAGTAACGAAAAGGATCAGTGAAGTGTTTTCTTGCAGTTTCTGGTTTCATTTTCTTGAGAAACGATGTGATGTCACAAGTGGTTGTTTAACGCTGATTTCAGTGGGTTTTTTTCCTTCCAATACCGTCAATGCACACGTTTCCGAAGCCTAAAAGCCACTTGACTAGATTGACGTTATCCTGGAAGTCTGGGAATCGACATTTTGTTTTCGTTTGGTATCAAACAATGGGATAAATTCAAGCTAGATTACAGTGAACAAGATTAAAAAAATCTTCCCTGATGTCCTTTACAAAAGTCTCGCGTAGTGGACTATGGTAAGTTGAATCTGTATGTAAGCCGTGCAAAATCATTACCGGTATAATTGCAGCTGCTAGCTCAGTAGTCTTGTCGGCATGGAAAAATATTAGAGGGCTACAAGAACTGAACAAAGCCACGTGTCCGGTATATGAGAGGCGACCCCACGCGTTCGATCTGCGATTCACTGAATTCAACGTACAGCGTTGTTATTTATCTCAGATATGCCTTGGTTGCATTTAAGAATTCGTCGCCTCATTACAACTATAAATCATTGCTTATAACAAACGCGAAGTTACAGGAATTACATGATAGATTTTTCTCGCCAGTATCTTGGATCGGCTTCGATCAGTGCTCAATAAAAGCACTATAATTTTTTGGCCGGTATTTATGTGGTTCAAACAAACGCAAAACAGCATTGTATGACAAGTTGGATACCAAATTCATTTATTAAAATTAATTTCAGCTAATCCACATTAATTTGTTTACAAGGTCTGGTTGCAGTAAGATGCTAAGTAAAGAATCAGAGGAAATCAGTAATGTTTGAAATCGGCTTTGTTTTTTCGGTCTATTAAACAAGTCAGACGATGGAAGAGGCACCTCTTTGGTTAGAACGACTGTCCACTAAGTTGACAGTATTTTGCCACTTACTAACTCTGATTCATGGAAGGATATTTGAAATTTCAGTTATTGCGATGTTCATTTTGCCAGTCCATAACTTAGTTAATACAGGCCAATCCCTCTGAGTAACATTACGAGTCTTCTCAGCTCTCACAGCAGTAATGTTTGAGTAAAAATATGGAAGAGCTGAAACTCAGTTGAAGAATGTTTGTTTCTTTGTGACGGTAGCAACCATCCCTGCTCTTAAGATGACTCATCTTTCACTAGGAGGGCTGCCAAGATGTCACATCTTTTGCCAGTTTGTGTTTGCTGTTGTCACAAGAAATAAATAGCAGTTGATAAAAACCAAAACAAGCAACAACAACAACAAACAAACATATGATAATAATGACCCGGCCGTGAATAAGAAATGAAAGCTATGGTTACAAAACCTTTGTGCTCAGATAATTTCTTGAAAGAATTTGTCAGCCTACCCGGCCTTAGTGAGTAGAGTTAAGGACGAGAGCGGCCTGCATAACTAAATCTCGAACTGGCAAAATGAACAAAGAAATATTTAAAAAGTTTAAAGCAGCGACCTTAAGTCGGAAAGCAGCTTTTAGCGAAATACATGATCAACCCAAGCCATAGTCTTCTCATTTCTCGTAGCAATGAAGTTTGAGAAAAAAAAGAAGAAAAGAAAGAAAGAGTTGAAACCCTGGTTGAAACTCAATCAGCAGAAGAACATTTGTTTCTTTGTGACGGTGGCAACCATTCCTGCTCTTAAGATGACACATCTTTTATTAGCGGGGCTGCCAAGATGACACATCTTTTGCCAGCTTTTGTTTGCTGCTGTCAAGAGAAATAAAATAAAAAAAGGAAAAAAAGTGTTGAATCCCTGGTTGAAACTCAATCACCGCAAGAATATTTATTTCTTTGTGACGGTGGCAACCATTCCTGCTCTTAAGATGACACATCTTTTATTAGCGGGGCTGCCAAGATGACACATCTTTTGCCAGCTTTTGTTTGCTGCTGTCAAGAGCAATAAATGTCGCTACACCAAGGGCAGTTGGTAAAAACAAAACAAAAAAACACACACAAGAAAAACAGAACAACAACAAATATGACCCGGCCGAGAAGAGAGCGAGAAGGCTATGGCTGAAAACAATGACAACCAATTTGTTTCGCCTTTGAACGTTTTCAGTTCCACGCTTGGCACTGGTCACATGTATTGGCTACGAGCTCTCATTGGTTCATTTAATTATCTGCATCTTGTAATTGGTCTGGTTTTAGTTTATGATACCTGATTGTTTTGAACTTTGTCCTGCCTTAACGTCATGGCAGACCAAGCTAGTGAAAACTGTGTCAAAGTAAATAAAAGAAGTTGAATCCCGGTGGGTTCATTTGGGAACCCACCCAGTATGGTGTGTTCAATGACCCTAGTCCCAGCACTTTTCAAGAAAATGTTTGGATAAAAGTCAAGAAATATTTGGTTTGCAAGTTGCCAAAACCCGACAGGGAGGGGAGGGGGAAGGGCTCAAAGGGAATTAAAAATCCACTGACTCTCGCCTCCACATTTTTTCCTCACGGCTGCTCGTCTTCATCGTGCACTTTTCGTTGTCAGAAAAGCAGTGATAAAAGTCTTGGGAGATGTTTCCCGCTTGCTCAATAACAGGATCGGAAAGAACTACATTTGAAGCCTTATGTTACGAATATACATGCATCAAAGAGGGTTCGTCACGTGCAGTATACGTTTTTAAAATTCACTTGCAGACTACGAGCAGTCTCTCTTTCCGCTAAGGGATAGTCTCACTACACTAGCGGCTCGACAGGCGCGTCACGTTTCAACGCCGCAGGCGACTTCGTACCCGTTCGCTCGCTTGTTCGTTTTCCTCGACTATCCCGGAGCAGAAAGAGAGACTGCTCGTAGTCTAATTCAGTTAAATGATTTGTGGAAGGGAAACATTTTTCATAAAATCTAAGAATGCGGTACAAACTTGCAACTGCAGAAAGTGACGAGAATCGCAGACGCATTGACTGAGTCTTTTAAACTCGCGCGAGAATATTCAGACATTTATACAGGCATATGCTGAACAAGCACAAATCGCGTTTCGTCCGTGCCGGTTGATGCGATTCTGTACGTATTTAGAACTTTTGGAGAAACTAGAAAAAAGGAGACATTGCAAAATAAATAAATAAATAAAATAAGATACTGAAAACCGAACTTTTCGAAATAGTGAGAAAATCTTATCAGTTGGAAAGGAATACACGCAGCTTGTGACAATAATTCCCGTAGAGATTGTACAATGGCACATTTTGGGGCGCACAATTACACACTCGTTGTTGTCGGCTCAGTGCAAAAGCGAGGCACGTTTTCTCCCGGCAGGCGGTTTTTAACGCTCGCTAGGTAGAAAAGCCAGAGACACTGCTCCATTTTTTGGTTGATTGTGAGAGGATATCAAAGAACCTCATGTTTTTCTTTCCATTCTTGGAGAGCTTAGTTTTACCCGCTGTATACAAAATCGAAAAGTTTACTAACAGGATGGACGGAAATCCGCGTGAATTATTGAGAGACATTAGATGGTAGATCGCTTCCTCTGATACTCCTTGATTTAGGCTTTGTTAGCCGCCATGAATAGTCGGAAGATAAATAACGAGCATAAATTGATCGAAATCGAACACAGCTTTGCCTTCGAAAACAATTTCATCGCCTAGCCAAGAGGTGAAAGACTGTGTACAACTTACTCGTGGCGGAATGTCACAAAATTCAGTCTTTTATTTATTTCAGGGAATCACGTTTCGACGAAAACCAGAACTTTACGTCTTTCATTTCAATATTCACCGTGGCTTCATTAAGAAGCCATGATAGCTTGATTTCCAACAGTTAAACAGATTTTCACACTTTCCCAAGAAAAGCCGAAAAAATCTCTGCGTGAAACGATACTTACAGTTAACGCTTTATCCGTCCTCTCATGTTACAAAACAAGTAACTTGTCAAAGGTCGCAGAAAGTAAACAATAATACATAATTTGTCAGCCAAAGATTACATAACATTACATTATATTCAAAGGATTTACAAAAGGTGCTAATGAAATGAACAAACAAAGGTTACAAAACATTACAAATAACTAGTCAGACGTCTTCATAAAAAGTATTGCCTAATTTGTCAGCCGAAGGGCAACCATCACAATAAAAATTTAAGGTCAGCTATTACGTAACTAAACAAGTAAAGAATAATAATGCAAGGTGGTATGAGAAATTTTTATTGTGATGGTTGCCCTTCGGCTGACAAATTAGGCAATACTTTTTATGAAGACCTCTGACTAGTTATTGACAATTTTTTGTAACCTTTGTTTGTTCATTTCATTAGCACCTTTTGTAAATCCTTTGAATATAATGTAATGACAAATTATGTATTATTGTTTACTTTCTGCGACCTTTGACAAGTTAATTGTAATGTTGTGTAATTGTAACCTTCATTAGCACTATTTTCATTAGCACTTTTTGTAAATCCATTCATTATTACGTGACCTTAAGACTTCGCAATCTACCACCCTTTGTACATATATATATGATCTTGTAAAATTCATTAATTATTCATGCGTGTGCAAACCAATCCCAGCACAGTATTCAGATCACATGTACACAACTGTAAACCCCAATACAAATCAACTGTCTGAAAGCACGGGGAGGGATTGAATAGGTAGCAGGGAAAGGCTGGGGTTGATGAATCATTAAACAGTAGAATTAACTTTTGATACAAACTCCTGCTCAGCTAATTAGTATTCATTAACTTTTGATACACATCTCTACTGATTAAAATGAAAAACACAATGGACATATTTTTGTCATAGAATTTAATTTCATTTAACAACTAACACAATCTGGGTATTTTCTAAACAATCTTGTAAATATCAAACAATCAATACATTAAGTGAACTACTCACTTACAAATTAATTTACAGTTATTGAACACAGAATTTGTACAGATGTTGTTTACATTATTACTTATTGTAGTTTCCGGCATTGGAATAGAAGCCAAAATATCATCAGGCAAATCAAAATCGACGTCTGGTAAATCTTCGAGCACTTGAGTAGTTGTTTCCGACTCTTTACATTTCTCAGTCGCTTCACTTTGACCCGACTTGCGTGAGTCATTGACTGGTGCCAAAAGTTTACTTACATTTTGGACCTGTTTGTCACTAGCCTTTTGATAACCGAAAAGTGCATTGGACCTGTGTCCTGTTCTTTCCCTCGCCAATTTCTTTTCCACTGAATTCTGAAACAATCGAGTAGCACAGGTAATACGAAGACAATGTGCCGTTTTGCGAGGCAATCCTGCCTTTCCCAACAATTTTTCAGGAAGGATTTTGTTTAGAGTGCATAAGCCAACCGGACTCTTCTCATATTCAAATATCCCGCCCCTGTGGGGACGAAAGTAGAAGCTGTCGACGGATTCTGCATGGCTTCGAATTGTCTCGATGTAAACTGAATATATTAAAGGTAGGCAAGTGCTGTGGCTTTCCCCGTTCTCGTGACAAATGTGTTCAATATAGCGTGGCTTATTTTTCAAATCTTTTAGCCGCCTTTGTACGTTTTGCCTCTAAACTCGTCAAAAACTATCTTGTTTCCCTCAACAACAATATTACTCAAGCGAATCAACCTATGTTCACCGGCCCGTAGACCGAATAACTTGCCATTATAAAAATACGCTGTATTTAATAACAACTCAGCTGTATTTGCTCCCAGGAGAGCCATGTCCCACAGGATTGTTTCTTCTCTCTCTGTTATCTCCTCTTTTTCCGACATCTTTGATGCCTGCGCGACTCCGCACTTGGTGGCGTCCTTCATTTCGCCATCTAGTGTTTTTCCAAACACCATGAACTGTGGAAAACACGAGAAAGCTGTCCACACTTTCACAATATTCACAGAATTTATTCTCCCGAGTAAAAAACACAGCTCACACACCGAAACCCAACACCCCCTAAAAAATCCCAAAAAAGCTATTGTTGTCTGGTTGATATTAAATTACTACAATAATCAATCAACGATCGCTATCGCTATGTGCGGTTTCCGACACACCCCCCATGTGGTTTCTACAAGAAAGCATATGTAAACGGAAGCTTTGTCGCTAGAATAACGAATTTATGAAGTAACTGTAACCGAGGCTCAATCGTTCATTAAGTGTTCTGCACCACCGCACTAGGTGCTTTGAAATTTCTGCTTAACGAATATACGAGTTCAAGCTTCTCAATCGATCAACTGTCCATTGAGATCACCATGTTCAGTTTCTACAGACTCTACATCTCCTCCTCCTGTAAAGCATCTTGAATCCTCAATCCTGCAGCAACAGCGACGTCGCGTCTAGAACGGGAAGGTGGTGGCTCGGGGTTTGGATCTGTGGTATTCTGTACCTGTACCGGGTTGTCGCACGCTAGCTCTAATGGGAAAAGGTGCTGCACCGGTCGTTCAAGGAAAGACTTCCCTGCACGAAGTTTCGATGCACGCACGACTCCGTCACGACCCTCTAACAGATCTACTATTACGCCTAGCGACCACTTTCCACGATTGCTTTCATCTCCACGCACAATGACCACATCACCTACTTTCAGAGTACACAGCTTGCCGCCAATTTTACAGTTGTGGCGTTCTCTGAGGACGGATAAATACTCTCGGGACCAGCGTTTCCAGAGTGCATCTTTACAGGACTTCAGATATTTTGCTCGTCTGCGAAGATCTACGTTCTCCTCTCTCCATGGTTCTTGTTAGGGCAGGCGAATGGATCTCTGAAACAGGAAGGAGGCAGGAGTGAGGAGGGGTAGCTGGACATCCTCCTCAACATAAGACAGCGGGCAACGGTACAGCTGAGTTTCGACTTCAAGAACAACTTCAGAGAGCTCGGTCCAGGACAGTAGCCCGCCTCCAATGGTCTTATAGAATGCTCGCTTGAAACGACCAATCAGCCGCTCGAATTGGCCACCCCACCATGGTGCTCTACTTAAATTGAAACTCCAGGCGATTCCTTCGTCAGATAGATAAGACTGGACTTTCTCGTCGCTCTGAATTTGCTTTAACCACCTTGCTGCTCCTACAAAGGTCTTTCCATTGTCAGAAAACACTTTCGCTGGTCTTCCTCGGCGAGCAACCATGCGCTTGAAACTTCCAAGAAAGGTCGTGGTCACTTGATTTGGTAGTACTTCAAGGTGCATGGCTCTTGACAAGCTGCAAGCGTACAGTACCAGGTAAGCCTTCTCCTCGACTCGTGGCGACTGGCGGTATTTGATTGGTCCAGCGAAGTCTACACCTATGATTTTGAAGGCGCCTGATCCCTCTGTTCTTTCCGTAGGAAGCAGGCCTGGTGGAGGAGTAGCTTGCGCGACTGCTTGAAATCGTTTACATCTCCAGCAGCTCTTGACAACCTTTTTTGCTAACTTGCGTAGTCTTGGGATCCAATATTTCTCTCTAACTTCTGCCATAGTTAGACCGACTCCCCCATGAAGGGTGCGCAGATGTGCGTGACGCACCAATTTCTCAGTGAAAACAGAATCATCAGGTAAGTAGATGGGGTAGCGTCCTTGAATACGCCCACGGCATTCTAGGATTTCCTCCCCGTTTGGCTGAAGATTGAGTTGTAGCTTGTCACTGGCCACCTTGGAAGTGTTCCGAGCGCGTGTCTGAACTCTACTGATCCACCAGGTGATTCTATCTTTGATTTCTGCTGTCGTTATTGGCCCAGCAATGCTCGGAGTACTGCGACGGGAATTTCGCACGAATCTCTCAACCCAGGTGCATACTCGTAAGACTTTCCGCAGATCATGTTTTTCAAGCAACTGATCAAATTCATCTTGCTTCTGGACAACGGTCACCGCAGCTAACACCCCTCGTACGATCTTTGACTCGGGTTCAGTTGCTTCACTGGCTGTAGTCACTGGATTTGACGGCCAAGCGTGCCGATCTTGCAACCAATCAGGTCCATTCCACCACAAGTCTGCATCTGTAACGGAACCTCCGCGACTCCCTAGGTCAGCAGGATTCTGATCAGTCGGCACGTGTCTCCACTCGTTGATCTCGCGATCCTTGATTTTCTTCACGCGATTCGCCACGAATTGTCGGTACTCGCCATTACCGCGAATCCAATGGAGCGCAACAGAGCTGTCAAGCCAGCAATGGACTGATGTCACAGGGAACCCATCTAGTGCATGGCGAATGTTATCTACCGAGTTAACTGCCATGTGTCCCGCAACCAACTCGAGTCTTGGTATGGTCAATCGCTGTTTAGCCAGACGCGCTTTTGCAGCCACCAGACCTTGTGTTGTTCCAGAGTCTTGTCTAACCACTGCGTACACTGCCGCAGCGATACCACGTCCGCTCGCGTCTCCAAATGCATGGAGCTCAACTGCATTGATTGGTTCCCGGTAGGGCAAAAACGTTCGTGTTACCACTATGTTCTCGGGAAAGTCGCTCTCCCAGCGCTTCCATCTCACAGCAAGGGCGTCTGGTAGGGGAGCGTCCCAGGCTTGAACTTTCCTTGTAGCGTTGTGGGGGAAACTAGATCAAGGGGATCGTAAATGCGAGCTAACTTCCCCAGAATTCCTCTCTTGGTCGGCTCTGCTCTCTCTTGAGGGAATGTAATAGCCAGGGTGTCCGCAACCTTATCCCATTTGAGGCCAAGGAGTTTACTTCCTTCTCCGGAAACATTTGCACTTAACTGCTGCTTGGCATAGGTGTCTTCGCTGTCATTGATACAATCGCGAGGGTTTTCTTCCAACTCTGGCGCGTTAGAATGCCATTTGTGCAGCTCGAAACCGGCGTCAGAGAAGATTGTCACGGCATCACACTTGAGCTCTTTAGCTTCGGTGACAGTGGGACCACCAGAAATGAGATCGTCAACATATAGGCTGCGAAGAATCTCGGCAACACTCTGTGGTAGTTTCCCGCTCCAGGTCTCCAGGTGTTGTTCAATCACTCCTCCTAAAAGAAACGGCGAGGGTGCGAGCCCGAACAGCGCCCTTGTAAACCTGAAGACTTGTACTTGTGTAGAATGCAGATCACGCAACCAATGGAACCTCAGTGCATCACGCTCCCCTTCTCTGATGCGAACCTGTAAAAATGCCTGGCGCATGTCTCCAGCGAAGGCCACTGAATGGAATCTTCCACGTACTAAGACATCGTAGATTTTGTTTTGGAGGGCTGGACCAGGCTCTAGACAGTCATTCAGAGAAGGTGCTTCCTTTGCTCCCCGTGCAGAACAATCATAGACCACCCGCATTTTAGTAGTTTCAGCAGTTTCTCTGATAACCGCTCGGTGAGGCATGTAAAACTCCTTTCCTGTAGGCTGCAAAGGAGCCGGCTCAACCACGCCTTCTGTCAGCTGATCCCGGATGATTGCGTCGTATTCTCCCAGCTTTCCCATGCGGCGTAATTTGGACAGTTGAGTGTGTAGGCGGCGTAGACTTCCCTCCTTGTTAGTTGGGAGAGGTGGATGATCTCCTTTCCACGGTAGTCCCGTTTCGTACCAGCCCTTTTCAGGATCTCGGGTCAGCTGTTCGCGAAACTCTTTGTACACTTCTAACTGATCACCTGCTGGTGAATCGGCTAACCCAAGTACATCTAAGGCGCACAGCTTCTCATAATCACTCACAGCATCCACGGCTAGAAAACCAGCGCTCACACCAGCTTCTATTCCTGGTGCCATAAGTGCCAAGCCAAAACGAGTAAATTCAGCCACGGGCTCTCCACGGCGTCCAACGCGCGGTTGTGTGCGTGTACGGATCTGCGCGTATTCGTTTGCTCCTAGGATGATATGAACCGGTAGACGTCTGTCCGATGACTGATCTTCCAACTCAACTCCAATCAGATGAGAGTGGTTAGCAATTCGCTCAGCGTACCGAGGGTTGTCAAGCATCAATAACGCCCTTTTGTTAATTCGCGTGACACGCGTGTTCAACGCGAAGTCTCCTTTTACCGCCTGTAGACTCAAGTCGTACTCTTGCAGCTTTGTTGTTGTCACGCCCAATAACGTTGCCACGCGACGCGTTCCACTCCTAACCACACGCGCTCCGATAAGATCAATCAAAGTGGACGACACATACGATTGACTCGCTCCACTGTCGAGGAGAGCGCGGAATTTCCGGCCATTGACGTCAACCATGACAACCGGATGAATAACAGACGATCCAGCGATGTTACTTGTCAAACTAGGCTCAGACGCTTGTTGACAAAGCGACGTGTGGTGTCTTCTACGACACGTACGGCACGACAACTTGCTCGGGCATTTGTTGGCGCTATGTTGGCCCGCTGCACAATTAAAACAAAGCCTTTTGCTTACTTAAAAAGTCTTGCGTTCCTCGGGCGTAGAAATATCGCCGCAGTCCGACGAAACATGCTCAGTGCTATCACAATAGACGCATGAATTGTTGACATGCCGATCCGCCGAGAAAAAAACACGATCGCTTAAGGCAGGACGTTTAGAGCTGGTTGTATTCGTGTCTGTCCATTTGCGTAATGCTTCTAGCAACTCCGTAAACGACCACGGACGCCAATCACTGGGCACGTGTGAAACGAGCTCACTTCGCAGGAATTCCAATTTCTTCACTAGGACATAATACGCCACGCCTTGAACTGATTCAAGCTTTCCCAGTGTTTCAAGACGCTCAATAGTAAGGAGAAGCTTTTCGTAAAACTGGTGAACTTTGGCCACATTTCTTTCCGTTATCGTTGGCATCTCGAGAAGATTTATGACATAAGCTCCCGCGACCTCGTCTGGGTGACCATACTTTTCTCTAAGATATTTCTTTGCGCGCTCATAGCCTTCTTCGTTAAATGGCAGACCATCAATCGCTTGAAGAACTCTTTAAGTGAGAGAACTTTGTAACTGCTGGAACGCTTTGAGAGTCGACCATCGCAGAAAATTGACTTTCAAAACGCACCCAATGAATCACAGTCCCGCTAAAAGGTGTAATGGATAGCTTGGGAAGCTTTACAGCAGACCTATTCTCTTCCAGCTCCTTTTGTTTGAGGGCAGCTTGCAACTTTTGATTAAGAATTTGCTTCTCATGCTCCAGATCCTTTTCACGCATCTCTTCCCGATCATGCTCTCTTTCCTCCTTGACAATTTGATCATAACCCTTTTGTAATTTATTTGCGTAATCATCTGCCAGACCCAGATCGTTCTTTATTTCTTGTGAACAGATTTCGACTTGCTCTTTTGACTCTCCCTGAGAAAACTTAGACTCCTGGATCGATCCTCTTAACTGATCTATTTTTCCTGCCAGTGAAACTACAGAAGTACGTTGTCGTTCGATGGTTTGCTTGTCACGATTTTCGATGATTTGGTCACACTTCTTAATCCTGAAACGTAGAGCTTTTAGCTTCGCATCCAACTCACCCATTTGCTTCTTTAGCGACATCTTGAGGACCTCGGTCCCGTCGGAGGTGCCAGTAATGTGGAAAACACGAGAAAGCTGTCCACACTTTCACAATATTCACAGAATTTATTCTCCCGAGTAAAAAACACAGCCCACATACCGAAACCCAACACCCCTAAAAAACCCCAAGAAAGCTATTGTTGTCTGGTTGATATTAAATTACTACAATAATCAATCAACGATCGCTGTCGCTATGTGCGGTTTCCGACAGATCCTTTAAAATACAAACAATATACTGGTTAAAACGGAACATACAAATAAACACAAAATGTGATGAAATATTGCTTCAAAGAATGTCGTTTTACCTCCTATCACTTTTCTCCAGTATATTAAACGCCATTTCCCCCTGTACATTTCCCAAATGGCGATTAATGCCGCAAACAAGTAAGTACAGCGTCTTAGGAGGGTAGCGTTCCCCGGTTTGCCTCGCCACTTCACAAATGAATTTGCAGAGCCAGAAGTTTAAACTGTTTGCGGACATGTGCTCGAGTGGGACTAACGTTCACCCATTTTGTATTGTACGTGGTATTTTTAGGTACTGTTTCAGACAGTAAGGAAATTTCTTCCTCGTCAGTTTTCGGAGGACGAAAACGAGCTGTTGCCATACTCACGGTTTGGCAGTGACTGAAAATTATTAATAGTTCTATTATTGTCTCATGCACTCTCTCCTGTGGGGCGTACAGCATTTTGGCATGCGTGTCCAATTACCGAATCGCATAACAATACTTTGCATTCAATTTATTAAATGTAAAGAAGATCCTGGCAGTTATTAACGCAACTTATGTAGTTGCGAAAAGAAAGCCTGAAAAAAATCAGGCTTGCCGGGATTCGAACCCTGACCTCTGCGATACCGGTGCAGCGCTCTAACCAATTGGGCTAACAAGCCAACTGGGAGCTGGTCATTAAATTGGTTCGTAATATACCCGAGAAAGATGAAGATGAAATTATGAATATATGAAATTCATATATTTGAACTGCGGAATGAAGAAATAAATGTAAAGAAGATCCTCGCAGTTATTAACGCAACTTATGTAGTTGCGAAAAGAAAGCCTGAAAAAAATCAGGCTTGCCGGGATTCGAACCCTGAATATATGAAATTCATATCTTTGAACTGCGGAATGAAGAAATAAATGTAAAGAATTACAGTATTAATAGTATTAATAATAAAATCTCAGTATTAATAATTGCGTTAATAACTGCGGCTTTCTTTTCGCAACTACATAAGTTGCGTTAATAACTGCGAGGATCTTCTTTACATTTATTTCTTCATTCCGCAGTTCAAATATATGAATTTCATATATTCATAATTTCATCTTCATCTTTCCCGGGTATATTACGAACCAATTTAATGACCAGCTCCCAGTTGGCTTGTTAGCTCAATTGGTTAGAGCGCTGCACCGGTATCGCAGAGGTCAGGGTTCGAATCCCGGCAAGCCTGATTTTTTTTTTCAGGCTTTCTTTTCGCAACTACATAAGTTGCGTTAATAACTGCGAGGATCTTCTTTACATTTATCTCTTCATTCCGCAGTTCAAATATATGAATTTCATGTATTCATAATTTCATTCAATTTATTGTTTTCATTTCACAAGTAGGATAAAATATTGGCGTCCGATCTGTATGGGCGTTTACAATGGCTCGCCTATCGGCTCGCCATTGTAAACACCCATACAGGTCTCCCGCTCATATTTTTTCTATTACCGACCTAGCTTTACCAAGTATTGTCCAATGTCAACCATACACTGAAGAAGCCCGAAGGGCGAAACGTTTGTATTAAGCATGGACCTGTGAGCGGTTTGCAGTTGACTTCCTTTTTCATTCAACTTATATATATATATATATATATATATATATATATATATATATATATATATATATATATTCGCATTTGATGTAAATTCGCATTTGGCAATTTTATCTGATGAGTGCTACACACAAGTTGTGTAGTACGAAACAAAATAGTAATAAAATGCCAAGTCAAATCTACAGGTGATCTGTTCATCATCTGTTATAATCACGCTCTAGTTTACTATTGAGCACTCTGAAAGCAGTTCTGCAAATCAACTCGTTTAGATATATATATATATATATATATATTTAACAATTATTCTACGAGGGCGCGCTGGATATGAAATGATAGATAACCAACGAGGCGCGTGGCGCCGAGTTGGTTATAATCATTTGATATCCAGCAAGCCCGAGTAGAATAATTGTTTTATTAAAAACTTAACTTCTATTTTTGTTAAAAAAATCAAGAAAGAAAGAGAAAAATGAGAAAAGGGATAAAAAGGGAGCAAGAATCGATCACATGACTGAACGAAAAAGGCCCCAAAACTTTGCGAAGTGTTGCAGCGTTTCATTGCAAAGCTGAATGAATCAATGAAAACTGCTCGAAAGTGAACGAAGTGGCACAAGTTTGGGAAAAAAATCTTCTAATTATTGGCTCTGAAATATGGTACATGTTTGATTTTTCCCGAAACATTGTTGCAATCATCGTTCAAAGCGGATTGAAGCTGTACAATTTCACCATGTTAGCTGCTGGAGTTGAAACAGAACAAGTTTGTAATCTGTTCGCACAACGGAGCCATCAGGTGCGTGTTTGATCGAAATGAAGACAGAACCAATTTGAAGTTGAAGAAGTAATTTCTGTGCAGCTCAGAAGCAAGATTACTGTAGCGAGGAACATTAGAATTCACCATCATAGTTTGTTTAATGCAAAGCACAAAATGCAGTTTTTCTCGGTTTAGAGGTTGCGGACGGAATGGTAAAAACAACATTCAAACAACTGGAAAAGCGATTCAACTCCGTTTACATGGCATCCGATTTCTATCTGAGCATTTGGACCTGTTGGAACAGAAAGCTACAACGAGTGCAGGTAAACCAGTGTCAATTTTGCGTGTTAAAGCCGAAAAAAATTTTCGCCCTTCCTTCGGCCTTCTTGGTAGTTTGCAGCTGTAGTTTGTTTAGTACTTGTTTAGACTGCTTCATGATTTTCGCACCGAATCGTCATGAATGTGTGACAGTTGTTATTAAATGCTTCTGCCCCATTTCACTGTGTTTTATTTTGTCTTGTCTTGATATTTTGAAGTGGAAAGGCTTCCTGATAAAACCTACCGTTTGTTCAATTTTAATGATCGACGTGACGATCGATGAAAGAAATTAATTGTAAACACAACGCTCAATGCTTAAATTTCTAATTTCTTTTTCTGCACAGTTTCTTCAAACAATTTTGACTTGTGCTAGACGACGCTGTTAGTGACGCTGTTGGAATTTCTGCTTAATTCAAATTCGCTGCCAAGTGGTTTTTCTTGTCTATTTTTCTCGCCGGGTTGCTGGCGAGGAAAAAACTTCCAGCTCACTTTGTTCATTTTGTTGTTGAGTGTTCATTGTCCATATTTGGTTACAGCAGGTATATGAGCTGATAGCCTGGCTCCGTTCAGCCAATCAGAATGGTAGAAAGCCAATATACCTAGTCCAGTTTTTAATAAATATATATATATCTAAGAGTTGGATTATTTGGTCGAAGACATTTATTGCTACTCAAAGTTTCACGCTTCTTGCGAAGCAATCATCAGGCAACTGCCAAAAATAACGGATACATGAGAATATATGCAAAATTAGTGGCGTGATGTAGACGGATATGATTGGCTAATCTAAGCGAGCACAGTCTTTAACAGGAATTTTTGGAATGTCTACATGTAGATATCAGTTCGCTTCTATTGTTTAGAGTTGACATTTCGGGTTTACATATAATAAAATAGTTTCCCATAAACACAAATTACATCTCTTGCTTACATTTGAATATGAAAGGGCCTGCTTCACCTTACGCCATTTGATGTTGTACATAATATTCCTATCTTTTAGGCTCCAAATATATTTACTTAATTCGGTTGCGTGTTTATATCGCTCGTTCCTAAATGAGCATACATGGTTTCTGTATCTTAACTTGAAAGTTGTGTCACAAAGCCCAATGTCTCTCTTGAGGTTGATGTTTTGGTCGTTGCATTTTCCGTCCATGGGGCACGTGCTTGAATTCCGGCAGTTACAATTGCTGTCATTGGTGGGATCAGATTTATTAATTTGAACTTTGTTGTGATTGGAAATAATGGTTTTGACATTACTCATGCAGCTATAGCTCAATTTAAGCGTGTTCCGGTTGAAAATTTTATGTAGTGGGTTTGATTTAGGAAAGTGCTGATCAATGAGAGAAAGGAAGCACTTTCCTACGTTCGTTTTGACATTCCTGCTGAAAGGTGGGTTGTACCAAAGGATGTTTCTTGGACGGTTCCTCCGTGATCGCTGCGTATCGTTGTGTGACTCTTTGTAAGACAGGTTGTAATTGTAGCCACTTTTATTGAGTGCTTCTTGATACACGGTTTTGGCGTTGTCAAAGCATTCACGGTGTGAAGATATTTCAGAAAGCCGCTTGTTGATGGAATCCGGGATGCTATTTAGGATGGATGGTGGATGATTGGATTTCTTGTGTACGTACAATGGGACATTACCTTCCTTTGTGAATGGATAGTGCTTGCCACTTTGCAGGTCAAGCGTGACGTCTAGGAAATTTACGATGGTTTTGTTTGCTTCTATTGTTATCTTTAGGCCATTTTCGCGGAAAATTTTGCACAGTTCTTTTTTGATCTTTTCAATTTCTTGTGGCGTTTTTTCAAAGGCCGCAAGACCGTCGTCGCGATAGAGACCGATGTTTTGGCCATACTTCTCCGTGAGAAGGGATAACAGGTAGCAGCCAACTAATTCACACGTTTCAGCACCGTCGAAAGAACCCATGGTAACATCGAAAAGATCATTTGAAGATTTTTTCGCCCATGTGGAATCATTGCATAGCAATTGGAACTGCCGGAATTCAAGCACGTGCCCCATGGACGGAAAATGCAACGACCAAAACATCATTTACCAAGCCGAGGTCACGACATCAACCTCAAGAGAGACATACATTGGGCTTTGTGACGCAACTTTCAAGTTAAGATACAGAAACCATGTATGCTCATTTAGGAACGAGCGATATAAACACGCAACCGAATTAAGTAAATATATTTGGAGCCTAAAAGATAGGAATATTATGTACAACATCAAATGGCGCAAGGTGAAGCAGGCCCTTTCATATTCAAATGTAAGCAAGAGATGTAATTTGTGTTTATGGGAAAAATATTTTATTATATGTAAACCCGAAATGTCAACTCTAAACAATAGAGCTGACATCTACATGTAGACATTCCAAAAAATTCCTGTTAAAGACTGCTCGCTTAGATTAGCCAATCATATCCGTCTACATCACGCCACTAGGTTTTGTTCTGTATTTTCAAATTTTGTATATATTGTCATGTATCCGTTATTTTTGGCAGTTGCTTGATGATTGCTTCGCAAGAAGCATGAAACTCTGAGTAGCAATAAATGTCTTCGACTAAATAATCCAACTCTGCAAATCTACATATTGCTCTAGTTTATCTATTGAGCACTGTAATAGCTGATGAAGCCTTCAATTCATTATCTTATATATATATATATATATATGTTATCACAAATGAAGACAAGCATTAAACTTTTTTCACACACCTATATTTCGACGCCTTTTAGGCGTCTTCTTCAGGGTGAATAACCGTTGCCCTGCACGCGCCATACTATAAAAACAAGTTTCAAATGGAGCATCCACGCGCGCGCGCTACAACAAATCGTTAACTACCCTGCACGCGCGCGCCCACTAACGTTACATAAATCTACGTACGCCTTGAGCGCCTATTTTGTACAAAGAAAAAATCATTGTCATTCAATCCATTCGGATCTAGTGTGTTTAGTTTATAGGCCCATTGACCCTCTTTCTCGCGCAACTGTTGTTCTCCATTCACCCGGTCTATCAATTGGATCTTAACGTCACTCAGTCCATTATGTCCTTCACCACAAAAATGTCTGTACAATAGATCATCGGCCCTTTTCTCTGCCTGCGTCAACATTCCGTGTCGCCTAATCCTAGACTTATGGTTATTAAACCTCAGTCTAAATTTCGTAGTTGTGGAGCCCACATATTGCAACGAACATTTCTTACATGTAATTAAGTACACTACATAACTAGAATTACAGTTAAGGTTGTAATTGATCGAATAACTTTTATCGTCATGTGAACTCTTGAACCGACTGTTCCCATCCATGTATTTGCAAACTTCACATCTCCTCGACGAACATTTCACTGTCCCTAATACCAAATCCCTTGGTTTACGACTTTCCACCTTTGCACGTACCAAATAGTCCCCCAAGCTCTTTGGTTTTCTAAAAGCCACAAATGGAACATTCTTGATGGCGTTTTTACACCTATCCGACGACTCCAGAATAGGATGAAGCTCCCTGAGAATTTTGCTGATGTCTGGCAAACGAGGATGGTATGTTACCACAAAAGGTGTTTTTGTAGAGCGTGGTTGGTTGCTTTTACTCAGAACTTCATCCCTTGTCATCCTTCTAACTTTATCAACTTGACCCTCAACGTACGCCTTCCTATAGCCCCTCTCCACCAAAAACTCCACCAAGTCTCTCACTCTCTCTTCAAAAAAACAAGACTTTGAACAAATTCTACGTAATCGCATCGCCTGGGCAAATGGAATACTTTTTTTACATGCACCCGGATGACAAGAACTGTGATGTAAATATTGATGACTGTCTGTGGGCTTAATAAACACGTCAGTCTCCAAAACGCCCGACTCATTTAACACCTTGACGTCTAGAAATTCAATCTCGTGATCCGACCATTTGCAGGTGAATTTGATCGTATCATGCGCGTTGTTAAGGTAATCAATGAATTCTTTCAGCTTCTCCTCTCCCTCCGTCCAAACAATAAAAATGTCATCAATATACCGCCACCAAATATGCGGTTTGACCTCCGCATTTTGAATCAAACGTCTCTCTAATCTGTCCATAAATATGTTCGCATACGAAGGAGCCATCCGCGTCCCTATCGCTGTCCCCCTCTTCTGAAGATAATGTTTACCATTGAATTCAAAGTTATTACTCTTTAGAACCAACTCTGCAAACGACAATACATCCTCAGTAAGAGATCCTCGCCGTTCTGAGTCAACCTGACCGTCCAATGTACTTAGTGCTTCCTTCAAAGCCTCCAAACCCTCATTGTGTGGAATGTGAGGGTATAGCCCAACAACATCTATCGTGCACAATATCGCCCCCTCCGGCAGCTCTCCAATTTGTCCCAACTTGTGTAAAAAGTCATTGGTATCTTTGATGTATGATTTAATTTCCGGTACTAATAGTCGCACTTTTTGATCTACAAACGCAGATATCTTTTCTGTGGGGGTGCCACATCCTGAGATAACTGGTCTGCCTGGACATCCCCGTTTATGTATTTTTGGCAATAGGTAAAACCTACCAGGCTTCACATCCTCTGACACCATCAAATAATCCTTTGTTTTATCATCAATGTTCCCTTTCTCCCAACTCTCACGAATCTTTTCATTGATCTTTTTCACCATGTCCCGAGTAGGATCTCCGTCCAATAACACGTACACTTCTGAATCATTCAATTGACCCACATCCTCATTTATATAGGCCTCCCTATCCATGACCACCACTGCAGAACCCTTATCAGCTTGTTTGATAATAATATCATCATAATTCCGTAAATTCTCTAAGGCCCTCTGTTCGTCTGGTGTCAAATTACGCTGACATTTTACATTTAAATCATGTGATAGAATTGTTCTTTCAAGGGCTTCAACGTATGCCTCAATAGCCATTTCCCTGTTTCTTTCCGGGCACCATGTCGATTTCGTTCTAAGCGCCGGCACCTCGGAAAAATCTCCATCGACGTCATCTTCGCAATAGAAATACTCTCTCAGCCTTATTCGCCTTATGTAATCTCTTATATCCTTCCTGACATTGTAAACATCAATCCTTTCCGGAGTTGGGCAAAATTTAAGTCCCTTCGATAAAAGTGATATTTCCGCCTCTGTGAGATGTCTCTTAGACAAATTGACAACAATTCGATCCCCAGTATCAAGCCCAGCACCCGTGTCTAAACCATTCCCCCTCGCTGGTGGCCTAATATTCTCTTCTCTGATTTCAGTAAAACTAGCTGCCGACTCCTCCCCGAACGTCCTATTGACATTGTTCACGATTTCATGTCGCATATCACCACCATCTCTTGCTTCTTGTATTACACTATCTAAATCGCTGTGTACTTCTCTTAAATCCACCAATAAAATTGGACAGTCTACTGGTAAAGGATTTACACCACCTAGATTCTCCTCCGAGCTCAAATCTTCCACTTCGACTTCACTATTCTCATGTCGTTCATAATCTCTCCCACTCACTTGTTCTCTAATGTCAGATATGAAATCTTCGATTTGTTCCAGTGACAATCCACTCTCTGCTTGGTTTCTCCCCCTTCTATTATCCTCCCTCACGTCCCAATCCCCCACGCCGGAACTCTCCCTCGTTTCAGCCCGCTCATTCTCCTCTCGTAAGACCATTAACTTATTCCTTTTTCTCTCTAAAAGCGCATCATTCAATTTACCACAAATTACAGAAATCCTCCTTACCATCTCATTCAATGTCTCCTCACCATAGCGATCCGTAATGAAACGTTTTATCTCCGAAATCTCTGCCGTTATTCTTCGCTCCACGTTCAAGGTTTCTCGCACCAAAACGTCCTGCAATTCCTTCGACGCATCCACTAAAATAGATCTCCAGTCCTCTTCAAAGCATCCAGAAGTAACCTCAATATTGGCCTTTTTGTTAAGTCGAAGTCCTTTCGCTACCATGTTCTCCTCTTTACAAACGTTTAAAAAACGATTGTGATGTTCATAACTCAAACGTCTCTTACACAAATTTAAAAACTTGAAAAAATAGTATGATTCCGTCTTCTCCATCGATGCGAATAATTAACAACTTTTCACAAGCATCCGTCGCCACCGTAAATCTTCATAAAAAAATATATGTTATCACAAATGAAGACAAGCATTAAACTTTTTTCACACACCTATATTTCGACGCCTTTTAGGCGTCTTCTTCAGGGTGAATAACCGTTGCCCTGCACGCGCCATACTATAAAAACAAGTTTCAAATGGAGCATCCACGCGCGCGCGCTACAACAAATCGTTAACTACCTTGCACGCGCGCGCCCACTAACGTTACATAAATCTACGTACGCCTTGAGCGCCTATTTTGTACAAAGAAAAAATCATTGTCACTCAATCCATTCGGATCTAGTGTGTTTAGTTTATAGGCCCATTGACCCTCTTTCTCGCGCAACTGTTGTTCTCCATTCACCCGGTCTATCAATTAGATCTTAACGTCACGTCAAGTTTAATGCTTGTCTTCATTTGTGATAACATTTATTTTTTTATGAAGATTTACGGTGGCGACGGATGCTTGTGAAAAGTTGTATATATATATATATATATATATATATATATATATATATATATATATAAATATATATAATATGCAGTTAGATATTGCTCTTTGGCATACAAAGCTATGCTTTCATGTCCAAATTGAGCACTCTATCTGGAGTGTACCATTGCCGCTAGCGCGCATGCGTAGCTCACTAGTTTACTAGTTTGAGCACTCTGACATGGTACGATGATACCACATGTGTTTCATCGTCTGAGGTGAATATAGCCGCTAACCTCAACTCCAGCATCAGCACTGCACTGATGAGGCCCAGAAGGCCGAAACAGTATATATATATATGTTATTGAGAGCGTTAGAAAACAGGACCAAGACATTCGGAAAGCGCGTGAAAAATATTGGATTTTAAGGCTTAAAACATCTATTTAATAACTTAGTTGTATAAATAACCATAGCTTTGCATTTAATTTTTTTTCTTAATATTTGTATTTTTGCGGTATGTATATATTTTTTTAAACCGTTGCTGCATATTTTCCCTAACATGTGACCTTGTTACGTCACAGTATGTTACCCGTTGACACGAATTTGAATTTTTTTTTTTGTTGATGTAAGCAGTTTATACCTCTAACGCTCCTGATGAAGACCGTGATGGTCGAAACGTTGAGCGAATAAAACCAACTTAGCTACATTATATATTGGAGTTGGCCTCTTGACCATTACATTTCTAATTATATATATATATATATATATATATATATATATATATATATGAGGCCTGACAACACAAAAAGGGTCTTAGGCCATTCCACATGAGTGGTGAAAAAATGAAAATTTTTCAATCCAGTGACTAGAGAATAAAATTGAAGCCATTCAACAGTATAAACATCCTTCTGTTCAAACTTGTATGTTTGGTTAAAACTGTTGCCATGGTGACTCCACAGGGGGCTCTTGCATTTTGACATTTAAGAAGGTAGATGAGACTGGTGACAAAAGCTGAAACTTCACGTTGAATGTATCAAGAGACCAGGAAAAAATCCAGATTGTGAGTGCTAATATTCTAGCAGCCTTTAGTCCCAGTTTTCACTGGAGAATGAAAATTCCAGCTTTGGATTACTGCTACCAGATTTTTAACTTGTTAAAAATTGCAATGGCATCTGTTGGTAAATTATGGTAATCTGTCAGTTATATTACTTCTGCTGGTCTAATAGTTTGTTAACAGCTTCATTTTAGTCTTTCTTATTTTACTTTAATTAACTTCTTTATTTAGAAAAACAGGATGTAAGGTGTGCAAAAGAAATAATGATTAGTTTCTGTTCTGGAGGGGAAATTTGGTTGCTAAGGGGAATGCTGCTACAGGGAGGAAAAGTGTCTGAGGAATATTAATTTTAACTTAGATGGCTGGCAAAAGAGATCATTTTCTATCACAATTTTACAGCCTTTTCTTATCTCACATCTGCATGTGCACCGTGATGGTACATTTGCACTCATGCAATGCCTTCGCAATACTGTGGAAAGACCCTTGTCTAGCTTAGATTAGGGACTCACCATGCAGTTTTAGATAAGACTTAATGTCTAAATTTTTTGGCAGGTTGACATGGCCTGCATGAGGAACATTGGCTGGCACCCATTCTGAGCTGTTTTCCATTGGTCTTTCAGGTGAGAATAAAGGAGAACTTGCTGCTCAATGAAAATCCTTGTATAAGCTTAGATTTCTTGTCAGACTGAAGGCAACTAAACATGTTCTTGCTGTTGTTAAATGTCACCATTCTCACAAGTGAAACACTTTCAGGTGTTTTTAACCTTAAAAGGGTATCACCCTCCTATAATTATGGACAGAAATTGTTACATTTGATTTTGTTTCATGGGATTGGGTTGCAGGTTGGCAGCCTTGGGAAGGGCAGGGGTAGGCATATTTACTGGGCAGAGAGATATATCACAATGATGAACCTACTCATGGCTCCTATTGATTGAGATATGGTTTAAATTCTGGGAGTCACTCAAAGGAAAAGTGACAATTCATTATCTGGTCAATCTTAGGGACTTGTCAGAAATTAGCAGGGGGGAGGGGAGTGTAAATAGGTCCCTGAAAAGGGAGAGCCATGAAAAAATAGGCAGTGAAAGAGCTAGGAGGGTCACATGAATTTACAGTGATGTGATCATAACAGGCATTGTGATGTAATGTTATATTATGACAGGAATAGCAAATTAATATACAAAAGATCATCATCATCATCATGATAATTCTCACTCGTGGTAAAGGGCAGATTTTGCTTGATAGTGTCCTGTGCTGCCTTGGTAAACAGTCATTTGTCAGTGGCAAGACAGATGCATGGCAATTGTTTCTTTGTTATACCACTTCTTCCTTCATAATGGAGTTGTGAGTTTGCCAGTGGACTCTATACCATCTTAGCATAACCCACTGACCATCTATTAGTTAATCGCACAATCAGATTATCTACACAGGTGCCGTCTACTGATCAATAGACGGCTCTCAGAGCGGTTGCTCAGATTTTCACTGAATTTTATCAACCAAAAGCTTCAATAAATCAATTCTAGCGATATTCTGTGTTTAATAGACCGGTCAGTAGGTTATGCTAAAACAATTAGACAGCTCACTCTCGGTTTCTATCCACTTTGATAGTTGGCTCGGGGCTTGGCCCCTTGCCAACTATCAGCCGATAGAAACCTCGAGCTCGCTGTCTAATTGTTAATAAGTGTGTAGTGGCTGAAGGTTGTCTACAGAATGGTGACATTTTCTTGTTTCCCTGAAGTTTCAGAGGAAGTTTAGAAATATGGTTGGATAATTCAATTCCCAAGAAGACAAAAACACATGAGTATTCACCATCGCACGAGTTTAAAACGTCAAGATTACTGAATGAACTGAAGTTTTAAATGACAATTTAGTCTAAGCACGCGATTTGGCTAAGGCGGAAAGTTTAATCTAGTTCACATTGTAGAAAAAAGGTTAAAAATTATTGTTTCAAGGAAAATGAGTTAGAGTTCTACTAAAACAATTACATTATTCACTATCGATTTCTATGAAGTGGTTGTAGTTGATTCGGCCAAAATCTTAAGCTCATAATCTTATTGTTAAATATGACTTATGTTGGGGTGCAGTGGTTTCAATTAGTAACTTACAGTTTGTCGGCATTCTTGTTTTTTTAGTCATCTTGTTTTGTTTCTGTTTCTTTTTTTCTTTTACTTGGCTTAGAACTCAGATTTTTTTTATTTGTTTGGCCTTCTCCAATGTTACCATCAGGAATCAGGGTATAATTGCTGACAAGAACAGCTCCTGCTATGGCATTATTGGAGGTATAATCTGTGCACATGCAGGGGGGGAGGGTCGTGATGTTTGAGGCCAAGCCCAAGGGGTCAGCAAATTTCATTCCCATCAACAAAGAGGGTACTTCATTTCATTGCTCAATTTTAAATCTCAACCCCCCTCCTCCCCCTGCTAATTTCGAACAAGTCCCTTAAACATTTTGTTTTTGTCTCTATAGGTCTCCAAGAAGAGGTTTTCATTGTTCTGTTTTGGTCTTCTGTGTTCATTGTCCTTGTGGAATAGCCTACCACCCGACATCAGTTAAATGATAATAATAATAATAATAATAATAATAATAATAATAATAATAATCACTAATACAGGTAGTTAAACACAAGACACATTATGTGTGCATTTTTTTGGTTCAATAGCGAAGCGCGCGAGTGACGTCATGACTCAGACAAGACTCAGACAAACAAACCGGAATGGCGGACGGTTTTCCTAAAACACTTTCTTAAACAGCTGGTGTCCGTAAAACATTTCTTTAAAACGAAAACTTCACCTAGATTTTCTCCATTTCTTTTAGAACACGCTCATGTTGTCTGAGCCTGGGGGGAGTAATCATTTGCATTTTATTTTTAAACCCTGCGCGCTTTGCTATTAAAAAATGAATTTTACGAGACAACTCTTGTACAGCACGACTTGCTTAAAGGGAAAATTCTTGATTTTTGTTTAAATGGTTGGTTGAAGACTGCAATTCCTTAATGTCTACCAAAAATATTAGTCTGCGAGCCCGAGTTCTCCGTTAACAATAGTCAACTGGGCTGTGCCTCGTTGACTACTCACTCATGGAAAACGCGGTCTCCAACTTTTTTTATCTATTATTATTTTTTTGTTTTGAGAAAGAAAGCAACATCCAGGATTTTTTGAGCAACTTTTTGACAAATTTCGAGCAACCTGTTCGTGCAATTCCGAGCAACTTCTCAAACAGCCATACGCTTAAGCCCATACTTTTTTTAGTGCATAGCCTTTCTTAGTCCTTTATCACTTGGGACAAAAGTTCATCTGCACCAGAATTTTTTTTATTCCATTATCTGATTTTAAAAGCAACATTCAGCACAAAGCTGAGTTTTACATAACAATCGCATAAACGCATGTCCGATCTCTGACACTTTAGTACATAGTTGCTGCTTCAGTGGGTCACGACTGTTCGTATCTCCACGTTGGGGGCAGTTTCCAATCAAGGCCGTCTCTGTTTTTAACTTGTATTAGGACGTTGAAATCAAAGTAGTTCTCATCGTAGTGGTTTTGAACGTCTTGCCAATGCATTTCTTGAAGAGTCCTTGTTTCGGCGACTTCTTCTGCGCTGGTAGAATGGTTTATTACCATTTGTATGCTGTCGCATTTTCCACAAGTATCTTTTCTGGGTTTTCGGAAGCTTAGATTATAACTGAAGAAAATCTTTCTAAAAGAACTTATACTGAGGGGAGGCTTGGCAGCTGTCCCTAAAACATGACCTTTTAGTTTTAAAAAATCGTTGTAGATCTTGGTCAAATTCAGGGATGGCTCCAGATATCTCTTCTCTGGTGCTTTATGTCGCGTATAATGTGATTGTTCCGGCTCATATGACCAGATGTGTTCTACAACCTGTGTGAGGAAAGGAAATGGGTACAACAATAAGCTCAATCGATCAAAACACAACAAGAAACGTACTGTCCCTTTACTGTGTGTGTATTGTGTTTTCCTCATTCTTTTGTTGGTGCTGTAACTAAATTTGAATATGTTTTGTAAACTAAATTTAATTTAAATTATGTTTTACGGCGATCGTGCGTTTTCTGTAGCTGGCCCGAATTTATGGAATACTTTACCTCTAGAGATTATGAAGTCAGGAAATATATTAAATAGTTTTAACGAGGCTTTGAAAACGCACCTTTTCAAGCAGGCGTATAATTTGTAGAATATTTATATTTTTAGTTGAGACCTGCATGTAATTTTTCTTTTCAATTAGTTTTTCCTTCTGTAATGTAATAGTTTTATAAATCTTGTAATTTAGTAGTTTTATACCTATTGTAATTTAATTAGTTATGTAGAGCGCCTAGGACAAATCGTGCTTTGGCGCTATGTAAAATATTTGAATTAAATTAAATTAAATTTTGTTATTGTGAGTCATGTGTTTGACCAATAGAAAAATAATAATAATAATAATAATAATAATAATAATAATAATAATAATAATAATAATAATAATAAGCTCAATCAAGCCGGCCTCATAAAGAGCAATTTCAATGCGTCCCCCTCATCTGATTCACAGCCATCCTAAAAGTCCAACAAATAACCCCCTCGCCGCCCTCCCTCGTATTCTCCGTATTCAACTGGAACTAGCGTGCAATGGACGCTAATGCGGAGGAATATCATTAAAAGAGCTTCATGCGCATTGGCTTCAATTGCAAGCTAGTTACAGTTCTACAACGAGAATACGAATATGGTCTATCGAGAAGCCGAAAAGGGTGGCCGCTTTTGATTCGCATTCTTTCCTGCAGTCACGGTCCAATCAAAAGTCACTTTCTAACTGGATTATACGAAAGAATGAAAAATTTGTTAATAGTGGTCACATTTTGGGCTCCTTGTTTACAATTGACTCAGAACAATCTTCCTGCATGGAGCCCTTACCATTACAGTTTTTACAACAACTGACAGCATTCTCGAGCGCTCATTGGTAGCTAGTTTTAGGGGATGAAAGTGCAGACCGTGAAAATTTATAGCGCTATTTCTATCGCTATTCAATAGCGCCTTGCAAAATCGACAACAAGAAAAGATTCTCTTAACAATATCATAGTTAAAAAGATCTGTCGGGAGAAGTTAACATACCTCTGCTTTCAGTTGAGGGCTCAAGCGTTTTTGATTACTCTGTAAGACTCGTCTATCTTTTTCTACAGCTCCACTGAATGGCCTCCGCTTTTTAAGCAACACTCTAAGTCGTTTCTTTCCGACTCCGTAAATCTTCATAAATGCTCTTTTGCATATTTGTAGTTTCTGATTCGCGTTTCCAGTGGTGTAATATCGGATCACAGTTCTAGGATTATCCACTCGGTTCTGCCTTCTCGCATTCGTGGTTTCTATACGCGCGGCCAAATGTTCGTTCTGTGCTTGATAAGCCATGCGGTCGAAATCGTTTCTTATCTGCCTTACAACGTCTATTCCAATATTCAACAGACAGGTGGTACTGCAACATTCCAACCGCATTTCACGAACAAATCGAAATGGTCTGTTTTTCCTTGGTCTTATTTTCTTTTTGATGACTTTAAGAATAGGCTCTCGGCGCCGGCGCGTTGCAAGTTCGTCTGCTCGTTTTCTCTCCCGGTGGGAAACCACTTTTTGTTTCTCGAACTTATAGTGAAAACCTTGATCCATAACGACGACGAAAAAAGATTCGACGGACGTACGTAGCAGAAAAAAGATGACGTTTCAAAACCGCACACGTTGTAATTGCTGTTGCCGTGCGCGCACTATAGTTACAAATGGTTTGTTCACTCGCGCGAGACGCCTAAAGCTACGCGTGCGACTTAGAAATTAAAGCTTGAACGTTAACAACGTTAACCCGGGGAAGAAAAGATGTCACGGGCGTCAAATGAACCAACTCATGGGGTGTCAGTGTTTCACATGGATTTCCACAAGAATGTAATGATTCCTAAGCTGACTGCCCAACAAACGTACTACTTGCGAAAGATTAAATTGTATGCTTTTGGGATCCACAGTGCAGAAACGAACAAAGGGACGACATATGCTTGGAGCGAATGCACGGCTGAGAAGAATCCAGAAACTCTTGTATCCTGCCTCGATTTACATCTACGTCAGACAGAATCCAACAATCGCAAGTGGAACATATTTTGGGCTGATAACACAAGGTCCCAGAACAAGAATCACACGGTCGTTTTTTATTTTGACTATCTCGTGGCGAGTGGATTCCGTGAGAGAATCGATTACAAGTTCCTCGAAGCAGGCCATTCCTTTGGCGCCGTAGATCGCGATGGTGGCTTAGCGGAAGGCTTGTTCAGAAATGCAGAACATCTAGAAACACCTGTGGACTACGCAGAGACAATAAACAACAGTTCTTTGTTTCCAAAACTAACCTGGATTCTCCCACCGTAATCGGCGTTCAAAAGTTACGCCACGTGGCTTCGTAAAACTTACAGAGTAAGGAGGAAAGACATTTTCAATCAGGCCTACCGATTTAGCGACACCATGTATTTTAATTTCGGGATAGGCGAGCGTGTTGATCCTACGGACGGGATCGTCAAAACTTTCAGGCACCCCAACTGCGTTTGGCTAAGAAAGACGCTAGATGATCGAGAACAACCTATCGAAGTGGACTTTAGAAGACGAACTTTAGAACGAACTCGCTTCCGCGAAGAAGACCTCTCCGCCTTAAGTACCGTTTCCATCAAACCAAATGAGAAAACCTCTCAGGACTTAGAAAAAATGTTACCATATCTTAGACCCGCTGGAAAGGCTTACTACAATAGCATTTTGTCTTCAGACTAACCGGTGATCAGTGACATCAAAAGGTCAGCGCGAATTCTTTTAGTGCAAAGGCGCGTGACGATAATCAACATTCATTTGTTAAGTTCAGTAGTTAATGACAACATTACAGTAGAATCCCGATCACGGGGTCGAACCCTCGTTTCCCTCTGTAATTTTACCCCCGATTTCTCGAAGAAATTTCCATTTCCCGTGGAGGTTCGAAAAATCGGGATTCTACTGTATTTGCGACAAATTAAATATTGTTTGTAATTGTTCAATGCGATCAGTAATTTTTTTCCTTGCTACCAGTATACCGCCTTGTTTGTCAAGAAGTGGATAAAGGGCAATAAAATTATTACCCTTCTTAGCTGTCCGATCAGCCTTGCAATTGGTTTTTTGTTTTATTCAACATTGCTGATCCTGATCTACACCAAGATCCGGCTTCACCTCGCTACTGTTTGTCCAAGTGGTCCTTGCATCGAGTTACCTGATTTGGCGTTATAACATGCCATTGAATAGCTAATTGCATCGCACTACACAAAGATACGCAAGCACAAACACAAAAACACATACACAAAGTACATATTTTACGCTGGAAAACAATTTTAAATTTCAAATTTTTCTCCTCTTTCCTGAAGGAGTGCAGCATTCTTCCTCTCTCCCTCAGCCGTGCCCGCTCCTAGCTGATACACATTAACTTAAATACGTTGAAATTGAAATATATATGGCTTCTTATAAGTCTATCTTTGCCAATCTACCTACCAACAAGGTATTCAAGAGCAGCACTCGACTTAAAAAATAAAAGCTAAGTATTTAACAATAAATAAATAAATAAATAACGTGTGCAAACCATTATATGGAGTGAAGGTTAAGTTTGCGGCAATAATAAACACGTTGCGAATTTCTGATACCCCGTCTTTATAGGGTAGCGTAGGGTTTGTGGGCGGGGGGGAGGGAGGGGGGAAGGCGAGTATGGAGTCGTGACCCGACCAAGTCCAGGGACAAATGTTTATAAAATCCGCGTGCCAAGCATAGAGTGATTTCATTTAATCCGTGAAACAATATCTCACAGTGTGTAATAGTCCAAACTAAAGAAAAGAAAACAATGTAATTGGTGTCTAACAGATCTAAAAGTGTAGTACCTATCTCACAGGTTTAGTAAAATCACTCTACTTTAACATATTTAGTTTAACTCACGAAACACGTTTCTCTTCTAGCTTATATCTCCACGCGTCACGGTCTATTTTTCTCTGGGAACTTTTGAGGAGGGAGGGGGTGGGGCTTGCCGGAGCGAGGGACAGGTTTATTTAAAATCGTGTACAGATACAGTCATATCGAGTATCAGAGTTTTGGCCATCAATCACGTGACTTCTATATTTAGAAACCAACATTTGCGAAAAACATCGGGTTGTTCCAAAAAATTAGTATCAGACAAAACAAACTATAATAAGTAAACGTGGTGGATGATTGCCTTTAAGCAATTAAGTTGGAGGTGAGCGTGGCCTAGTGGTTAGGGTGCTGGACTTGTAATCTGGAGGTCCCGAGTTCAAATCCTCCTCCCTGCCACTGGATGAATTTGTCAGTCGGTGGTCCCGAATTTAACTCCTCCACGCTTTGTAGCGGAATGTTGATGTTCACCAGGGAGCTATTAGCCACGTGCACATGGTCTGAAATTGATAAAGGCGATAATCTGTCGGAATGACTGTGCAATCTCGACAAAATTTTAGAATCTTGCCATTTTCTAGTCTCCTACGCAGCCGTTTTTAGATGTTTTGGGAGCGTTGCGTGACGCCACTAAAAACGGCTGCGTACAGGAGACTGGCCATTTTCTCTGATTTTCTTGTATTTTTAGAATCTTGTCAGTTGAATTTCTGTAGGAGAATGAAAATTTGAACAATATCTCATTTATTCTTTCTTATCCTTGATATATCTAAGCTGCAGGTCTTGTTGGAAAGTCGTTGTAAGTATAAAATGATATGTTTACTTTTCAGACAACAGTCCCTCACACAAGCCCCAAGCGCAGTCGAAAATATTAAATTACAAGACTACAAGCTTATATGTATTCTAGGTATACAACTGAAAAGTTAACCGCGTTCACAAACATGTATATAAAGAAGATTTTGAAAATATTCAGCAAAAACAACGGCCGTTTCCATTTAACTAAGGTTTTCTTTGTCCGCTTCGCGAAATGTAAGTTCTCCAGGGTCATAGGTCGCGCACCAAGGACCCATATGCGAAAATTGTTGATATTTTTCGACAGTCGTTAAAACAAAAGTTTTAAACTCTGCAGCAAATTCCTTCACAACCACAGAAATTGGTTTATCTGTAAACTTCTTTTTCAAAACAACACGTCCTCCCGTTGCGTTTTATCTATGCGCAAGCTAAGTAAACATGACCATGCAATTTACGGAGACGCAAAAGTAGAAAGACAAATTGGCCTACTGAAGTGTTCGATAAACCTTCAAGGACAGTTTCGTCTAAATACATGGTACGACAAACCCAGCAATGGTCGTTGGTTGTTTGTTCTTGCACTGACTGCAAAAATATATAAGCTTACTGGACATGACAGAACAATTAATTCGGCCGGGTGAGCAATACAAACTAGAAAGCGCGCCAATCAATGTGCTTGGTCTAACTCGTATGGGAAATGGACGATGCATTTGCGCTAAGAGAAATGAAACGGAGGGGAATTGAGCGGCATTTCAAACTCCACGTTTGCTGAAGCCACCGGTTGCAGAGGCCTGAGTTTTTGCCCCAAACGGGGCAAAAACCCAGGCTCTCGCGGCCAGAGCTTAAAATAGGGTATTTTCTGCCAATCCCATAGTCCTTAGCACTGCGGGCATGGAAGTAACTTACCTACCCCAGGAACTTTTAAAACCTTAATTTCACCAACTTAAAACCACGCGCAGCGCGAAATTTGTCTCCAATACATATATTCCCACAGTTTTTCAAACGGCCACAATAAAACCCCTCTGAGATATAACGGTTCAAAGTTGTCAAACTCTCTCGTTCCCAATCCCCCTACACCCTACGCGAGCACTGGAGCCCAGGCGCTACACCGCCAAACATATGAAGACTGTCATTTTGGAAACACTTCAAATATGGCCATCTTTACGCCATGATTATCTCCAAACTACACGTCCATTTCCGCTTCAAACACCAGTTTCGCTACGAAGAAACATTACCCATAGTTTTTCGCCGATTCGGAAGACCTCCAAGGAAAATGACAGCTGTCCAAAGATTACCGCTTGTGACGGTATGAACTGGGTTTGTTTGTTTTCCATCTCTTGATTCCATTACACAGTTCCATTTCTCCTCAACAAGCTTCCAGCTGCAAGTAGCTACGTGCTTACATCAGAACAAGCAGGTTTTCAGGTAAGAAATGGGTCTGGAAGAATGACAACGACGGAACCTGACAACACAAAAGGGGTCCAACAGAATAAGACCCTTTTTGAAAAATGGCGCCTCATATATATATATATATTAGAAGACAGTCTGATCAACTGAAGATTAGACTTGGCATTTTTATTACTAAATAGTTTCGTACCGCACAACTTGTACGGCACTCATCAGATAAAATTGCCATTTATAATTTTGGTCCATACGAAACAGAACTGTGGCAATAAAACGATGTATACTCTTGAAGCCTAAACTCTAGTGAAGTTATTGTTAATGCTCCTCAATCAAATGAGTTGAGCGCTCTACGAATACATTCTACTCAAGAAAGAAAGAATTTAAATATATGTATCAGTCAACTAAATCGTCCGCCAAGGCCACGGCACCGGCCAAGACGGACGCCATTCAAGAGTCAACTCTGACCTCTAACCTAGAGCTTGAGAGGTTGCGACATCAGAACCTCCAGCTTCAGCTTGAAATCACTAAAACGGAGCTTGAACTCGCAAAGATCAAGACCCAGCCACCACCAAATCAAATCAATTTGCGCATCATCAAGAGGGCAAATGCACACAGGGGAAACCCTTCCCGCTGCAACCTGTGTCTGTCTGAGAAACGCTGCATCTTGTCCGCTCGTGACATTTCCCTCCTCAACAAGAAATCTGAGCTGGTCACTAAGTGTCGTCATGAGAACAAGTTCTTCACAACAACCAATCAGAACAGGCGCCGTTCCAACCGTTCTTAAATTTGAAATTTTAACCTTATAACTGAAACTTTCTCACATGTACACTCAGTCTGATGATCGCTTAGTGCGTGAAACTCGAGTTACAATTACTTTCTATCTTTAAACTTGTATTTAGCTCTGCATATTCATGCATAGAGCACTCCTAGGATAGGTGAAACAATCTCTTCATTGTTTATTCGTTTATTCCTGCTCCTGTCAAGTAGAGCACTCTCTGTTTCACGAATCTAAAAAAGATGGAAAAACTTCAGTTTGATTACTCTATGAAGAACATCCCGATTCCTCCAAAGGACACTTACAAGATCAGTCTACTTGAAATAGTAGAAAGTGCCATAAAAAGAATGCGATGGAAGGCGCTCTTCTTTCTCAATCCAAAGTCTGACCAGCAGCAATCCAACAAATTCAACCTAAAATCGAGAAAATGTCCACCGCCAATTGAGGAATTGAAGCCGTTTGAAGATGACATGTTCCAGATAGTGGAGAACGTGAAGTTTAAGCAAGTTAGAAACCAATTTCAGGAGAAGCTAAGACGCGATGTTAAAAAGATCAACTCCTCGAAAAAGGTCCTCGTATTTGCCGATAAAACAAGAAACGTGTACGAGTTAGACAAGAACCAGTACGATAAGCTGTTAAGAGAAAATATTACCACAACACACAGAAAAGCAGACGGGCCAATTGAGAAAGAAATCAACCAAGAGCTGAAGCATATCACTACCAAGATTGAGGTACGTGACAGGGTTGAGAATATGGCACACAGACAAGCATTCATCTCCCTAAAAGACCATAAGGAGAACTTTGAAAACAACCCAAAGTGCAGATTAATCAACCCCGCAAAGAACAACCTTGGTCTGATAAGCAAACAAATATCAGAATAGGCATTCATTCCTGGTTTTTGACATCGTAGATTTCTATCCATCCATATCAGATGAACTACTGAAATTATGACTGGCATATGCAAAGCAACATACCACAATTTCAGAGGAGGACGTTGAAATCATCATGCACTCCAGAAAAACACTGCTCTTTGATAAGGATGAACCCTGGCCCAGGGTCAAGAGAGGTGATTCCCCTATGTTCGATGTTGCAATGGGTTGCTATGATGGAGCCGAGGTCTGCGAGCTGGTTGGTCTTTACATCCTGCACAAACTGACATTGGCATTCCCAGACGGTAATATCGGTCTGTACAGAGATGATGGACTAGCCATCTTTAAAAACATAAACACAAGATCCGGTGACAATGTCAGGAAGAAATTTTCTGAGATGCTTGGGAACCTCGGTCTGAAAATCACAGTGCAGAGCAACTTGAAAGTAGTAAATTACCTAGATGTCACACTCAACCTCACAACCGGAGAATATTACCCATACAGAAAACCTGACAACAACCCACTGTACATCAACGCCAATTCCAACCACCCTCCGTCCGTTTTCCAGCATCGATTAGCACAAGAATATCAGGGTTATCCTGTGACTCGGACGAGTTCAACAAGACCTCTCAGGTATACAACGATGCCCTCAAATCCAGCGGTTACAAGGAGAAGATCCGATATGACCAAAACCAGAACCAAAGAAACCAAAGAAACAGACCAAGAAACATAATCTGGTTTAATCCACCTTTCAGCCAAAATGTTGAGACGAATGTCGCGAAATCCTTCTTACAGCTGGTTGATAAGCATTTCCCAAGGTCGCACAAACTCCACAAGGTCTTCAACAGAAACAACTTGAAAATCAGCTACAGCTGCACGACTAACATGGCAAACATCATCAAGAGCCACAACCAGAAAATCCTAAATGAAAACAATGGAGTTAGCAATGAGAGGAAATGCAATTGCAGAAACAAAGACCTTTGCCTTCTCGATGGTGCGTGTCTCACAAGTAACGTGATCTACGAAGCCACAGTCACAACAACAACCGGGAACAAAAAGACTTACATTGGTATTACAGAGCACGAATTTAAAACAAGATACAACAACCACAAACTCTCTTTCAGAGACCGAAAGCATTCGCACAGCACAGTACTTTCAAAACACATCTGGGACTTGAAAGACAGCAACACCGACTATCAAATCAATTGGCGCATCATCTGTGTCTGTCTGAGAAACTCTGCATCTTGTCCGCTCGTGACATTTCCCTCCTCAACAAGAAATCTGAGCTGGTCACTAAGTGTCGTCATGAGAACAAGTTCTTCACAACAACCAATCAGAACAGGCGCCGTTCCAACCGTTCTTAAATTTGAAATTTTAACCTTATAACTGAAACTTTCTCACTCAGTCTGATGTGGAGTTGAGGTTAGCGGCTATAGCCCTTGTTACGGGTCTCAAATCCTTGACCAACAGTAGGTGCTTGCTGGAGGATCACTAGGGCGATCGTGGACACTTGAAACACTTGGCGTTAATAAAAACTGAAATGTTACGGTCAAACGTCCAACTTCAAGATAGCGTTGTTGGTTTAATTAGCGCTCAACGTTTCGACCATCACGGTCTTCATCAGGAGCACTAGAGGTATATACTAGTTACAACATACAACAATTATCTCGAGCAGGTTAACGTTTCCTTTCTAGAGCAATGCTCAGTGGAAAATTCAATGAGTTCACTTCAACACTCAAATTTACGATATAGAATACTTTTCTGATTTCTCAGGTCGGTATAACCAGCTCGGTGCAAACAAGTTACGTACGTTTAACAGGTTGCGTGACAACTCAAATAGTTACCTATAAAAGGTATCGGCTGCCAAGGATAATACCGGATTTCCGCCACACGCACAAAAAGCTCAGACGCGATAGTTGCTGTTACCAAAAACTTGAAATGCAGTTTAATATTTCTATTTGCGCTGATTTATGTTTTTTTTTTCTAAAGGCAAGTATGCAAATTGAGACGCTTGACTCAAACCATGTGCGATGTGGAAAGCAATCAGTAATTCTCAACACACTGCAGCAAGATCCAAATCTACCACGCTTTTCTTATCACTTTCATTTTTCTGGTGTTTGTCACCTCCACCAGCATTAACGCCAACAAAAAATACCAATCAAAGGACAAGAGTAATCAAATTGGAGACCAGTTTACTTTAGCCATTTCTACAAGCGCGATCGCAACCGAACGGGACATTGCCTTAATTCTCTTCTCGGGAGAAGCCGATATTTCCATACTACCCTTTCCCAGCATTTGGACCTATTCTCGTTACTGTCAGTTTTGTGCGCCTTGAAAGGCTTTATAATGTGGTCACTGAATCGCTCCTCCTGGATTTTTCACAAGTTATTTATATAAAATCCTCGTCACTTCCAGAGTTTTCCAACGTACGGTTTACCGATATACGCGACTAGAATGTACAGCAAACTGTAGAGAAAGGGATTTCTTTATAAACTCCAGATTCTCCGCGACCTTGAACGAGATTTCTGACGTTATGCTTCAAGACAGGCAAAAATTACTTCGAAAATGCAGCACACAATCACACGTGTTCATCTGTCAATTGAACATCCCACTGAAATTATGCCGCATAAATTATCCTGAGTGTTGCTAATGATAGCCAATCAGAATTGAATTTAACAATGCCCACTGTCGAGCAACCAATTAGAACCAGTTCCATGAATTCCTGAAAAACAGCAGGTTTCGTAGATGTCCCTTTTCCGTATGAAGCAAAGGAAATAGGAGACGTCTGCACGCAGGCTAGGTTCGCCTGTATGTTGTCTTTTTTGCTGTAGGCTTCCGGTTACAGTGAAACGACTAGGGATACAACCTTGCAGAGGGGGTAGGGATTTTATGCCCGAGGTAGTGAGGAAGGGCAGTTTTCGTGAGCAAGAAATTTTTTCCTACAATTCACGTGCAAGGGAAAAGGAAGAAAGTAAAGGAGAGAAAGAAGAAGAACAGTAACGTTTTCAATATTTCCTTGGTTTGTTGTTCACAACACTCAATAATAAAATGGTCTTGCCAGTCTGCTAGTGAGATATAATGTGTGCCATGTGTGGTTTCAATCTGCTGATCGTGACCGCAAAATAATAAGTAATGAAATCAATTTTCTTCCTGCTTATGTACGTGTATGAACGTGTCAGCAACATTAATCGATAAAAAATTACACTACCCTCTTCAAACTTATTTCCTCATTTCTTTCAGCCTTATGAAATAAAATACTGTGACCCGACCGACGCTAAGCACGACTACAGGATGTACTAGCTGAATCGAGTGTCGAGTTTTCTTTTTCTGCGAAATAAAGATCTTCCTTAATTTTTGAAGGAAGTTCAGATAAAGGGTGAAGTATTCAGCTTTCACTATAGTTTTATAAGCCTTTATAACCGTGAAGCCGCCTCCGATTGTAGACTAGTGTGGGCTGGAGTTACTACTATACTCTGCGCTACAGAGAAAGACAGATGAAAATTTCTTTCAGGTAAAGTGATTAAAGGTTAATATGCACTGACTGTTTAAATACTGAGTGGCTTGTGAAAATCTTGTATCTGACTTAATTATTGTCAATGCCAATCAGTTTTTCTACTATTTTTCTTCCCCTTTAGACTGTGGCCTAAACTTAGGATGAAATTTGTTACCATGTTGTTACTGATATCTGTCCTATTGCCTTATGGCAGTGGGAAAGAGATAAAAAATGGACGAATTGGCCAGGGTATTTATACACCTAACCGGGTGAGTACTGAATGCAGGTTTAATTTATCCTGCTGAAGATTAAAGCAACAACAACAATAACCTTTATTTGCATGACTATAATTATTTACAGTATTGCAAAAGGTACGTAAAAACAAGAACAAAAAGAAAAAGAAATAATAATTATTATGATATTAATAACAGATAATCAAGTGACATCCTTCTTACATGACAGGACACTGTCACGCAAATTATTCAATAATGAAATATAATTTCTCAATCGTAAATTAAGATAAATATCTGCGGAGTTCATCATCTAATCACCAGGTCCGAGTAAGATAGCTGCTGAAAATTATGGAGATGGCTTTGTATTTGAGCGGAGACATTTCACACGGTGACAACATTGTATAAGGGAAATGACCGTGATCTAAATTGTTTTGGTGAAATATGAACATCTTGGGTTGGGAACCAGGGAAAGGGAAATAATAAAATAACTGAATCACGTTTTCCGGTAATGATGAAATTAGAAAGATGGGGAGTGATATTTTTCTTACGAGGAAGTCTGTAGACAATTCTTTAGCACTGTAAATTGGTCGTGTAAATTTAAGTTGCCCGCAGATTGGGGTCTTCTTTCAGGTGTTCACTATAAGTAGAAATGAGGAGCTGGATTATTTGGTCCGAGACATTTAATTGCTACTCAGAGTTTCATGCTTCTTCCGAAGCAATCATCAGGCAACTGCCAGAAATAACGGTTACAATCAGAGATGTTTCAAAAATACAGAACAATACATACTAGGTGTGGCGCGTCAAGCGGGATCTTATCCCTAATTAAGTGATGACATTTTTCAGCAGGAATTTCCTAAAATGCCTACAGCACCGACGATGTTAGCTCGTTTCTGTTATTGAGTGTTGACATTTCAGGTTTACAAATTATGAAATATTTCTCCCACAAACACAAATTACATTTCTTAGTAACGTTCGAGTAAGATCGACCTTGTTTTACTTTACGCCATTTGATGTCGAACTTAATGTTCTGGTCTTTCAGGCTCCATACGTGCTTACTGAGCTCGGTAGCGTTCCTGTACCGTTCGTTTCGAAATGAGCATATATGGTTTCTATGTCATAATTTAAATGTGGTGTCGCAAAGCCCGATGTATGTTTCTCTTGTGGTTGGTGTAGTAACTTCAGCTTGGTATACGATGTTTTGGGCGTTGCAGTTTCCATCCATGGGGCACGTGTTTGGTTTCCGGCAGTTACAATTTTTGTTCTCTTCATCATTGTGGTGGTAACCGCTTTTGTTGAGTGCTTCTTGATAGACGTGTTTGACGTTATCGCAGCATTCTTTATCCGACGATATTTCGGAGAGCCTCCTGTTGATGGATTTGGGATGTTCTTCAGGATAGATGGTGGATGGTTGGATTTTTTGTGTACATATAGTGGGATGTTTCCTTCCTTTCTGTAGGGATAGTATTTCCCACTTTTTAGGTCAAGCGTGACGTCTAGGAAGTTGACAATAGTTGTGTTAGCTTCAACTGTGATCTTCAAGTTGTTGTCACGGAAGATTTTGCATAGTTCTTTTTTGATCTTCTCAATTTCTTGCGGTTTCCTGTTGTAGGCTGCTAATCTGTCATCTCGGTATAAGCCTATGTTTTGTCCATATTTTTTGGTGAGGAGGGACAAAAGGTAGCAACCAACCAACTCACACGTTTCAGCTCCATCGAAAGATCCCCTGGTGACATCAAATTGGTTGTCTGCAGATTTCTTTTCCCATGGGCAATTATCGCTGAATAACAGTGATCGTTTGGCATGCAGGATGATGTCACGCTCATGTTTTGTGATGCGTTGGTACTTATTAGCAAAGTCCAGCGATTTTGAGAGCAGCTTCTCATTTATTGAGGGGTAGAACTCGCATACGTCGAAACATATGAATGAGAGTGTCTCTTTCTTTTCCAAACTGTTGAACCATTTTAGGACGCTGGAGGTGTTCTTCCACTGGTTGATTTGCGTGCTGTTGATGATGGAGGTGTTAATTTCGTCCAGGATTTGCTTGCTAATTATACCGATTTCGGACTTCGATGGGTTGATTAGGCGGCACGTTGGATGGTCTTGAAATGTGGGTTTATGATCTTTTAAAGTGATAAGTGCTTCCTTCAGTTAGCTAACTTCTCAATGCGGTCGTCTAATTTAAGTTGTTCCGCTATTCACGTATGGGACCTGAAAGACCAAAACATTAAGTTCGACATCAAATGGCGTAAGGTAAAACAAGGTCGATCTTACTCGAACGTTACTAAGGAATGTAATTTGTGTTTGTGGGAGAAATATTTCATAATTTGTAAACCTGAAATGCCAACACTCAATAACAGAAACGAGCTAACATCGTCGGTGCTGTAGGCATTCTAGGAAATTCCTGCAGAAAAATGTCATCACTTAATTAGCGATAAGATCTCGCTTGACGCGCCACGCGCCACACCTAGTATGTATTGTTCGGTATTTTTGAAATATCTCTGATTGTAACCGTTTTTTCTGGCAGTTGCCGGATAGAAGCATGAAACTCTGAGTAGCAATTAAATGTCTTGGACCAAATAATCCAGCTCCTCATTTCTATATATATATATATATATATACATCTATAACTTACAATAAATAATCAAACCGTTTCACGTACCTTGCTCGTTAACACGATTGTCGCTTATCTGGTTTTGTTTTTTTTAGCTTAGTTGTTAATTACTATCAATTGTTTCATGTGTTTTTGCGTTCAAAAGCCCCACTGTGGGAATCTGTTATTTTCTTTTCTTTGGGGAGCTGTCGTTCAGGGACCCTGTACATGGATTTTATTACTATTGTTTAAGTGCCCTGTTCAGGGTCTCTGTTACGGCGGCTTTTCCAGGGGCCCTCTTTAGGGAGTTTGTTACGACGGAGCGTTACGTAACAATTATCCCTTAAGTTTGTTTTCTGTATCTCTCTTTGTATTGTAATTGACCTGACTTTTTTAGTTTTCGTTTGTTTGTAATTTAGATCTTTTGTTTTGTTACGTAAACTTTATTTCATTCTTTTTTTTCTTTTGTGTGTATGTAAAGTATATAAGGTAGTACCTAAAGTTGCCCAACCATTGTACATAGTTTTTTAGTTTTTAATTTTTAACCGTACGTGTTGTACTCTGAAGAAGGCTGAAAGCCGAAACGTTATGACACTACAGGACCAGTCAGAAGTTTGCACCATTAGTTTTTTATATATACCTTTCTAATAATTTACGTGGCAGTATCGTATCGTGTCTATATATATATATATATATATATATATATATATATATATAACAGTTAATGGTTGCCTCAGGCTAACATAGAATGCCACTGCGTCAGGAGGATCAAAGATTCACAGTCCAAGCCTCACTGCATGGAATTAAAACTCGTTGAAGGAAAGCGAGGACGGACAACTTCTGACGACTAAAAAGTTACAAAATTTAATAAAAAATAAAAACGTTTCGGTCTTAGACCTTCATCAGTTACATGAAAAATTGAACTTATCAAATCTACCTTAAGTAAGATTACAGTACAAAACAAGATGCAAAATACAATTCAACGCTATGAGTTACGTAACCGGTGTGATTATAACAATACTAAAACGAGGAAAAGTGACGCTAATCAAAAACATTAAAAAATAAAAACAATATAGTACAACAATTATATAACGAAAAAAGGAAAACTAAACAATACTAACAATTAAACGTAATTACAAGGTGTAGATACAGGTACAACACTAAATAAATGAACGATACAAGGCAAAAATTTAACAAAAGACCGGAAATATGCTACTATAAAAATAATTAACAAAAGATGACAAATAAGACTAAAAACTAAAAGCTACTAATTCAAAAAAGATGACTTTTGCAATGCGGCAAAAGAAAGAGCAGTCAAAAGGAAAGCAACCTACGTTTACGCAAACATGGATCATAACAAAATCCCAAATCGAGGCCTTTTAAGCCCCAAAGGGCCGATAGATAACAAAATCCCTGGGGGGGCCCTTAAACAATAATGACAGTAATAAGTTCCCCGGACAGGGCCTTTGAGTATACCCAACACCTAAGAGGCTGACAAAATCCAAGAAAAGGGTCTTTGAACGGCCATATATCGCGAACGAAGAATCGCAAAAAAGAAAATTAATTATCACAAATTCTATTCCTAGAATGAAATTCTTTTCTTTTATTTAAACCATGGGGTGCCAAAGAGAACAGCTGAGCACTCCAATAAGCCTCCTTTGTAATTAAAAGCCTGTCGATCTCATCCGAGTTGTTTGGGGCCTGCACCTGATCAATACATTGAAACGAAAAATCATCTAAAATGTGTGAAGTTTTGTTGAAATGCACTGCTACTTCACAAGTTGTTTTGTTTGTGAGCATAGCAGACTTGTGATTACGAAACCTAATTCGAAAATCAGTGGTTGTAGATCCTATGTATTGCAAACGACACTTCTTGCAAGAAACCAAATAAATCACATTTTTAGAATCACAAGAAAGTCTTGAATGAATGGTGTATTTTTGGCCCGTCTGCAAGCTAAGAAATGATTTGGATTCAACAAAGAAATTTCGACAAAGATCGCATCTATCATCTTTCGCATTTGAAACAGCCATTGCTTTGTTGAATTGTCTGTCCCTCTTCGGCGGTTTAAAACGAGATGGTACCAATAATTCTTTAAGAGGTTTTGACCTACGAAAAGATGGTATGATAGAGCCTAGAGGGAAAAGTTCTTTTAATTTGGGGTTGGATTGTAAAATCAACAAATGCTTTCTAATTATGTTACCCACGTTCGGTAAATTTGGATTAAATGTCAATACGAATGGATACGAATTCGCTTCTTTTCCACGTGTCCTGAGTAAATCATTTCTAGAAATGGCGGAGGCTTTGGAGAATTGATCATTGACTAATCCCAAGGTATCCTTTGTAGTCAGCTGTTCTCTTGGCAAGGAAAGTTTCTTCAGAGCAATTTCTTTTCAATCTTGTGGCTACTCCAAAAGGAATAGCCTTGAAGACATGCTTGGGATGGCAGCTGGAAGGTGGAAGATATAAATGACTGTCTGTAGGTTTAGAATAAACGTCAGTCCTAATAAACCCATTGACAAGGTGTAGAGTAAGGTCTAGTACATGGAGCTCGTGCTCAGAAAAAACTAACTCGAATTTAATAGTAGGGTATAGAGAATTAATGTAATCAGTAAATTGATGTAAGGCAGGAAGGCCTTGCTGCCAAAGATCAAAAACGTCGTCACGATATCGCCACCACAAGGACGGCTTTTTCGGACCGGAAAATTTAGCTCTAAGATCAATCTCGCCCATGGCTAAATCGGCGTAACTACAAGCATTCTTCGGACCCATAGCCGTGCCATGGATCTGAAGAAAGAAATTCTCCTTAAAAACAGAATGGTTGCTTTTCAAACAAATTTTCACAGCTTCTAATATGCAAGTCGTGGATGGGAATTTGTTTTCCCTTGCATTCAAAACCTTCCTAACTGCAGTAAGACAAGGTTTGTTATCAATGTTAGGGAACATTGAAACAACATCCCACGAAACCAGTAAGGTGCCAGTTGGAAAAGGGCCCCTCGTGTTAACATCTTCTATTTTGTTAAGCAAGTCGGTAGTATCCTTAATAAATGATGGTAATTTACGGGCAAGTGGTTGCAAATAAAATTCGGTAAAGGCCGACAAGTTTTCAATTGCCGTGCCACAACAAGAAGTAATAAGTCTTAATGGGTTGCCCGTTTTGTGCGTTTTGATATTTCCAAAAGCAACTCCTGGTTTCTCTTCCTTATTTAATACCCACTTAGCTACTTCGGGAGAAATCTCACCCTTTCCGAGCCATTTGGAACACCAACTATCTACTAATGCCAAATGCTTAGAAGTAGGATCCGACTGCAAAGTTTTTATAGTGCAGCTGATTGTTGAGCTGACCAAACATTTTTCCTCGTACTCTTTATCATCAATTAATACAAATCGGGAGCCTTTGTCCTGTATACGAATCACTAACTTAGAATTTTTAAGTTCCTTAAGCGCAGCCCGTTCCTTTTTTGAAAGATTATCCCTAGGTTGCTTAATGTTCTCAGGTTTGATGAGATCACGTCGTACATTAGCTAAAAATAGTTCAAGTTCAGGGTACCTGGACGTAGGAGGTCTCCATTTCTTTTCTTTCGGAACCCGGGGTAAATGGCTGGGAGTTACAAGGTCGTCATCCGGATTGGCGTCAATAAAGAAAGTAGCCGTTCGTAATCGGGATTCAAAGATTTCCAAATCGTCATATACGCTCTGCCAGTTGATGTCTTTTGGTGTGGGACAAAAGGAAGGTCCTTTCCTGAGCAATTTGACTTGATCTGCACCGATGGCCATGCTCGAAAGGTTGACAGGGTCTAGCTGATGTAGTTGCTCCGTATTGTCGGGGTTTGGTAGTCTGCGCCTTTGGCGAAAATGCTGGAGTTTCCTAAAAATCCTAGCACACTTATTATAACGTCGACTGCGTCTAGATGTAGGTGGATTATCCGTAGCACTAGGTGAATCCAATCCAGGATCAAGAGGAATAGTCTTGAGCCACTTGCGCTTTTCCCGTTCTTTCAGGGTGTGGAGTAGAATGGCGTTTTCGCTCTTTAGACCATTCCATAGGAAAAGAGCCGGGCTGTAACTTAGCTTCGAAAACAGTTGTTCTCTGTAAAGTCTGAGCTCTTGTTGGAGTAGGTTAACTTTCTCGTGGGAAGCGCGTAGAACTGCATTGCAAATGTCTCTTGATGTGCGTTGAAGAGAATGCTTACAAAACGTGTTAAGATTAACATTGTCAATGTTCAAAGCCAAATGAAAACGAAAATTAAAGCCAACAGGAATAACATTACGATCTAAACAAAGTTTAAGGAAGGTACAATGGTGCTGATATCTGGAGAGCTTGTCCCAAACAAAGGCAGCTTTGCTGACTATGGAGTTAAGACGTAGCATCTTTGGATCAACCAGGATGGATGATTCGAAGGCGGATGAAGCGGAATATAAGATATTGAAAACAGTTAATGGTTGCCTCAGGCCAACATAGAATGCCACTGCGTCAGGAGGATCAAAGATTCACAGTCCAAGCCTCACTGCATGGAATTAAAACTCGTTGAAGGAAAGCGAGGACGGACGACTTCTGACGACTAAAAAGTTACAAAATTTAATAAAAAATAAAAACGTTTCGGTCTTAGACCTTCATCGGTTACATGAAAAATTGAACTTATCAAATCTACCTTAAGTAAGATTACAGTACAAAACAAGATGCAAAATACAATTCAACGCTATGAGTTACGTAACCGGCGTGATTATAACAATACTAAAACGAGGAAAAGTGACGCTAATCAAAAACATTCAAAAATAAAAACAATATAGTACAACGATTATATATATATATATATATATATATATATATATATATATATATATATATATATGTATATATATATATATATAACTGCAGACAGTACTGTTTCGGCCTTCTGGGCCTCATCAGTGCAGTGCTGATGCTGGAGTTGAGGTTAGCGGCTATAGCCACCTCAGACGATCCCACACATGTGGCATCATCGTACCATGTCAGAGTGCTCAAACTAGTAAACTAGTGAGCTACGCATTTGCATATAATATTTGAATTTCTTGTAATCGCTCCCACAAACAATGCTGTCCACGGAGTCTGTAACGGAGGATCACTAGAAGCGATCGTGGAAACTTGAATAATTGAAACAGAATTTTTTTTTGTGACGGTCAAGTAGCCAACTCCAGTTAAGACTTTTCAGCTTTATTTGCTCAACGTTTCGGCCGTCTCGGCCTTCTTCAGGAGCATAATGACTGTATAACGGTGAGTGTCAACGGAATTATTTAAAATGTGGAATTACAATAGTGATTGGTTACATAAGCTCACGTGCGACGCAGTTAAGTGCACGTGGCGATGTAGTACAATGGTGAACTATATATATAACATACAACAAAATTCGAAAATAGAAACAAAACAGAGAAATACTCGGGAAATTGACATAAAAAACCATAACAAATTGAATAAAATATAACAATTAGGTTAAGTTAAACTGTTTATTGCCGGCGTCAATTTATTGACCCAGTATTCTTCTCTTGCCCTCCTGGTGTACTGGTCTGTTGACCGTAATTTCTCGATAACTTTCAGTTTTATATTTTCACGGCCACATCTTTTAAAATACCTCACTGTGGGAATGTTCTTGTTGCCCACGGTTATATCAGAGCGGTGTTGATTAGCTCTGGTATGGATGCTGTTTGCAGTCTCGCCAACGTATTGTTCTTGACATTTGTCGCATGTGATTAGATAGATGACATTCTGAGTGTGACAGTTGGTATATTGTTTTAGTTGGATAGATTCATGGGTAGAATTGCTAGTGATTGTCGTGGCAAATGATCCATACGATTTACAGCAGGCACATCGTGGATCGCTACCGCATGGCCAAAATCCTGGCTTAGTGAGAGGGGTGGTCTGTATATATATATATATATAGAAATGGTGCCTGCGATGGTGCGTGTCTCACAAGTAACGTGATCTACGAAGCCACAGTCACAACAACAACCGGGGACACAAAGACTTCCCTTGCATCAGGAGCGCGGTCAAAAACCCGGCCAGCCTGGCAAAGCCTGGCCAGGCCAGACTTTCCGGGTTTTTGGCCAAGCTTACCGGGAAAATGTGGCCTGGTAAAGCCTGGCAAGCCTGGCCACGGCCACGTTTTCTTGGCAACCTTGGCCACAAAAGTCCGGCTTTCTCGGCCATGTTAGTTCCAAGGCCAGACTTTCCTGGCAACCTTGGCCAAAAAAAAAACTCGGCTTTCCTGGCCACTAAGATGTTAGCCAAGCTTTCTTGGATTTTCTGGCATTGAAAAGTAGTCGTGGCGCATTTTTCTCATGGAGTAAAAGCTATTGGTTGTTTTTGCTAATCCCGTCATAAGATCGAGACATCAAAGAAACTCTACTAGAGGTCACTACTAGATGTTTTATTTTGAGCATTTTAAATGTCTCTGAAGTTACAATTAAAACTGATTCTTCAGCCAGTCATATATCAAAAGACTTCACCTTCAAAGATCTGGAACTGAGAAATTTTTAATCGTCTTGAATGTGGGGTAAACTTGAAATTCCTACACTAAAAGTGCTATTAAAAATATTGTGTCCAGTCACGCATTGCATCTTGAGGTATAAACAGCAATCAAACGCAGCTTTGAACACTGATTGAGCAAGAATTATGATGTAAGGATATTTCTTTTTCTGCTTGGAAATTGTGAAAATGGGGCACTATTTAATGATAAATAAATCAAAATCCTGAACTCAAAAAAAGCAGTTTACCTGTTGATTGTCTGCGTAAGTTTGCAATGGGAGACAACACGTGTAACTTTTGATGTGGTCAATGCAATGACACAATGCATAACACCTTTTTCAGAATAACAGGCCCGATTCCAAACCTCTCCAAGAAGTCAATTTCTTTAGAGCTACTGTATAAGTCAAAAAATGATTTTTGATCCTTTTCTAAATCGTGGGCCATTAGAGCAACCGCCATCTTGAAATTCACAACACATTTCTGAGGAGCCTGGAAACAAATTGGGTTGTTTCGGTCAGCAGCTAGACCACTGCGGGCTCAGATAGTGACCGTTTTGTTTGGTTTCGGCGCCATTTTTTGTGTTCAGTTCGTGGCATGAAATGTTTGCGTCTTTTGACCTTGGAATGAAGAATCAGAGCGGCAAAATGTGGATCAGCTACCCTTTAGGCTGAGGTAAGTTGAAGGCAAATGATAATTTTGAAAGATTGGATTCAAAATTAATGATTATTTTAGGTAAAGATCGACCATGTGCTTCTGAGTTAAGCAGCTTAAATGTTTGCAAATGTTTGAGGATCTGAAGCAGGCAGACAGACGTCCTTTATTAAAGTTTGAGCTTAAATCTGGATACTTTTTTCTACTAGGCTTGTGCACATTTTTTCAAAATAACTAAGAATGACAGAGGATTTGAGTCCTTGTTTAAATGCTCAAAGGATCTCCTAAATTGTGAAATGTCTGGGGCAAATGAAACTTGAGCTTACAGCTTGTGGACTGTTAGAGTAGTATAATTTAAAAGAACATAGCTCTTTAAGCATGTTTTAAATGCAGCATCATTCAGATAAGCTGGCTTTGATCATTCATTTATGTTTTGTTGTAGATATTGACTGTATTCAACACATTGTTCAGTGACTTCAGCTGAGGGAGACTGACACTCAAACAGCAGAGCAATATCAAGTCACCAATGCTGGTTCTTACTAAGCTAAGTCGCTTAAACATGGCACTCTTTTGCATTATTTGACTCATAATTACAGAACACAATGTTCAAATGTAGGTTTAAGACATTTAAAATAGTGACCAAGTCTTTCAATGCAATCTAAATAGTTGGCATTTGATTTCTCTGGACATTCAAATGAATATAGCCAAGCTTAAAAGCTTATGGCTCTGTATTTCCATAACACATATACATATAAGTTTATGGTGTCAGCAGTTCTTTGTGCAGTAACTAATATAGATTGTAATCCACATGTACCAATACTGCAATTTCCTGGATGTTTTAGTCAGTTGAACCAATTACTGATTGCATTGGTTTGCTAGACAATGTAAAACCTTGTTTTTTAACTGAATGGAATTTATATGTATGGGGTGTTTGTGTCTAAATTCTAATGCTCCCCATGTTTGCCTTTTATATGTTTAGTCACATGGGGACAAACATTCAAAAAATTCAAAGACACTTTTCATAGCTGCCTTAAGAAATAAAAACTTAACTTCTTGTTTTACAAGAATGAAAATAGCAAATACATGTATATCAGAAAAAATAAGTCAAACCAATGAGTTTATTAGTTTTTGATTCTTGGGCACTATTCCTTTCTGAACGAAATGCTATTTATTATATCATTATTGTATTATACATTGTATATAACCATTAATACGAAGATGCTGTTATAAAATTGTTATAAATACTGCAACTGAATGAAAAACTTTCAATGTTTGACGTGCAACAATGCATAATAAATTATTGTATTAAATGTTATTCTGATAGTATTTTTGAAATGGCATTCAATTTTATTAATAGTAATGTCTGGGCAGTTTGCCTGGCAACTTACTAACCTGCCAGTAATTAATTTCCTGGTTACTTTTATTTGTCTGAGTGCTGACTAAATTAAAATTCAGCTGATCTTGGCAGCCACAGTTGTCTTACTTTTGTCACTGGCCAGGCTGGCCTTGGTGTTTTATGCCCGGCCAGTCTGGCCTGTGACCTGGCTCAACAAGGTTTTCAAGCCCGGCTTTGGCCCCAGTCTGCCACGGCCAGGCCAGGCCGGGCTGGCCGCCTGACCACGGCTTCCCCCTTTTTTTTATCCCTTGGCCAGCCCGGCCAAAGCCTGGCTTGTGGCCGGGCTCACCTCGGCTTTCAGGCCAGGCTTTGGCCCCGGTCTACCCCGGTCTGGCCAGGTTCCTGATGCAAGGGTTACATTGGTATGACAGAGCACGAATTTAAAAGAAGATACAACAACCACAAACTCTCTCTCAGAGACCGAAAGCATTCGCACAGCACAGTACTTTCAAAACACATCTGGGACTTGAAAGACAGCAACACCGACTATCAAATCAATTGGCGCATCATAAAGAGGGCAAATGCATACAGGGGAAACCCTTCCCGCTGCAACCTGTGTCTGTCTGAGAAACTCTGCATCTTGTCCGCTCGTGACATTTCCCTCCTCAACAAGAAATCTGAGCTGGTCACTAAGTGTCGTCATGAGAACAAGTTCTTCACAACAACCAATCAGAACAGGCGCCGTTCCAACCGTTCTTAAATTTGAAATTTTAATCTTATAACTGAAACTTTCTCACATGTACACTCAGTCTGATGATCGCTTAGTGCGTGAAGCTCGAGTTACAATTACTTTCTATCTTTAAATTTGTATTTAGCTCTGCATATTCATGCATAGAGCACTCCTAGGATAAGTGAAACAATCTCTTCATTGTTTATTCGTATATATATATATGTATATATATATATTCATATGGACTTTAATACAGGTATAATAAACTGGTTCAAGTCTTCAGAGGTAGTGCATCGTTTTATTACTACAGCACTGTTTCGTATGGCCAAAAGGTGGCCACACTCATCAGGTAATATCAACGGTTGACCGTTAAATTCCAATAACTGGCCAAAAAAGGGGAAGTACGGTTGCTATGAGATATAAAAACAGCGTTATTTTATCATATAAATAATGTGATTGTTATTGCGGAAATACGGTTGCTATGAGATATAAAGACAGCCTTATTTTATCATATAAATAATGTGATTGTCATTTATAGTTTGGGAATTGGGTTACTTTATCTTGAACCAGTTTATTATAATTGTCAATGCTCCTCTAAGAGTTGAGCGCTCTATATAATATATAAATATATAAATTCTTGAACTTGGTTTGAATGTATTTGAGAGAGCGCTCAACTCTTGGAGGAGCATTGACAATTATAATAAACTGGTTCAAGACTTCAGAGGTAGTGCATCGTTTTATTACTACAGCACTGTTTCGTATGGCCAAAAGGTGACCACACTCATCAAGTAATATCAACGATTGACCGTTAAATTACAATAACTGGCAAAAAAAGGGGAAGTACGGTTGCTATGAGATATAAAAACAGCGTTATTTTATCATATAAATAATGTGATTGTTATTGCAGATATACGGTTGCTATGAGATATAAAGACAGCGTTATTTTATCATATAAATAATGTGATTGTCATTCATAGTTTGGGAGATTGTGTTACTTTATGACAAAGTTCTTGAGGAGGTATCTGTTTCTGTGGGGGCATGAACTTGCCAACTCATTTCGCTTGTTTAGACTGCAGAGATCCTTTTTACAGATGATTATGTATTTTTCAAAAAGACATAAATTACATTTCTTAGTAATGTTGTTGTAAGGTTTGCATTGTTTGATGATTTTCCACTTTAGGTTGAAAGGCTTGTTGTTGTCTTTGATTGTCCATATGTGCTTTGATAATTCAGTCTCGCGTCTCTTGTTTTGATGTCGGAAGGAAGATGTGTGGTTTCTGTAACGTTCTTTGAAGTTTGTCGCGAGTCCTACGTATGAATCTGTTGATGTTTCGGTTGTGACTGTTGCTTGGTAGACTACGTTTGATGTCAGGCATTTTCCTTCGAGGGGACATTGATCTTTTTTTCGGCAGTTACACTCTTTGTCGAGTGTTTGTGTTGAACTGTTCGGGACTGGTTGCAATCTGATAGCAGCTTTTTGTTGTGTGACGAGATGACTGTTTTCATATTTGGGAAGCATGGCTGTCGACGATATTTAGGAAACTACTTCCCAGATTGGTCTTCACGTTAGAGTTCCATGGTGGGTTATACCATATAACTCTTCTTTGGCGATTTTTGTTGTGCTTTTGGGCTGGCTGTGGTTTATATGTTAGCTTGTAGCTGTAGCCACTTTCGTCAAGGGCTTTTTGGTAAGGAGGGATGGCTACGTCAAAACATTTTTGCTTGATGAAATGCTGGTTAGTCGCTTGTTAATGTTTTCCGGGATATTCTTCAGTAGTGCAGGCGGGTGGTTGCTTTGACGGTTGACGTAGAGAAGCTTGTTGTTTGGCCTTTCATGAAGGGTTTGTAAGAGTTACTTGTGTTGACAGGTCGAATAAACACTAACATTGACCTTGACCGAATAAACACTAACATTGTTACCAAGCTCAGATTAAATCAATGGAAAAACGCTAAAGCTGTTTTAAGCTGGTTTAACAGCATACACAACAAGGAAAACTACTCTTTCATCGCTTTTGATGTAGTTGATTTTTATCCATCCATTTCAATCGACCTTCTAAATGCCGCGCTAGAATTCGCATCTAACTACGATAACATCACCGACAATGAAAGGCGCATCATCCTACATGCGAAAAAATCCCTCCTCTACAATTCTGGTGAGCCATGGGGCAAGAAAGCATCGTCTAATCTCTTCGATGTCACCATGGGTAGCTATGACGGTGCTGAGTCATGTGAGCTCGTTGGCGCTTTTCTCCTCCACAAAATAGAAGCGAAACATGGCAACAACTTCGGCTTATACAGAGATGACGGCCTCGGAATTACAAATGCAACGCCTCGCCAAGTAGAGCTAATCAAGAAAGATCTGTGTACCATCTTCAGTGAGCATGGCCTTAAAATTACAATTGAGGCCAACAAAAAAATCGTCAATTTCCTCGACGTCACTTTCAACCTTTCCAACGGTACATACATGCCTTATACCAAGCCCAACAACATCCCACTTTACATCCACAAGAAATCTAACCACCCACCGCAGATCATCAAAAACATCCCAAAGTCCATCAATAAAAGGCTCTCCGAGATTTCATATGACCAAGATTCATTCGATAAAGCAGTTCCACTCTATCAAAAAGCCCTTAACGACAGCGGATACAAGCACCGCCTTGCATTTTCACCGCCAACCGCATCAGAACCGCCAAACTCCGGTAGAAAGAATCGCCACAGAGATATCATTTGGTACAACCCCCCGTTCAGTAAAAATGTCGCCACCAACATCGGACGGACTTTCCTAAAGATTCTCGACGAAGAATTCCCAAAGGACCACGTGTTACACAAGATCTTCAACCGTAACACAGTGAAAATCAGTTACAGCTGCATGACCAACCTCAAACAAAACATCGACGGCCATAATAAGTCAACCCTTCGCAAGAAGATTGTGCCATCAAAAACATGCAACTGTAGGAAACCAGCTGACTGCCCTTTGGCTGGGAATTGTCTCAAGGAATCAGTGGTATACCAAGCGACTGTGGCAACGGTAGACAATAGGCCTGATCAGACCTACGTAGGCCTTACTGAAAACTCCTTTAAGACTAGATTCACCAACCACAAAGCTTCCTTTAATCACCCGAGCAAGAGACTCAATACCGAGCTAAGCAAATACGTTTGGCAGTTGAAAGACACCAAAACAAATTTTAAAATCACATGGAAGATCCTAAAGCAAGCTGCCCCATACAACCCCGCTTCAAATCGCTGTAACTTGTGCCTGTGGGAGAAGTATTTTATAATCTGCAGACCTGATTTGGCTTCACTCAATAAACGAAATGAACTAATAACCTCCTGTAGACACGCAAACAAATTCCTGCTCAAAAACTTCAAACCCGTCACGCAATAGCAACTGTTTATTTTAGATTTCAAAACTTCCATTGTCACGCATTTTTTAAGCATTTATTGTTTCGAAACAGTAACCGTTGTAATTTTATACTTTATAATTATCTTTGTCATAAGCTTTCATTGTCCCGAAAAACCGTTGTAATTTTATACTTTCCTTCTCATCGAGCGTCCTTATATACCAGTGTAGCGTTGTAATCTTTACATTTGGCAATTTAATCTGATGAGTGCCGTACAAATTGTGCGGTACGAAACTATTTAGTAATAAAAATGCCAAGTCTAATCTTCAGTTGATCAGACTGTCTTCTAATATTTATGCTCTAGTTTTTCTATTGAGCACTCTGACAGCAGTTCTGCAAATCAACTAATATATATATATATATATATATATATATATATATATATATATATATATATATCTGAGTGGTTTTAGAACAACATATCTGACAAAACACCACGACAGAGCCACAGGAGCGCCTGTGCGACTCTCTCCGCACCCCTTCCCCCGCAGCTCCGCAGGGACCTCAGAGCAGCTCCGACCCTCCCTGGGTTGGCCAACCCTCCACTTGAGGGTGTCCGCCTAGCTAGTTAAAGCTCTGTGCACAGAGTCAAGCGATCAGTTTGCCCTAAACAGCCAGTTCACACTTCTATTTCAGATCTTTCGCACAGCACAGCTAAGGTTAAGCCTCACTATCCCCCCCCCCCCTGAGTGAGTCCCAGACCCAAATTTCACCAGTGGTCACAAAGCTTGCTCCCCGGGGAGCACGGTGGCGTGCCGTTTGACAGTTCCCCCTCCCCCATCACTTTTGGTCGGCCGCAGAAGGCTTAGTCCTCCAGGACAAAGCGAAAAAGTTATGGCACAGTTTTTTCAACTCACTATCCCCCCCTGAGTGAGTCCCAGACCCAACTTTCACCAGTGGTCACAAAGCTTGGTCCCCGATATGGAGTCATCGAAACGTCGTTCAGCTTTACTATCGCTGATTTTTATTCTTAACTGCTTTGCAAAACCTTATGTTATTCGAGATTTAAAAAATGTTACAGTTAAATTTTGTTTCAATGCATCATCCAAAGCTATAAATAAAAACAATAATGATGACGACGACGCTAACAACAATGATGACGGTGGCATTGACTGATGACGACAATGACAAAAAAGCACTCAAGTCGACAGCTTCCCCATATCAATAGAAAATCTTATACAATGTCACTCATTTAGACTCCTTGTTATTTTAATCAGGTGAAAAGAGCCAGTCAAGGACCAGGGACCCCTCGGGACTGGCAGTGGTATCTAGTAAGTACACCACAAGGACTGGATTCCCAGTCAGCCTAGGCACCATATTCCTTTGATTGTCCTTCTAATTCGTGACGCCAGGACGTCAATTCAAAAGGATTCAAACTAACTTGTTTGCAGGATTCTGCCTGACTTCTCATACTAGCCATATAAAGTGTTTGGCTAGGGTCTTGGCTGGAATGACAGTGCTGTTACCGTAGAAAGGAAACTTACTCAAAGAGGCAAAGACTGCAACAAAAAACAGACAACCCAGCCTTATACGAAGCATTTCTTTACGCAACAAGCAACAGTCAATTTGTCAATATATTAAATAGTGATGAAACATTACGAATGAATCTCTCAAGAACAGTTGAAACCAAGCAACGATTAAAGAAAACTCATTCAAACAGAAAACAGCAGCTAAGAAAGAAATATGTAGAGAATTGGCTGAAAGTTAGACGAAGCACATCTGAGAGTTCTAGAGAAAAGTTCACCCACAAAAAATATCAAAACAGGGTACCAACTAGAAGAGTACCTCAAAATAATCAGAAATCCAGCACATAGTATTAGTATTACAAAATTACGGCTGGGAGTTTACTCATTACGAATGCAAACAGGAAAATACAAAAATAAGGGGGCATCAATACGAGTTGAATCAAGAACATGCCCAATTTGTAAGGAAAATTAAAGAAAAGATAACAGCATTTCGTGATGTACTGTCAAGGGTATAAGAACCTCAGAAGCGAACGCCATTCTCTTGTCAGCAAAACAGATGCTCATTTCCATACTCTAAGTGATTATGATAAAAAATTATATATTTACTGAATTTAGAGAATGACAATACTTGTAAACTTGTAGAAACGTATATTCGTTTAATGCTTCAGAAGAGAACTGAGAAATAATTAATACGAATGTTTTGAAATAATTTAAATTTAGTCATTTAGCATTTATTGTTTCGTTATATTAGTTAATGTTTATCCTTTATTTTTACTAGACCAATCACAGGGCGCAGACGAGTCATATTTGAACGTAATGCTGGCTAAATTCATCGCGCAAATCGGTCTAGGTATTCGAAACAATGAACGTGACTGAACAACGCGTCATGCTACCTAGTTGCGCGTCTGGCGAAATTCTATCCACAAGACGAAAGGCTGACAATGGTCGCCCGAAGGGCGACGTTATCGGAAAGCGAAGCTTTCCGAAACGAGGCACGAAGTGCCGAGAAGAAAAAACGAAACGAAAAGCGGGCCGTTCAACTCCAAAAATTCGCTCCCCAAAAGTTAGATTTAACGAACTTTCTGATTAAACTTTTAATCCGCCTTGGTAGAAAGTATTATTTCAATTTCACTTGCCGAAAACGAGGCCTTTTTGTTGGAAATGTGGCGATTTATTGGGGATTCAAAAATTGGACCGAAATTGCTTTCGTCCCTTGTCTCTTTCTTTACTGTTAGTCGGCTGTTAGTTACTGGTGCTACGCCCACAGTAACTGCTGTATGCAGTTTTCGTCTTGCGGGTAGAATTTCAACAGACGCATAACTAGATAGCATGACGCTTTGTTCAGTCACGTTTATTGTTTTGAATTTGCGCGATGAATTAAGACAGCATTACAGTCAAATATTACTCCTCTGCGCCCTGTGGACCAATACCTCCCTGTGGAGAGTAAGGCACAATAAAGCTTTACTGTTATTGTTACTCCCACACACACACACGCACACACACTCACTCACTCACTCACTCACTCACTCACTCACTCACTCACTCACTCACTCACACATTCACTCACTCACTCACTCACTCACTCACTCACTCACTCACTCACTCACTCACTCACTCACTCACTCACTCACACATTCACTCACTCACTCACTCACTCACTCACTCACTCCCTCACTCACTCACTCACTCACTCACTCACTCACTCACTCACTCACTCACTCACTCACTCACTCACTCACTCATCTCACCCACCCACCCACCCAAATGTCAAATTCGACAGGAAATTTTATTTTTAGGTTTCAGCAGGTTTTAGTACGGAGTGTTGTTGATAACAATCGCCTGATAATGTTCGATAAAAACGGCCACTTTTTCGCTGGCGTTCGCCATAAATATTCACAAGTCTCAGTCCACAGGTAATGCCGGCTTTCAACCAACTGCACAATATATCTTGATGGTTTCAGAGCAGTGTAAAGAGTGCAAAGAGAGGAGCATTTTAAAGAGTATTTCCAGCCCGTAACTGATTGGTAACTGGCCATTTTTATTTACAGAAAGACACACCCGTTTCAATGAATGTGAAGTCCGCGTGGCGAGCCGGTTATACTGGAAAAGGAGTTCTTGTGGCTGTGGTGGACGATGGACTCAACATGAATCATCCTAATTTGAAACCAAACTTCGTAAGTCCTTCTATTGAAACATAACGCCATATGCACTCAGATGACAAATTGTGCCGCGTTTTACTTGTACTCTTATCATGTACTATTAAATCTGAGAACTAGGATCCAAAATTCTCGTGTAATCTAACACAGACATGGAAACAAGTACTACTAATAGGCGAAGTCCCGTCGACTGAGCTCGCGGATTTCGCCCCGAGGTTTGCTAAGCCACATGACGTATACTCATTGCGCCATACCCGCTTTACAATGTTCGGAGTACTCGAGAGCGCCTGCGCTAGTTTTTGATTGGATGAAATTAAAAAAAATCGGGAGCTTGTCGATTTTTAAGTGGATGTTTACGGGAAAAAAAGCACTTGTTTCTCCGACTGTGCTATAGAGTATCTGTTGCATGAAGCTAAAAGGAGTGTCGTTAATCCACCTATAGATAGGATGCTAGTCCATACCAGACTAAGCCCCTTCCCCCCAACCATTTTGGTCAGGTCACTCTAACAATTCGTTGTTACATATTTGTACTTCTGGAAGGAGAGACACACTGTGAAAACTTAATTGTTTTGTATAAGAATACAAGACAACGACAAAAGCGGAGCTCGAACCACGAAGAATTCTGCCCCGCAGCGCGTAGACCACTAGAACACCGCGCCAAGGAATAGCCGCCATAATTTTTATGCTCTTCCAATTCCCAAACTGGATTAATGATATTAAGTAAATCTGCAATTGCAAACCTATGTAATGTTCGTGTTAAGTAGTCTGTGTTGTGTCAATTTTCTTCGATTAGAACATAGATTCAAGCTATGACTTTTTGGAGGACCGAAAGATAAGTACATCGTATATCCCTGGCAGGTATGTCATGTCCTTTATTGGTAGGCACTCATCTTGGTCTGTTGCAAATCCGAAAATCCCATTGGTTCTCCCATCATTGACTGTTTAACAATTAAAACAACGAGCCGAGTTGTCTGTCGCTGATAGATACAAAGGAAGACGAGAAATTGTTTTAGTAGACAATATGAATGAAAGATTGCAACCAACCAACCAACAATTTTAGGCACTTTATGCAAAACTCAGAAATAATGTTTCCTTTGAGGGGCTGCCCGCTATCTTGTATAGCATGTACTAAAACAATTGTTTAGTACAGTCAACAAGGACACCCAATGATTCGTTTCGGTCAAATATCCAGTGTTCGAAAGGCCTAAATCACCTGAGATATTCGGATTTAATTGCAGTGAAAACTAGAGTTTTCTTTGGCAAGACATCACCTCAAACTTTCTTAACAACTGAACAAGGGGAGTGACTAATTTGCATTGCTTTTGGAGGGACATGTATGTCGTTTAAAGTGTCAACAGCAGCTCGAACATTCGGGGGGGGGGGGGGGCGGAGGTTCCGTATCCTAAACATTTCTGCGGCCTAAAGTTTCAAGAGAAACCGAATAAATCAACCTGAGTTAGCTTACACAAATTTGCCTTATAAGCCCTCAAACAATATTAATCTGAGAAAACAGAAAATGACATTTTAAGTACTTTGCTTAAATTTTCTCGTTGGGTGCTCCTGAGTCTGAGTCTGGCTTACAGACAACTCGGGCTCGTAGTCTTCGTTGAAGGTGAATGTTATTTATTTAATTACATGTAAAACAGGATAACGTCAAAGAGTGCTATTGCACGTGTTGGAGATAGTTCGTCATTTCATAGCTAGCAGAAGGGCTAACTATGGTCATGTCAATATGGTCATTTCAGTGATTTCATTTCATTCCATATAGTAAGGGACTGGTCAGAAGGCATTGCAAGGGGGGGGGGGGGTGGCCGAAGCATCTGAAAACGTGGTGGCAGAAAAAAATTGACTTACTACTTCGTTTTGATGCAAAACAGTACTGAACCACCCCTCGCTGAGGGTTTAAAATTACATGACCCACCCCAGATAATGAAACTTAAACTGATTCCAGTTAGATAAAATCCTTTACGATCCTCCCGGTGTATACATATATGAATTTAAAAACATAATGTATGACCTTTGATTGGATATTATTACCTAGACTATTTGTTTACAGCTACCTGTATAGCTAAGTTACTTAGTCTAACCACTTAAAGTCCACCATAGTTCTTGTTGACTTTGCTATTTGAATTTGTTCAAAAAAATGCCGAGAAACTAGTAGTTCATCACTGGCAGCTCTTTACAAGCAGGAATAATTTTCACGCGCATATATAGTTTTTTAATTTTCATTGGCAACTGAAGAGTTCAAAGAGATTAGTACCACACCAACCGTCCTAAAATATGCAAACATAGAAAGGACCCTTCGTCACTGGCAAACAAAGCCGGTAGAGATTAACTTCAAGCCGAGTGTTACTAAGACGAGCAACGAGTAACGCGGTAACGAGAAAACAAGTAGCGGGAAAATTTTTCTATGATTGTATAATTTTTCCCTTTCAATTTTTTCGCGTTTCTCGTTTTCTATTTGCTACCCTTGGAAAAATTTTCCCGTTACTTGTTTTCTCGTTACTACGTTACTCGTTTTAGTAACACCCGTCTGTTGTCGTTCTTGCGTACACTTTATATTTTTAGTTAGCAAGATGTTTTTCGGAGTGGTTATTATTTTGAATGTCTCTTAATGTAAGTTATTTCTACTAAATTATTTCCTTTTGTCTTTAAATTTAGCCATGGGACAAAGTGTGCTGGGATCATTGCTGGAGGAAATAATACTGACTGCGGAGTGGGAATCGCGTTTGGTGCACAAATTGCAAGTAAGAAAAATCATATATAACAATACTTTTGTATCGTCTCACATCTTTATAACATCAATAATTAAGAGCCAGTCCACGAGAGGTTCAAAGATTTTTGGAAATGGTCAGAAACAACCCTATCTCAAACTTTGCCTGCTGAAAGCTAGTCATGAGCAAGTAATCAAATCGACATTATTTTGTCTTGTAATACTAATGTGGTCACGTGACAGGCAATTTAAGTTTGACCCCCCTGGGAGCAATTTTGGCTCAAAAAATTTTCCAAAATTTACCAACTTTGCATGTCTCTTGTCAAAACAAATGTTAGGCAATCATAAATCAAATGATGTTTCTTTACTAAACTGATCTTCTTCATAAAAATACTAATATTTCTCTCAGACTCTTCTTATCACCCAAACAATAATTTTTAATAGAGAGGGTGGTTTGGCAGATTTGAAAAGGTGCCAATTTTACCAAATTTCAAAGGAATTTTTTTCTATGTAGTAGACAAGATCTATGGTTCATCTGCATTTCCCAAAAGAGCCAAAGGATTGTAATTAAACTTATTGAAAAATCTTTGCCGGCAATTCACTTTTAAGCTTCAATATAGCTTATGAGAAATTGGCATTTTCCTAAAATAGACATATCTGCTGAGGGACAAATGGGTCGCGTTAAATCAGCTTTTAACACTTAACAAATACATGAAACCTGTAAAAAGGTAAAATACAAGCTAAAAAAGTATACGGTTATCGTTTGAATCGTTTAAAGGCCGCAGATTTTGCACATAAACATTTTGCAGCTATGGAAGTCGTTCCTTCCCCACCCCTCCCTGATAGATTTCAGGTGAGTCAGGTGTGTATTATTTAATTTCCAGCAGAAGCTTATTTCAAGCTATTAGGATAGATTCAGTTGGCTTTTTGGTGTTGTTTTGAATCATTCAGAACCTAAAATAAATTTAAAGGCCATAATAACAGACTGAAATGAGAGAATTGAAGTCGAGAGGTTGCGTTACTGTGCGTGACACAGAGAATCGACCTCCGTGTATGGATAAGTTCTCCACGGTAGATTTACTATTTTACAAGGGGAAAATGGCAACCAAGTAATTTCACATATTCCACGAGGAACAAGAATTTCCTATACCAGCCTACACTTTACACATGATAGAGGCTTAAACGTTTTACAATTAAACAGCTGTTATACCGACTTTGCAATTTGTCTTTTTGTGTATGAACCATGTGTCTGATTGTTGCAGGTAGTCGGTAACCAAATGTAGCTTACATTCTATAAGACCTTGAGAATTGAACCATTGTTTCAGCTGTGTTTTGTGTCCAGAATACTCTCTTTAGGGAGTGAAGGGGTCTTGCTGAATGCCCTTCGAGGATGCCAGTAATCAGACAAAATAATAATGGTACTGGTGTTTCACGTAATCAATAAATAATCTGTTGCAACTGATTTCGTCAGTTTAATTTAATAAGAATTGAAAAAGTGGACCAAAGAAAGCAAACAGACAAATTTGGATAATCTAGTATGGGGCTCAAAAGCGGGTGTTAATTGCTCCCGATTCTTCCGCCCGTCAGAAACTTCTTCGCGCATCGCACATGAAAATATAACCAATCTGAGTACATACCTCATTGTTAGGATAAATGCCGTCACATGCAATCTACGGACTTGTTTGAAGAGGTCTATTTGCTACCAAACACTGCAATTTGTCCTCAAGAATCACAACTGGGAATAAATGTTAAATAGCTTTAAATTACATTAGCTCTGGTTGAGTTTGATTTCATTAACATAGACACTACTTCATGTGAATTTCAGTGCAATGTTCCAGGAAAAATTTCAATGCAGTTTTAAAGCTATTTTTCTTTCAATTACTGACACTATTTTGCTGTTTCAAAAAAACGAAATCCTTCTTCATTTCCCCCACAACAAATAGGATAATAAAGAAGGTCAACGTCAAAGCAGGGGCTTAACACTAGCAAGATGGGAGGCTTTTACATTAGTTATAGATTTAGAACCAGATAAAAAGGATGATCTGCGTCAACTGTCAATTAATTAAAGGTACTTGAAGTAATGCATCAGTCAATTCCAGCGGTGCCCATCCCCCTCCGGGCATTAGTCGGGCATTTGCTCACGTTTTAATCCCGGGGGGTGGGGCATTTGAAATTTTATCACTGCCCGGGGGTCGGGCATTTGCCTACCCCCGGGACGACCCCGGGGCATTTGACAAGGTGAGAAAAACGTTCCAGTGTAGTCAGTCTGAGGTCGTCCATGATCTTCCATTCCTTTGTTGATGTTCCCTGATTGATTTCATCGTTTGTTGATTAAATACTGTATCAAGTGAAATTAATTCTAAGTACTATATGGATTTTTAAGCTATTCGAGATGACCAGTTAGTAAAAATATTTTATGTTATTGGCCGTTTGTTAAATACAGATCATGCATTTTCAGTTCTTCGAAATTATTTAAGCATTTCTTTTAATATAGCTTATTTAATAAAACACTTATAAGTTGTGTAAGTCAAAATCAAATAAATGAACGTGTTATTGATATTAATAAAGTATCATTATTTTGAAAACAAATGAACAACGGAAGGGGAGACGCACAGTTATAAAATAACCGAAGGGCATTGATAATAATGATGAGTGACACTTTTTTCGTTATGATGTATTAGTAAAATCTTGAGCAGTGTTGCTTTCTAGATGATCCCGGGGGTGGGGCATTTGCCTTCTATTTTGGTCCCACCCCGGGGCATTTGACAGACTTACTTGTCCCCACCCCCGGGAATTTGCCATTAAAAAAATTGGAATTGACTGATGCATAACTGCTTATTATTCCTTGCAACTGCGATGTTAAATTTAGGGACACTATGTAAAAGGAGCTTGCCCGTATAGCTTACTGTGGGGAGAAATGGCCAAACATTGAAGGCTGTTGGGGGAACTCACACACGGTTAACAAAGCAAGATGTTTATTTGGGAGCCTGTTTGCTTGGTTTGTACGCGAAAACAGGTATGTGCCGCCCAAAAGTGTAAGGTTTTTTTTTTTACCCATTTTTGCTTAAAAATTGTCCAGATTTTGGGTCCTGCCTTTTTCGCTGAAATTGGGTATGGTTTGGGTGTAGCTGTAGAGGGCATATACATATTTATCTAATGTATAGAAAAAGATAGAGAATTAACCAAAAAGAACCATTTGATATGATACTGCGTGATTTGCCTGCTAGGCAGGATTAATTATTGGATTTGGAAGACCGGCAGCACATCCCTACTCACACTTTCCTAAAGGTATGAGGCATACAGGTAGTTTTAGAATGGATATACGGTATCTTAACTGTCAGAAGCATAAATCCTGGGCTTAAGGTAACTCACAAATGACCTGCTTCGCTAAAGCGGCATCACACCAGCAACCCGGCAATGTGACGACGTGGTTCAATTCCCGTTCACGGGTGCGGCAAGGGGTGGGCGTTTCTCTTCAGTAGACCATACATGAAGATTGTTTCATTCTTTTTAATATCATTTGTTGCAAGGAAATAACTATGTTTTTATTCAATCAGCAAATCGCTTTTACAATTGAAAAGAAAAAAAAATCAAAACTGAATTGGTACAATTGAAGTACAATTGAAGAGAAGTTTAGATCACGTAGTGTCGACATGAGATGAAATGGAAACTTCGCAAGCGAATGTGTAACATTTAACATTCATCTTGAGATTCTTGATGAAAAGTTGTAGTAACTGGTAGGAAACAGATTTCTTCAAGCAAGTACGTAGATTGTTGATTTTTGAGACAGTTGACGGTGCTTCTCCTACCACTGAGGTATGTGCTGGTTTGCTTGTGTTTTCATGCTTAAACAAGTTCTTACGGGAAGAGGATCCCGGAGAAATTGGTACTCGCCTTTGAGCTACAATGAACTTAAGATGGTCCAAGGTAACTTGTTTGCTTTTAAATCTACCTTTGTAGTTCTAATAATTTGAGATTAATTAACTGACGAAATCAGTCCCAACAGATCATTTACTGATAACATGAAACAAGTATCATTATTATTATTAGGTCTAATCACTGGTATCCTCGGAGGGCATTCAGGAAAACCCCTTCACTCCTTAAACAAAGTATTCTGGAGACAAAACACAGCTGAAATAATGGTTCAATTCTCAAGGTTTTGTAGAATGTAAGCTACATTTGGTTACCGACAAACTGCAACAAATCAGACACACGGTTCGTACACACAAAGACAAATCGCAAAGTCGGTATAACAGTTGTTATCCCGCCGTCAGGACGGGGTCAAGTAATACCCATTTTTTTCCGTGGTTTTTTTTTTTGGTGGTCACTTGCCCTAGACCTCCGGTTTTCGCTCGGCCGAACAAATACGTCTTGCAGACGTTCGGTCAACAGAAGTACTATCTTCAGTCGGTTAGCGTCGATTCGCCAAAATCTTCATGAAAAACGGTGTAGAAAATTACTAGCGATGCAATGGCATAAAACTCTCTTCGACGAGAGCGAGGACGAAGATGCTAGCAAGCTTTGAAGGTCAGAGATTCGATGTTGTTTATATTTTCGTTGGTTACTCGACGCGAGTCAAATTCAACAGTGAAATGCAAGCACTTTTGACAGGTTTGCTTTGCTTCGCCAAAATCTTTGTTTACAAAGTTACCAGGAATTTAATGGAGTTAACTTCTCTTCAACGAAAGCACGGATGAAGGTGCTAGCGAGCTTTGAAAGCCAACGATTCAAGCTGACATGAATTGGCCTTTTAATGCGGGAATAACAAGACTTGGCACGTAAACATCACGTCATTCAAGACAGAAGCCGAATCGTGGAATTTCCTTGCTTTCCCTAAAGCACTCATCGAATCATGGCCTAAAAGTAGACTTTTACGTTTCCATTTCAGTAGATAACCGTTCCCTTTAGATTTTAGGATAATCTTTTCTTTATCAATCTATTTAAATTTCCGTGCCCTTCTTGTTTAGAATTACGCTGAGATGTCAGTGCTTTTAAAAAAAACGTGGTGTAAGTGGGTCACGTTATGGTCAAAACTATTTCGTCACGTTCTTCTTCGCTAGTGCCAGAACAGGTGGATGACCAAGGAATGAGGGATGGGATAGGTGTTCATACTATTAGGGATTCATGTTATCATAAGGGGAAGGGTGCAGTGAGGACGTGGGTGGGAGGGGGGGGGGGTGGCAGCGAACACGTCAAAGGTAAGATAAATCACCAACTTCAAAAATTTACACCACTTGGGCTCATATCTTGAGTCACCGTGCTGTATTTTGCACCCCGAGCGGAGAGGGAAAAACGGCGGGGTCCAATGCCCCTGGGGCTTTTCTTGTTTAACTGTAAAACGTTAAGCCTCTATCATGTGTAAGGTGTAGGCTGGTATAGGAAATTTTTGTTCCTCGTGGAATATGTGAAATTATTTGGTTGCCATTTTCCCCTTGTAAAATAGTAAATCTACCGTCGAGAACTTATCCATACACGGAAGTCGATTCTCTGTGTCACGCACAGTAACGTAACCTCTCGACTTCAATTCTCTCATTTCAGTCTGTTATTATGGCCTTTAAATTTATTTTAGACTCTGAATGATTCAAAACAACACCAAAAAGCCAAACGAATCTATTCTAATAGCTTGAAATAAGCTTCTGCTGGAAATTAAGTAATACACACCTGACTCACCTGAAATCTATCAGGGAGGGGTGGGGAAGGAACGACTTCCATAGCTGCAAACTGTTTATGTGCAAAATCTGCGGCCTTTAAGTGATTCAAACGATAACCTAGCTTGTATTTTACCTTTTTACAGGTTTCATGTATTTGTTAAGTGTTAAAAGCTGATTTAACGCGACCCATTTGTCCCTCAACAGATATGTCTATTTTAGGAAAATGCCAATTTTTCATAAGCTATATTGAAGCTTAAAATTGAATTGCCGGCAAAGATTTTTCAATAAGTTTAATTACAATCCTTTGGCTCTTTTGGGAAATGCAGATGAACCATAGATCTTGTCTACTACATAGAAAAAAATTCCTTTGAAATTTGGTAAAATTGGCACCTTTTCAAATCTGCCAAACCACCCTCTCTATTAAAAATTATTGTTCGAATGATAAGAAGAGTCTGAAAGAAATATTAGTATTTTTATGAAGAAGGTCAGTTTAGTAAAGAAACATCATTTGATTTATGATTGCCTAACATTTGTTTTGACAAGAGACATGCAAAGTTGGTAAATTTTGGAAAATTTTTTGAACCAAAATTGCTCCCAGGGGGGTCAAACTTAAATTGCCTGTCACGTGACCACATTAGTATTACAAGACAAAATAATGTCGATTTGATTACTTGCTCATGACTAGCTTTCAGCAGGCAAAGTTTGAGATAGGGTTGTTTCTGACCATTTCCAAAAATCTTTGAACCTCTCGTGGATTGGCTCTAAATGCTTAATTTAACACGGAATTTAACATGCAATAATTTGATATATCAAATGTTAAGGGCAAAAAAGTTACTGTGCATCAAACGATCGGGTGATCTTTGGCAATTCTTGGGAGACTAATGTATAAAATATCTACATCCTGTAGAACGTGGAAATCTCTGGATCTCTTCTACCGAATTTCAAAAATCTTGGAAAGACTTCGCATATCGGTAATCCTTAAGACTCTTTCTAACAACGAAGGCCTCGACCAGATATATTAATAAAAAATGCCCTGTGTCTAAACCAATTTAGATTGAGTAATTTTACATTTTATTATTCCTCTATTCTCTCATTAAGCAAACCAGATGAAAAGAATACCCACACGGAGCAGGGATGGCGAGGGGGAGCAGGGGGGGGAGGGATGGCGGAGTGGGAGCAGGGATGGTGCAGTGGTGAGAGCGCTCGCCTCCCACCAATGTGGCCCGGGTTCGATTCCCGGTCCCGGTGTCATATGTGGGTTGAGTTTGTTGTTGGTTCTCGTCTTTGCTCCGAGAGGTTTTTCTCCGGGTACTCCGGTTTTCCCCTCTCCTCAAAACCAACATTTCCAAATTCCAATTCTATCCGGAACCCGAGGGCCACAGGTTTGTCAGTCCCAGACTGTTAAGCGTCACCCTCGTTAAACAAAGTTGATTTATTTATTTATTTATTTATTTTATTTACACGCCAGTTTTTATGTGACAGGGCGTGGAAGTGCATTCTACTCAATCTTACAGACAAATGTATGAAAACGTGAAAGCTAAACTGCACTAGCCTAACACTAATATATATATCATGATATTTTTATTGGGTAGGTATTAGACTGTATGAGGACAACACCAAACCAACCGATCAATCAGAAGCCAGGGCGTTGAGCTACAAAAAGGACTTGATTGACGTATACTCGAACAGCTGGGGGCCTGGGGACATGGGCTGGCAAGTGGAGGGGCCAGGTCCTCGATTAACAGGGGCTCTAGAAAACGGGACGCGGTCGGTAGGTGTTTTTGAGCCGTGCTATTGATATTTTGCAGGATACTGGACTCTAGGATACATATAGTCTTTTGAAATTGATCGACATACTTTCTGCAGCCGAAGAAGCTCTGGTACGCCGCGACCACGCAAAAGGTTGCAAAACGAGCGAGGTGTTCCCTTACGAGAGGGGATGCAAATTCTGAAAATTGAAAATTCTAGAACCATAGACAAGATCAAAATCACTTTGAAATGGTTTTGCAATGTTATTGCTATTCAACCAAAAAACAACAGCATTCCAAAAATCTCGACTATATTCAGGGACAAAAGAGGTGCTCGAGGGATTTATATGGCATTGATGAAGGGCAAAGTTCCTCGAAATGTCAGCTGCACAAATTCACCAAATTTACCTTTGTCAACTAAAAGTCGATGATCAGCTATATTTTTGAGGGATTCTTCTGCGGCTTATTGCAGAATGTATTCATCTGGGCGTGCACTTATTTAATTTTTTGTAACATTTTGTTTGTATAAGTACTGGCTTCGATAAAATGTCCTTTTTTAAAGATTCTTGTTTTTGTGTCTAAAGTTACTTGATACAGAACCACATTAAAGAAATTCTTTCCTAGACAGGACTTGATCGTTAAATGAACCAGCATGTCTGTGTCAAGGAGATGGGAAAACGTGGTTAGATGTTCTCTTTTTTTTTTCTTCCTGGTTGTTCATTCGCAAAGAGTATTTGACTTGTTTTGTTATTAGCAGCGAAGTTTATTCTTGTCTCCAAAGTATTCATTCGCGGACTGAAATAATTTCTACGGAGACAGATGACATGAAGCCTGAGGCATTCGCTCCTCTTGGAGGAGCTTCATTAGTAAGAATGATTGTAATCACGTCCTGCGCTAGGAGCGAAAGCTTCAAAAAACTACGGATATTTAAGTTATTTGTTGTCAAGATTTTGGCGACTAATACACCTCGCATTTAAATGCTTTGAATTCAACAGCTTTTCCAATTCTGTTTAACTTAGCTTTTTTGCTACTCCCGGAGCCAATTTTCAAGTCAAATGACACTATTTTAACTTTTTGAGATGTTGATGAAACGTCATCGTGAGACCGTAAAACTCTCGCAAAAAAAAAGCCGAGATGAAGAAAAAAGAAAACGGTTTTTGAACGGCCATCTGTAAATAAGGTCATGCTAGAGGTGTTTCAACCATAAAAGTTCGAACAGTGTAACTTACAAATTGGCTCGATCTGGAGAGTGTAATAATAAACCGCTATCCTCTAAATTAATGTCATGTAACACAGGGCCGCCAAGGCAAAGGATCCATCTTCGTCTTTGCTGCGGGAAATGGAGGACTCTCGGGTGATAGCTGCGCATTCAGCGGTTACGTCAATAGCATTTACACAATTGCCATCTCTGGAGTGAATTGGGATGGAGGGGTACCAAGCTACGCTGAGAAGTGCGCGGCCATCATGGCTGTGACATATGGACAGGATATTTTTACTCACGGAAATGTCAAAGCTCCTATGGTATGTTATGCCTGTCAAACAGGCTCAAAATGTCGAAGAGTGATATTTATATACCGAGTTGCCATATTTATGTTCAAATTACAGTAGATATATCCAAAGTGTAATATATATGTCTATAACTGGAATATGTATATCCAAATTGCAGTATTTATACTTCAAAATCCTGCGACCCGCTTTCGTCTCATATATAACAGTTAATTGATCTCACATATTCAATACAGCTTTAACGTAAATATTTCGCGCGCTTTTTTTTTCTTGCACCACATGACGGCCTGCCTGAGGTGTTACATGAAGTATTTCACCTACTGGATTATCCAGCACATCATCAGGAATGTCATCAAAGTTATTGCCAAGGGGCATTCCAAATTCTGTTCTTCTTTTCCGTAAAGTAATCGGAGAAACTCCCAATAAACGTACCACATCTGCCCATTGAAATCCTTCCTCACTGAGCATTCTAATTTGAGCGTCGGTTATGATGTACCTAGGTCTTCCCGTTCTTCCTGTATGGTCTACAGCGGAAAGATTTTGAACAGCATCTTGTCTTCAAATTCAAATTGTCTACGAAAACTTCGAGCATTAAGCGCTTCTCGAAGATTTCCCATGGTATCCGTTAAAATCTCAAAATCTCGAGCAAAAGTGACTTCATCGGGCCTCGATTCCTCCACTCGAGCTAACAACAACCTCACAGTCCGTTCATATTGGTTTAGTCTGCCACACCAGAATTCTGCACTGTCCACTTGGTTGGTAGACAGGTGATTTCTAGCTCCTCGTATGACTCCCACAAGAGAATCGAAGAAAGAATCAATATTTGGAATCCAGTGGGCCGCCATGTTGTTTGCTGTGCGCGGGATTGGGGACAAGTCATGGAGACTTACATGACATACTGACGGAAATTATATATATACATATATATATATATATATATATATATATATATGTATATATATATATATATATATATATATATATATTTATAACTTCAAATTTCTTGTGTGGAACGGTTTTCAGAGAGCGCTCAACTTTTTAGGAGCAGTGTTAAATTATTCAAAAAGGTTCCAGGCTTCAAAAGTATTTCATCGATTTAATGCGACAGGTCTGTTTCGTATAGTCAATGGATGACCACACTCTTCAGGCAATTTTATCGAAAAAATTTTATTCGATAAAATTGCCTGAAAAGTGTGGTCATCCATTGACTATACGAAACAGACCTGTCGCATTAAATCGATGAAATACTTTTGAAGCCTGGAACCTTTTTGAATAATTTATATATATTTATATATATATATATATATATATATATATATATATATATATATAACATAGAATTGTGGAGTCCGACTAATTCAAAACCATTCATTCGCTACTCTGAGTTTCATGCCTCATGCGAGGCAATCATCAGGCGACTGCCAGAAAAAACGGTTACATGAAAAGATATACAAATTTGAAAATAGGGAACAATGAGTACTTGCGTGACATGTCAAGATGTTATTGGACGGAAAAATCTATATTAAGCTAACACGGTATTTAACAAGAATTTCTTGGAGTGTCTACAGATCGAAGTCAGTTCGTTTCTTTGATTAAGTGTTGACATTTCCGGTTTGCAAATTATAAAATATTTCTCACAAAGACACAGATTACATTTTTTGTCGATGTTAGAATACGATCGTGCTTGTCTTATTTTCCGCCATCTTATCTCGTAATTGATTTTCCGGTCCTTTAGACCCCATATATACTTGCTGAGCTCGGTTGCATTCTTGTACCGTTCGTTTCTGAAGGAGCATGTATGGTTTCGGTAACGTTCTTTGAATGTCGTGTCACAAAGACCGATGTAGGTCTCCTTTGACTGAGGGGTGGTGACCTCTGCTTGATAAATAATGTTCCGCTCTTTACAATTTCCTTCAAGTGGACAAGAGTTCTTATTTCGGCAATTGCAGTTGTTGACTTCTTCGGATGGATTGACAGGTTTGCTAATTTGAGCTTTGTTGTGGCTGGAGATTATAGACTTAACGTTGCTCATACAGCTATAGCTCAGCTTAAGAGTGTTCCGGTTAAAGATTTTGTGAAGAGGGCTGGTTTTTGGAAAGTGCTGATCGATGAGTGAAAGAAAGCATTTGCCGACTTTGGTATCGACATTTTGGCTGTATGGTGGGTTGAACCATGTTATGTTCCTTTGCCGATTTCTTCTCGCTTTTGGTGCATCTGGAGCTGCGTCTTTGTAAGAAAGGGTGTATTCATAACCACTTTTGTTAAGCGCGTCTTGGTAAATGCTTTTGGTCTTGTCAAAACATTCTTTGTCGGATGATATTTGCGAAAGGCGCTTGTTGATCGATTCAGGGATGTTTCTTAGGATAGAGGGTGGGTGGTTAGACTGCTTGTGTACATACAATGATACATTTCCTTCTTTTGTGTATGGAAGGTGTTTTCCGGTTTTTAGGTCGAGGGTGACATCTAAGAAATTTACTCTGGTTACGTTGGCCTCTACTGTAATCTTTAGATCATTGTCACGGAAAATTTTGCACAAGTCTTTCTTAATTCTCTCGATCTCTTGGGGCGTTTTATTGAATGCAGACAGCCCGTCATCGCGATAAAGGCCAATGTTGCTTCCGTACTTTTGGGTAAGGAGGGATAAGATGTAGCAGCCAACCAGCTCGCATGTTTCAGCGCCATCAAACGACCCCATGGTTACATCGAATCGGTCATTGGAAGCTTTCTTTTCCCACGGGATGTTGTCACTGAACAGCAGTGACCTTTTGGCGTGGATGATGATGTCACGCTCATGTGCGCTGATGGGTCGGTAGCTATTACACCTTCCATACACAAAAGAAGGAAATGTACCGTTGTATGTACACAAGCAGTCTAACCACCCACCCTCTATCCTAAGAAACATCCCTGAATCGATCAACAAGCGCCTTTCGCAAATATCATCCGACAAAGAATGTTTTGACAAGACCAAAAGCATTTACCAAGACGCGCTTAACAAAAGTGGTTATGAATACACCCTTTCTTACAAAGACGCAGCTCCAGATGCACCAAAAGCGAGAAGAAATCGGCAAAGGAACATAACATGGTTCAACCCACCATACAGCCAAAATGTCGATACCAAAGTCGGCAAATGCTTTCTTTCACTCATCGATCAGCACTTTCCAAAAACCAGCCCTCTTCACAAAATCTTTAACCGGAACACTCTTAAGCTGAGCTATAGCTGTATGAGCAACGTTAAGTCTATAATCTCCAGCCACAACAAAGCTCAAATTAGCAAACCTGTCAATCCATCCGAAGAAGTCAACAACTGCAATTGCCGAAATAAGAACTCTTGTCCACTTGAAGGAAATTGTAAAGAGCGGAACATTATTTATCAAGCAGAGGTCACCACCCCTCAGTCAAAGGAGACCTACATCGGTCTTTGTGACACGACATTCAAAGAACGTTACCGAAACCATACATGCTCCTTCAGAAACGAACGGTACAAGAATGCAACCGAGCTCAGCAAGTATATATGGGGTCTAAAGGACCGGAAAATCAATTACGAGATAAGATGGCGGAAAATAAGACAAGCACGATCGTATTCTAACATCGACAAAAAATGTAATCTGTGTCTTTGTGAGAAATATTTTATAATTTGCAAACCGGAAATGTCAACACTTAATCAAAGAAACGAACTGACTTCGATCTGTAGACACTCCAAGAAATTCTTGTTAAATACCGTGTTAGCTTAATATAGATTTTTCCGTCCAATAACATCTTGACATGTCACGCAAGTACTCATTGTTCCCTATTTTCAAATTTGTATATCTTTTCATGTAACCGTTTTTTCTGGCAGTCGCCTGATGATTGCCTCGCATGAGGCATGAAACTCAGAGTAGCGAATAAATGGTTTTGAATTAGTCGGACTCCACAATTCTATGTTGTAACAGCTCTGGTTTTACCATCGAGCACTTTTATAGCAGATGAAGTCTTCAGTTTATCGACTTGTTGTCTACATATATATATATATAGATATGCATATATATACACCCGTTTTCAAAAATATATATACATATATACATCTTTTGTCTTCACAACGCGAAAACAAAAGAATAAATATGAAAACAAAAGGTATATATGTATGTATATATATTTTTCAAGTTGCAATGTTTTTGAAAACGGGTGTATATATATTATATATAGATATATATATGCATATCCAAATTGGATATAGGTCCTAAGGTATTATTATAGATCCTAAGGTATTATATATATATATATATATATATATATATATATATATATATATATATAATCTGAGTGGTTTTAGATCAACATATCTGACACAACACCTAGACAGAGCAACATGAACGCCTGTGCGACTCTCTCCCCACCCCTCCCCGGCAGTTCCGCACGGACCTCAGAGCAGCTCCGACCCTCCCTGGGTTAGCCAACCCTTCACTCGAGGGTGTCCGCCTAGCTAGATAAAGCTCCGTGCACAGAGTCAAGCGATCAGTTTGCCCTAAACAGAAAGTTCACACTTCTCTTTCAGATCTTTCGCACAGCACAGCTAAGGTTAAGCCTCACTATCCCCCCCCCTTGAGTGAGTCCCAGACCCAAATTTCACCAGTGGTCACAAAGCTTGCTCCCCGGGGAGCACGGTGGCGTGCCGTTTGACAGTCCCCCCCCCCCCTCACTTTTGGTCGGCCGCCGAAGGCTTAGTCCTGGACTACGTCCAGGACAAAGCGAAAAAGTTACGACACAGTTTTTTCAAATTTGCTCAGATATATATATCGAGAAAAGCGCGCGAAATATTTATGTCGAAGCTGTATTGAAATTATGTGAGATCAATTAACTGTTATATCTAAGACGAAAGCGGGTGGCAGGATTTTGAAGTACAAATATTGTAATTTGGATATATATATCGCAGTTTTGGACACATATATTGCACTTTGGATATATCTACTGTAATTTGAACATAAATATGGCAACTCGGTATATAAATATCACTCTTCGACATTTTGAGCCTGTTAACAGGCATAGTATGTTATTTGTAGTTGCACTCAAATATAAGGAACCAGTCAAGGTTACAACTTTCAAGGCTCGGAGAATGCTTGGCCAAATTTTTGTGGCGGTGAAGATGTCCATACTTAGCTTCATCGGCTCTAAAATGCTTACCATTCCAGGGAATAGTTTCAGTTCATGAAATTACACATACCTTCAACGGACTAATTCAAGAGCCTATTTGCGTTCTTGCTTCTGATTGAGCACAAATTTTGAGGCATGCAGTTAGAATTCACACGATATCCGCAACATGTCTTTGCGTTTTATCCAAACCGCACGCTTCTAAATTGTCACACCTAAGTTTACAATACTTCAATCTCATTTTCGTACTTGTTGTTTTCTTTTTCCTTGAGTACCCTTGCCAAATTACTCGATTTCTCGGCTTTGTGAGTCTGATTTTACTAAAACTTTCTTCGATGGTAAGTCGATCGAACGAGCGAAACAAAAAGTTGATTTCAGAACGCACGAGTGAGATCTTGGTACAAGATTTAGCAAGGTTGCACTCTGTATAAGACGTCACTAAAGGGGTGATGAAATAAGCTGTTCGCTGATTTCTTTCTTTCTTTCGTCGTTTAGACCTCGCATTGCTTTATCCTATCCTGGCAGACTATTTGAAGGTTTGAGTGTTAAAGTTGCATTGTTTCAATTTATCCACAGGTAACTGCGAAAGGAGACAAGAATTGCACAGAGGACTTTCCGGGTACTTCCGGCACTACTGCAATGGCTTCTGGGATCATTGCTTTGGCATTAGAAGCAAAGTAAGTTGGAGTAATTTGGGAGAACGTTTACTAACTGGACACGAAAGCATAGTCACGCCATATATGGTGACCGCCGGTTTATAAATTGGGCCGGGTGTTTTTTTTTTTTTTGGTCAGTTGGCTTAACCACAGGGAACCCAAACGCTGTATTAGCTATACCATAATCATTTAATAAAAATACTGTTATTTACCTGTGTTCCCGTGTCTTTATGAGTCGTCTTGGAAAGGATTTGAATCAGGGCGGCTCAGACGGTTTACCTCCCCGGTTTCAAATGTTATCTTGTTTGGCGCGTCATAGGACGCGACAATTACGTCTCAAGTTTCCATTATTATTTACTACTAACTCTAGTGGGGAGACAATGTCGGGTTTCAATTTACGGCCAAGAGAAGAGAAAAGAGAATCTCTTCTCTCCTAAGGAGAGTTAATAGTTAATAATAATGGAAACTTGAGACGTAATGTTTACGACGCGCCAGACAAGATTTGAAATCGGCGAGGTACGTATTAAAATTCGTCTGAGCCGCTCTGATTCAAATCCCTCCCTACCAAAACGACTCATAAAGGCCTGTATTTCGCAGAGGAGAGAAACGACAGCTGCGTTTGCAGCTTTATAGCGGAGCCAGCGCGCTAGCACGTCAGCGGAGCTCCATTGCTAAGGAAATTTGGTAACCTATCAAGCCAAGAAATTTTGGCAGTGACGTAATAGTCACGTGACTGTCCGTACGTACGTCCGTCCGTCCGTCCGTCCGCACCACAAGGGTACCAATACACTTCATACACTGGATATAACCCTGTGCTGAATCCCATGTGTTTTTAGCGCGAAATCGCATGTTGACCCGCGTTGTAGCAAAACAAGCAAAGACAACAAAAGTCAAAACAAATTTGTTAATGGAAAAAAAAGTTCAAAAGAATATTCAGTTGTCTTTTTGGTGGAAGGGGAAAAGTTCAATTTAGGCGAAAAAAATTAGGCGATAAAGTTCAGGCGAAAGGTTCAAATTTGCTTTGTCGGTTCTGTTCGAACTCGGTCGGCACACCGCTTGAGTTCGCAGCTTTTCACAGCAGTTTCGACGCCAAATATAGCAGAGCTAGTGCTTTTTGGTTTTTTCTTTCCACAACCATGGTTTTTACGGCGTTCCGAACACATTTTGCCAGGAAAAACACCAGCATTTTCATGCTGATAGGCAGCTTGTCACGAAGAAAGAAATAAGTATTAAAATTAACTCGGAAAATGTCAATAAACGCTCATGGCCAAGTGGACTAATATCCGGCTTCATACGTCGACGACCCGGGTTCGGCTGTCAGCGAGGGTAGGAATTTTTTCTTTTGTTTATTCTTTTCTTTTTCTTTTTTTTAATTTAACGACTTGAATGAGAGTATTTTCACAAATTAATAACTGCCAGCAAAAAAACAAACAAACAAAACAAAAGGGGGGGCTCCGCTTTTAGGCTTGGCTAAATCTATATATTATTAGTGCAGTAAGGAACGGTGGCTTAGGAAGAGAAGGGATTGGCTCGAGTATGATGATGCAATTAGTGGATTGCACCATCGATACATCATAGTTCTTGAGAAGGTAGAGAGATGAGTGTTTATTTGAGGCGAGAAGTTGATTTTAATTGCATAAAGACGAAGGAATCGGTCATTAATAAGGAGATCAATTAATGAGGTAGCTGTTACGAGTCTTTAAGATAGAAAATAACTGAATATTATCGAGCGATGCGTGTGGTTTGCGTGTGGTGTTCGCTGTTGTGTTGGTTGGGTTTGAGGTAATTTTGTAAGTGCGTAGTCTGGTACGTAGCCGTTTACGTTACGAATCCCGAGTCAACTTGTTTACTTTTGCAAGGAAATTCCCGGGTTAGCAAATCGGATTTAAACATCACGTCATGAGATATGCCTTAACGTGCCCCAGACTCTGACGATCTGCTCGGGCTCGTGTTTATCAAGCGTTATATTTTGATTCTACTGCTATGTTCACTGTTTGTATTCACGGTCTAGGGACAACAGTAAACATTTCTTCTTCCCTGTGTAAGCATTCCCAGTTGTGGGCGAATTTATACCGACATTCAACGTTTGAGTGAATTTGCGTTTTTCAGCAGAAATGAAAGCGATAAGAAAGATAAGCTGAGTCATCAGAGTTTAAACATTATGTCATCCAGTAACGCTATAGTCAAAATATTGCGTCTGACCACACAACCACACTTTTCGTCACGCCGGTTCGTATAAATACAGGATCGCGCCAACATTTAAGAAACCTAGGGGTGGGGAGGGTCAGAACGGTCGGTTAAAATGCCAATTGGGCTTTCTTGTTTTGAAATACAGTCAAGCCACCCTAGAGGAAGGAGAAAATGACCCGCTTAAAAGAGGCTCACCAGGAATTTGTGTTAATCGTGTGCTGCTGCGTTAAGGAAATGAGCGTCACAAATACATTTTGTTTCTTCTATGACCACTATCAACCTACCTAAGCTTTTGTGATTCCATTTAGGTTCTAAGAAACCAGGTTACTGGCCTTCCAGTATATAGTACAAGTGCAGCTGATTTAAATCTATACCGAATGCTTTTCAAGGAGATGCTTTAAACAACGCTACCCTTCAGAGCTACTTAATGTTCATGAACTGTTAGAAAAATCTGAAAGAAGACTGAAAAAAAAAAGATAGCATCAACGGCTCTCATCCCATATACTCTCTATTATCCAAAGTAAAGGAATCATCTCTTACATACATACATGCTCTATTTGGTAAATCAGGTTAGAGTAAGGCAATAAACGCTGATGTGGACCTGCTTACGCTTACACATAGTCGTAGTATAGATATCCGTCGTCCTCCATTTCAGCTTTAGGAGGTTTCGGAAAGATTCAACCTAACTCAACTTCGAGGGTTATGGACGAAGAAAGCTGTTGGCCTAGATAACATTCCATCGTGTGCTCATCACGCATTAGTGAAAGCGAATCCCTACAAACTGCTAGGCTGGAAAAAAAAATTTGAGGAAAACGAAATTATTGTGCTAGGGGGCTGAAAGTGAGACAAACTGACAAACAAAGAAAACAACTGTACGCAAAATGCCAACTAAAACAAAACTAGAAAAGTTTTGGTTGTCAGCTAAAAATTGTCTACATATTGATGATGTAAATCGTTTTCATTTTAGGAGAGAACAGTCACAGATACGATTGGTTGCACAAACTTATTTAGACAAACTGGAGATCTTTTTGCACGCGAAGAAACGACAGAGAAACGGCAGAGAACAGCCTTGTGCAACAACACGTTCTGGAATGTACTTCCAAGCCACTGTCTCACAAAATATGATAAACACAAGCATGCCATTAGCTATAGGTTCAAGAACACAATTCCATCCAAAAATGTTGATGGAACTTTTTCCTTTTTACATTCAGCGAATTGTGTAGATTCAAGATGACCGATTAGTATAACGTTGTTTGACTCTGAACTTCAGGAATGTAATGTTATAGCCAGCTTTTTTATCGGTAGATCGTTGTGTCAGTACAGCAGTAGCCTCAGGGTGATTGGTGTGACATAGTCGTACAAAATACAAAGCTACAAACGGTACATACAAAATGTCTACAAATATAGCGACGACAAACCACACGCCGACTAAGACCAATACGTCAAAAAGAGCATGGAAAGCTGTAATAAAAATAATTTAGGTGATGACGTTAGGCCGAGTGGAAGGTGTAAAGGCGACAAGTTCTTCATGAGACATGTCCTTGCCACTTAGAATTTAGAGTAGAGCGAGAGGATCAGGGCAAAATCTATCACCCTCCCTTTACAACTTTACTCTTTAGCCCTGTTGCTTTGATTCGTTTCCTCGATACGTTTTATCTTGGAGTTTTAGTCCCTCAACGCTTGTAAAATCATGGTTATCATACAGCCAATTACTGCTGCTGAAAATAGACCATAAACTCGAATGTTAACCCGTTTATGGCACAAAATGACTTGATAGATACTGACAAAGCTCCTTTTTAATCGTTTTTAGCCCAGACCTAACCTGGCGCGATGTCCAGCACCTGATAGCTAGAAGCTCCAAGCCTCTGACTTCTCCAAACGTGAGAACTTTTTCGTCCGCCAGGCGTCGCAAACCTTCCTGGAAAATCAATGCAGCCAACCTTTCGGGTACATTTTTATGTCATTTGCTAATCACTGTTAATGTTGTTAGGAACGCTGCTTAGACTGGCAAAACGTCAAATTTACTTAAAATCGGAATTGCAGAACTTACATAATCAAGTTATCTTCAGACAAATGTATCTTCAGACAGAGAAGTAAAGAGAGCATGCAAGGAAAATTTAAGTTATGGGCTGGAAAATTGTTTATGCACTAGCAAACTCCCGGAAGCAAGGGACCTCAACAATATCGAATTAGTACTCTGACCAGCAACAAGTACTTTTTCCGTTACGAAAAGGAACCTATCAAGAACCGAGCTAGTTTACTTTCTCAGTAGACGCCTAACCTAACTACGAAAACCTTTTCAGGCTAACTTGAAAACATGCTGGTTCTTACACGCGGGGTTTTACTCTCTGACAAGAGTGGGACCAGGATCCCTTCCTATATTTTTAAAACATCATTAGAACATTTTCTAGGCAAAAAGATGTTTATAAAAATGTGATAGATTAATTTTCATTTGCATTTAGTATGGCACAGAGTTGAACCCCAAACTACCCAATGAATGCTTAGATCAAACCCATCTTAGTGGCGGGTGAGGGCTTGAATCATAACCAGTGTTCTAACCACCTGGCCACGTTTTCACTGCATGCATTTAGTTTTCTACACATAGTTAAATCACGAGGCCGAGTTTTCTAAGAGCAAATAGCCAACCAGGGGAAGCCGAGTTTATTATCGTTTATTACAGAAAACAGGTATTCAAAGCCAATACCAACGCATGCGATCTTGGTCTATCTGCGAATAGTCAAAACATAAGAGAGCCAATCAGGTTTGGGGAATTGCTATAGGCTACGATTATTGTATGTCCGCTAAGGACATAAGGTCGATAAAAAAACTGTTCGTAATAAACGTTTAGGGTTTTTTTCTCATGGTGTTACGCTCAGTTTTCAATCGAAAACGTGGTTGTCTGTTAGTCTGTCTGTGTTGGCATCTGTGCAATTGAAATATCATACCTGTAAATAATTCTATCCTGTTTTTTTTTAGTGAGCAGCCATTATGGGTTTGGATTGATGGATGCTAATGTCATGGTTGGATACGCAAAGAATTGGACTTCTGTCCCTCAGCAGCTGTCTTGTGAAGTCGACCTCCATGTCTCCAGGTAGGTAGTTATTTCCTTCTCTTTTGTTATTGTTTATTACTTAAAAAGACCTTCCAACATCGCCAAAAACGTCAGATATTCAGGGAAATTATAAGGCTCTGGCCTATTTAGCCCTAGTTTTCAAATTCAGAATTAGGAGTCAACCAAAATCTTATTACCTTTGATTAAGGCGCGATCTTTGCCTGTTTATTTAAGTTACAGTTAGCACGAGGCAAAGGGCAATTATAAAGAACAAAAGGAAAACTTTTCTTGAAAACTTATGAAACTAAGCTTCAATCAAAATAACCGATAACTGAGACGTGAAGTGATTTTGTACGTTACCATAAATTAATCTGCTTATCAGAGAAATCTGTAGTCTTTAATTACCATATCAATCTTTTTCTTGAAGCTCTGATTGGCCGCAAATTCCTTGGAGTGGACAATTACCTCTTTCCTTGTCTGTGAGCGAACACAATTGCGGTATCCGGTTCTTAGAGCACGTACAAGTACGAGTGGATCTCAAATTTCCTCGCCGAGGGTACCTGGAGATGAGTTCAGAATCACCCAATAGAACCTGGTCTAGGCTTCTTTACCCACGAGCGTTTGACAGTCTCACCGGCTTAAAAACCTTTACAAACTGGACGGTGACCAGCTTACATTACTGGGGAGAGAACCCTATTGGAACCTGGAACATATTAATACGAAACACGAAGCCATGGAGGAAAACCAGGAATGGTAATATATACCATCTTTGAAATTTTTTATCCTACAAGAGTGAGTTGGAATCTCTTGACTGGCCTCAGATCGTGTAACTCAAATTTCTGTGACCATAGTTTGACAGTCCGGCACAGTTATCAAATTTGATAACGCGTCCAAAACAAACCATTAGCCAATCCATTCACAGCTTGAAGTTCATATGACCTGTTTTGATAGCAGTAGTGTTTTTTTAATATGGTGGCCAGTTCAAGAAAATATGGTTCGTGAGTTATCATCCGATTCCAGTCGCGGACTTGCTTGGCAAATTGTATAAACGAAAAGATTTCATCTTGCCTGCAGACAAATACGTAGCAATCGTGGTCGATCTGATTAAGTGTTTACACGTTTTCCGGTTAAGTTATCGAGTGCGGGGCTGTCATTTGCGCTACAAGCGTATCCTAACACAAGGGAATGAGCGTTTCATTCTCTCTGTTTGTGAGATTTTGCTTTCGTGTAGTTGTTGAGCATGTTTAGTGTATCACTACTCGTGGTGTACTGGTACACCAGGTCAACCTCGAGGGTCTTTGTCTGAATTTTATTTCATTTGTAACACCTCAGTAAGAAGACACCAAAACCTGACAAAGGTCATTCAATAAATACAAGAGAGGATATATCCTCTCTTGATAAATACTAATAGCATTTAACATTATTTAAACTTCTTGCTGGAAGGCGAAGCATCCAGCGGTTGGCACGACTCACTTCCTTCGGCAATCTGCATGAATGAAGAAATATTTGGAGCTTAAATAAATGTACGTGACAAGACGACAAAGGGACCCTTCTATTGAGAATTCACAAGAAGCGATGATTCGAGTAGCAACAATAAACCGTGACTCGTTCCATCCGTTACTGTTCAGTTGCATATGGAGAAAGAATGGCTTTTTGATAGCTACGCAGGGCTAAGGACTCGAACTATTCGAAGTCTGATGGCGAATATTCGTAATGGAAAATTAGCTAAAATTATATCTTAGGGCAAATCATATAAATGTCTCTGGAGTTGAGAATTTATGTCAACTTGTCAATCACGTCGTAAGGTCGTAAGGTGTCGTGAGCTCTGAAGACCTGAATATTATTATATCATGCCCCCAATTCCTCTTCTAACCTCTTCTATTGCTGAATCTACCGTGCAATGAATGAATCATCCACACACAGGACAAGTAGACACCACCACCTTGTTGGATATGTTGACGCCACCGCGTTGATTATCTGGCGTACGTTTAGTTTCTGTAGGCTAGCCTGTTATGATTCTAACAAGAACAATAATAATACGATGTCAATTACCCAGGTGAAAATGAATTTAGGACAACCGATTTTAAAATCGCAAGGATCCTTCTAAAGGCGAAGAAATGTTCTTTAAGTCTTCCTATTCACCGCGTTCTATCTGTGTAACATTCACCCTGATTCACTACTGAAGCATTTCCGGAACAAATATTATCACGTTGCTTTCACAGTTTTGGTCTCTGCTTTCTTAACGCAAAATCGACATAAATATGAAGTTTTTTTCCCTGTGAAGATCCATAACCTTGGCCTTCGACGCAACTCATTTCCTAAGACCGCAGTCAATTAAAAATGGCCGTCAGTAGCGGAATCAGAGCGCAAATCAAAATACCCTAGTGCAGTTTTTTAATCCTTCGTGCACTCCAATAAATCAGCGTTGAATCAAACGAAAACAAATCGAAGACAACGAGGTTTTTTTTTCGTGGGCCAGAAAAATCCAGAACTGACCAAAAACTGATGACAAAGGGAATAAACATACCTGAAACTGACTGTCATTCTGAACTGATTCTTCAAATTCTGATGGAATATCTCGGTAAGTAGTTAGCCAACGGCCGCCATTTTCATACAAACTTGAAGTTCATTGTTCTCTTATGTTTACCACCTGGAGCTCTAGGTAAATAGCGCGAAAACAACCGAAAAATTGGCGAAGAGAAGGAACCCTCTCCGAAAATTCGCCGAGTTCTAAATTGACGCCATGTTGTGACGTCACGACGTTATCAAATTTGATAACTGTGCCGCACTGTTTGAGAAGAGGCAGGGTATGGGTAATATTTTTTAGCATGAATTTTTCTGGCAAAAAATTGGCACGAGTTCTTTTTCACGAGTGTCTAACACATTTCATTGCTTCGTTTCCCTGAGAACGATTTTTTGTACAAAAGCCTTGCAGGATTTTCTTTTATTGGTAACTGCACCCCTCTCCTTAAAATATAAAAAGGTACGTCCTTAATACAGTCAAACCTACATGAGCGGTCCTGTATCACACAGTCACTTCTGCTTGCGATCAGTTGAAAAGTCCCGAGAAATCCTCCCCTTAATAAATGTAAGCCTGACTTTTATCAAGCGGTCACGGTCACCTTTTCCTGGATCACGAACAGTTATTTTTATTGTCTTTACCTGTATCTTTACTTTGTAAAGAGAAGCAGTGCGCGAATGCATGGTAAGAAGCTTCTGCAGTTTCTTTTTTTATATCTCGAGGAGACTCGGTCATTTTGTCTTGTGGCCGGTCATTCTCCAAGTCAAAGCCTTGTTTCTTTTATTTCCTTCTAAGCCAGTCGAACATGTATCAAGGGGTAATGCCCGCTACCATCGTGGCCTTAGTGCCCTTTCGTGGCTTCGGGTCACCAAAGCACGCATGTGTGGTACTTGTCGATCCTGTATTAAACGGTCAACTTGTACTAAGCGTTCAGGTTGGCATCCCACAAGAGGGACCGCTTAATACAAGTTTGACTGTAGTTCTTTAAAATTATAAGAACAATTCAAGGCAGACAGCCTGCAAAATTGAACCGACCATGTCATTTTCAGTCCTAGGCCAGTCCAACTCATCTCCGGAATCAGATAAGCGGGTCGTGGGAAAGTTAAAAGGGGTAAAATCAGCACCAACGAAAGGTATATATACATGTAATTAAAATTAAATATAGTGTCTATTAAGAGAGTTTTAATAAACTATTACAGAGGGAGTCCTCCTTTGGACATATATCAAAACGTCGCAGCTCTTGCAAACCATATGCATGCTCCTTAATATACAAAGTTAGTCCAGTCAGATTTTACCTTCCTTTTCCTTTAAGCTTTTGGTATTTGGTCTTTTTTGCCTGCTTAACCCATACAGCTACTTCAATTAACGTTGTCGGATGAAAGCTTTAAGTCTACTCGACAAGACCGCAAGGTAATATGGGATTTGTATAACTAAATTTCACCAAAATGAGCAGTACCCTGCCTGCTTTACAACAGTATATATACGTGGATGCACGTGGAGCAGGTGCATGGTATACAAATTAGAAGTTAGAAAAACAACCTCTTGAGAAATATGGAACGTGGTTTTTCGCACTTTATAACAATTACCTTATTATAGGAAATAAACACTTGTGTTAGTTAAGGTATTTGAAATTAACATGAATTGAAGGAAATTAACTCGAAAGCGGGGGTAAATTTTCAAAATGAGGGAAATTAACACGATTAAAACAAAGAAACACTTTGTGGTCACATCTGGAACAAATTTATTTCCAACTGAATATAAAAATCACGAGCTAAACAGGTCTACAGGTGAGTGAGGCAATTTCTTTACAGACATAGTGCGTTAAATTTTGCCTGAATGTGAGAAAGCTATTGTTTTGTGGGTGTCAAGAATGTCTGGACTATATCCAGAATTTGAGATTAAAATGATGGAAATTAAGGCCGCGGAAATTAACGCTCCACTTAATTAACAACGCGGAAATCAACGCTCACAAAAATTAACGCGACTTAAATTAACGCGAATTTTTACAATTCGCGTTAATTTCATGGAGCGTTAATTTCCTGTAATAAGATACTAACCACTGAAAATTGAAAGCCGAGTCATGATTGCTGTTGACAATAATCGGGTGGTGGCCATTTATTTTCTTGCTCTGGGAAATTCAAAGCTCTTACCGACTTCTGACAACCGCGAAACTTAGACTGACTTGCAACTACCCATACTATCCTTCGGTCTCTTCGCGTGAGCTTGAGTTGATCCGACAACCTTTACAGAAATAGCTGTATATAAAAACTTTTGCCATAGCTACGAATCAGTATTGTATTACATAAGCCGATGCGCCATCGTCATCGATCAATGTAAAACTGAACAAGAAATTCTGAAGAATTTACAGGCGGCTGATAGTCTCTCAACCCTCCCCCCCCCTCCCCTTTTTCAAAGGGAAAAAGGGTGAAAAAACCTTTAGTAGTTCTTGGATTCCGGTGACCTGTTATGGACAATTTGCACTTCCGGTATGTAAGGAATTAAATGTATTTAAACGTATGAAATTTTTAAGATTTAACAGATAAACCGTGTTTTCGTTCGGCAGGTCTCTTACGGTGGCAGATAGTGAGTTGTATTTGACAGATTGGTTTTGAAAACTGATAAAATCGATTTACGTTTTTATAGCTTTCAATTAATGATGGACACATTCCAAGTTTGTTCAGTGATCTTTAAACTGATTAAGCAAATAGCAACTTGAGAACTTTGTTTTGTTGACAGTTCGCCTTTGTAATCGGTGACCTTTGCACGAGTTTTAGTGAGACGCTTTTCAGAGAGAGAGAAAACCCTGTAGCTTTACCTGGAGAAATAAATCGTTCTTAAACCGTGATATTGTGAAGTACGGCCCCTAGGCATTCACGACAAATGTTTCAGTCTTCAGGTAAGGGCTCCATTTGGATCCTAACGACACGAGTGCAGGCTACTTGCAACCTACTGTTATAACAGCGATGCATTTGTTGTTCAAAGGTCCATTTTCATTTTGAATATTTAATTAGCCTCATCACTGAAGGCAGCAAAGTTCAGATATTCTCAGGAATCCAGTAACTTCTTTTCCGAAATCGAGAAAATGGACACTATAATAAAAAGAGAAAATTGTCTTGAAGATTCAAAGCGAGCAAAACAAGCTATGATGTGCAGTTGTGTCTGTTGGCCGCGCGACACCAAGAGGACTAAGTCAAGTGACTTAGGACGACGACGAAAATGAAAAACAAAAAACGTCCATTTTATGAGTCGGCGAAAATGAAGCCGGGGGGGGGGGGAGGATCTGAAACCCTTACCCTGTACCATATACCACAGGCGACCAGTAGGCTTATAAAATGGGAGTACCTGCCCCGGGCTGTAAAGTGTTTGCAATCTTGAGCAGTTAGAACCTATTTCATTTTGCTACCGATGTGGTGTTTTGTGGCTTGAGGTTTGGGAGGATTCTATCCGCCTTGTAGTGCTACGTTTACTTAGCCGTAAAGTGTTTACTTTTGCGGCTCCGCAATTACATGGCTCCGTAAATTACATGGTCATGTTTACTTAGCTTGTGCATAGATAAAACGCAACGGGAGGACGTGTTTTTTTGAAAAACAAGTTTACAGATAAACTTATTTCTGCGGTTGTGAACGAATTTGCTGCAGAGTTTGAAAGTTTTGTTTTATCGCCTCTTGAAAAATATCAACAATTTTCGCATATGGGTCCTTGGTCCGCGACCTATGAACCTAGAACTTACATTTTGCAAAGCCGACAAAGAAAACCTTAGATAAATGGAAACGGCCCTTCTCTTGTATACCTAGAATACATATAAGCTTGTAGTCTTGTAATTATTTTCGACTGCGCTTGGGGCTTGTGTGGGAGACTGTTGTCTGAAAAGTAAAACATATTATTTTATACTCACAACGACTTTCCAACAAGACTGTAGCTTAGGTATATCAAGGATAAGAAAGAATAAATAAAATATTGTTACAATTTTCATTCTCCTACGGAAATTATTGATTCACAGGTACTGTTCTTGCTGTTTACATGATTCGCGGACCAAGGACCACATTCGCGGACAAAGGACCTGCGAGTACGGTCACCTTTTTTCGAATTACAAGAAAAATATTTCAGATTGGAACTTGCAACTTTAAAATTACCGCGAGAAACATAAAAGCTATTTTCAGGGAAAATCTCAGCTCGCAACGTTTTTATTCAGGTAAGATATTCAAGATTATAATTTTTACTCGCGGACCAAGGACCAGATACTGTACCCTGAAAAAAACATGTCTCGCAACATTTTAGGTGCCGCAATCCTTGCGAGAAGTAGAAGTCGGTTATACTTTTGGCAACGATCCTCGCAACGCTGCAACGCATTTTTCCAGCGTTGCGTAGAGGTGTTACACTAGGCAACGTTGCGTGAACTTGTCTCGCAACGGCGCAACAAAATTGCAGGACAAGTTGCAAGAAAAATTGCCTAGTGTAACAGCGCCTTTATAGCCGAATAAGTTTCGTTTGCTTTGCTTCGAACAGTGTTCTTAACATTCAGCTTGCACTTTCAAAACCTGCTTGCTTCCCAGACTCAGTAAACATTTGTCTCGTATTCGAATTGACTCTGCTTGGAAATCAAATCAAAATACTTGTTTTAGTTTTATTTTTTCGCCTTTAGCATATTTTTGGGAAGATCTTGACATTTATTTATCTATTTATTATTGCCCCCGCAGGGTTTTGGCCCAGAGGCCAAAACCTGAGAAGGCAGAATTGAAGTCCCGCGTAATCATGGGAAATTGTTGTATACCAGATGAAATCTCGACTTGAACAAAGGCGAGGCGCGCAAGGTGCTGTCGGGAAACCGCAATATTTACACAAGCTAAACGAAGCGAACTGCGGACGTCAAATAGATTTTACAAGACTTGGCTAAACGCTACAGTACGGTAAATGTTGTTTTAAATGCTCATTTGCCTTTCAAAAATTGTTTAACTGATCGTTTGATCCAGATTTCTATGATTTTTGCAATTTTGTTCGCAAAGCAGCTCCAATTTTCTGCAAGGGTTATGCATCAGTCAATTCCAGCTGTGCCCATCCCCCCCGGGCATTAGCCGGGCATTTGCTCATGTGTCAATCCCGGGGGTGGGGCATTTGAAATTTTATCACTGCCCGGGGGTCGGGCATTTGCCTACCCCCGGGACCACCCCGGGGCACTTGACATCTTTGTCAGGTTTTGGTCTCGCATGTAATATATGGATTTTAAAGCTATCCAACATGATCACTTTCGTAAAAATCTTTTACGATTTTGGCCGTTTGATAAATACGGATAATGCGTTTTCAGTTCCTCGATAACTTAATATATTTAAGCATTTCTTAGTATATTTTAAAAATAAACACGAATTGTCCAGGTCAAAATCGCATAAAAGAATGAATAATTGAACCAAAAGGAACTGTCATGTACACAATTTGGCGTGTTACTGATAAGTGGCATTAAAGCAAATGAACAATGGGATCGAGGATAGACGCACGGGTAAACAACCGAAATGTGTTGAAAATAAAGGCTGGTTTCCGTACGGTTGCTACGATCTCTGTGATCGCAATCGTTGCAATCATATAGCAACCACTCTTCACGATCGTTGTGAAATGATGTGAGCGCTACGATCGATCGCTGAAGTGTGGTACCCATATGATCACAACGATTGCTGAACGTTTCTTCCAGCGATTGCAGCAATCATAGCGATGATATGGAAACCAGCCTTAATGGTCGTAATGATGAGTGAAACTTTCTTGTTATGACTTATTAAATCTTGAGCAGTGTTGCTTTCTATACTATCCCAGGGGTGGGGCATTTGCCTTCTTTTTTGGTCCCAACCCGGGACATTTGACGGACTTGTTTATCCCCATCCCCGGGAATTTGCCATTTAAAAAAAAATGCTAATGCCCGGGGGTTGGCCCGGGGGGGGATGGGCACTGCTGGAATTGACTGTTGCATTACATGCGTGTGTCCATGCACACAAGAAAATCTAGAGTTTTTCGCTACTAAAAGCAAATGTATTGTTTATTTGAATAAAAGTCTTGGCTGGAAAACCTTTTTTGTCGATTATTCTGTCCATTTTACATAAGTGATGGTGGGATTTAAGAAGCAACGCAACGTTTTGTAAACACGAACTAATTTGCATAAACGAGTTGAAATTTGATATACAACAACATGTGGGAATGGAAATTTCAGCAATTTTCATTTTCATGGCTGTTTTCTGCCTAATACTTGATACGTAACCATAGTTTTCTATATCAGGATATTTTAAATTCACTTGAGTAGACAAATCTATTTTATGCGAAACTCGCGAGTCAATGGGTTAAGTAATTGTTGCGTTTCTGTACGTTCTAAAAATACATTTTCAGCTAGCTGTGCGTGTTCTTTATTATATTATTTGTATTTGTATTTCTTAAACTGAAGGGAAGTGAACGAGCAATGGATACACTAAATACAAAGCGTGAAAAACAAATAGTCAAGTCCAGTGTAGTTGACATTCCCTGGGCAAACTCCTTCAACAAACTTTAATTGTTGCGTTGTTGCGTTTTTGTAAACATTTTAAAAAACCGTTTCAGTTGTGCAAGTCTTGACAGCAATATATTTTTTACTTGTTTGTGCTTATTTTGCCTTGCCATTATTAATAAAATTATAAAAAAGCGGGGGCAGCTGTTGTGACAACTATTACTAGTCCATATTTACATACCTATTTCACATAAGTAGATTAGTCTTTTATAGTACTTTAGAGTGCCTGCGCGATGCGGGTAGTTTGTGCCTACAGGTCTGTTGTCATTGTTCGTACCTGTGCGATGCGGGTCCTATGGGACATATCCCCAATTTGAATGACCGCGCTCATCACAAGTCTTCGTTAGCTCAGCGGTAGAGCGTTCCAACCGGTATCTGGAAGTTCATGCATAGGTTCTATTACCGTTGGTGGCTCGGAATTTTTTTGGGAGAAAGATCGTGACATTAATATACTTACTCATTTATTTATTATCTATATTTATGTACTAATTTTAATGTCACTCTATAATAAACTGTCACGCAATCACGCTGCTCTTTACCCGTTTTATGTTAGTTATGTTATTATACCTCAAGCTGGCAGGGTGGGGATGGGGGTTAGGGTGGGGCCGAATGCTGTAAACAATCGTCATCGGCTCTATGCCCATTGCTTGCCTGTGTTTCTAAACATGTATCAGTGAATTTCGTTGTCTGATCGAGGATTCGTTTCAGACACATGAAAAAGTTCAGTCACTGTCTCATAAGACGTGTTTTATATTGGGGTCCTTGTTGTAGAATTACCCAGTAAGGTAATTGACAAAGGTTCCACATCCACAAATTGTTGATTAGGAACCAATTACTCTATGTGTCTTCTCCAGTTCATCGGGTATATTCTCAGTGGACTTCTTGGTCTCAGTGTAACGTCACATGTGGTAGCGGAAGGCAACATCGAAGTCGTTCATGTTCCAATTCTCCGCCTGCAAACCGTGGAACACCTTGCACAGGCCCTGCTCAAGAATCACGGATATGCAATTCTGAATTGTGCCCAACACCGGGTAAATGTCTTGCGTTCTTACAGCCAAAAACAATTTCCACACTGGCAGTTGTCATTCCTGACCTTCAAATTCAACAAAACATCGCTTTAATGTAAAGTGTGACAATTACAAGGGGACGCCGAGAAAACGGTTCAATAGGCAAGAAATAATTTCGTAAATTGAGAGTCAACAACTAAAGTTTTCTCTTTCGATATTTCTACTGTTATCTCCTAATTTGCATTCATTTTCATTTTACACCACAACGCGGATTCTGTGTGTTAGTTTACCCAAGGAATCCCCCCCCGTAACAGTATTTACACACACACCCACCCAATCTGTTTTCATAATGTGGTAAGTCTAGCTTTTCCCTTCGTGAAAACTGAAATAAACGTTGAATAAACAAACAGCTTCCTACATCAGACAACAACTCTCGGTTACCCCGTTGCTCCACAGCTGAATATGCGATTTTCACTATCATTCCCAGCTGTACATATCGCAAGAGCTGTGTATAATATGACAGCACTTCAAAGGTTTGCAAAAACTAGGAAAATAATCCAGTTTCCAAGGGTTACTTTTCTGTTCTCAGGCATTCCTTTGAATGGTGGATATTCGCAGTGGAGCTTCTGGTCTCCCTGCAGCCGGTCATGTGAGGGAGGAAAACAGCAACGCTCTCGTTCGTGCTCCAATCCCCCACCAGCAAACGGTGGAAATGACTGCAGCAGACTAGGACAAGCTACAGAACTGCGAAAATGTAACACAAAAAGATGTCCAGGTAAAGTCTTCATAAATCTAATGTGGAAAAAACAGAATGATGGCTACCTTCTTATTCTTTCATTTCGCACGTTTCCTCTCAGTTCATGGTGGATACTCGAAGTGGAGCAGCTGGCATGCGTGTAGCAAGTCATGTGATGGAGGAACTCAGCGTCGCTATCGTACATGCACTGGGCCTCGACCAGCACATGGAGGGAAAGGCTGCTGGAGGCTGGGACGCACTACAGAATCACGAAGATGTAACACACATAAATGCCCAGGTAAAAGTTTTGTCGTCTGTGTTTTTTCAGTATCCTAAACATTGTAGAAGGTGACAAAGGTCATTTCCAGGTTTTCTTGGTCTTGAATCAGCGTTTTGAACCCGTGGCCACAAAGGCAGACACAGCTTCAGCCACATAACCAGTTCCATATCCATCCCAACCTGTGATTCTGGAACTGATTGTGTCATTGAAACTGCATGTGCCTGCATGTGTGTGTGAAATGTGTGTCATATAGCCACGACACACATTTATTCGAGTTGATCATAGCCAATACTTGCCACTGCTACGCTATATCTATCCTTGGATATAATCATACAGTATCCAACCACACTGGGTGGTGTAATGTGTCAGAGCCTATGCCCTGAATGTGTGAAAACCGGCAAATGACTCAAATTTAATTTCAAAAGTTTGTGTTTAAAAAACTGGTAAACGATCGTTGCACATGAACTGGAAAGAAAACTGCGGTCGGTGATAATGGCAAAATGCAGCTCTTGAGTTCTTTCTGTTGGTATAGAAAGAACTTTACAGGGGGGCGGGGACAACTTCTACACATTCTCTGAAATGAAATTGCAAAGCAATCAGCGAGGTTAACGCCTCCTGCACGTGGGCAGATGTTGCATATTCCGACGGAAGTCGGATGAAACTCAAGGGAAAAAATATCAGGACGGCCAATGGCGGATTCGGTTTTGTCCTTTCGTTTAGGTATTTCACAAATTGATTGTATTTTACACCTTTGTCACATTTTAGTGCTTTTTGCTTCTTTTGCAGGCAAAAGAGCAAAAAGCACTTAAAAGTAGGGACCATCCGTTACATTGTCTGCTTCCTAGATATAAAGATTCATCGGCGCGCCTTAGAAATAGATCCAGCATAAGACCTAATATAAATACAGAACGTTTTAAAGATAGCTTTTTTAATAGATTAATTTTTAAGTATAACCTAGTTATATAAGTATTAGATCTTAGAAATTTTAGAATCTATTACACTTATATATTATATTTTTTGCGTTTATTTCTTCTCGTTTTTCATTGTAACATCTGATATGTATTTTTATCTGATGAATAATATTAATTATTAATCATTAATAATATAATATTATTACTCTCAGGGATTTTTAGTCGCAAAGCAGAACAGTAGAGCTTTGGTCAATCAAATCTGTGCTGATCGACTGTGTAGAATTCTCTGAAGTTGTGTTTATACTCAAAATTGGGATCGTGTTCAACGTATTGAACTGTTTGAACTGTTTTAACAGTTCAATCATTTAAAAATGATCTTGTAAACACGTAACTGAATTATTGATTATAAAAGTCGCATTTTGTGCGTAGGTTTTGTTTCCATTAGGTTACAGCAGTTTTGATTGAATTTATTTTCTTGGATATTTTATTTGGCACATTTTGCCCTTGCAATTTATTTACACCATGCTGGATAACCCTATGACTCGAAAACACGCAAACCCAGTACAGCCAAACTGTCTCATCTCTTGTTATCAATCCCTTACAAATGATGCAAAAAGAAACATTGACAGTATTTTTAATTATCGCAAGCTTTTTGGTATTTTTTTTGGTCTTTGTTCACAAAGACCAAAATTACGTCGCGGAGTACAAGAAATAGAATCCTGAATGGTTCAAGCGCTTTCTCTCGGTGAGAGATGTATTTGCATTGAATTATCTAATTCTAGTGTTTAACTTTGAAACGTTTGTCGCAACCCTGTTCTCCAAGTTTATGCAACAAAAACTTGACTTCTGTTCAGCTCGCAGCTGAGGTCACTCACCACAGCAACAAACGAGACAGTGCAAAAACAGGTGTCTTCATTGATGTCGCTGCCATTGAATGCTCTCTTGTATGACGCTGACAAATACAAATACAAATACAAATGTTATTCTATCCGCCCGACACAAAGTCACACACACACACGGTTCGCTCACTCAACGCCCCCGGATGTGCCACACGTGCAACCGCTGAACACTACTTCTCCCGCTTTCTTCGCACAATCACTTACAATAACAAAATTAAATGAAATGTGTAGCATGCAAGTCCCTATTTGATTTTAACATCAACGATTTCAAAACTGAAAAATGTTACTGGCAAAGTTCTTATACGCAATGTGATAATTGTCCCTGGTCACAAAAAAGCATGCAAGTGACTAGTTAAACTGAGTTCAATACAAAACATGATCGTTCAGAGCTTGTGGGCGTCTAGTAATTCTCCCTGATCTCCTCAGCGGCGATGGGTCGTCAGCACTGGGAACAGGAACCTCTAGGGACTGGTGGTTCTGTAGATGGTGGAAATGGTACCTCTAGAGCTTCTGCTGCTACAGTTGGCGTAGCTGGTGCAAGATTCACCCGAGTAATGGCATTTCAGTTGCGCAAATCCAGGCTTCTGCTACAATGCTACTTAATTCTCTCTGTCTGTAACATGAAAGGGTTAGACGTGCTGCAGGTTCCGTTTGTACTGCACTCCCTGTAAGGATTTCAACGCAACTTGGTCCCCATATCGAGCCAGGACTTCGCACGGCTCCTTCTCATACACAGGAGACAACTTATTTTCTCTTCTTTGTTCCAGTAGAGCAATATCTCCCTCTCGAACGTCATGTTCTTGTCGGTATAATCCTTATTTGCCTGCTTTCTTTCAGCGTCATGGTCCCTGGCTGCTTGGCTGCTGCCCTTTATTTCCTCTTCAACACAGGTCAGGTCAGGTCAGGTATTTTTGTCTTAAGTGCTCTTCTAAATTAAACAGGAACTCAGCTGGGCTCTTCCCAGATTTTGAATGAGGGGTGGACCTGTAAGCCAGTAGAAACTTGTTTAACTCCTCCCTCCAATTTTTCCCTTCTGCATAGGCAGCTCTAATAGTTTTTAGAAGTGATCTATTTGGACTCTCTCTAGATGGAGGGTAGGAGGGGTCCTGACAGATCCAGAGCTAATTCTTCCCACGGCTGTTGAGGTATACTAGTAGGTTTCACTGGTGGAGGTGGAACATTCTTTGTGACAAGCTGGCATCCATAACACTCTGCACCCCTCTTCTCCGCTTCACGTTCCATACCTGGCCACCACACCTTCGTAGGGAGTTTCTCCTTTGTCTTGACAACTCCTTGGTGTCCTTCCTGTGCTAGGCTGTTCCCGTCAATGAGACACTTCCTGATGGCCTGTAGCTCAGAGTCTTGGAATGAGGCTTGTTCAATTTCCTTAATTCTCAAGGCCACTGGTGAAGTACGAGATGCTACCAGGCGAACATACTCATCATCATCCTGGGACTGGCCTGAATCTTCAATCTTTGTCAATCTGGACAAGACATCTGCAATGTTCGGTCTTTAGGGCACCTAACAAAATTGATAATTATAGGGTCGGACCTATCCGGGCTGGACCTTGTCGAGTAAATAACCTTGAGTGCGTCTTGATCAGTAACAAGATCAGATTTGGGCAGTCCATACAAATACAGGTGAAAACGTTCACATGTCCAAACTAAGGTTTGTTCTGGAAGGACGTCTCCTGCTCCTCGCCCCAAAGAAACGGGTCTCCATTTCATTGCAATCTTACTTAGGGGCTCAGCAGTGGTGGGAAAATCAAATATGAATCTGTCACTAAATTCAACTAAGCCCAGAAAACTACGTACTTCGGACGGGGCTGTGCTTGGCTTGCTTCGACGACAGCCCTGACCTTTTCCTGGGTTGGTCTAATCCCGTGTCTGGTTAAAAGGAGTCCCAGGAAGACTACTTTTGTCATGCGGAAGGTTTACTTCTCAGCACTTAGGGTCAAATTTTTCTCTTCACGCCTCTCCAACACCTTAATCAGATTCCTGTCATGTTCCTCCAGATCCTTTCCATGCACAATAAGACCATCTGCGATGTTGGCGATGTTGATCATCTTGCTCCGAGGGCCTTTCTCTGGGTACTCCAGTTTTCCTCCCTCCACAAAAACCAGCATTTCCACATTCAATTTCGATCTAGAATCAGTGGACGAATAGCCACTTTGTGGAGATGTCACTGCAAATTCCAATGCCAGGTTTGAAGGGTGTTGGCCACACCCTTCAATCCTGCCATAGTCTGGGTAATGATGTGTTGATGCTTTTCGGGAGCAGCATTAACACCAAAACTCAGCCTCCTATATCGGAAAATTCCGTCAACCGTAGCAAAGGCAGTAATATCTCTCGAATCGGATTCCAATTCATATTTGGTGAAAACAACACTGTTCTCCCATTAAGGCTCGCCAGTACCTCATCTACAGTTGGTATAGGCAGTCTCTCACGCACTATAGCTTCGTTGGCTCTTCGCATGTCAACACATACACGAATATCACCTAACGGTTTTGTTGCGACAACCACTGGGCTAAACCATGTTGTAGGCCCTTCCACTCTTTCAATGATATCATTCTCAAGGAGTTCATTTACTTTGGCAGTTACCCTATCCTTAAGAGAAAATGAAATGCGGCGCATCTTCTGAAATACTGGCACCACATGAGGATTGATATGCAGCTGCAACTGATAATTATTTAGTTTGTTGACCCCCCTGAAACCCTTCAAGACTCGTCTTGAGGTTTTCCACAAAAGCATCCCTAAAACTATTGCAATTCTCAGCAATAGAGGTGGGTGCTGCACTGACATGAAGAACTCCTAGGTCAACCGCAGTTGGGTCCCCCAATAGGCGCCCTTACTTAACAACAATAAACTGTGCTGACACCTCTACTTGGTCTACTGACAGCTCCGATGTAAACTGTCCAACTGTTTGAAGCCCCTGGCCTCCATAGCCATACAGCTTTTTGTTACTTGACTGCAATTCAACCTTAAATCCTTTCAGTTTAATCTCCTTAACCCTCGGGCGTACAAGGTGGTGGGGGGGGGGGGGGGGTGGGTGTCACTCCCGTAAGGTTTTCTTGAATTTTTTAGTAGTTTTCAGTAGCTTTGCGCATATCCCTCAGACACATTTTGACACAAGTTTGGTGAGACTCGACTGCTATGGTTACGAGATATGACGTCATAAGTGGAAGGTGGGAGCCGTTTTTGAAGAAAAATGCATGTTGTTTACCCTTTTTAAGTGAAAAATGCAAAGCATGTCAACAAAAAGCAGCAAAATGTTTGATTATGTCATATTCTACATGTCCAGCATCAATAATTTCCAATTCTTAACGTTTTTTGACAATTTCTAATTTTCGGTAAAATCCAATATGGCACCTAAAATGGCGGCCATCTTTGATGACGTCACAGGCCCCCCAGCAGCGCGGCAAACCATAATATGTACCTCATCTTGTAGAGCACATCACAGGCTTTCTACTAAAGGTAAAATCTTTTCGAAATATTGTAACATAACAAAAACCCAAGGGGGAGCTCCATCATCCTCCCCTTGTGCCACGGTGGGGGTGTGACTTTGCTTGTACGTCCGGGCGTTAAAGTCACCTTGGATAATAAGGCTACTTGCCGAACTAGAGTCAATTAACACTTCCTTACTGATTCCATCTATTTTCACAGCAATAACAGGTTCGCTGGCTGTTGACAGAGCAAATGCTTGTTCTTTTATTGTAAAAGCAAACGAATCATCCTCAGTTAGGTGCACAATATCATCTTCGACAAAGTTAGCTTGTCGTCCTCGAAGGTTTTGCCTGCAATCATGATGCTGCGTAGAATGCTGTTTGCGCTGCTTGTTGGGTTTTGAAGGTTTGAGTCCACGTTTTTCTCCCTTGCAACAACGAGCAAAATGCCCATATCTGCCACATTTTCCACATTTTCTGCCATTAGCTGGACAAATCCTGTCACGAACAAAATGACCCTCATTACCACAATTGAAGCACATTTTACTATTTGTTCGTTTTGTTTGACCGCATTAGGGCCCATTTATATGGGGAAAAGTTGTCCCGGCTACCCGAGACAACCCTCCCCCCCCCCCCGAGACAACTTTACCGAGCGTTTATATGGTAAGAAGTTGGCCCGGTTGACCGAAATAAAGTTGACCCTATTTGATTACTCCCAAATCTTAATTTGATATTGATGACCTCAATACACCCTTTCCTTAAGAAGTTTTCGTTGATTTGAACACTGTAGCCTCTGTTTGTCTAAATTTTCCTTCTTCAGTATACATTTTGTTCATTTAGTCGTTTTTAAACCAAAAACCAGACGTTACGTGACACGTGACACGCGTCCCGGGTAGGCGAGACAAAGTGTTTATATGAGAAAAAGTTGTCCCGCCTGCCAGGGTTACCCTACCTGCCGCGGTGAGACAACTCGCCCCCCGAGTTGTCTCGCCTCCCCGAGACGAGTTGGTAATCCTTATGTAAACGGTTCGTTGAACTTTTCAAAGAAACAGGTGAAAGATTAGCTCGCCCAGGGTAACTCGGGCTGAGGGTTGTTTCGGGTACCCGAGACCATATAAACGGGGCCTTAGTGTCCACGCTCCTTTCTTGACCTGGTTTACGTGCTCACGTGCAGACTCGGAGAAATATTCCTCACTTCAAGCAATGTCTTCTTCCATTCAATATCAGGCAACTTCTCGATTAACTGATCACGTAAATTATCCTCCAAAGATTCGCCAAAGTTCGTAAACGGACCATAAATTTGTCAGCGGTTTCTCCCGCCTCGGATGCCATGTGCCTAAAAACATGTCTCTCGTACAGGACGTTGCATGAACATGAGCATTTAACTTTCGAATACAATTTTTATACTCATCATCCGTCGACGCTTTGGTTAATCCAGGATCTACCAAATCTTCCTAGAGGTCTTGAACTTCTATAACTGCCAAATGAAGCAATTGTGACTTCTTTCGTCCCGCTTGTGTGATGCCTTTTAATACCCTCGATGAAATACTCATACGATATCCTCCACTGTTTCCACCGCTCCGCGATCTGTGAAGCCGAACCGGTTAAATCCAAAGGCGGCAAAGCTCGTTCCGCTGAATGTCCCATCCTCGTCGCCAACTTGTAGTAGAGTAACCGCCACAAAGGTCATAAAACCACGCTCAGAACTTTATTCCATCCGCCCGACACAAAGTCATCACACACGCCGTTCGCTCACTCAATGTCCCCGGTTGTGCCACACGTGCATCCGCTCAACACCACACCATGTTGATCAGATGTCGATCAAAATTATCTATTACAAACACCACTGTCCACGTTTTGACTGAACCGCTTTGCAAGTTGTGAGATCCCACCAGCCCTGGAACTTTACTTCCAGAATAGCGCCTAACACTAATTTTTCGATTCGTACTCAGACCGTCTGTTTGATCAACTTTGATAGTAATTTTAATCATGAGACATTTAGGTCACTATCTCTGTTCTCACTGGCTGGCGTGCAGCTAATTCACCCTGACATCGTATTGTGATGTTATATTCTGCATGCATTTCTGAGTCACACCTACGGATATTGAGATTTGTACATGCATAGGTTATGTCATACAGGAATATCAAGCGCTGCCCGTTTCATTAGGGGCACTGCGAAAGAATTTTTTTAAGATTCAGCAATCCACGAGTTAAAAACTGCAAACTTTAGTTAAGAATGATGACTAAGTGTTTTAAAAAATTCTAAGAAGGCAAATATTGGATTCGGTTTCGGCTTTGGGAGATAACACAAACCTCGCCCTAAGAGTTATCGTTATCACTACGAAAACCGAATTTGGTCGCAACAACAGCAAATTGTCAATGATTTTAAGAACGAACACAACAGTTTTGAGTTTATAAGAAGACGTTTGTCGACAGAAACTTCTATCATCTTCAGTTCATTACAGCTGTCGTTACATTTTAAATGATGGGTAATAAATACTAGAATTAAGGCAATAGATGATAATAGTTACGAGAGAATGCAACGCATACCACTGAAAAAATCACAAGAATTAAGGGAAAACCTATGACAAAAATTAACGTGAGGGAACAACAGTGTGAGAAAAAAAATGTGTTAAAAAGAGCGAAAGAGACAAACTTGCATGATGCAATTGTTGATTTAAAGAAAAAGAATGACAAAAATCAGCGTAGCGCCGAATCGAACCCGAGTCGTTCGCTTCGTAACCGATATCCACATCCACTGCACCAGCAAGAGCTATTTGCCGAAAACCGTAATTTTAACATATTTATGTAGAGCGTTGCCATAACAATAACAGAAAGCTAACCATTCAAATCAGTGCTTAACCCTAACCACGGGAAATCAGTGCTAAACCCCAAATGGTATTCTTTGCCTAACTAGAGCTCTGTTCTCTCAGTTCTATGCCTAACAGAATGGGTTCTGTTCTCAGGTTGGTCGGGTTCCAAACGATGTGGAATACTACATTATGTTAACTTCATAAGGTGTCTTACCTGATTTTGGCGTATCCATTCTAGTCACAACCAATTTGAGGCAGCGCAGTCAATGATGGTGAAGGATCCCAGAGAACAAGAACTACAGTATACTGCCCAGTATCCGACAACTTCAGTTTGAAAAGGCTCTATCTCCCCTTACTGGGGAGAAAGAGTTTTTCTGAATTTTGGCCCTGACACAGCAAATTTAGTTGCAAATACAACTTAAAAATGTTGAAGTTTTCAGTTTAATATCCGTTACACAATTTAAACTTTTGGAAAGCTCATAAGTTGCCCAGTATCCGCACACCGGGCCCAGTATCCGACCACGGCGATAAGTTTGTCATCCATAGATCATTTCAAAACCCAAGCGACATGTACTTATCTTTTGAGAACATTCAAGTAGTTAGGTGTTCGAATCTGAAGTAGAATTGGGTTTGTAGGGTCTTAAAACCTGACACAAGCTTCATGATAAATAGTTGTTGCTTTAAATTTCGTCACCATTTCAAACTCTCTTCCCATACAGATGACCATTTGTGCAGATTCAACCATATCAGCCAAAGAAACGTTAAGATATTTTTTTTAAAGCTAAGCGAACGTCGTTTAATAGGAATAAGTAAGATTCTAGTCTAAATTGAGAGACTAAAGGGATAAAGAGTGCATTTCAATGATTTCGATACAGTAAATTCCAAAAATTGAACAGGAACGAAAGGTCACGCAATGTAGGAATGCCCATGTAGGAACATGTAGAATCAACACGGAAATAGCATACAGTAAGGCTGACTCATGGCAACTAAATGTTATCAACTTTCTCATCTCCATTATGAACTGATCTTCGACTTAAAATAATCCTTAAATTTTTGGGTTATACTTATTTTAGACATCTAACCTTGGTCGGGCCTCAACCCGAACAGGTAATAAAACGCAGGATATTAATAGGAGAAACACAAACTTCTCAGTCGTAAGACCTACGGCAAATTTTTACAAATTCCAATAAATTTACCACCAAACTGCACCAAACTTAACAAAAAAAAAATTCCAAAACGGTGGAGATTTTAGTATCAGAACATCCTTGAATGACGGGAAGAAGCTTGTAAACAAACCCGAAGGCGTAATATACGAACCCGAAACAAAATTTTAGCGGTGCTCGATATGCCAGAGTTTCCTTTTCCAGTGGGACTTTTCAACTTTTTTGTTGTTGTCTCTACAGAGGAAACCAAAATTTGGGTCTTACTTCAGGTAGAAGACACAGAATTTGCAAAACAACCTAGCGTATTGTATTCTTTATTGTACGGTAGGGCATTGTTTTTCCCTGTTCATTGTTTGAGTTTTCGTGTTTATTGTTTTGCAAATTCTGTGTCTTCTACACGAAGTAAAAGCCAAAATGTTCAAAATTTGAATGCTGGAATTGTCCGACGTGACACGGGTCAAATTTTCGTGACCTTATATTGAACGTGACTTTCCTAGCTGACAAACACACACGGAAAATGGTTTGCTCGAATAATAACTAAAGCCATTTTACAGACTTTTCTATGGCTAGCCATTTTGCAAATAGTTTTGAGATCAGTTGAAGTACCGAAATTAATTTTGTATAAAGCTTATAAAATGATTTTGGACATCGACAAAAACTGCTCTGATACTGGGCACCCTAGCTGGAAACCTAGTGAAAACTATTGACTCCTAGTTACTAAAATTTTTTAATCTAATTAGAAATTCGACAAGGCTCTGAACGCTTGATCTCTTCAATTCTATTAAACAACACCAAATCTGTTGATTTTTCCTCGAAAATATCGCATGTAACAGACCCTCGTTTGAACAACGATAATTTCAATGCGCAGTGAAAAACGTCAAATTTACTCCTTGGCGTTTTATTCATCTAAACAGAACGACGCCTTCTACAAGTCTCCGACAAGCATTAAGGCCATTAAAACAAGCAATCGGAAGTTGAAATAATATACTTCTTTTCGGAAATGACCAAGGAAGTTGTTGACCAATTTCTAAGGGTACTGAGGGTACTAAGGGTAGTCGGATACTGGGCAACATACTGTACGGCATGCCTCAGAAACCTGCAAGTGTTTGTATACAACAGAGCTTTCGTCTGAAGACAAATGTTCGCGAACGCTCATGGAGAAGTGGTGACTGGTTTCGCCAATATAGCTAGCAGATATATAGCTAATACATACGAATTTTTAAACAACACGCGAACGGAGCTCTCTTGGTATGGAGTCTTTAACACTTTTAAACATATTCCTGATCTTAAAGAAGGAAAAAACAAGCTTAATATCCAGATTGTCAATGGTTTTCTCGAGTTCTTTTATGGTAGGCTCATTATCAAGTTCAACTAACTTTGAGTAGATGGGGATTTGATCTATAGCTTTCTGGGAAACTGGTTGATCATTTGAATACAGCTCATAGTAATACTCTGCCCATCGGTTTAACTGCAGTTCTGGGTCTATTAAAACTTCACCATCTTTTGAGTTGATAGGGGTTGATTAACGATGTTGGCGACCAGTGGCTTCCTAGATACCTTCATCGTACATTGCTCTGATATTGCCAGAGTTTGATGCTGCTTGAATCTGGGCACTTATGCTAAGTTAGAAGTGGTTAGCACATTGCCTGCTTTAGCTGTAAGGTTATTTCTAGCTTTACGCAGTTTGTTAAGAGTACCACTGTTTGGATGCTGCTTGTATTCAAGAAAGGCTTTTCTTTTGATGTCTCTTAGAGGGTTAAGCTCTTCTACATATTCTTCATGCTAGTCTTGGGACTTAGGGTTTTTCTTGCCAATGTAAGGTGACCCATGAGGAGAAATCTGCACCAACACGTACGGTGAAATCACCAAGGACTATCGATCAGATGCTCTTTAGGTGAAACTTTGTTTACAACTTGGTGGAGTCAGAACAACTTGCAAAAAACAGAGATAAATGGCGCACTGCTGTTCTCAATGCTACCGAACAACGCGAAGAACACCACTAACAACACTTAGTGGGAAAACGTAACCAAGCCAAACAAAGAAGTCAACAAGTAAGTGCAGACAACATCTCGGGACATTTTCAATTTGCTCACGGAAATGCAGATCAAGATTTGGATTATACAGCCATGAGAAAAAGTGCCGAAATCGAAAAGGACAAATAATTCATGATGACTACAGCTTTGCCATGATCTTGAGATAATGATGACAATGTTTATTTATTTGATGTGTTGTTTTATGCATGGTCTGTTTAAGACTGAAGCAGGCCAATAGAATAGTAACTGTAATGACAACTATCATGATAATGATAAATACTATTAATAATAATTAAGCTTAAATGTTTCACCCCAGAGCACATGGGAAGCTACCAACTTCCTTGGGAGCAGCTGGGAGGGGGGGGGGGGAGGGTGGAGGTCTACTTGATATTATTATTATTATTATTATTATTATGCACTACAAAATCAAACACAAATTTGTCTGTGAAGACGTAAAGATATTAACATCAATAGAAAGCTTTCCTAAAAAGAAACATTTTAAAATTACTTTTAAAATCTTAACAAAACTGTTGATTAAAGCAAGAAGTTATGTTACAGTAATCAGTAATCCTTGCTGTTGTCGAAATTCCAGGTCACTTATTTTCTTTGAAGTTAATCCTATACGGTACCAAAGAAGATCCTCTAGCAAACAATCCTCATGTGGATAGAAGGACGAAGAAAGTAAAGGAAGTTCAGATTCACCAACGCAGGAGGGGTCAGTAATATGACAATATGCTGCTGCATTTGTGATCATATACTTCGTGAAAAGTTTTCTAGTCACTTTTGCTGTTGTCTCAGTGGGGTTTGTGTCTATATATCGACTGATTTCATATTCATTAATAGGGTTGACTTCCTAGGAATTTATAGGGAAAAGCGTGTCACAAGAACTTCAATTTAGCCACTTTTGTCAGTGTTGTCACGCATTCATGACGGCGTCCTTGTTATCCCCATTCCTCCTCTTTCTTGCATTGTGCGAGCAACTAGGAAGTTGGTCTTCGAAATTTCGAGAGCAATCACGTAGGAAATCACGTATAAACGTGGGAAGCGTTTAAAAAAATCCGAAATTGCGGATGAAACGTCCTTTGCGATTATTAATAATTTAAACTCCGTCCAAAATGCTCTAACTATATTAGAAAAATTTAACGATATTTCGGGCCTCCAGTTAAAGAAAGCAAAGACTAAAGCCATTTGGTTAGAGCCATGGAGACTGAACATGAGTAAAACACCTGATTTTAAACGGACGAAAGAACCTGTTAGAGCTCTTGGAATTTTTGTCTTGAATGATAAGAAGGAAAACGAGAAGAAGAATGAAGCTAAGAAAATTCAGAATCAAATTACAAAACAAGGTATTTGGAGAAGTAGATCAATATTTGATTATGGAAAATGCCTTTTGGTAAAAGGTTGAAGTATCTCTCCGTTAATCTTTTCCGCTGCTCTTTTGGATGAAAGGAATAGGGTGTCTGTAAAACCCGGAACACCCCGGAACACCTCGGAACACCCCGGAACACCCCCGGAACACCCCGGAACACCCCCGGAACACCACCGGAACACCACCGGAACAGCCCGGAACAGCCCGGAACAACCCCGGAACACCCCTGGAACATCCCATAATACCCCCGAATACCCTCAATACAGCCAGGAACACTCTTGAACACCAAAAATTCTGGTCAGCGGTCAGACCGCTCACGCATAGACTGACCCGAGGACCTCCGAAGATTAACGAAGATTTCCGAATTTTTCCGAAGACCTTTGCGGATCACCCGAAGACAAAATGACAAAAATAAAATAAAAAATAACATTGGTGTCCTTTAGATCGACAAAGATTTGATTTTGAATATTTCAATTCAATTATTGAAGTTGTTGTAACTCATGCGAGATTTGCATTATAACTCTCGACAAACCAATGTGACGTCTATAAGTAAAATTCTGGGGGTGGGCATCCCGAATAATAATTCAATTCACCATATAACAGGTCACGGTCGCGATAACTTACTCTTGGGCATTGCGTGACAAATTTTGCACGCAAAACAAAACAGATTTTGCAGGCTGTTAAGCTTCTCTAGGATTTATTTTGTTTCCGTAAAGGCTCTTCCGCATTTTCTCAATAAGTGCCCCACTTGCTGTTACTGTTCGAACTGGGCAAAGAAACACCGCCGCTCCTTCTAAAGACCAATTAGAAAAGTGTTGAAGTAAGTTGTAACTCAAGGTTTATCCCAACGTATAAAGTTGGCTTATTGAAAGAGTACACGAACTTTCGAAAGTTCAAGGAAATCTGATATGTTGTACTCTCATCGTTGATATTTTCCTTTTTTCGTTTACTGAATTTTTCTCTTAAAGCCTAACTAGATCTTGTGAAAGTAAATAAAATACTTGTTCCTTTTCTCGCTATAAGAGTGTAAACTCGTTCGATCCATTTGCTCCCGGGTTACGTTGTGACATCCTACATTATAAGCCCTCGGATACCTCTACAAAACTAGCGAGTACTTTTTTGCAGGCGCACATTTCTCCTACGCTCGTTTGTTAACCAAAAATATATGCAGGCCTAACTGCAAAAACGTTGTCATTCAAATATGACAAGAGAAAGCTGCAAGATGGGAATTTATTAGACATGGAAAAACGTTCTCGGATTTTAACATTCCTGAAGCACTCATGCACTACGGTATGATACTTCAAATTAATATAAACTGAGGTGTATATATTCATTATATATTAGCACAACGAACCGGCGACCAAACATTTCCACAGGGTTCGTACTTTGAGCTTTTGAAATTCCATGACTTTCCATGACCTTTTCCATGACTTTTCAAAGTTTCCCATGACCTAAATTTGACCATTTTTCTTGGAAATTTTCAAAAATTTTCTTGATTTCGGGTACGGTTTACCCTTTTTCTCACAAAAAATAACCTGCCTAATTTATTTTGTACAATCAATACCATTTTCCATGACTTTCCACGACCCACACTTAAATTCTATGACTTTCCAGGCCTGGAAAATGAAATTCTAAAATTCCATGACTTTCCAGGTTTTCCATGACCCGTACGAACTCTGTTTCCATGCGCCTGTGGAAATAAAACGATGACGATCGTGTGACCTGGGAATAATGACCTTATAGCATTGCGTGACACTGTATCATTTGGCTTTGTTATGTCCTTGAGGTCACACCTGTTTTTTGAACGTGCTAATGCAAACCTCGCACGAGAAAAGTCAATGCAGAATTAACAGTTCAACTGTCACATTTTCATATCACTGAAAATCGTAAGTTATTGATATGAAGGTCACGTGCATGATATATTTTTCCCATTAATTACTGGTTTTTTCGCTGTTCTTAAAAGCTTCGAAAATATTCCAAGCATTCTTGAAATGCTTGGAAATCTCAGGCTGATCCGCAAAAGTCTTATGAAGAATTGGGAATCTTCGGAGGTCTTCGGCTTAGTCAATTCGTGAGCAGTCTGACCGCTGACCACTATTTTTGGTGTTCCGGGGGTGTTCCTTGCTGTTTCGAGGGTGTTCCGGGGTATTATGGGATGTTCCATGGGTGTTCCGGGGTTGTTCCGGGTTGTTCCGGGCTGTTCTGGGGGTGTTCCGGGGTGTTCCGGGGTGTTCCGGGTTTTACAGACACCCAAAGGAATACATGTCTTCAATTTAGAAATCGACAAGTATTATAACAAGATTTTTCCCGGGGAGGCTCACGTCCCCTCAATGTTTCTGTCTGGTATAACTGATCTCTCCGTGGGAAAGAGATCTTCAATTAAATAATAGGCGGGAAGATGTTTTTGACCCGTCTATGGACATTTGTAAAGATCACACTGGTTCAAAGAGTTCTGTTATAAGTTTATACATCGAATGATCGCCACAAAGAAACATCTTTGTCTCTATGGAATAGAAGAGAACGATAATTGTTTTTACTGCGATCAATCTGACTCAATCCCGGTTCACACCTTTGTTGAATGCCACTTTTCAAAGGTATTCTTTTGACCAGTAATAGACTATTTGAATAGTTTACCAGATAACGTTGCTCTATCGCCATCTGTGTGTGTATGTTTTGGATTACCGTCCACTAGTGACCTCCATACAGAACATAGCTCAAATTTAATAAAGAAACTCAATTGTTATATCTTATTTGTAACGTGCTACTTGCCTCTTCAAAAGTTAAGTAAATTAATTTGTATTCTTGACGATTTCATACCCAAGATTACGTAACTTAATTAGATAACAATTTTCACACCAATTATAAGTTGTTTCTCCCGTATCATATATTAGCGTTTTTTCTTTCCTTTGCTGTAACAAAATAATTAAGGGGCGTGGTAAGGAAATGATAAATTTTATGTAAATATGTTAAATTAAAATGCGAAAAAGAAATTTAAAAAAAACCTCGAGTTTCCTCATCTTCCAAATATGCAATTGCAGTCTTCAAGAAATTACAGGTGGAAAGGGTGATGTGCTTCATTTTTCAGTATGGAATAACTTTTAATAAAGTAAACTGGTAACGCAATTGAACGGGATCATAAATCAAGAAAATTACGTTTTAATAGACATGTGATATCTAATATTTAAGGTCACGCAAGGCTGCAAACCTTCAAGTGCGTCCAAAGTGTTTTCTCCCTTGCGAGCAGATGGCTAAGGCAGTCACGTTTCATGGCAAATTTGACAGAAAAAAATGTTGATTATTTTTGACGTCTCTTCAATAATGTCGCTCATTACACACTTTATGACGATGTGTTCAATGATTGTTTTAAAGAGAAACAAAAAAACATCTCGCTCATAGGACTCCATCTCTGATCTTAGATATTCCTGTTCATGGAGGGTACTCACAGTGGAATAAATGGTGGTCTCCTTGTGACAAATCGTGTGGAGGAGGGAATCAGACTCGCTATCGTTCATGCACTGCGCCTCGGCCAGCAAACAGAGGAAGAGACTGCAGCGGACTAGGACCAGCTAAAGAATCACGTAGATGTAACACACAGAACTGCCCAGGTACTACTTTTTCATAGATTTCTTTGCCCTCGAGCTCTTAACGGTGATTAAACATGCATCACGTGGTTTGTCTGGCTGTACCATAATTAAGACCAACAATTTTTTTTGCATAACACGATTCGGTTAACGCGATTTGTAACGATGTTTAGTAGATGCACCGTAAGCATGGCTGTAAATTACCAGCTGAAAGTAAAGTGTTATCTTTATCACGCTGTAGAACCGATAACATTTTGTTTCACGTCCCGTTCTGATAGCATCTACGACAGATTCTTTCAAATTAGATAGATCATGCTTTACTCTAAGCGAAGTAGACAAAACTCTTGCTGATATTTTGTGCACTAAGTTCGCAAGGAGGTGAATGCTCTTTTATTGTGTCAACGGAATCGCCTGATGTAAAAGCAGTTGAACTTGTGATACAGCCGAACATACCACGTGAGACAATCACCGTGAAGATGGAACGAAAATTAAAAAGGAAGAAAGAAAGAAAGAAAGAAAGAAAGAACAAGGAAGGAAGGAAGGAAGGATCGTTTCCCAGACTTCTTGGTTCCTTTTACATTTTAGCATTAAAGCATGATCTTACATCATATAACGCAGTGAATGTTGTCCCTCTTTGTTGGCAGCTTTTAACAACTGATGTTGAACTAGCAAGCGAAAATGAAAATTTCGTAGCCTCACTTTTCTACTGAGATACCCGCAATTTCAAGGGAACAAAGACAAAACGGTGCTTTTTGTTCCCTTGTAGTCAGTATATCGGGTCTGAATGCCCTTAACTAGTAATCTTAGTAAGACAGCATTAGTCTTTTTTCCAAATACGTTGAACACGTCATACACGCCATACACACAACTCAAAAATAAAAACTAAATTTTCATGAACACATGGACTGTAGCACGCACAATTTATCTTGGTTTTGGCGTATTTACCTGATTTAGCGTATCCAGCGGACATGCCATGAACAGATTAACTATTCCTGCTGTTACAGCTCTGTGACTTTAACTTCCTATGTGTTACTGGAGTGTTTACCGGGTTTAGCGTATTCGACGTATATGAAACGAATGAATTAACTAATGCTACTACTACACACAAGTACTACTATCGTGACTAAGCTTCTTCTGATTGTTAGCGTTTTTACCGGGTTTAACGTGTTTAACGTGTTTAGAAGAAATTTACTACTACTACTACTACTACTACTACTACTACTACTACTACTACTACTACTATTAATAATAATAATAATAATAACATTGTTATTATTATTAATAATAATTATAATGTTATTATTATTATTATTATTATTATTAATAGTAGTAGTAGTAGTAGTAGTAGTAGTAGTAGTAGTAGTAGTAGTAGTAGTAGTAGTAGTAGTAGTAGTAGTAGTAAATTTCTTCTAAACACGTTAAAGACGTTAAACCCGGTAAACACGCTAACAATCAGGAGAAACTTAGTCACGGTAGTAGTACTTGTGCGTGGTAGTGGCAATAGTAATTCGTTCGCTTCATATACGTCAAATACGTTAAACCCGGTAAACACTCTACCAACAGAGAGAAAGTCATTCCCGATAGTAGTACTTGTGTGTGGAAGTGGCATTAGTTAATTCATTCGTTTCATATTATGTCAAATATGCTAAACCCGGTAAACACTTCAAAGACTATTGGAATTCACATCAGCTACTTAGCACACTGTACACATTTTCTTTCGTTGCTGGCGTGTTTGCCGGTTTTGCCGTATTTAACGGGTATGGCATGGCTTAAACTAAGGGAACTAAGCCAAATTAGGTGGCGATAGTCCTATTCATCACACATCTTCGTGCATACATTTGGCTAATGAACCTTGCAAAGCTATTGGCTGGGAAAGACAAAGGAACATAAAATGCGTCACTCTTTAGCCAATGGCACGATACTTGCTATTCTTTAAGGCTGTTGTTTTGGCACCGATTGGTTTATGATTGTGTCTGGTTTGTATTTAAGGGTTTAAAAACTTCAAAACAGCCCAGTGCATTGCTCGATTAGGCAAAATGAGCAGACCTTGCTCACAGCTAAATAGCAAGGCTATAAGAGATAAGGCAGAATGCGAAGTCGTGGCAAGGGTGGAAAACCTGTGTTCGATCGTTGCGTTTAAATGCGTTTGGCGGGTTGACGACGAGGAAATTGAAAACGCATGGAATTGGATATGTGAGAAACGGGACGAGTGTGATTCGACTTTATCCAAATTGCAAGAAGTTTGCTTTTTATTCTCGGCTATTAGCACTTCGAAAAGGGACACTAAGAAGCGAAAAGCCAACAGAGAATCACAAGAAACCAACGAAAGTGACGATTCAAACGACGAAACTACTCTCAACTCTTCTCAACTGTCATTACCGGGAAAACAAACATTTCCCGCCATATCGTACTGGCTGGCGTGTCAGACAAATAATGGTGTACCTTTAAATTCACTGAAAGTCCAAAAAGCGGTTGGTAGTTTTGGCCTGGAATTTTATTCATCCTGAGCGTCTCGGAAAAGGAATAGTCAAAACGTAAACATGCTATGAAATATCTACATAAGTCCATAATAAAGATTTCCTGTTGAGTTATGCTGTCCTTTATTAAACTCACAATCTCGAGATTCCAACAAACAGTGTTTACACTAAGGCAATTCTATTTTTACATGAATTTGAGCTCGGCCCTTTTTTTTAAAGAGTCTGCCATTCTTCCCTCTTGAAATTTGAATTCGGAATCTCTCAAGATGGCAGTCCATTGTCCAAATCCGTGTTTATCTATCCCTTCTTTTAGAAATTTGTCCTCGTCGGTCGTAAATTTTAAGATCCGACGATGGCTCCGTTGAATGCGCAAGGGCGTAGTTGAGGAGACAACCTTTTTGGGAGGCATGATTGTTCTTTCTGCAGTTTCAACTAAAGGCGACGAGCTTGAAGTTGAACAGCCAAACCTCGTGTGGACTTCCTTGTCCACTTCCGATCCCTTGGTACCTTGTAGTTTTTGTAGACACTCGTGGGCCATCGCAGCAACTTCGCGCGACCTCTGCTTTTGATAGTGAACTTTGGCGACGGCTGAACTGTGTTTTCGGTCTTCGGACAAAATCCTTTGTTCTTTACTAGTGAGCTGATTAAGGCTTTCCGTTTCGACAATTTGACGATAGCGCGTCGGATGAATGTACTTTCCGATTGCATCAAAGACTAGTTTACTCATGACGTCGCCCAATTTGCTGTGTTAGCCTCCAGTTTTCGTGACCAGAACGAACTCGCACTGGGGTTTTAGCAATGGCCTTACAAAATTGATGTAGCTATCGAGCACCTGCCTGCTTGCATCGGTCAGAATTAAGGAGTCAAATCCATATTTGCTAGAAGTCTTGAACTTTTTCTGGTCGATGAATCCCCCGTTCTCCTTAGCTGCTCTGACCATGTCCACTGTCAAATACTGATAAGTCATAGGCCGAGATCCCTTCACCTTGATGAACAAATACACTGCGACAAATTTTGTGGCAAATGTTAAGTCCGAAGGATTAACTTGACCTGGAATAGTTTTGCACGTCTTCACAGTGTTCTCGTAACGAGGCAAATGAAATGTCACCACTTTTAACAGTTCTTCCATGGTTGCCCAGTGCCCCCTAGCATCCAAAGTTTCAATGTCTAGATCTTGTGTCCACTGCAGTCTCATCATCTTTGCCACCGTCCTGCGCGCTCGTACAACTCCGTTGAGGACAAATTTCGTAGAACTGTGTCTGATGCGCCGTTTATTTTTCTGAAGTCGATTAATTCGGAGATCGCATCAATGTAGCCCAATCGGCCACCGTGTCCGAGTTTGCATTCATCTTGCAAGTGGTCGATAAACTTGAACAACAGACTATGAGAACACAGGCTAAAGTCCAGCACTTCAAAACTCAATTCCTCTTCATCTTCGCAGCAAAATTTGAGAAATTTAAAGCATCTCTTGGCTATCTGCTGAGCTGCGCGATCTTTCTTGCAACCCCCACCACTTCCAGTCAACCATTTCTTGAATAAGTCGCCAATTTGGCTGGAAACTGACAACGAAGGCATTATCCTGGCAGTTTGTTTTGTGATTTCACCCGATGTATCATCATCGGCAAGTTCTTTGGTACTTGAAACGTCGGGTTTTTCGTCAAAGAAAAAGAACCAACTGTGCTTGGTGTTCACATGTTTCCTGCAGCCACGTTGACTTTTAAATCCATCGTGATCACACGTTTGTATTGGACAGTGATACAAGCTATCTGTTTCTTCTTTTTCCAAGTGAAGCCGTTTTGGTTTTGGTGATGAGCCATCAATTTTCGACCAGTCAACCTTACCCTTTTTGTTCATGTCGGACATCTGAGTGATTCACACAATTTGTTCCACTTACATAAATAGTGAACAAAACACAAAGGCGACAAAAAAAACAATGGCTGTATTGTGCAAGTTTAAACTTGCCCCAACCTGCCCCAACTTGCCCCTGCTTGCTCAGGCGTGTGTCTGCTTGCCACTGTTCATTATTCTTAAGTAAGCTTACAAATATGAGGTGTTATATGGCGTGGTGCGATTATATTCAACTTTGCTCGGGCAAGTTTATAAGGGCCTCGAAAAGTCTTTAAAAATCTGCTATTGACACTGCTTCGTGTTGTTTGAAACTTAAAACACCACACCAAATGTTTTTGCCAATTAAAAAGCGATAAAATCATAGATGGCAAGAAAAGAAGAATGTTTCTGTTGAACAAGATGTACAAAGGAACTGTCATTTCTAAATAGGAACCATTTTACATAAATAGGAACTAATGGTTAGGAACAAACTGTTCCACGTGCCAATAAAGAGGAACATTTCGTTCAAAACGGAACCTGTTAATGGGAACAATTGTTCCTCAAGTGAATAAAAAGGAACCAATTTTTCAAAGCAGGAACAATGTTAGAAAGGAACAAACGTTCCTTTACAAAAAAAGGAACGTAATTAATTGGGAACCAAAGTTCCTCGTGTCAGCATAAAGGAACAGCCACTCTAAAAGGGAACGCATTAATAGGAACAATTGTTCCTCAAGCGATTAAAAAGGACCAAAATGATAAAAGAGGAACCGAATACCATTGGGAACACCTGTTCCTAGGCCACTCATTTAGGAACAAAAAGTTCCTTTCAATGTTAAAAATTCGGAACAAAAGGTTCTTTTTAGCTCTAAATGAACACTTTGTTCTTATTTTTAACGGCAATTTGTTCCTTTTGATGCTAAAAGGACCACTCCAAAGAGGAACAATCATCTCTTAATCGGAACGTTCCCAAAGCAAAAATGGGAACAGTGCTCAAAAATAAAAGTAAGTTAAAAAGCCACGTAAAGGATGAATAAAATATGCCAAAGCATCTTATGACTCTCTATACTGAACAGATACAACAGCCAAAATTTGATTGATAAAATCATGCTACAACATGTTCAAATTTGGAAGTAAAAATTTTGGGAACGTATAAGAAGGAAGGAAGGAAGGAAGAAAGGAAGGAAGGAAGGAAGGCAGGCAGCCAGGCAGGAAGGAAGGAAGGGAGCGAGGGAGGGAGGGAAGGAAGGAACCAAAAGGGCAAGAATCCAAAAGTAATGTCAGCATCTGACATGAGAAGTATTTATATAAATATCTCCAAAGAAAATTTTATCTTAACCGCGACACCTCTTTCTATAACTAGTACAACTATATTTTCACACGATAACACTGATGAGCAGGAAATGCTCCTTACAACAATGTACGTGTATTTAAAGCTATGAGAAGAAAACAATATTATAAGTATAATACATATGTACCCCCGTCCAAAACTATATAACCCCAACCTAAAGATATCCCCGCTATCTAAATAATAATAATAACTAAAATAGATGCGAGAAAGTACTATCAAATTGTGAGATATCATGCCCAATACCATTCTGCTATCATCTCGAGTTCACACATGGCAGCTGTACGTGTGGTGTACTTGCAAGGGTTCGCTGAATCTAAAGAAAATCTAATTGTGGCTCATACAGACTACCCTTTTGTTTTCTTCTCTCTTATTGATTTCTCTCTTTGCTTGTTCAAAACCGGCTCCAAGGCTTTATTATAAGCATTGCACTCAAGATTCTGCGGTTCACTTTCTCTTAAGGTAGCTCCGCTGTTATGTCGGGCGGAGTTATCCATGACAAACTTTGGGTCATAAATTTTCTGGCTTTGACACGACGGCTATAAAACTTTTGGAGAACTTGTAGCTGTCATTTAGCAATAACATAATAAACATCGATTTCACTGGAGAAAAACATTTTTAGCGATATTAGAGCTCAAGCTTCAAAAAAATCGGTGGAGCAGAAATGCGGCGGTGCTAAAGTCATCTAAATGCAGCCCTAAAACTCTCCACGCTTGATGCTGCTTGACAAAACAATTCACGAACCTGAATTTCTGGGAGAAGCCCTCTCAGTGCTTGCCAAATCTAAGGTTCAAGCCAATTACCAATCATGCGAACTGTCAAAGAGTAATCACCGGTTCTGTCGACGTCATTGAATGTTCGAAAACCTACCTCAATCTCAAAAGTAGCGTTTTCCAATATTTCTCGAAAATTATCCAGCAATTTTGTCTCAAACTCAGGCGAAGCTGACAAACAGTTTTGTTTATGAATACAAAATGAGCACGTGTGACACTTCTCCGAGAATCTACACCTTTATAATGGGGGCGTAAGTGTTGGCGCGTCAACGATCCCAGGAAGGGAGGGACGATGGGTTAACTGACTATACTGGATGAATTTTTATCAACGCCAGTTCAGGTTGAAAAATGGAGCATACATCTTCCCTCCATCACCTGGGTAACCAGCACGCATTTCACCCTCGCCCTCCCCCCACCCCCCTTGTAAAGGTGTGAATTCTTAGAGTAAATGTCACACGTGCTCAGTTCGTATTCACGAACAAAACTGTTTGTCAGCTTCACCTGAGTTTAGATGGGTCTTAGTAAGGGTAGAAGACACAGAATTTGCAAAACAACTAGTGTATTGTATTCTTTATTGTACGGTAGGGCATTGTTTTTCCCTGTTCATTGTTTTGAGTTTTTGTGTTTATTGTTTTGCAAATTCTGTATCTTCTACACGAAGTAAAAGCCGTTTAGATGCGGAGAAGCTTATAATCCCAACGACTATTTCTTCAATTCAAAGTCCTGTACAGCGGCAAAAATCGATGCAAAGTTGTCCCAGTACCTTGAAATTCAGGTGGAAGGACTTCGACACAAAATTAGTGGGTAATTTCCCAAAAATACTGGAAAACGTTACTTTGGAGATTTGGGCAGGTTTTAATTATGAACATCTTATAATGTTGACAGAACCGGTGATTACTTTTTGACGGTTCGCACGATTGACAATAGACCTTTTTCACGCGGTTACTATTTAGCATAAAAACAAAACAGTTTGCATTCCTAGCCTCGCAGTGAAAAACTTGAGAACGAGTTTAGACGTGGAAAAACAAAGATTTTTATTCTCCGGGGACTCAACATGGCCGCCGCGTGACAAGGGTCTATCGGCTTAGCCCTCAGATTTGGTAAGCACTGAGGAGGCTTTTCCAAGAAATTCAGATTCGCGAATTGTTTTGTCAAAAAGCATTAAGCGTAGGAAATTGTAAGAGAATTTTTTAGGGCTGCATTCAGATGACTTTAGCACCGCAGCATTTCTTCTCCACCGATTTTTCTGAAACTTGGTTAGGTTATGTACTACATCAATATAAGCGGATTTCAAAAATTTAGCAAAAATATAACAGTTAAAATTTTCACTGAATGCAATTTTATTCAAAAACTGGGGTACACTTATGCTCTAATATCGGTAAAAATATATTTCTCCAGTGAAATCGAAGTTTATTATATTATTGTTAAATAAAAGCTGCAAGGTTTTGCAAAGTTTTATAGCCATCGCGTCAAAGCCGGAAAAGTTATGATCCAAAGTTTGTCATGGACGAATGCGCCCAACATTGCAGCGTAGCCACCTTAAGCCCGATTTACACGGTACGATTTTTGCTTACGACTGTCGTATGCGACTTTTTTAGCGCGCACTGCTTGCGTCAGGCAAAGATCGTATACAACTCGTCATTCTAACATTTTGACTGTGGTTATGACTGTCGTAGCGTTTTAAAACATGTTTTAAAATCCTACGACATTTTTCGTGTTGCGTGCGACTGTCCTAAGGATGTTGTAGGTTTAATTTACACGACACGATTCGCGTTGTAGGCATGGTGTAAGCATATCGCATGCGACAAAATCGTACCGTGTAAATCGCCCTAAGGACGGTGCCTCCTTTTGTTACTGCGCATACGTTCTGCGCATCTTGGGATATTCGAGTTTCTTAAGGAATTTGCCTCCTAATACAACAATATTTTTGCGCGGTTTATGACAATGTGGAAAAAGCAGATCTTGGCAAGGGTTATCAGAATCCAAAAAGAAAATTGGGGGTAACCACGCATTTTTCAGAGATAATTGAGCTTAAATTCTGAAAGAAATTGCCATACATCCTTTGGATCTTAACGCTGTTTTAGAATTATGGTTGCTTAATTATCTCTGAAAAATGCGTGGTTACCCACATTTTTCTTTTTGGATTCCAATAACCCTTGCTAAGACCTACTTTTTCCCTATAGTCATAACCTTTGCAAAAATACATCTGTATTAGAACGCACCGTCCTTAAGAGGCAATTTACACGGTACGATTTTATCGCATGCGATATGCTTACGCCATGCCTTACAACATCCTTACGACAGTCGCACGCAACACGAAAAATGTCGTAGGATTTTAAAACATGTTTTAAAACCCTACGACAGTCGTAACCACGGTCAAAATATAAAAATAACGAGTTGTATACGATCTTTGCTTGACGGGAGCAGCGCGCGCTACAAAAGTCGCATACGACAGTCGGAAGCAAAAAACGTGCCGTCTAAGGAGGTTCGAAAGGGTTTTTAGCCGCGCGCGCGGTTAGCCTACTCACGACATGGCGAGAATGCATGCGTCAGCTGTGTGAATCGAAATTTCTAGTAAAAGTCGCGCGTGCAAAGTACCGGAAGTGAAAAACGGCGCAAAATCGCTCGAACCGGAAATAAAACGTGCACAAAACATTTCTTTTTATCTCAAAATTTTGCTTGGTGACCCACCCTCACTTTTTGCAAGTGTGCCAATATAAATAGAAACGTTTGGAGGAAAGTTATTCAGTGGAATTTTTTGTAATTCAAAGAACGACTTTTTCGATATAACTTAAGTTCTACTGAATGAGTTTTTGCCATACCCCGAGAGAAGTTAAAGAATTTAGGGAGCTTTCCAAAAATGTAATTAAAAGGGTAGGTCACCGAACTAGTTTTTCAGATAATCGGCAAAAACTGAAGTTTGGAGGTTCTTTTTGTGGACTTTTAACGTTGCCATGGTAACGGCTATGACGTCAAAATCAGCCCTAAAGTATTGCCCGACAAAAGAAGTGCTAAGATATTCATAGTTTGCCTACATGGTCAGAAATAATTTTTTGTAATCTTTCATCTTCTCAAAAGGATTATTACAAAAAAAACCCTTTCCAGCCACCTTAATCCATCCTCCCTTGATATCCCTTGGGCCTGCCTTCACGAGAGATTTTAGACGCCAGCAGCGTTCTGGAGAATAAGAGGAGAACAGGAGAACTGGAGGTTCAATTAATTACTTTTTTGTTTTGTTTCTTTGAACAGTAGTGCCCCACACTGAGTCTTGTCAAGACAGTGATGCGAACTGTAAGTACTGGAAAAATTACTGTGCATTGGATAAAAACCTTCAACGCGATTGCCCGAAGACTTGTGGAAAATGCCAAGGTTCGTAATTTGCATATGTCCTGTTTGTTTTGCTTTAGATGTAGCACATATGAACGTTGCTGAAGGCTGGTTTCCATATGATCGCTACGATCGCTACCAAAAAAGTTGAGCGGTCGTTGCGACTTTGATCACTGAGAAGTTTTCATGTAGGCTGGTTTCCATATGATTGCTGTCATTGCTACGATCGCTGGAAAGTGGTCAGTTCCACATGATCGCAGCGAATGCTGAACCCTTTTTTTCAGCGATCGTATCGATCATATGGAAACTAGCCTTAAAGGTTTTTTTTATGATTGGAGGGGAACATATGACGTCATACTATAACTCCCCTGAGCAACAAAATGTAGAACTTCTCAAGAAAGAAAACTGTGTAACTCCCAAAGGGCAACTAAACTCTATAACTTATTGTATACCTCCCCAGCAAATACTTAGAACATGGTCAAACCCACTCAGACAATCAGTGTTCAGCATTTCGATGTTCTATATTCCATAAACTGTCTGAAATTATGTAAAGTGGCGGGGGCTTTGAAGCACAGGGAAACTGTGGAATAAGTTAGTATTCACAGAGAATTTCTGCATTCATTAATGGTTGTGTGTAGTCATTCGTATGCTCTATCTCATAGAGCATACTAAGGAGGCTTTGTTTTCCTTTGTTTGAAAGCCTAAGTAGAACGTACTGATGAATGCACAAATTCTCTGTGAATATTTGTAATTAAATCGATAAAGTCAACAACAACGATGGCGATGTCGAGCCAATTCGTTCTTCACTATTTTATTGTCTTCCAATAAAAAATGCAACCTTACAGTGTATTAGCAATAGACCAATCGAAAAAGAAGCCATTACTTAACATTAAAACGTAGGCACGCAGTGCGTGCAGAGCCAATGACGTTTTGTTCCGCAATATGGTGAAATTTATGAGGACAACCTATGGATTTCACACTACTGCTACTACTACTACTAAAGTGCGGACTGTGCACCCCCCTCCCATCCCCGACAACTTGCGGTTAATGTAACATGTCTTCGCCAGAGCAAGGAATCAACATATTCAGTTATCATAAAACTGGGTAACGAGCAGCGTGACTACGTGACAGTTAATTATAGTGTGACATTAAAATTGCGTGTGAAGTAATTATATAAATAAAGCTGTTCGTTTCCCTTTTCTTTGAAGACAACATATCCTAACACGTCTATTTGTTGCATTTTTGATGTATTCAAGTCCTGACAGGTGTGAAAAAACTTGCAAAATTCAATAGGTCTCCATTAGAATGCTTTGCCACATATCTGTTGTTGTAATCTTGCGTTCGGTTTGAGCGTTGCGTTACATTCCGAAGGTTCAAATTACAAGCAGCTGTCAACTATGCAAATTTGTTCAAATACGCTTTGAGCTACGAATAACCCCGAAGTAAAGTTTGGTATCTTGAAGATTTCACTCCAATTCCTTGATCACCACTGTAACCTGGATTTTTAAGATTACTTTCATTCATTCAAGCTTTTCAGGCTTAGGAATAGCTACAGCGTAGGAACAAGCCCCCCAAATTCCGATTTTACACTGAAATGGTTTCTTGTTTACGCACGCAAAAATGACACTGCAAATTTTAAATTTGCTGTTAGCTAGAGATAACCCCGAAGTATTATATGCTGTTTTACTCCAGTCTTTTCACTACAGTTATAAACTTGCACTTTAACTGCACATTATAATTATTATTACATTCTTTTCACTGTTTTTGTTTTAATTTGCTTACTTCTGGGTGCTACGTGTCTAAATAAAATTTGATTTGATTTGATTTGAATTCGGGCTGTAACCATCCCCCCCGGGCACACCCCCGGGAAATGCCGGCCGTTCTGGCCCGAATGTAGGGAATTTTTTCAAGTGGTCTTTTCCCGGGGGTAGGGGCGGGGCAAATCAAAATAACTACTCATCCAAGGAATTAAAGGATTACACACTCGCGTCTAACTTTGTGGGACGAGTTCACGTATTTTGTAGGTAAATCGATCGAATTTGTAAGCGAGTGACCAGAGAAATAATCTGCCTTATACATAAAAGAGTAAAAATATATTAATTACACAAACCTCTGAAAAATGAGAGGCCTGTGAAAAACAAAGGATACAGAAAACTTTACTCCTTTTAAACAAACAAATAAATATGTTCATCCTTTGGCAACACGCATTAACCAGACTAAAGAGAAACGCTTGAAGGTAAAAAAGCTAAGAATAGTTCAGAATGGTTCAATCTGAACTCGACAAACACGTTACACTGACTTACAACTTCACTTACACGTTACACCGAAATCGACCTTCTTGGTTCTGTCTGTGGGCTTCCATCTGGTACATCTTCCAAGTAGTCGGAAATTACCCGCTGCGTTTTCAAAAGCTAGCAAATCTTGGGGTTCCAATCTGAATCACTGTCTCAAGTTCATCGATTTCTCTGTAATGGCTTACGTGCAAAAAATATTGTAACGCAAAGCCACGTGTAAAAGTAGGGCAAATATCGTTAACAAAATAGCAACGTGATTCCAAGGTGTGAACTGCAAAATTAAAATGCGAAAATACAATCTGCACAAAAACGAAATTCTTCGTGGGTTTGACCATCAATCAATCAATCAATAAACTTTATTTATCCTCGAATTTACAGTGTAGCACTCAAGTGCTAATATCTTCGAGCCAGGTTAGACTAATACGGTTAGACAATGAATGCTCGTGTCGTATGGGATATAGCGTCCCTCGCAAAATAGAAAGCCAATTACTTTCATACTTTTTCTTATAAACAAAGTGCAATCACGAATAGAGCCAAGAGTCAGAAAATGTATGCATAATTAATTCATGGGGTTGTGCCGAAATTTTACCTCATTCGATACTACTGCTGCTTAGGTATCAATGCAACTTTTTTCGATTTATTTCAGTTTGCAAGAATTCTGCGGGCGATGGTTACTGCAAGAAGTGGTCGGAAGGCTGTTCCAACAATTTATTTCGTCAATATTGCAAGAAGACTTGTGGTCTGTGCCGACGCTAAAAATTAAGCAAACATTGTCTTCTTAAATTTACGGTGTCTGAAATTCCGAAGGCTACCTAATAAAGTTCTTTTTAATATTAATTTTGTGTTAATGCAATGGAAATGATTGTCTTTTAATAATTAATGAAGCTAGTTGTAATATACTATGCATATGAGGCCACATTATTGGAGATTTAACGGATGCTAGTGGTCAAAGCAAATTCCGGTGTTTTGCAAACAATAGAAGATGACCTAACTATCTCTCTCCTCCGCAGAGGCTCCTGTTAGTAAACAACAGTGAAAGAGAAAACGGGAGCGCGGGGAACGATTGAAAGAGGGAAAAAACCAGCTTCCGCGCGTTTGCAGTTAAGGCGTGACTCTGCGGAGAAGTGGGAGAAGCGGGTAAACTATAGTTACAGGGTTTGGCAGATATATTAACCTTCTTACTACTGGAAAACAAAAATCGTAATAAAATTCTATTTCTCCTTTTGCTGTTTTAGTGGTTGTTTTTCCTAAAAAAAAATGAAATATATAATAATAATAATAATAATAACAACAACAACAATACAACGTTATTTTCGATGTACTGGGTGGATGGTCTGAAGATCTTGAGGCGAAGATGAAGGAGTTAGTAGGAGAACGAACTAAGCATGTACTGAAGTGTATATATGCAGAAAGTTGTTCTGTCGCACGGTTTAAATATTGTTCGCTCTTTTAAGATTTTGTTGTAGTGCGGAATGGTCGTAGATTTTTATGTGGTTCCAGAGAACGAATTTTAATTTTTTTTAAGTGCGGTAAAAGATATCTTTAAGATTTTAACGTGACAATTTTTAAAAGGAATTATTTTAAGCTTCTTGGCTTGTGTTTATTTGAGGCATTTTAGTATTTAAGAGACTTTGAACATTTTAGCGGCATTAGAGCTTTTTATTCATTTTAGTAGAAGTTTTTTCCCTCTAACATTAGCTGCATAGCCTACGTTCGCGCCCTGTCCATGCTATTTAGGGTGGTAGCATATATACGTCTTGCACTGCTATAACAATAATAATAATAATAATAATAACAATAATAATCGCGTACGAAGGAGAGAGAGGCAGACTGACACGAACCTCCTCCCCTCTCCTCCAAGACTGAGGGAGATTTAATGCTCTCCTGCTTTTCCTAAGGGGTGGTTTCGGTTCCTGCAACCCACTCACTGCGCCTATATTTGGAGGTTTTAGGGGACCTGACGAAGAGTTTTATCACAATCTTAATTATTGAACGTTTTGTTAAAATGGTGCCCGCTTCTTGACACAAATATTTTCAAGACTGTACTTGGACATTGTAAAGACAAAAATACGCCGTTAAACTGCTGAGAACGAAAAACGGAATCCCTATAGAACTCTCGATAACAGATATAGTGAATATTTCGGAGCTCAAAGGGACGACCGAGAATTGCATTTCGGGATCCCGGAGGATTTTTGACGCCAGTAGTTATATAGTTGGGGGTTCTAGAGCATTTTGAAAAATGCGCTATAACCAAACCCAACTATATATCTACTTTCCATCTGATGGCAACAATTTTATGGATAACTATATGTATTTCATTTTATGGTTTTATTTGATGTAATCTATATGTTTTTATCTCATATGAAAACGAGCGCATTTTTCAATTATATGGAGAACTATATGTATTTTATTTTATGGAAACAATTATTTGGATACTATGTTTTTATTTCATGTAGTAACGAACGCATTTTCCATCGCGTGACTTCATACAACAGGAAGTCTTTCTCGGAAAACAGGAAGTTTGAATCATATAAAAAAATATCTCATATAATAGTATAGAATGAATTGTAATAAAGATATACATGATGAATTGAAAAAATCAGGAGATATTGTTTGTCCTTTTTGTGACCAAAAATTGGAAGATTCTAATGAAAAACCGAAATATGATGAATGCTGTAATGATCAGTATATTATTAACGACGATGGGATGTTGGCATGTCTAAGTTGTGGTATTGTTCAAGGATATAATTATGTGAAAGAATATGTTGATTTTTATAAAAATAAACATAGATTTATAAGAAAATCTGTTTACCATCGAGAGTACCACATCAACAACACATTACTCGATATTGAAGAAAAATATAACATTAAAATATCGAACTTTCAGAAACATAAGATTAATGCTATATATGTAGAGATAGGTAAGGTTCTTTATGAAGTTAATGGTACAAGGAAAAGAATGATTAGCGTTAATTTTATTATGAGAAAGATATTCAAGATGATGGAAAAACCTTACAAAAATATTCCAATTAGTAAATCGAAAAAAACATTAGCTTCTTATGATAAATATTGGGTAAGTATTATGTCTCTTATTGGTTGTAAAATAAAATCTATTATTAGATGAATACCTTATTATATTTCTTTTCAAATTTGTCAGTTAAAGGACACATTTCAATGATTATTTCATCAAGAACTTTGACATGATCAAGAAATTCTTTTTCATTATACTCCAGTCCTCTCATAAAGGACCGTAAATGAGTTAAAACCTTTTCATACGTAGTGTACGCGAATTTACACATCTCGATCTTTCTTTTGTAATTTTTGACCTCTGAATATGTTTTTAGTATAAGCCCTGCGCCTGATATTGATCCAAGTACAGCGGGGTTTAACGTCACACCACCAGCCACAGTCCCAGTTACTATCAATACAACAGATCCAATGTTACATGCCATATTCTTTTTCTTGAAGCTTTTAAATGACTCTTTGTGGAGCCAGTATTGCTTATGGTAGAATTTGTACAATGCTTTCAACTCAGATATTTGATCTTCTGTTAAATTTTCTGAAACATGGTTCCAATTGAATATTCTTTTACGTCTATCCATATATATTATATGGTTACATTTTTTCTTTTTTGAACGATTTCTTAATACTGATGTATAATTTTCTGATGTTTCGAACTATTTTTTCTATTTTCTCAATAATTTCGTTGATTAAAGTTGATATTTTCATATTATATTGTTTAGATTATTCATTATGTTTTTCATCGGAAACCTCAACGCTTATTTCTTTTGGGATAATATATTCTAAAAAACATTCCATACTCCAATCAGATGGATATCCGCATTGTGTTATATAATAAATGTAAAAATTTTTATGGAAAAAGTTATCACGCACTTGTTTGATACTCGATACGAAGTATAATTTCGTTGTAACTTTTCCAAATATCATCATTCATATTAAGTTCAAAAGCCAAAATCCCGGACGAAGACATTTGGAAAGAATTTGGGTTTATCGTCTGATACCACCCACTTCTTTTTGAGGTAAAATTTCTTGAAGAGCTTAGAGTTCCAGTAAAAAAATTCCGTAAAGATGTTTTGAGTTTCAAAGATATTTTTTTGTGTCTATGTACAGTGACATGAGAATCCGAAGAAGTGATTGGACGCGTACAATATATATCAATATTTTTCAAAATCGCTTCACCCGGCAATGAAATTATTTCGGCACCATTTAAAACAAAATTTTTGTTCCCTTTTGTTGAATTTAAAAAACCGTTTATGTGGTGAATGGAAGAGCGTAGTTGGTGTCCGTTTAAAGACACATCTGTTTGCATTACCATTTTACCATTTTCTACAACGTACGCCGTATCATACACATCCGAGTCTACATTACTCTGTGATCCTTTGACTCCATATACAATCAAATAACCAACTCCTTGAGTGGAGCTACTTGCAGTGCCCTGACAATGCATGTCAATGTAAATGTATTCGGGAGGAGTTATGCTCCACTTATGTAAGTGAACAATCGATCTACTGTAATTAACAAACAGCTTAGTTGATTGTTGACCAATATTTAGTGAAGTGGAAACGACACTCACTGACAAATTTGTTGTGCTTGGAGGGAAAAATTCAATAGCCAAGGTGTACTCGCCTTCTGGAAGTTTGAACATGTTAAAGCCAATGCGAGAAGAATACTCATTTTGAGCGTCTTTCCCCATTTTAAATTTATAAGCTTTTTTGTTGACATTGTGGAGGGAACCAGAAAAGTCAACAATGCCATCAACTATTATGTTGTTTTCACTTGAAGATTCATCGGCATTTTCCATGAGATACCTGAAAACGTCTTTCTTGTTGGTTGAGCTGGTGATGTGAGACTCCTTGATTTTTGTGTCAAAGTAAGTTTTCAGCCCTACAGTCACATCACCTTTGGCGGCGTGTACCTTACTGCTGACATAGCCGACATTAGCTGCTGATTTTATGTCTTTGTCATCGGTGTTCAAGTTAATAATTTTATTGTTATTTAAATTCAAGTTTCCAGTCATATTGTTAGTGCCATCAACTTTGAGAAACTTTTTTTGTGTCATGTCATCAATTCTGTTGTTAACAAACTCGACACATGCGGCGTCTCTTTGGTTTGATGAAAGATCAAGATTGATAATTGAATTATTTTTCATATCAATATCAGATCCTTTATCCAGTTTTTTTTCAAGCTGATTTTCGACATACTTTTTGTTTGTGGCTTGATCTGCCTGTGTTGGGTCTTTCACATTGAAAATTGTATTATTATTCATATCAATATTTGCTTCCATTTGTCCACCCTCTTTTTTTGAAAGAAAGATATTTCTCATATCTTGATAGCTTATTGCCTTCGTCAAATCGCAGCGGACAGGATATGGGTTGCTTTTCAATCGCAAGATACTGTACTTATTTTGCATGTCAATATCAGCAGAACCGCTGGCACTACCCTGAGGTCCACGATCACCTTTGTCGCCTTTGTTGCCTTTTAGGCCCTGGGGTCCTTGTGGCCCTTTATCACCTTTATCACCTTTATCGCCTTTATCGCCTTTAGGACCAGGTAACCCAGGCAACCCTCTAGGGCCTATCTGACCTTGTCCTTGAGAATCAACATGATTAAGAATACCGTTTGTATAACTCATATAATATTAGTTTAGATTTTTTCGTCGAAATTTCGGGCTACCTTTTTTTTGACCTTATCAACATACAAAAAACTATATGGATCCTTAGTAGCTTTCTGATAATCTGATTTATTTATGTTCAGTTCTCGACAAATCATCGATTGCTCGTTTATAGAAGGAAAATCAAAAACACAAAAATGTGAACTATTCAGTCTTATTGTTTTATCGGTTCCGTAATAGCTTTGACTTAAATATATACAACAACAATTTTTATTTCTTGAATTGGTGAAGTAGTCTCGTATCCGTTCGTCATTTTTCTTACCTGTATTCAAATAGTCATCAAATAGGATTAATTTTTGGTTTTCATCAGACAAATCTGTCAGAGGGATGATTTCATCGTTACTTGCTTCTATCACGTCATAACCGACCTCTTTTGATATTGGTTCAAGAGATTTCAACAGATGCTTCTATTTGCTTTGTTGGAGATTGCGAGCGTAAAGATATATTTTATCAAAGTATAAGAGCCTGTATATCATATCAAGCAGAAGGTTTGTTTTACCACCACCAGAGGGAGCACAAATAAGCATCCTGAAACATCGGTTTGGCATGAAACTCTTTAATTGAACAAAATCGTTGTTTTCATCATCTTGAATGTCGTAATTTTGAATCTTCATATGATAATATGTTATACAATTTTATCGCATGGCGACACGCTATGCGACACGTTATACGACACGTTATACGACACGTTATACGACACGTTATACAAGCGTTTTTATATATGATAACCCTAATTTTTCCAAACAAAATACGAAATTTTATGTAAACAAATGATATAATGAGTTTACTCAAATGGAAAGAAATGGCTGAGAAACGATCCGAGCTTGGTAAAAAGATTAACACAGTAAGAGAGACAATAAAACAAAAAACGATATCTGATCAAATGGGTGAAGTCGAGGCAGAGAAACTTTTCAAACCTATAACATCAGGATTAAAGGAACTCACATCTCCAAAAATACCATTGAGAAGATTATCAAAGAAAAAGCGACCTGTTCCAGATTATGGAATAGCTATTGATGATGAAGTGCCTGATTATGGATTGGAAGATCTATTTGATCAACCTGTTTTACCTGAAAACGAGAAACAGTTAGTTCCAAAACCTCCAAGTTATGAAGATGTCCTTAAGGATGTAGCATCAGGTGAAAAACAAATGTATATAGATCCAGCATTTATGTATGAACCTGAAGATCTTCCACCTGAATACGAAGAAGAAGGACCTGATTATAACATTCTCGAGGAGGATGCAATTAACCAAGTTTTGGATGAACTTCAAATTCCTAACTATGATGATATTGAATTACAACTTCAACAAGAAGATATGAATTACAATAAGATGAAATCTTATCTGAATAAAATCCTGAAAGAGGCTAAAAATAGACGGAAACAACTCCTGGGGTTTTCGGCTGATGTCACTAAAAAAGTAAATAGTGGTTCAATCACTGAAGCTGATGCTCAATATCGAAGAAAAATTATTCAAGATACAAGAAAGGTTCTTACTGATTATATCGATTACAACAATCAAAAACTGAAAAATATTAAAGGATCTGGTTTGAAGAAAAAAATAAAAAGAGGTGGACAATTCCAGTTTTTCAACAATCCGACAGAAATGATGAAAAACTTGAACTGATTGTCGGATCAATGGTTGCAGGTAATAATAGCATTGAACTAAGAAATACAGGTGTCGCACTTCTCGACATCTTGTTAAAAAACTCTATTTTGAACAGGCCGCAATATAACAAAATATACAAAAACTATTTTATGTAAACTAATCATATAATGAATAGACAACTTATCTTATCATCCCATTCAGTCAGAGACAAGAATGGTAATAAACCGAGTGATTTCATAATCAAATACATCAATCCGATAATTCTCGATCCGAATCGACAATATGAAATCGGCCTCGACCGAATCATTTCGATGTCATTTACTTGGTTTAATGTGACTAAAGAACTCAATAATCAGAAAATAAGATATTCGACAGATAGTGGTGCTAATTGGACGGAAATTATATTTAACCCTGGAGTCTGGAATTACGTTGATTTTGACAATTTAATCAAAGAAAAAACAAAAACAGGGACCTCATCAAACCCCCAATATCCTATCACTCTCGAGTTTGACGACACAATATTTCGCACAATAATCACATTAGCCACAAATTATAGATTAGATTTGACTCAAAGTGATTTTAATGATCTTATTGGTTTCAAAAAAGGCATTCTAACAGGTAGTGAAAACGTTGGAGATTACATTCCTAATCTCTCTCAAGACAGGGAAATCTTGAACGTTCATTGTGACCTCATATCCGAAAGTCTAGTTGATGGTGATGAAACGGATATTATATATAGTTTCAGTACCTCAACTCTCACCCCGAGTTATAGTTTCACACAAGAGCCAAGACGAGTACAGTTCAATCCTGTCAATAAAAATACGATTAATAAAATTCGGATTTATATTACCGACGGTAAACGAAGAATCATAGATCTTAATCATAGTGACACTTCATTCAGTTTGATTTTAAGAGAGAAGAGAGATTAATCTAACTAATAGTTATATATGTCGTCGTATGAATACAAGCGTATTTATCATCCAAAACTTGGACGATTTGTTTATGAACATAAAGGATCTGGGATCATTGTTGATAACATTTTCAAACCGGTTGGAAGGGTGTTAAGTAAAGTTCCAGAAATGGTTTTAAAACCTTTTGCCAAAAAAGCGCTTGAATCTGGTATTTCACATGCTGGAGACAAACTGGGAAAAAAAGCAGCTGAAAAAAGCGGAGAGCTTATTATGAGAAAATTACATGGTTCAACTAAACAATCAATGAATAAAACCATGAAACCAACCAAACCTACTAAACCAAAACAAGAAGAAGATTACAACACAATTCTGAATAGACTTATATCTGGTACTGGATTAAGACGATAAAATGTTATTAAAAAGTGAATTTTATCCAATTATAAATAGACTAGCAAGTGGGAAATGGTTTATATAAAAAGTGAATTTTATCTAAACTATCAATATATAATGAGTTTCAGAACAAATGAAAATCTGCAACGATATGAATACGTTCGTTTCCATTTGGATAATGTCATTGAGCAACCTGCTAACAATCAAAGCCAGAAAAAGACAGGTTACAGATTCACAATCAACGATCGGTCGACCATGTTTGATTTTTTCAATGGGTATTTCGAAGTAACTAAAGAGCTTCAAAAAAGGCAGATGGTAATGGATATGCTCAAGCGGATCGCATAACTATGATAAACGGATCTCACAGTCTAATCAGACATATGGTTATTAAATCGTCTGGTAAAATAGTATACGAGAGTGATAATTTACATAGAATTACGAATGTTAAAAATTTACTTGAATACAGTGATGATTATAGTAGATCCGTTGGAAAGAATTCGTTCTGGTATCTTGATACTGATGGAACTACAGCAAATACAAACACAGGTTTCGAGGCCCGTCGCATTTTAACCCAGGCTAATCAGAATAACGGCGGCGGAGGAGCTAAATCGATTAACGAGATGATTCCGTTAAACAGATACAGCTATTTCCAAGAATTAGAAAGAAAAATGTTGCCCCCGATGCAGCTCACATTTGAACTTACACTTAACGAAGACAGTGAAATGATTCACATGGTAAATGGCACAGACGGTGGTCGTGTTGTAGTAAAGAGATTGTATCTTTGGCTCCCTAGATTAATCCCAAAAGACAGCATGTATAGTAGTTTCGTTTCAGAGTTTCTTAAGCCAACAACCTGGACATATATGCGAGATCTCTACAATCAGTCAGCAAATACCAGAGCTATTCAGAATATGTTTCAAATCAGTCCAGCTATCGACAACGTTAAACACGTTTTTATATATCTCCAGCGGACAGACGGACCAAATAATGATGAAGCTGAAAGGTCTCCGTATGTATTCGACACTTTCAAGTTGAATGCTGCTGACGCTAATAGCTCTCTATCAAGCTGTTGTTTAGAGTATGGTAACAATACATTTTACCCAGAGCTGGAATATGATGCGGATAGTAAAGTAAGAGTATTTAACGATTTAATGTCATATGCATATAGAAAAAATGATTTTAATTCAGGGACACAATTGAATATAGCCAATTTCACCAGTTTGTATGGATTAATATATTTCGATTTGACATATCAAAAAGAGGTAGTGACAAGAGATCCTAAACAGTTGATTCTCCATTATCGTCTCAATGTAGCCCCAACAGCAAACGTCAGAGCTCATAGCATTGTATTTTACGAGAGTGAGGTTGTGGTTAAGACGGTTGGGAACGAACTGATGATAGTTTAATGAATAAGATTTTTAACATCGATAAAATTTTAATTGAATATGTTTTTTAAAACAGAATTTATCTAACATATAATATATGACACAACTATACGAAATAACAGTTAGATTATCGTCAAACCAGAAAAAGAATCTTAGTAAAGCGTATCATAAAAGAGAAACAATAGTTCTAAGGCTCACGAAGGACTCTCTATCTGGGAATGACACTCTATACGTACCTCAGAATATAGTTAAACGATTGGAAAAAAATAGAAAATTGAAAAAGGGAATGGATATTAAACTTTCTAAAACAAACATACGAAAGCAAGTAGGTGGATCTCTACTGTCTACAGTTCTGACGCTTGGAAGAACTTTTGGTCCCACTATTGCTAAGACCATCGGTTTGTCAGCTTTAGCTGGAGCAGCTAGTGAAGGAGCATCTCAGATTGTTAAGAAGATATCCGGAAAAGGTGTTCAAACCGGTGGGTTTCTCATACCACAAAATAAAATCGATCAGTTGATAACATATAAACATCTTTTGACAACCAAACAAAAGAAGGATATATTAAATGCTCTACAAACAGGTTCTGGTGTTCATATAAAACCAACAAAAGTACAAACGGGTGGGTTCTTAGGTACTCTTCTTGCATCAATTGGAGTTCCTTTAGCTCTTGAGGCAATAAAGAAGATGACTGGTAAAGGTGCCCCTCAGATGGGACAGCCTAAACAAAGACCACCCAGATCTATACCAAAACCAAGTACTGTTAACAATCAAGATGGTGGTTTGTTAGTCCCAATGTATAGAACTCCACCTTTTTATCGAAATTGGCCTGATCAAACATTAGGTATGGGGACTAAAAAAAAAGCTCCCAAAAAAAAAGCTCAGAAAAAGGGCAAAGGTCTACTATTAGGCAAAAACTCACCATTCAAAAACGTCCCTCTCTTAAACATTCTATTGTAAAACCAAAATTTCATCAAAATATTCCTTTGTCAAATTATGATTTAATAAAATGGTGTAAATATCTGAATATCCAAATCAAAGATGTTCTGTCTCGAGATGAAACTGTCCCACATAATCATCAACAAGCATTATTCATTTACAATCTTGAACCGAGTTATATGTCAGGGAGCCATTGGGTTGCTACATATGTAAAGGATAACGTCATTAATTACTTTGATAGCTTTGGTTTGCCTCCCTTCCAAGAAATGGTTAATCATGCTAAAAAGAAGAACTTAACATTACTCCACCAAAATAATCAGATCCAGAATATAAAGACTACAACATGTGGATACTTCTGTTTATACTTTTTGAATGAGATGAATAAGGGCAAATCATATTTTGATCTGTTGGAAGTGTTTAATATATACGATACGACGAAGAATGAGAAATTCTTAGAACAGTATTTCAAAAATATCTAACTCATACATATATGAGATCATATTGTGTGAAACAAAAAAAGGTCACAGAATGTGTACCCGGGAGTGAACGATATGAAAAGGCTAAAAATGGGAGGCTTATGCTTAAATGCAAATGCTCTGAATGTGCAATCACTAAGACAAAATTCGTTAAAAGCCGAAAGGGAGGTGAAAATCCATTAGGTAAAGCTTTTGAGGCAGCCAAAATAGCCGAACAAATAACTCGCAAAGTAATTCCATCAACCAACCATGTATTTGACAGATATTGGTCTGGTGATATATTGAAAGGTGCTTTCACAGGACCAACGGGTATAACGAGCAAGAAATTCTGGACTAAACCAAAGAAGGGTACTGTTATGCGTTTGGTGAAAAATCCGAAAACTGGTAAATATGAAAACGTATACATCGAACCTTAATCTAATCTAATCATATTATATATGAAATCATATTGCGTGAAACAAAAAAAGGTCACTCTATGTGTACCAGGTAGTGAAAGATATGTAAAAACCAAAAACGGGCGAACCATGATGAAATGCACTTGTGCTGAATGTGGTATTACAAAGACGAAATTCGTCAAACAGGCGGGAAACGGGTTGGCCCGTCGAAAGGGGCGGGCGTACTAGATACAGTAGCATCGACTGGTGCTGATTTATTGATTCACCACGGTATTCCTTGGCTTGGAAAAAAGGCAGTTGAAATGGGAAGATATTATGGATCAGAAGCCTTGAGAAACCCCAAATTGCAGAAAAAGGCAATCGATTATGCTCTGGATAAGTTGAATCCAATGATTCAAAATGTCGGAAGTCAAGCTCTTGATCAATTATCAACCAAAATCAGACCAAATAGAAAGTATAAAACCGACAGAAAGGATTTGGATGGTGGAAGTTTAGATATCCATAAACTAATTGGGAAAATACCGAAACCCAAAGCTGGATGGACTCCTGGAAAGTATAAATACATGGGGCCATACAACCCTCTCGATAAACAGTTAGAGTATGATAGGAACACTGGAGAGGTCACCAAGTGGCACGTACAACCTTACAATAAAGTGGATGAAATAGCAGCTCATCATGATATTTGTTATGATATGGGGAAAAACAAAGGTGAATGTGACAAGAAAATGGTTAAGTCATTGGATGAAATACCTTATGGACAGATGCCAAAATGGGGACAAACCGCTCGGTTCTTGATTAACACGAAGCAGAAACTAGGTCTCAGTGTAAAACAAAGGAAGACAAAAAACGGAAAAGGCCGTCGAGTGAAGAAAAAAACTGGCAAGAAAAATTAGCTGATGAGCTTCATAAGCCCATAAAACGAAATTTTACTCGGCGGCGGGTAATTGTAAACCATATTGACGAGACATGGTGCTCTGATATTGTTGAGATGCAAAAGTTCAGTCGATGGAACGCTGGCTACAGATATCTTCTTATGGTTTTAGATGTATTCTCTAAATACGGTTGGATCGTTCCATTAAAAGATAAAAAGGGTGAAACCGTTATGAATGCTTTTAAAACAATCCTTAAAGAAGGTAGAAAACCGGAATATTTATGGACTGATAAAGGCAAAGAGTATTACAACAAACATGTTAAGGAACTACTTGATAAGAATAAAATAACCTTGTACTCAACTGAGAATGAGGAAAAGTCGTCAGTTTGTGAAAGATGGAACAGAACAATTAAGTCCAAAATGTGGAAGCAGTTTACTGTTCAAGGTAATACACAGTATCTTGATATATTGCCTAAATTAGTGAAAGAATACAATAATACAAAACATTCAAGTATAAAGATGACACCAACAGAAGCCAGTAAAAAGAAGAATGAAGGGACTGTTTACTTTAATCTATACGGTGATATGGAAACATCAAAACAGAAACCAAAGTACAAAGTCGGTGATAAAGTAAGAATAAGCAAATACAAGAGAAAAGTGTTCGACAAAGGATATACACCAAATTGGTCTGAGGAAATTTTCACAGTTGATGAAATTCAATCCACTGTTCCAGTCACTTACAGACTTAAGGATCTCAGAGGTGAAGAGATCAAGGGATCATTTTACCAACCCGAATTGCTTAAAGCTGAACAAAAGGTATTCAGAATTGATAAAGTCATTCGGAGGGATTATAAGAAGAAAATTGCTTTGGTTAAATGGAAGGGTTATAGTGATGACTTCAACAGTTGGATTCCAATGAAGGACTTGAAGGATATATAAATTATTTAAGCAAACATTATCTAATATATATTATATCGATTGATACAGTATATACTGTCTTTTGCTTCTGGTAGCCAAAAAGATAATTGTTTCTGGCTATTAAGAATATATAACATATATTATATGAATCTATTGTTTGGAGAAGATTTCGATACTTTAAAATTCAGAGCCAAACACTTGTACAATGCGAAGGATTTGAGATATTCAAACCGCCGAAATAAGAAATATGTTGTCACTCTCAAAAACGGCAAAGATATACATTTCGGTGACAGAAGGCATGAAGATTTTTTACAGCACGAAGATCCAGAAAGACGTTTTCGATATCGTAAAAGAGCCTCCAGGATAAAGAATAAATATGGTGAATTAACATATAAGAATCCTGAATACGCAAATTACTGGAGCTACCATCTGTTGTGGTGAACATGTTTTAAATATGAAATAATATATAGATTATATATATGTATTATATCGTAAAAGAATATGAATATAATCAGTGGTTCTGCATTTATTGTAAGAGGACCTATGGTTTGAAGAGAAAGAATGAACATCTTCTGACTAAAGTTCATAAAAACAATAAAGAACGCATGTATCGTAATGTGGTATATAGAGAATATAAAAAACGGCTAGATGAACTATTGATGGAAGGCGAAGATGTTGGAGATATGAATTTTCCAGGTTATTTCAAAAAAAGTAAACTTGATATCGAACAAATTGAAAAACAAATTGAAAAACAATATATTTATTCCGAAACTGATTCAGAAAATGAAGATGCTGATTTAGATGAATGAATTTAAACGCACACGACAAAGTCATTTAAAAATAAACATATAGTATTTAATATATGGAAAATAAGAATGTTAAGAGAGGTCGTGGAAGACCAAAAAAGTATTTAACTGAAGAAGACAGAAAGGAGGCTTTAAAAAAACAAAAATCGAAGTACATGTTGAATAAAGAGTGGTATTGTGATATTTGCAATGCAGGTCTTAATTACACTCTTGCTGGTAAATGGTGTCATTTAAACAAAAAAAAGCACAAGAAAAATGCCAATGCAATAAAACTCAATAACATAATGCAAGGATATGATGCATAATTACAGTTCAAAGGATCCAACATCGGATCATTTGAATTCTATACCATTTAAAACGCATCAATAATTACTTAAATAATATCTTACTATAGTAGTATATGAGATCAGAAATATCTAACAATAATATAGAAATGGCAAATCGTGATCAATTGAAAAATCATCTTAAAAACTTCACCGTCAAGGAGTTAAAAAAGGAAGTCATCAACGTTAAAAAGGGTTTCCAAGTTTCAAAATTAAAGCGTGTTGATGTAGAAAACGTCATACTAAAAAATCATCAACACTTCCTACACTTGCTTAAAAAGAATAAAGTGAAAAAAACTAAACAAACTGTGAAAAAGAGCAAACCATTGGAAAAAAAGCCTAAACCAACTGCAAAAGACAATAACACTAACAAACAACAAATTGATATGTCAGTAAAACTATATATCAACCAACTCTTAGATACGCTTGACGAAAAAGCAGCTGGAAAAAGATATCCCGAATTTATTGATGAACGATACAGTGGCGCCACAATTCAAAAAAATAAATCACAGTACGTCATACGTGATACTAATAATTTCAGCAATATAATACTACGAGCTACAACTGATCGCAAGCAGGTTGAAGACATCCTTTACCATATGTTAGCATAATAATCTTCAACATCATACAGTTCAAAGGATCCAATTGCGGATCATTTGAATTCTATACCATTTAAAACGCACCAATAATTACTTAAAATAATATCTTACTATAGTAGTATATGAGATCAGAAAAATCTAATCATATAAATATGGATAAAGCAAGTTTGAAGAAACTCAGCAAATCGGAACTTATCAAATTGCTTCTGAAGAAAAAGAAGCCTGAAATAATCGTGGTTGATCATACCAAACCAGTTCCAGCACCAAGAACATACAAACCAAGGAGACCAATACCAACACCTCGCAAGAGTGTCAAACAGATGGCTAAAGAATATGAAGAAAACATAATTCTACCGCCTGCAGAATTCAGGGATAATTACAAACCCATTCCAGCACCAAGAACCAAAAAACCAGTTCCAGCACCAAGAACAAAAAAACCAATGTATAAACCAGTCCCAGAACCAAGAACCATAATAGAACAAAAAGACAAAGCTTTAAAAGGTTACACTAAGTCATTTGAAATCGGCATTAAAAACAATAAAGACCCCTTAACCCAAATGCAAAACACAAGAAAGGCAATAGAACACAGTGTAATAAGTTTGTTGAATGAAATGAATGGCTTGAAATACGTTGAAACATTGAAAGTCACATTCGAAAAAAATTCAGGTAATGTAGCAGTTGAAAAGACAGCATATTTCAATAGCACACCCCAAACAATAATCAACCAAATGGAAATCAATGAAGCATTACAAATGTCTAAACAAAATATCTTAAACCAGATCTCCCAGTGGATATCAGAAGGATCTGGTTGGACCGTCCAATCAGTTGACAGCCATTACCTCAACATTGTCAAATACAAACCCATGAAAGGATCCTCATATATCCAACTGCCTTCTGAACTGAGAAATTCAAAGAAGGGATTAATAAACATGAAAAATGAGGATAATGAATGTTTCAGATGGTGTCATATCCGGCACTTAAATCCGCAAGAAAAATATCCTCAAAGAATTAAAAAATCTGATAAATTATATGTCAAAAATCTAGATTACTCAGGTGTTGAATTTCCAGTCAATGTCAAACATTACAACAAAATCGAGAAGCAAAACAGTATCAATATAAATGTATTCGGATATGAAGAAAAACAGCCATATCCCATCTATGTTTCAAAAGAAAAGTATGAAGATCATATAGAACTACTTTTGGTAACGAAAGATGAAAACAAACATTATGTTCTCATAAAGGATTTCAACAGATTCATGTTTAATCAAACAAAACACAAAGAGAGGAAACACTTTTGTATGTGCTGTTTGCAATGTTTCAGTTCTGAAAGAGTATTAAACAATCACAAAGATATTTGCATACAAGTGAATGGTGAACAAGCAATAAAAATGCCTGACAAAGACAATAACATACTGAAATTCAACAACTTTCATAAACAGCAACCTGTACCATTTGTCATTTATGCTGATTTTGAGGCTATAACTGAAAAGGTACAAGGATGCCAACAAGACGGTAATAAATCATACACCGAAGCATACCAAAGACATACAGACTGTGGATATGGATATAAGGTTGTCTGCTGTTATGATGACAAATATACAAAACCAATACAAATATATAGGGGTGAAAAGGCTGTTTATAAATTCATGGAAAATATTTTAGAAGAAGTAAAATACTGTAAAAAAGTAATGAAAAAACATTTCAATAAACCATTGAGAATGACAAAAGAGGATGAAGAGGGATTCGAAAAAGCAAAAGAATGCCACATATGCAATAAAAAATATACTGAGAAAGATATTCGAGTCAGAGATCATTGCCATATTACTGGTAAATACAGAGGCTCAGCTCACCAAGAATGCAATCTGAAACTAAGAATAAATCCAAAAGAAATAAAAATTCCTGTTATATTCCATAATTTGAGAGGATATGACAGTCATTTCATTATGCAAGAAATTGGAGCTATTGTTAAGAATAATACATACACCAAAAACGGAAAAGAGATGAAAATGGACATAAATGCTATTCCAAATAACATGGAGAAGTATATGGCTTTCATGCTTGGTAACCATCTGACATTCATCGACAGTTTCCAATTCATGAGTTCAAGTTTGGATAAATTAGTCAGCAACTTACCAGCAGAAGCTTTAAAGTATACAAACAAAAGATTCCGAAAAGAAAAATTCAAGCTTATGACACGAAAAGGCATTTATCCGTATGATTACATGGACAGTTTTGAGAAATTCAATAAAACAGAATTACCAACTAAAGAAGAATTTTACAGCATATTGAATAATGAGCATATAACAGATGAGGATTATAGTCATGCTCAAAAAGTGTGGAATACATTTAAATTACAAACGATGGGCGAATACCACAATCTATATCTTAAGTCTGATATACTTCTGTTAGCTGACGTGTTTGAAAACTTCCGTAAGACCTGTCTTCAGTATTACAAACTTGACCCATGCCACTATTTCACATCACCTGGTCTGTCATGGGATGCTATGTTGAAGATGACTGATATTCAACTAGAACTAATGACAGACATAGACATGTTTCAATTCATTGAAAAAGGCATGCGTGGTGGTATATCTTATATTGCCAATCGATATGGTAAAGCAAACAACAAATACATGAGAGAATACCATGAGAATGCACCCTCAAAGTACATTATGTATCTTGATGCTAATAATTTATACGGCTGGGCAATGAGTCAATACCTCCCCACTGGTAGTTTCAAATGGTTGACGGAAAAACAAATAAATAAAATCAACTTAGCAAAATACAATGAAGACAGCAATAAAGGATTGATACTAGAAGTTGATCTAGAATACCCAAAAGAGTTACATGATCTTCATAACGACTACCCTCTGGGACCTGAAAAAGTTAAAGTAACTGATGACATGTTGTCTGCATATTGTGAGAACATACAGAAAAAATTCAACATATCGACAGGACTGGTACACAAACTAATCCCTACTTTATGCAACAAAGAAAAATATGTTCTACACTATAGAAACCTACAGCTGTATCTTGATCTTGGATTGAAAGTGAAGAAAGTCCATAGAGTGTTAGAATTCAACCAGTCTCCATGGCTCAAGCAATACATAGACTTCAATACACAAAAACGTACTCAAGCGAAAAATTCATTCGAAAAAGACTTCTTCAAACTTATGAATAACTCAGTATTCGGTAAAACAATGGAAAACATAAGAAAACGAGTTGATGTCAGACTTGTGACTGATGAAAAGAAATTATTAAAGATGGCTTCTAAACCTACTTATGTAAGCAGTAAGATCTTCAACGAAAATCTAGTTGCAGTGCATAAAATCAAGGAAACGCTTACTTTAAACAGGCCAGCATATGTGGGTATGTGTATTCTTGATCTGAGCAAAACTCTAATGTATGATTTTCATTATAACAACATAAAAGAAAAGTATGGTAATAAGGCTAGACTACTATTCACTGACACAGACAGTTTGACCTATGAAATCGAAGCTGATGATGTATACCAAGACTTTTGGAATGATAAAAATAAATTCGATAACAGCGACTACCCTGAAAGCTCGCCGTATTTCGATAAGACAAACAAAAAGGTAATCGGCAAATTCAAAGATGAAGCAGCTGGAATTCCAATAACAGAATTTGTCGGTTTGCGATCAAAAATGTACAGCTATAAAAAAGAAAATAAGAAAGAAGGAAAAACTGCCAAGGGTATTAAGAAGAACGTCATCAAGAACGAAATCAAACATGAGAATTATAAACAGACTCTATTCGAAAATAAACAAATACATCATACCATGAAGACAATCAGAAGTATCAATCATCAACTAGGGAGTTATGAGATCAATAAAGTGTCACTCAGCTGTTTCGACGATAAACGATATATAGCAAACGACGGAATAACAAGTTACTCTTACGGACATTATTGTATTGATTAAACTGTTCAGTATTAAATACATTCAACTTAAGGCATTCATCCAGACTGAGAGGCATCATTGACATCTGAGAAACTGAAGGCCTTGATATCTTTATCAAAATGAAGAAACTTCTGATATTTTTATCAAAATGTAGCAACTTCTGATATTTTTATCAGAAAAAATAATTTATGGGTACGCTTTTAATTGGTTGATAGAGATCATACGACTTATTCATGACCTTTAAAACGACAATAAATTGATGAGTCATTTCCTGTTTTCACCAGACATGTTTAGACTTGTTTCTCGGTATGACTTCCTGTTTTCCGAGAATTAAGACTTCCTGTAGTCTGGCGTCACGCGATGGAGAAAGTGTTCGATACAGCATGAAATAAAAACATATAGTATCCAAATAATTGTGTCCATGAAATAAAATACATATAGTTATCCATATAATTGAAAAATATATAGTTCTCCATAAAATGATCGCCATCAGATGGAAAGTAGATATAGAGTTGGGTTTGGTTATAGATCATTTTGCAAAAATGATTTAGAACCCCCAACTCTATAACTACTGACGCCTTTCCAGTATCAAACCAGTAAACTGAATTATCCATTACCCACTGACAGTTTAAATACATAAAGATTAAAGGATAATGCGAGTAAATACATCATGTCAGAAATACAGACAACTGATACAAAATTACTTAAAGACCCATTGGCACTTTCCATAATGCAACGCGGTCGTAATTGAATTTCGTGGACCACGAAAATACTCACCATCGCGACTGCAACAAGTCAATTTTCTTTGATTTTGGCGACACGTTTTCCAGCTCTAATGGCATCGTTGACTTCCTGAATAAAATCATCTTGTAACGCGGTCAGTTTTCGTGCACTCTCCTCTGAGAAAGTGTAATGGGAAGGCGCGTTGCAATCATGGACGTCGTACATTTCCAGAAAGACGTCAGAGACCTGTTTCAGGGGCATTTCCTCAGACTGAAACCAGGCACGAGCCATTTCTGTTTCTGCGGTTGATGGGCGCAGGCAGACTGGAAACAGGAAAAGGAATCGATCCAAAAGGCCATAGCCCTGATCCATGCGGCAGATTAGTCTTGCGGCATATGGAACTTGTGTCAACCAGATAATGGAAAAGGGTACGTTGGCAGGAATTTCACGTGTGCATTCAGTTGCGAAACGGTACGAAGAACTTTCGCCTGAAAAAAGTTCGCAAAGAACTTGAACGTCCCTTGTTGCATTGTCCTCATCAGATTTTAGTAACTTGTTGAGAACCTCAAACACCTCCGGGGATACGATGAATGCCTTTTTATTATCGGCGATGGACTTCGCTAACGCAGAGGAAGTACATTTTACGATATGGTGTTCGCCCAATCGCGTTCAGCTCGCACATCGGCCGTCGGTTGTAGGGCTCCCTCTTTGAGTGCTTGGGATTTTCCTGTTCCGGGAGGACCAACAAAAACCGTGAACAAATTGACAGGCATATCTTGCGATCCATTCCGAACGAGGAAGTTTTGGGAGATGACATAAGCAGTTGATGTTAGAAGACATGGAACCAGATATCCGGGGCAGGAACCTAACGATGCAGCCTTCTGCTTGACGAATTCTGAAACGCGCGGCGAAAATAGACTGTCCTATTCAAACGGGATGGAGATTAAACGCCGATTTAGCTGCGCCCAGGTTCGTTCGTGTTGTTTCGCAACTTTAGCTAGCTTGGACATTTTTGGTAAACGTACTCACGAGAAGCATACAATGATATGAACAGTTGGCAAATGGGCGAATATTAATTGTAGAGCATTATGAGAAAAGAAATTGCCCTCATGGGAGTTATTAGGATAGAAATGGCTTACAAAAATCCATTGTTATTGAGACTGTTATCACACCTTTGCTCGGGAATTAAAAATGTGGCGCGCGTAATATAATTGATAGATTGCGAATGGAGTCCAATTTTGATGATGTTTGCTAAATACAAGCGCGCGCAAAAATTAGCTTCCGCGAGGATAGCATTACGTCTCGTCAAAATCTCCTCTTGCGGGCAATGGGGCGTGCATTTCATCGGGATCGCAAAAGTAGGGAGTACTCGCCGTCTATAATTGATTGTTTATGCCTTGTCACGGCGGAACTGAGATTAAAGGTAGCATGTGGAAAAATTGTATAAACGAAGAAAATTACCATGTTCACAACACCTTATTGAAATGTACTGGCGACCAATTGAGGCCCCCAAAAGGGAGCTACAGAAGAAACGATATGTGTAATTCATATGTGAAGTGTTAAAAAAAAAAAGGCCAATAACGGCCAAATTAAATATAAGAAAGGTTATTGTCACTGGCAATTATAACACCTGCATACATGTGAAGTGCATAATTCATAGTTTAGACGTACTGTAGCGCGCGTAATTGATAGTTTATGCGTTACCACGGCGTGAGTTTAAAGCAAAATGATGTAAGTGAATTGTTGGAGATAGTTTAAAAGAAAATGTATACAGTTAAATGCCGTAGAGTAGCAGAAGTACAGGTTGGTTGCTCATATGCGGATCATTAAGAGCAAGGTACTCAGTGTCGCCACTTCAAAGGAAGTTACCACAGAGCGGACAAGGAAGAGAATATAACCAATTATGACGACCTGTTACGAAACTACCTTTGGGACAAAGACTTTACTCTGTCATGGCTACAACAGGAAGGGTTAATTGCATCTAGCCGAATCTGCAGTATCTGTGGAACAGAGATGAAGTGGGTGGAATGTGACGACCGCTCTGACGGCTACGTGTGGGAGTGCAGGAAGCAAAGAGATGGTAAACGACACAGATGTGAAAGAAGTATCAGAGAGGGAAGCTGGTTTGAAAAGTCGAATTTGACAATTGAGGAAGTGTTGAAGTTCACACACTGGTGGTGCCAGGATCTTAAGCAGTGGCAGATCAAACAGCAACTTGGACTTGGGTCGCTCACAGCCGTAGATTGGGACATGTTCTGCCGCGAAGTTTGCGAGGTGGGTTTGTTCGAAAGAAGAGAGAAAATTGGGGGTCCTTGAAAGCTAGTGCAAATTGATGAGAGCAAGATTGGCAAGAGGAAATATCACCGCGGTCACATGGTTGAGGGTCAGTGGGTGTTCGGTGGGATAGAGGAAGAATCGCGCAAGTGCTTCATTGTCACAGTTAAAGATAGAAGTGAAGCAACTTTGTTACAGGTTATCAAGGACTGGATCGAGCCTGGTACAACAATTGTATCTGATTGCTGGAAAGCCTATGTGAATCTCGAAAAACATGGATATATTCATAAGACAGTTAACCACTCAGTTGAGTTTGTTAACGACGAGGGATTTCACACGAACAAAATTGAGGGCCACTGGAGACAAATGAAAGCGAAGCTACCGACACATGGTAGCTCTCTCCCTTCCCCTCTCCCCTCACGCACTTTTTTGCGCTCGCCCCAATTTTCACACGGCTAGAAAACGAAAAATGCCTCGAACGTGCGGAGAACCTTACGGAAACGCTTGCTACGCAGGCTAGAAAAAGGACCATTATTCGTCCTATTTGGCAGAATTTAAGTGGCGGTACATTCATCGGGGGGAAGATTTGTGGAAGATTTTTTTAGATGATGTAAAGAAAATCTACAAACTGTAAACAGAAAGAACATTTATGCGCGAATAACTCAGTTGTGAGCAGCGGTTAAAGGTTTTGTTGGAGAAAAATTTGTTTCAGTTAAAAAATATAAGCGGCATTACTATTGTTTTAATAACAAAGACATCGGCGAATAAGTTCAGTTGAAAGTTATAAACATCGATCAAAAACAAGAATAGTTCATTTAAACATAAGCTTGTATGCAGAGTTAGATGGATTTTTTGGGGTAACACTTGTGAAAGTTGAAGCAAACATGTAAACTATATAGTGCAATAAATAGCAAAGTGATTCAATCAATTTGCATGTTATGGCATCACGCTTGAGAACGAGAGAAACATATTCCCTTTCGCTTAGGCAACACGTTTTGAGAAGGAGAGAAACATTTTCCCTTTCGCTCGAGCAACACGCTTTTCGAATGACAGAAACATATTCCTTTCGCTCAGTTAACCTGTTTTGAGAACGAGGGCAACATATTCCTTTCGCTTGAGCAACACACGCTTTTAGAACGAAAGAAACATGCGACTGTTTATAAAGTGGATTAACTGACTCACGTGAATTGACTGTGACTATTTGTAACGACTACTTTCTTTTGGTGAGTTTAAAGGATCTTTTTTGTTTGAAAGAGTTATATTAATGAGATAATTGCACATGATTATAATATATTACCTTGTTACTTGATACTTAAAGAACGTGGGATGTTTACTGTCTTATTGTGATGTTGTTTTTAGAATGTTTGAAAGAACGAATAATTATTATCGCACATAGAATCGAAGAATGAAAGAATGTTTGTTTATGTGTTAGTACGCAATGGAACACGATGGAGCACGTCGCGGGTGTATTAAAATTCGGTTTATTTCAATTGTACTGTGTTCACTGAACCTTGTCACTGACGACTGCGTGGACAAATAGAATATTTTAAATCAGTTTCTGCGTACCGCGTGGGCACTCACATAAAAAGCAGTTGATGTGGCAGGGTATTCTGCAGTTAAGCCCAAATTCGGTCTTTCATGTAAATGAAATAAGTCTATTAGATCGCCTATAAGTGCCCCTGTATTTTACAAATTATTCTCGAATCGTTTTGTTATCTCTTTTCAGTGTACTCGTTTACTGTGAGGTGAGTTTTTCAACATCGATACGTGACCAATCGACCAGAACAAAGTACTGTCTGCACTGCAAAATATAGATGAAGTACAAAACGGCTTCCTGGCGGCTTCGTTTTGTTCTGCATTGAAATAAAACTTTCGGCGAAAGTTGAAGGGGGTTTTCCGCGTCTCTGGCCGTCGAAATTTTTTCGATGTGAGTTTCGAAAGTGACTAAAAACAGCGTCCGCCGGCGGGTGTATACAAAACCTGGGCTAGGCCATGGCCCGGGCCATGGCCCACCCTATGGCCTACCCTATGGCCCACCCAAAATTTTGCAGTTTTTACAAAAATAACCAGAAAAAAATCCAAACAAGAGTAAAGGCATACAAAGTAAAACAAACTAACACACGTACAAAGAAACAGATATATAGAAAGATAAGAAAAGATCAAAGAACTGTCAACTTCGTCTCCAAGAAATTCTGTTACTTCTCATTAGTAGTAGTAAGGGGCGTCGGTATAGGGTTTTGTATCGAAAAGACCCACCCCTCGAGTGATGACGACATCAGAATGGAAAGTAGTTTGGGACGGACGGACCGCTGACCGGTGGGTGTGGGATCGCGGGGGCGGGTGGCGGGCGGGTGCGCACGCGCGGGGGCATCGCGCGGGGAGGTCCGGTGTTGTGTTTTTTTGGAGTGAGCGAGTTCGAATCCAGCCGACGTTGCGGAGAAAATTTTTTTCTTTTTTTTTTTGGCCAAGATTAATTTTTCTCAAGGAGGAATTGGGGAAAAAAGGATTTTTTCGTCTAATCTTATAGCGCTTTTGGTCATGGCCACGCGGATCGAGCACAGATATTGATTTTTTTTTGGAAGGGGGAAAAATCCCCGGTGGGAACTCCGTGGGGGAATTCCTCTGCCTTTGAATGATGTGAACTTAGACACGTGGTGTTGGTGTGGGGGCGAAAGTGCTGGGGTGAGAAATCGAAGCGTGTTTGACTTGGCTTTCGAATAGCGGGAGCCATCTTGAAAAATGGTGACGTCACATGCGAAGGGCTTGAGTAGATTCAATTTAACTTGTGTGAAAGAGAGATGCCCTGGTAGTCTAGTGGCATAGCGCGCCCTTCTAATCATAAGATACGTGGCTTGAGCCCCCTTGCCGGTGTGTTGAAAAGTCCTTTTCTTTCTTAATTTCTTTTCTTCGGATAAAAATTTATTTCATTTAAAAAAAAATAATGAATTTTAAAAAGTTGTCGGCTCATCAACTAACTAAAAAAATTGTTTTAATTTCTTTTATCTACTTTTTTACATTTTTTTCTTAATGCACGGATCGTTATTCCCCAAGGTTGGGTAGAGGTTCTCTTTTTTTTGCCCATTGCAACCATTTTCGAAAGGCATCACATTTCACGGTAGCACAGTATCCTGTTTCGTGATGTCTGCAATCTTCTGTCGGCTCCATACCACGCTTGACTAAATTTTGACTAAATTTTCCTGACCGTGCTATTTTTGTAAGAACTGCAAAATTTTGGGTGGGCCATAGGGTGGACCATAGGGTAGGCCATAGGGTGAGACATGGCCCGGGCCATGGCCTAGCCCAGGTTTTGTATACACCCGTCCGCCTGGGGTGCTCATTTGAAATTATGCCCGATGCAAATTAGATGCAACGGACAGAAAAGAGCCGACTGGAAGTATGTTTTTCATACAGAAAACTTCACGGCTCGCTGGAGGTTTCAATTTCGTTCGCATCGATCTCAAACTTTCGGTGAAAGTAGGAACAATTTTCCTGCGTCTTGGCGTTATTATTTTTCTTTTAAATGGGATTTTTGGAGGCGAAGAAAATGTTGTCGGCGACTGCTACACGAAGGCGGGTTGAGCAGCCCAAAACAAAGTCCGCAAAAGTATTTGACGGGCTTTTGATAGCTGACAGGGCTGCTTGTTGAGACTAAAAAATTACTTACGACCGACATTTCAAATTCAAACTCAGTGTTTATTTCTTCCTGGAGATGAGAGGCTGTCATTTTTCCTCCCTAGAGATTGCGGCCCATGTCCGGTCGAATGTCAGTTTATGTCAGTTCCATGACAGGACTGGTCCCGTACGAGAAAAGCACGTGCCAGTTCTGGTGGCCCCATGTTCATCCTATGACAGAGGACTACATATAATGTAGGATAATTATTATTCAACATTCTATACATATGAAAACGAACAACGCAGAAACAGACAACAAACGAAAAACAAAGAAGAGAGCTATTCCCGTCGGGGACTCAGATTATTTCTTTGTCCCACGCTCGCGACATGTTGAATATTCCATCTTTTCTTATTTCTTCTCCGAGCTTAAAATTCACCATCTTTCTTTATTTATCACCTATAGGGGCAGCTTCGACATTGCTGATCCTAGCAGTATGCAGGACGCGTGTCACCACGAACTCAGTAAATATGGCCTACGCTCGCCGCAAGTCTCCCAGTAGCTCAGTGGTTAGAGCGTCCGACCGGTGTACGGAAGGTCATGGGTTCGATTCCCTTCGGGGACTCAGATTTTTTCTTTGTCCCACGCTCGCGACATGTTGAATGTTCCATCTTTTCTTAAGAGAGTTATTTGTTTTGCACTCCAGGACAATGATGATATTTGTTTGTCTGACGAGTGTCGTGTTCAGCACATGCATTATACATACGCTTGATATTGTTTCCTTTTGCTAAACATATCCAATCGATTCAAAGGCTCAAATTGTAAGGTTAGGCAACACTACACTGAAAGCAATTTGTTTTCTAAACCCGAAACTCAAAACTACTGAAATTTCAACTGAAAGTCTGATGAAACAAACAGTTCTTATTTAAAGATTATAGACAGCAGATAAGCGCAAGTTTTGGGAGCGAAGGAACCTCTTAGTCTTTTTTCACACCCTCTCGCGGTCCCTGGTGTGATTTTAAGGGGTAGTATCGAGGTCCACGTTCGCGCACCGTCAGCCAAATGGAATATAGGGGACTGGGTCTAGGAAACGATACTCTACAGAGCCCTGTTTTTCACGGGCTCTGTCTTGTTACTTCCGGCGGAAGTGCGACTCATCCTTAGTTAGAGTTGTAAACACCATCTGCACTATATAGATCCATTTTCATCACCATTAGACAGAGTAGACATGTTACGGTGTAAATTCTTTCCTTCATCCATCACGTCTCGATAATAAATACGAATTTGGGATAAGAAGAAAAAAAAAAGACAGGAAAAATATATTTGTAGAGAGCTACATTACCCCAGCCCTCTGCCAGGCTGAGCCAGAATCTGCCATGCAAACATCCGCACAGCCCATTTATCCTGCCTCCATGGGATTAAACAAGGCCTTCAAGTAAGTTAATAAGTATAAGGTTCTGGGAAGTCGCTTCAATTTCAATTTCAATTCTGACCTCAAACTTTGTCGTACTTGGCAAAAATCCTGGAGTAAGTCAGCTTGATTCTAATACGGTAAACTCCCGCTATCTCGAACAGGCGAGGGAGACCAAATATTGTTGGAGGTAGAGGGAGTTGGAGATTGCCAATAGTAAATAAGTGAGCCAGTCAACCAAGAGAAAGGGCTTTTAGTTCGAGACAGGCGGGGGTCTTCTGTGGATGTCCTAACTAGTACTTTATTAGGGGCTGTTTACATGAGAGAGGGTGCCCCTAGATAGTAGGGTTACCCTAGGTAATAGACTTTCCCTTCTCCTTTGTATTACGCAGTTCGTTTAACATGTAAGGGAGGGTGCCCCTAGGGGGTAGGGTTTCCCTACCTTGAAGGTAGGAAAACCCAACATGGTAGGGACACGTTTTGTTTACATAAGCCATGTAAAACCAAAACATAGGGCTAGCCCTAACGGGAAGGGCTATGTTTCGTTGTTCTCAGATTATCGCTGGCCACGCGTAAACGCAACAAATTCGAGCATGGCTTCGAACTCTTCAAGCTCAAGCTACAAACAGTTCTTATTTTAGATTCCAACTCCAAATAATAGACAGATTTAGCAATCGCGACGTCGCCACAGGACGACTGCGCGCGGACCGGCGCGCGCACATCGAAATAACCGATTAGGACTGGGTCGACAACGCCGTCGCGTTGTGAGCGAAAAGTGACTTAGCAAAGCTCAGGAAAAAACGTCGACTGTATTCTCGAATTCAATTAATCCCCGAACAATTTACTACATTTCTGTTTAACTTGGTGACAGATAAATGGGAAAAAAAATAATACGGAACAAGGATCAGTAATTTCACATTGGAAAGAAAGGAAACAGTCTCGCAAACTATGGATATATATCGAAATGATGCTGGGATCGATATTTGAAGTAAGATTTGGGCTAAACTACATAATACAGGGCCACTTTTCTAGCTATTCTAATTGAGGTGGCTCGGTGGCTCGTCAGTCGATTCTAAGATACGTCATTCAGCTGGCTCGCCGGCTCGTAAGTCGATTCCATCCTGGAAGGTGTATTATTCAGGTGGCTCGGCGGCTCTTTAAAACTTTACAAATGGATTTACATGAATTGTTAAAGCTTTATTAAATCATCGATTTAATGTGAACTCAATCATCATAAGTGTTCATTTTTATAAGTTATCGTTGTCAATTAGGTCAAATCATTTCGGTACTGATCAAAATCGTCCAATAATCGCGGAACGTAGACATTGATGTATGTAATAGACCCTATAAATAAACAGTTTTCATTCACAAAATTCACTTTTAATTATTCATTTATGACTTTAGATCTACTCGCTCAGTTCCGAGAGAAAGGAAACGAAAATTCAATAGCACGACAGATGGAGTTAATAGTACGCTAAATAAACCTCGTTCGTTCGCTAAATATACCTCGTTCTTTAAAACAAGGAGCAGAATAAAGCGCTTTACACATGAATATACCTCGTTCTTTAATCCATGAGCTGAAGAAAGCGCGCTAGACATGAGTATACTTCGTTCTCCTACTTTAAACACTTCAGCGACCGGCGAGCCGAAGAGCCGCCGAGCAACTAAATTATATACCTTACTCGTTCTATAAACACTCAACGCGATTGCCGAGCCGACGAGCCGCCGAGCCACTAAATTATACACCTTACTCGTTCTATAAACACTCAACGCCACTGGCGAGCCGCCGAGCCGCCGAGCCGCCGAGCCGCCGAGCCACTAAATAATATACCTTACTCGTTCTATAAACACTCAACGCTACTGGCGAGCCGACGAGCCGTCGAGCAACTAAATAATATACCTTACTCGTTCTATAAACACTCAACGCCACTGGCGAGCCGTCGAGCCACTAAATAATATACCTTACTCGTTCTATAAACACTCAACGCCACTAGCGAGCAGACGAGCCGTCGAGCCACTAAATAATATACCTTACTCGTTCTATAAACACTCAACGCCACTGGCGAGCCGACGGGCCGGCTCAAATAATAGACCTCAAAAAATGGCCCTGTATTCTGCAGTTGCTCCAAGATTTGCAGTGCTCGTAATTCTACTTTTGGTAAGTTAAAGGTACACTGTAACATTGCTGTATGCTAAAAGAATCTGTTGTAAGCTTACGTTTCAATTTCATTCGAATTAAACATAACAAAGCTCTAGATTTTGTGTCGTCGTCATGTCTTTGCTTTCGCCATCGAGATGATGCATCAAAATTTCACGTAAGCTGAAGTTTGTCGTGAGGTTAATTCATGCAAGATATCGAGTCTTGCTACTGTTCGCGACGCTTTGTTGCTTGCTCATTACCAGAAAATTATAGATGACGTAGAATTTGCCGTATTATACGATGCAAATTTATCCAAGCCGGTTTTTCCTTATTCAAAGTTGAGGTTTGGGAAAGAAGATCTTGATTTGTTGTTACTCAACTTGCAAATTCCCGATGAAATCGTTTGCTCACAGAGATCTGTATGTGATGGCATGGAAGGCATGTGCATTCTTCTTAAAAGACTGGCATATCCACGTCGGTACACTGACATGGTACCCAGATTTGGGCGAAACCCAACTGAGCTATGCTTAATCTTCAATTCAGTCTTTGATTTCCTTTACTCGACCCATCGGCACCGACTACAAAACTGGAACATGAATCCTTTCCTTCAGCCCGAGAGGCTGCACAGATTTGCAGAAACCATTCACCAGCATGGTGCTCCACTCCAGAACTGCTTTGGCTTGACGTAGATGGAACTGTGCGAAGTATAGCTCGCCCAAAGTTTAATCAACGAGTAATGTACAATGGACACAAAAGGGTCCATGGGATCAAATTTCAAAGTGTTGTGACACCAAATGGCTTGAAAGCCAATCTTTGTGGACCATTCGAAGGAAAGAGGCATGACAGCATAATGCTAAACCAGTCTGGTCTTCTTGACGAGTTGAGGCGGGTAGCCATTTATAATGGCCAACCACTCTGTTTGTATGGGCATCCTGCATACCCACTGGGAATCCATCTTCAGGTACCATATAAGGGCAACAGCTTAACTCCGCAAATGGAATTGTACAACAAGTCAATGAGTGAGGCTAGAGTGGCAGTTGAGTTGCTATTTGGAGACATCTACAATTATTTTAAGTTCATTGACTTTAAGAGGCAGATGAAAGTTAATTTAAGTCCAGTTGGAAAAATATACTTTGTGTGTGCCTTGTTAGAGAATGCCCGTACCTGTTTGTATGGTAACCAGGTTTCTGAAATGTTGAAATTGCTCCTCCGTCTTTAAATGAGTATTTCTCATGGTAATTTTACTTTGTATGAATTACATTTTTTTTATACTGCAGAACAGGATTACTACCTGGGGTCAGTTGTTCAGCACATGATTAAGTTAATCTGGGACTAAAGTAATCTTGGAATTCTGTTTTGAAACTGAGACAATGGAAAT